>CM035841.1:135519380-136119380 GCA_020510985.1 Pholidichthys leucotaenia | reverse complement strand
CTGGACCAGTGAGCTCCTTTGTTTCAGGTATGGTCACTTTCAGGATAAAATGGGGGACAAAAACAATCTAATTTCATATAATAATAATAATGACAAATTGAATGATCAGACCAAGGACAACATATGGCTCAGGATAGGGCTATGCGATATGACGATATACTGTATATCAGATGACGATATAAAAACGTCTATTGTTTCATAGAATACTCTATCGTTTATATCGTGACTTAAAATGCACATACGCCCTTTCTTGAACAAAGCTCCTCACGCACTACTTGTCAGCACCCCACCTATTCCCCGCAGTGCACAGCGCAGTGGAACAGGTGTGTGGTGGGTGGCTAGGCTCTCCAGTGGTTGCTAACTCCAAACTACCGGTTTGGTCAAATAGAGAACGGCACTCTGATGTCACTTCCTGTTGTGGCCGCCATGTTGGGAGAGTAGCACTGTAGTATGTTTGTGTTTCACTGGTGCAGTAAACATGCCAGAAGGCAAGTGTTATGAATTATTTGTCTTTGTGTTTGTTCCCATAACAGATGTTAGCAAATCTAGCTGTAGTAATAGCATTGCATTTAAAAAAATCATTCCTAATTTTGGCTAAGCCCATTTTTATTTAGACTAAAATTTTCTGAGATTCACTGGCAATCTGAATGGGACACCCAAGGGATACCAGGTTACATCTGTGATCTATCGCTCTTTTTTAACCTGCGTATAATTATTATACTAACCTGGTTATAACTGTTATCCGTATCTCTTTATAGTTATCTGACATTTTGATTCTTATATAAAAATGAATTACCTGTTCACCTGTATACATTCATTTAATCTTAATAACTTAATAACTGTACTAACATGTCTCAAAGTTTGGGACTTCCGGTCATGGCCGCCACGTAGGAGGACGTGCTTCCCTCTACTCTGCTCCTAAAAATAAAAAAAAAATCGACAAATAACTCTCTCAATTGGAACAAAACTATCCCAGCGTTTGGGCGAGGATATGCCAGTAAAGCCTAAGGCTGGGAAATCAGGTGGAGGAAAAAGTGAACCGCCGAAACAGTCCAAATTAACGGACTTTCACATCCGTGACGCAGCAGGAAAACCCCCAGTTATGGCGGAGGAAGCTAGTGGAGGAGCGGTGACTGCTGACGACGGCACAGGTGCGGTGCTTGCTGCCATTGGCTCAATGAGAGCAGACTTCTCTACTAAGTTTGATGGCATTATAGCAGCGATAGAGGGTTTGAGAAAAGAATTAAGCGACTGTATGGAACGTGTAACGCAGGTGGAGCTCCGAATTTCCAGCGCTGAGAATGATGTCACCAGCCTACAATTAAAGGTGCGCACATTGGAATTAAACAATAAACGTCTGGAAGATAATGTCCTGGATTTAGAATCCCGGTCGAGACGGAACAACCTGAGGCTGGTGGGTCTTCCTGAGGGTACAGAGGGGTGGGACTCATGTTCCTTCTTGGAAAAGTGGATCCCAGAAGCGCTGAACAACACGGAGCTGCAGTCATCAGTCGTTCTGGAAAGCGCCCACCGAATTGGCCCACAGAGAGATAATAAGGCAGCACCGAGGACGCCAGTTATGAAGTTCCTCAATTACAGAGACAGGATGAAGATCTCCAACGCAGCGCGGGCCAAAGGAGAAATTAAATACCAGGATCAGCAGGTGCGGTTCTACCCAGATTTGGCCACAGGAATCCAACAATTGAGAAAACGGTTTGACCCCGCCCGTAAAGAGCTGCGCAACCTTGGGATTCGTCATGGAGTGATTTATCCTGCAAGACTGCTGGTCACGTATAAAGGGAGAACCCACACCTTCAAGACCCCAGAAGAGGCGCAGGAGCTCATCAAGAAGATCCAAGAAGAGACTGGTGGGAGCTAAGCATGAAGCATGAATAAGATATAAGGTAGAATATTTAAGCATTTGCACAGGCATCTGACTGATCTGAAGCAAATAGCAAGTTCACAAAATACAGATTGTATTGAATTTAAAAAAAAAAAAAAACCTATGATGTACAAAGTTGCTATAAAATTTTGGAGTTAAGCTGGAAAACTACAGAAGAGAGTTAATGTTATGTTATTAAAAGTAGTAGAGTCAGGGTGATTGAGAGGAGAAAGAAAGAGTGGTTTTGCCTGATCCTTGTGAGTGAGGAGCAGTCAATGTCTATAGTGGGAGACTGAATTTTTTTTTTTTTTTATTTTGGGGGGATTACCACGAATGTGGGAAGGGGAAATTTGTTTGTGTGTAGTTTGTAGGATGAATGTTCAACCACTCATGTTTTTGCTTCTCTGTGTGAGCATGTTTACATTGCGAGGTAATCTCAAACTCCTTATTGATCATAGACCAAAGCGTTAATCTTAATTTAACTTCATGGAATTGCAGAGGTCTACAAAATTTAAAAAAACTTATACAAGTTATGAATAAAATAAAAGACATGGGTTCAAAAATTGTGTTTTTACAAGAAACTCATCTAATAGAGGAGGATGTAAAAAGAATTAAAAAAAGATGGCAGAGAAATGTATTCATCTCATCATTTTCATCTCGAGCCAGGGGAGTTATGACTCTCATACACAAAACAGTCACATTTCAAGTGAAAAATGTAATTGGAGACAAATTAGGAAGACAGCTAATCATTCAAGGATCTTTGTTATTAGAAAATATAAATCATGGTGAACCTATACGGTCCCAATATAGATGATCAAAACTTCTTTGCTAATTTATTTCTTATTTTATCATCACTTACAGGGCAGCATATAATAGCAGGGGATTTTAATTGTACATTGAATCCCAGCATAGATAGATCAACAGGACTGGACTGTACGCACAATGGATGCAGGATGATCATTAATCATTTTATGAAAGAATTGAGATTGCTAGACATATGGAGAGAAATGAAACCGCAAGTTAAAGCCTACTCTTGTTATTCTAATACCTACAAGACATTCTCACGTATTGACTATTTTTTGATCTCCACAGAATTAAGGTCCAAGATTCAAAACTGTTTCTATGATAACATTGTGATCTCTGATCATGCACCCTGCTGTCTGATATATGTAGATAAAAAACTGACAAAGGAACCAGGTAGGTGGCAATTTCAGCATAAATGGCTTCAGGACAAGGAATTTGTTAAGTACATAGAAAAACAGATAGATGAGTTCTTTGATATCAATACTACACAAACATCAGCATGTATAAAGTGGGAGGCTTTCAAAGCTTTTATTAGGGGGCATATTATTAGTTATACAGGTTCAAAATCTAAGAAGACTCGAGAGGAGAGAGTTCAATTGGAACATAAAATAAAAATTCTCCAAGAAAAAGTGTATGCAGGAAGTGACCCAAAGTTAGAGAACGAATTACTAATTCTGAGAGCTGAATATGACAAAAAATCAGCGAATAGAGCTGCCTCGAGTCTTCTAAGATTGAAGCAATCTTTTTATGAACAAGGTGAAAAATCAGGGAAATTATTGGCATGGCAGATTAAACAATTAGAATTTAAAACACCAATTACCAGTATTATAAGTAACGGACAGGCAGTTGTAGATCCTTTAGAAATTAACAGTTCCTTTAGAGATTATTATGAAAAACTATATGACACAAAAAATGAAACTGACTTAACAAAACTAAATGGGTTTTTGGATGAATTATCTATACCTTGTATTCCAAATGAAAACAGGGAGATACTGGAGTCTAAAATTAGTCAAGAAGAAGTTGGGCTAGCCATTGATGATATGAAATCAGGAAAAAGTGCAGGACCAGATGGTCTTCCAGTTGACCTCTATAAAAAAATTAAGAATAAATTAATAAAACCTTTTTTGGAAATGGTTTTAGAAGCATTTCAAAATAGTAATTTACCATTATACATGAATAATGCCTTAATTATACTGTTGCCAAAACCAGGTAAACCCTCTAATAAATGTGAAAATATGAGACCAATAAGCCTATTAAATGCTGACCTTAAGATAATCTGTAAAATTTTAGCAAGACGGCTACAAGAAATATTCCCAAATATTATTAACCGAGATCAGAATGGCTTTATAAAGGGAAGACAAGGCTTCCATAATGTAAGAAGACTATTTAATATTATCTATTCTAATAAAGAAGCACCGGATACAGCTCTCCTATCATTGGACGCCGAAAAGGCCTTTGATAGGGTCGAATGGCCCTTTCTTTTTGAAGTCCTACAAAGGTTTGGAATTGGAAATAATTTCATAAAATGGGTTCAGATAATATACAATAATGCTACAGCAGAAATCCTAACAAACAGCAATATTTCAAAATCAATAAAAATCAATAGAGGATGTCGACAAGGCTGTCCACTTTCACCTTTATTGTTTACTATGGCAATTGAACCTTTAGCGATGGCAGTACGTTTACATCCACAAATATATGGAATTAAAATAGGACCAACAGAACATAAAATCTCCCTGTATGCCGATGACATAATTTTGTTCATGTCGAATCTTAAAAAATCAATTCCGACTTTGTTGAATTTAATAAAGAATTTGGGGGAAATATCAGGATATAAAATAAATAAAACTAAATCTTCAATATTAATGCTAAATGAGACCCAGAGAAATCACCCAGGTCCTGAGGTAAATCAATTCAAAGTTGTAAATCAGTTTAAATATTTAGGAATTCAAATTGTGCCTAAGCTAGAATTAGTCGCCAGTGCCAACTATGAAGCCTTAATGACAGACATTAATGAGTTACTTCAGAGATGGATGTCACTACCAATGTCGATGATTGGGAGAATTAATATACTTAAAAGTAATATCTTACCCAAGGTGCTTTATTTATTTCAATACATTCCTTTACCACCACCTTCAGATCTATTCTTAAGAATTAAAAAAAAGTTAGTGGAATTTATATGGAACAATAGGAGGGCTAGATTTGTAAAGCATATGATCAAAATATGGTGTGAAACTAAAAAATATCTAAAAGATCCACACTTATTGTCACAATTTAGCCCAATATGGGGTAATCAATATTTTAAACCAGGGAGAGCGGATGCTGTATTTAAAGTATGGAATTTAAAAGGGATTCAAAAGATTCGAGACTTATATTTGTCAGGTTCAGATAACAATGTCTTTTGAAGAACTGAGGATCAAATTTAATCTTAATAGAACACATTTTTTTAAATATCTTCAGCTTAGGAACTTCATTCGATCAAATCAAAATAATGCTCTCATCCGACCTACTTATTCATCCTTGGAAAAAATCTTGACGAAAGATAGTAAGAGAAAGGGTATTATTTCAGTTTTATAACTCATTGACATTATCCTCAAGTGAAAACTCACAGAAAAGACTGAATTATTGGAAAGAAGACCTGCAAACTGAAATTTCAGAGGAACAATGGGAATTGGCTTGTGCAGAAGCTCAAACCAAATCAATAAATGTACGTCTTAAATTGATACATTTTAAATGGTTAATGCGGATGTATGTTACACCGGTGGAGTTAAATAGATATAACAAAAACATACCAGATACGTGCACAAAATGTATGGAAAGTAAAGGAACCCTATTTCATTGTTTATGGAAATGTAGAAAAATTAGAATGTTTTGGGAAGAGGTAAGGGTAACAATTGAAAAAATAATTTCAAAACAAATCATATTGAATCCTAAATTGTTTTTGTTGGGTCTTTATCCAGAAAAGCATAACTTTAACAAGAGTGAAAGAGCATTCATAGACCTCAGTTTGCTTAACGCCAAAAAATGTATTGCACTATTGTGGAAAAAGACTCATAGACCAGATGTGACTCAGTGGTTAAGACAGATGTTAACAAACCTTCCATTAGAAAGAATAACATACATATTGAAATCAAAAGAAATTGTGTTTGAGAATATATGGAGACCTTTCATTGATTATGTAAAGAACTTAAACATAACTTTTGAAGAAGAAGGTGAATGATGTGTGTGGACCTTGTAAATTCCAAATTGGTGAATGTATAGTATGTATACTTACGTAATGGATTGCCTAGACTAAATAGAGGAGCATTGTTGAAGACCTGCTTTTGTTAGTGGTTGTTGGTGTTTTTAGTATTTTTTTTAATTATTTTAGTGTTAGTGTTTGATTGTTTGTGTTTTGTTTGTAAAAACGTTCAATAAAAATATTGTGGAAAAAAAAACATGTCTCAAAGTTTAAATATCACAATTCATAATTTAATTCAAAGATCTAATTTCTTATCAAAATTTAAAGTTAAAAAGGCTTGAAATAACTTGATGGTGAATATCAAAAATATAAAATTAACTCTGTTTAAAAATTTATTTTCCACAATATAACTTGAGATACACAAATATTCAAAGAAAAATGAAGAGAAGACACCTTGCATGTAGTACAAAAATTTATTTAACATATCTTGATATCTTATTTAGGAAAAAGGAACAATAATGACATCAAGCCCACACTGTCCTTTATATCAAATGAGCTGGAGAGACTATGTCTCCCAGCTGGTCTGGGAACATCTTGGTATCCTCTCTGAAGAGCTGTAGCAGGTGGCCGGGAAGAAGGAAGTCTGGGCTTCTCTGCTTGAGCTGCTGCCTCTGCAACCTGGACCACCGGAAAAGTGGTAGAAGATGGATGGATGCATCTGTGATGACCCCACTGACAGT
This sequence comes from Pholidichthys leucotaenia, assembly GCA_020510985.1. Lineage (NCBI taxonomy): Eukaryota > Metazoa > Chordata > Actinopteri > Cichliformes > Pholidichthyidae > Pholidichthys > Pholidichthys leucotaenia. The sequence goes on along the minus strand of CM035841.1, from coordinate 136,112,773 downwards.
CAGTCTGGATGTGTGGTCTGCATTTCATATGCTGGTTTGCCTCCAAACACAAAAAGAGTAACAAAAAATTTCAAGATTAAAGCTTTTAACATGTAATCACTTTCATGTTATATTTAAAATATAAATACATGAAGACAATCCTGTGATAACTTAAACATAATGTAATAATTTATCAAACAATATTTAATTCTGTATATGAAAACATCATGTTAAGTAATACATTTATTGCCATAAAGTGGAGACTCCATTTTACTAAGTGATCCCCATGATAAAGTGCAGTGGAACCTGCAGCCATGCTGGTGTAGAACATAAAGCACCAGCTGTGGTAGCTGTGAGCAGATCAACTGTTAAAGTCTTAACACAAAGGCTCTGATGCACAGGGAGCACTGATGTAATAATCACACCTGTTCATGCAACACAGTTACAATCAGCTAGTTAGCTCATTAGCTATCCAGAGCAGGTGTATTTATATTATAACATGGTTTGAAATGAGAACATACCTGAGTGGAAATGTTGTCAAAATGATTTTTTTGCATCTTACTGCAGACACCCCAGGCCATCCGACGTCTCCTTGTTAGCTCACTCATCTGTTCTCCCTCTCTTTGGTTCCAAGCACAGAAACAGTAGAATGACATTCTGTTGGTTAATTTGTTTTTTGTGCGCTGGTCATGGGAGTTGCTACACAACAATACTGAATCCTTTCTGATTTTAGGAAGAACACAACAGCCCAAAAACCAAACAAACAAAAAAACCCACTTCAATAGCTACTCCTCCATCTGTTCTCCTACATGCTGCAGGTGTTGCGCCTACTCTCCCAACATGGAGGATCTATCCCACAATTCGTTGCGGCGGTGAGGTCAGTGCCTGTTCTCTACAGCTGCTACTCCTATTTGCCGGGGATCTGGGACTGTTTTCTATCATGCTGCATCAGAGGGGATAGTCTGCTAACCTCGTTTTAATAGGAGGTAAGTAACGTTAACATCATGTCTAATTATAAAATGGCAAATGCTAAATGATGATGCTAAGTTGTGCTAATAGGAAACATTATAGTCTATCAGACCATCATTTCTTTGGTTTAAATTACTGCTGAGTTTCTTAGTTTTATCTGAAAATTTTTTTATTAAAGCTGCAAAAGTGCATGATGGTGGCACATACACAAAATAAATAATAAATTAATTAAAATGGGTCAGAGGAGCAAGTTAACGCTTAATGTAATTTATTTGATTTCTACTCATTTTAGTCAGGTAGTGATAATTATTATCACAGGTAGTGATAATGAACTCTCACCTATGGTCACGAGCTTTGGGTAATGACTGAAAGAACAAGATCGCGGATACAAGCGGCTGAAATGAGCTTTCTCCGTAGGATTGCTGGACTCACCCTCAGAGATAGGGTGAGGAGCTCAGTCATCCGGGAGAAGCTCAGAGTAGAACCACTGCTCCTCCACATTGAATGGAGTCAGTTGAGGTGGTATGGGCATCTGATTAGGATGCCTCCTGGACGCCTCCCACTTGAGGTGTTTCAGGCACGTCCCACTGGGAGGAGACCCCAGGGCAGACCCAGGACTCGGTGGAGAGACTATGTCTCCCAGCTGGTCTGGGAACGCCTTGGTATCCTCTCTGGAGAGCTGGAGCAGGTGGCTGGGGAGAGGGAAGTCTGGGCTTCTCTGCTTGAACTGCTGCCTCCGTGACCCGGACCTCCGGAAAAGCGTTAGAAAATGGATGGATGGATGGATGGATGGATGGTGATAATGAATAAAGTTAAAGTCATCACATGTATTTTATTACATTACCTTTTGTGTCTTTGATTTTCAGATCAAGACCAATCTGAAATATTTTTACTAAGACGCAAATGGTTAAATCAGGTCAGAATGGCAGGCTGTAGGCTCTAGCTCCACACTTACATTTTCACTGATTTAAACTAACAGCTAATTTGTATCTGTAGATGCCAGCGATGGGTAATTTTCTCATTTTCAGACATTTTTTTTTCTATTCTCCTCTGGCTCAGCAAACATTTAACTTAATAATGTTTACTTTTTATTCATATGATATCATTTAGAAGAAAAACCTGAAATTTATGAGACTCAAGTCTCAAATGCACATTAAAAACTATTTTATAACAACACTGCAAAATTATGAGGGGAAAAAAGGTGCATGTAAAAAAAGGTTAAAAACAGATGATCCTTTTGTGTGATTGTCTAAACTGTAGAATTTACAGAAGATAATATATATCGTTATTGTGATATAAGATGACGTATCGTGATATGAAATTTTGGTCATATGAAGCTGACATATGACAACACTGACATAATGAAGCTGATCTGTTGAATTTCTGTTGCAATTGTTATGTTGGCACAAAAAGGAGCTACTTTAGAGACAGCAACTAGCATAAGCATCAAATCTGGCATTCACAGAGAAATTAAAACACATTGTAATTGCAAACAGCTCCACTGTAACATGGAAATGCTGCACTTTTTTTCCCACAGTTTAATAGCTCACATATCTTAATGAAATGTTTGTGTGTATTTTGTTCAAATTTTCTTTAATTATTCAATTTTCGCAGCAAATCTGATTTTTATTTTTCCAGCCTTTCTGAGAACGGCTGGATTCAGTAGTTTCACCTTAAAATCCCGGAGAATGCATTCAATTCTGTCCTCTCTCTTACATCACTATTGCGAACAATAGCTGCCTATGGGTGCGGTCGGGGCTACGTCACTTCCGGTTAGTAACACATCGCCGCCATCTTAACTCGGTGAAAACAAACCCGTTACCAAGCCTTGTCGAGTGCAGTGTTTTTTGTTTTTTTTTTTATTTAAGTTTTTGTAAAGGGTATACAGGTCGTTACAGCAATGCAGTGTTTACATTTTCATCACATGTTCCCTTATTTTCTGATATCTGACAACATTGGAAGATTAATTCTTACAACACCCCTTTTTTTTTTTTTAAAGTGAAAGAAAAAGTGAAATTAAAGAGAAAAAAAAACAAAAAACAAATAACAAAAAAAAAAACAAACAAACCAGTAAAAAACAAACAAAAAGAAAAAGTAAGTAAATAAAGATAAAAGAGCATCTGAGTAGAGTTGGAACAAAGAGCGGAACCATTATTGAAATGGTATTTGTCAAAGATTAGATCTAATGGAAGACACATATGCGGTCCAGGGTTGCCAAAAGTTCATGAACACATCCATGTCCTGTCTCAGTGCGAATGTCAACTTTTCCATCGAGTAAATGTCTTGGATCACGTTAGTCCAATCTTCAGGTGTAGGACAGTCCTTCAACATCCATTTTTTAGTTAGAGCTTTTTTGCTTGCCAATATTAAAACATTGAATAAGTATTTTTCTCCTCGTCTTTCCAGTGAGTCCGGTAGTAAACCCAAATACAAAGTTACAAAAGAAAAGGGAACTGTAATTTTGAATATTTTCCCCAATATTGTCTGTACCTTGGTCCAATATTGGTGGATAACTGGGCATGACCAAAACACATGAAAATGATTTGCAGTCTTTTCACCACACAAGCGCCAACAGTTCAATCCCTTATGGGTAAATTTGTTTTGTGCAGGTGTTCTGAAAAATCTTGCCAAGTTTTTCCATCCAAATTCTCTCCACTGCAGGGATGAGGTACTTTTCCATTGCTGTTTATTTAGCTTTTCCCATATTTCCAGTTGTAAAGTGAAATTCCCCTCTTTTTCCCATCTCTCTTTTATATAAGATGTGTTGTCTCCTTTTAAGTCTTGAAGACCTTGGTATATTTTAGAAATGTATCTGATCCCTGGGATCCCTTTATATGCCATTAAGAAGACCTTCAGAACACCTGACTGGGCCCTTTCCAAAACCTCCTTTTTAAGTATATTGTTTATGTGGTGTCTAAGCTGGAAGAACCTGTAAAGGTCTTGATTTATTAGGCCTTGTTTTTTCAAATCTTCAAAACTTCTTAAGATTTGCCCTTTAAAAAAATCGTAATATTTTATCAGCCCTTTCTCCTTCCACTTTTTAAATCTGGTGTCTGTTTTATTAGGAGTAAAGTCCTGATCATAGGCGATCCATTGCAGAAGTCGATAGGGCTCTTTAGTTTGATTCTCTCTGACTATCTTAAACCAAATTTTTAGCGGGGTCTCTATCCACGGGTTAGTGTTATTCAAAAGCTTAGGTAAGGCATTGTTCCCTATTATCGCCTGTAGGGGGATGTCACTTGTTATTTGGCATTCGATCTCCTTCCATTGTGCAGTGTAGACTGGGTTACATATCTCTACTAAAGTTTTAATTTGTGCGGCTTTAAAGTAGTCCCTGATATTTGGCAGCGCGAGCCCACCTTTGTCTTTGTTTAGCTGTAGGGTTCTATATCTGATTCTAGGTCTCCTGCCCTGCCATATGAATCTTGAGATCCTTCTGTCCAGCTCCTGCCATGTTTTTTTGGGAGGTTCTACCGGTATTGTTTGGAAAAGGTATAGAAGACGTGGAAGTATATTCATTTTGACTGCTTCAATTCTTTGTGCAGTACCCAAGAATGGTATCATATTCCATCTTGCTAGGTCAGATTTTATTTTTGTCACCAGTGGATCATAGTTTAGTGATATAATTTTGTTGAGTTGTTTCGGGATATTGACCCCCAGATATTTCATAGATTCCGACTCCCAGTTAGTTTTGAGTTTGCTTAGTGAATAATGATTTGGGTCATAGTTGAATGTTAAAACTTGGGTTTTATGCATATTTAATTTGTACCCCGATAAATCTCCATACTCTGAAAAAACTGAGGTTAGTTCTGGTAAAGAAGTGTCCGGCTGCCCTAGGTATATTAAAATGTCATCAGCAAAGAGTGCTATTTTATGTTCCTTCTGACCAAGTGTAATACCTTGAATTTTTTGGTTTTGTCTTATCCATTGGCTCAGAGGTTCTATGAAGATTGCAAAGAGCAGTGGAGACAGGGGGCAGCCCTGACGACATCCTCTTTCCAGTTCAAAAGATGATGATAAATTACCGTTAATCCTTATTTTAGCTGTTGGTTTTTTATATAATGCCTGTATAGTTCTAATGAAGTTGTTATGAAAATTGAAACTGGATAAGATTCTATATAGAAAAGACCAGTCAACCGAATCGAATGCTTTTTCAGCATCTAATCCCAATATGACTGCATTTAAGTTATATTTTTTTATATGATGAATTATGTGTAAAGTGCGTCGAATGTTGTCTTGTGTCTGTCTTTGTCTTATAAAACCTGTTTGGTCTAAATGAATTAGGTCTGTCAGTATATTTTCTAACCTTTTGGCAAGGATAATGGTAAAAAGCTTATAGTCCTGATTTAGTACACTGATTGGTCTGTAGTTGGAGCACTCTAGTTTATCCTTTTCAGGTTTAGGTATAACTGCAATGACCCCTTCTCTCCAGGAGGGGGGGATTTCCCCTGTGTGGAGGACATAATTAAATGTTTTCAGGAGGAGAGGAGATAGTTGCTGTTTAAAGGTTTTGTACCACTCTGCTGTATAGCCATCAGCTCCTGGGGATTTGTTAGCTTTAAGTTTCATAATTGCTTTTTCCAATTCTTTAGGATGTATTTCTGACAGTAGTGTTTTATTTTGTGACTCCGTAAGTTGGGGAAGGTTTAATGTGTTTAGGAATGCCTCGGATGCGTTTTTATGTTTTTTGTGGGAGTATAAGTTCTTATAGTAATTCTCGAAGTTTTTAAGAATATCCTGAATTCTGAATTTTATTTCCTTTGATACTGGGTCTCTGATTTTGTAGATTGCTCTTTCTGTTTGATGTTTCCTCAATTTATAGGCTAGCAATTTTGCCGATTTACTGCCTGCTTCATAGTATTTTTGTTTCAGAAATGTAAGTTTCTTCTGGATTTCTATTGTGTAGATCTCATTTATTTGGTTTTTAATTTCCTTAATCTTGAGCGAGTCAGTAGAATGAGTGTTGCCTTTGTGTTCTTTTTCTAGGTTCCTAAGTTCTGACTCTAATGTGGATAGTTTTTCTTGTCTTAGTTTCTTTTGGGTTGCCAGTTTTGCAGTAATCTTTCCTCTTATTACAGCTTTACATGCATCCCACAGTATTAAAGGGGATACTTCTCCATTATCGTTATCTTCCAAATATCTGAGAATATCTGATTCCAATTCATCTTTCAATGGTCCTTTCAGGACATTTGAATTTAACCTCCAAGAAAATGTATTATTTGTGTATTTTTGGATATTTAAGTCCATGTAGATCGGACTGTGGTCGGAGAGATCCATCAGTCCTATTTTACATGTTTTTACTCTTCCAATGTCTCTATTAAACATAAAAAAATAGTCAATCCTTGAGTAAGATGAATGTGGAGTTGAGTAAAATGTATAGTCTTTTACACTGGGGTTGAGTTCCCTCCACACGTCACAGATTCCCAATTCTTTTAGTAGCATCCGAGTCTTCCTGTTTTGGGTGTTATTTTGATGTGGGGAATTACCAGAAGCATCCCAGTATGGATTCAGTCTAAGATTGAAGTCCCCACCACATATCACTAAACCTTGAGCTTTAGTTATCATTAGGTCGAATACATTTTTATAAAATTTCCAGTTAGCCCCTGGGGGAGCATACACATTCAGCAGGGTGATATCTTCTCCCTCTAGCCGCCCAGTTACCAAACTGTATCTCCCTTCTTTATCTTTGTGTTCTGATTTTTTTTCAAATGTAATTTTGGTTGATATCAATGTCGCTACTCCCCTCCTCCTCCCTGATTTATATGAAGATGAAGAGATCATTTTAAACCCTTGTCTACTGAGTTTATTGTGTTCCACGTCTGTTAGGTGGGTTTCTTGTAAAAGTATTATTCCTGCTTTGTCTTTTTTCATTTTGCCTAGAATCTTGGATCTTTTAACTGGATTCAGGATTCCTTTTACATTATATGAAATTATTTTGGTTACACCCTGTTTCTCCATTGTGTTGTTTTGTTTAGTATAACTGTGTGGTGGCCCTCTTTTGTGCTACTCAGAAACTGAAAGAACATTAAAAACAAGAAAAACATTAAGAACATAGTGTAAAAAACTTTAAAACAAAAAGCTGTCATAAGAACTTCCTGAGCTGAGGTCTTTTTAAAGACCCTGTAAGAGCCTTGATGGAGTGAAGGCTCTGAGGGAAATTGCTCAAACTCTGTTACTTGTTGAGGGCCCTCTCTTACCACTGAAAGTAGTCCCATGCTTTTAACGTGAGTTTCAGAACCCAATCCAAACTTGTAATGATTTTTTTTTTTTCCTTTTATGCCTAAACCCTGTGAAATTGTGTGCACCCTCCCACCCCCATCACATCAAACATTCACGCAAAAACAGTATTTGTTAGTATGAGGAGAACATGTGGATTATTGTCACATTTCTATTTTAAGAAGTTTTTTTTTTTTTTTTTTTTTATTACAAAGACTTATTTGTTTCAAATAATATGATTGTTCCATGAAATGTTTTACCACATGCTGAATATGCATCTCCTTTAATGTTTGTTACCTTGTATGAGGGGGGTTGGATGTGCGGATTGATTCAAGAGAAAAGAAAAGAAAAAAAAAAAAAGGTCGCTATTCCAACCTGAAAACGGATAGTTTATCCGCGACGCTCTGGTGCTGGGTTTCCCGCTGCTGGTCCGTGGATTTTGAGGGTCTTTGTGTTGTCCATGTTTGCGCTTTGATCTTCTGACTCGGGTCTGCTGCGGGTTTAAATACCGTTACCGGGAGCCCTCTTTTCGCCATGTCAGCTGTTGCTTCTTCCGCCGAATTATAGAGACACGTTTCATCGCCGTAGAAGACCCTTAACTTCGCAGGAAATGGTGTCTGAAAGCGCAATTTCTTCTCTCTTAACACCTTTTTCGCGTCATTGTATTCCCTGCGCTTTTTAAGGACCTCCGGGGCGTAATCGTGTTCCACGTAGACTTTTCTCTCCTGGTGCATAAATCCTTTTTTCTGCCAGGCCAGTCTTACAACCTCTTGTTTTATTTTGAAATTGGAAAATCTTACCAACACCGAACGTGGGGGCGCTTCCGCCGCCGGCCTAGCGGCTAATGAACGATGTGCCTTTTCTATCTTCAAGTCGGTGGTTTGTGGAATATCCAGTTTCTCTCTTAGTAAGGATTCCACGCATTCTGCCATTGAGTTAAAACCATTTTCGGTTCCTTCTATCAGACCATGAATTCTTATGTTGTCTCTTCTTTGTTTTCCTTCTTGGTCGGTTAGCTTAGCCTCTATAGCTGCTTGTCTTTTGCGTAGGTCTAGCACAGAATCTTCGAGCACTTTTATTCGATCCTCTGTTTCCAAGATTCGGTTCTCGGCCTGGTCCACTCTGCTGTTTGTCCTTTTCAATTCTTCTCTGAATTCCCGAAATTCGGCCGTAACATCTCGGCGAAATCGTCGTAGCTCCTCAAATAGTGATTTCAGGCTAACCCTTTTGTTAGCTATCACCAGTTCCTCGTCTTCTGAACGGAGATCTTCCAGTTCAGATTCTCCGGCCGATACGTGTCCTGGCCTGGAGAATTTCAGTTTCTTCTGTTTTCCTTTAGACATGATGATTTTGTCTTTTGATTTTCACTCCTCCAAAAATCCGTTAAGTTTGATTTTCAAGGTGTTATCCTGGATTGGGTCTGAGAGCTTCAGTGTTAAGCTGCAGTCGCCATGGCGTCCAGACCGGAAGTCCCGTCGAGTGCAGTGTTTTGACTTTTTCTCATGGCATGTGACTACATAGAAAAGCTTGATGAGTCAGCCAGGCTACGTTATCAGGAGAAACTGACAGCAAGTGGACTGACAGATTGCCCATACAAGCTACCAGCCGGAAAATGGGTTAATGACCCGACCAGGTGGCCAGCTGTGCAGTGGCCGGACGTGTACAGCTACTTGATCGACACCCCTGGTAAGCATATTTGCTTCGACCCATATTAACATGATTAACCCTCTTACATGTTTTGAATGTTTTTAAGGAAAGGTCCCTATGGGTAACATGACCAATCCATTAAATATCAGGGCAGCACAGGAGTAATTCTTAAAAGAAATAATTAAACAAGAAAATGTTCACTGATGCTAAACACTGCTTAGGTGCGCTTGTGTTGGATCGAAATAAGTGCAGGTGGACACGAGTGAAGTTTAAAAGGGTGCTTCATGCAGACAGTCAACTTACATCCCGGCTAATGCATGCATGGCACATTAGCATCACAGTAGACAGCAGGAAAGCATATACATTTGCATTAGTCACATATATCAGGCGCAGCATTACTGGCGCCGGGATTCCTCTCTGTTCCAGAGCCGCAGAAGGTGCGAGGCGCTTCTATAACGATCAGTAATTGCTCACGCTGAGCACTCTGCCAGCTCGCTGTGGGAGTCATACGAGGTGTTCCTCTTTTCCCGTATATTTTTCTTTTTGGCGCACAGAAATGGCAATACGCCCGTATTTGCTAAAATTGCATTTTCCCCGTATTAAAATACGGCGAAACCGTATTTGTCACCTCTTTCATTAATGGCCAGCCCCTTTGTTGCACTATTTACTACAGTCTACAGTTAAATTAGTCAGGCTGACTGCACGGTCTGTATTGTTGGGTGAAAAGGGAATCAGTCATGCATTTCCATAGACGAAATGTCCGTCTCTGTTTACAATACAGAGAGGCTTGTGTCGGCGGCTAGCATTTTCAAAACGTGACCCATCAAGTGGCAACTAATTAAACTAACACAATATCACTCAATTACCTGATATAGGACGTGATGAGCTGAATATAATGCACTACGACGGGCTGGACAAGCTTGACTGGGTCACGGCAGCTGCCTGGGACTAGGTCGCCACTGAATTGTTTTCACCGAGTACGGCGTTGCCATGTGGGTTGCTAACCGGAAGTAGGCCAAATGCCCGGATGCCCGACTGCGCCCATAGCTGCCTAGCGCAGAGCCTACTAATGTAAATTTGTCTCAAAGAATGAGTGAAATAATATATGACAGGGGTGTGTGGTTTCAGTAGTTGATGGGTTATGATTGGTTCCTGGAGTACAAGAATGAGTGGCTAAACTGCTAGCTTTAGCTAGCTACCTTGGATTCCATTTTTTTTTTTTTAAAAATAAAACTTTAACTAAGCTAAAATAAAGTCTAGAAAGAAATAAGTGTTGCTAGATGAACAGGTATTCCAGTGGGGGTGAATTGAATTTAGAAAAAATATCGATCAAAACTGGCTGGGTGTCACCTCCTCCCTGCCAAAGCGAGCTGTGACCCACTCGGACTGCCTAGCACACTAGCGGTAACAGTATAATGTAAAATCACAGTCAAAATATAACAAAATAAGCCAGAATGACACAACATACATTAATGGCTGTGGATTAGGCGGAAAAAGGGATATCTATTAGGATGACTGAAATATAAATAATAATTAGTGCTAGGAATTTTTTTTTTTTAACTAAATCACACCCATTCTCAAAACTTAACTGTGATTAAATGGAGTGAGCATGGATAGGCATAATACACAACAGCAGCTATTTTTTCAACAAATACACTTCTTTACCTCAGAATAAGTTTTAGAATATGTTCAGTCTGCCTGCCATGGCAATCAGCCTTGACCATAACTTGACAGTGCTGCCTTGAGAGCTCTTATGGTGTAAAAATACGATGGAAGTCAATATGATATTGGCAGTATTTTCCTTAATTTGGAGTGACAAGTAAGATTTGTGGTGTGAAACTGTGGGGAAAAGAGTGAGACTCACTCCCTAAGAGTGAGAGTTGGCAACACTGATAAATACTAAAGTACTCTTAAGCTGTATTTATGCTGCACCTCTGCTGTCCGCGTACGTGTAACCGGAATCCATGTGTGATGAAATTTACGTCATCGTCTCCACTCTGCTAGTGTCCACAGTGCTTGACTGCGGACGACTGCGTGCAGCCCAAATTTTGTGACCGCGCCGCCTGCCCACGACCTGAATGCGTTGAAAGGCACCTATGCAAGACTGAACGTCCCATTCACAAGGTAGCGATATCGGCACAGTATACCAAGACAAAGTAGATGAAGGAGACAACGAGGAAGATGAGAATAAACATACATGAATCATACAAAAATACTTCAGCAGCAGCATCGTCGTGGAAAAGGAGTGAAAACCGGGAAGTCAAGCAGCAGAAAGCAAGCAGTGTTTCTTTGTTGGTGAAAATCCTGGTGTGTCAGCGCATTGGCGCTACCTATCGGGTGGGAGTAAAACTACAAATGATGGTTGTGCACATGCGTCAACCGCTTGACCTGGGTAGCTGAAAAAAGTGAGCATGTACAGTGCCGCATGCGTGCTGGGCTTGTCCAAAGCGCACGCGGACCAAAGCGGACGAGAGGGGAAATGCAGCATGAATAAGGCTGGTTTCACTTTTCACTTCTTGGGGAGACAGAGCAAACGAGGAAGGAACACCTCGTTACCACATCAGTTCTCTGGTAGTTTTATTTGTCATGTGGGAACTGGAACTACAGTGGGGCAAAAAAGTATTTAGTCAGCCACCAATTGTGCAAGTTCTCCCACTTAAAAGATGAGAGAGGTCTCCAATTTTCGTCATAGGTACACTACCGTTCAAAAGTTTGGGGTCACCCAGACAATTATTTTGTGTTTTCCATGAAAAGTCACACTTATTTACCACCATGAGTTGTAAAATGAATAGAAAATATAGTCAAGACATTGACAAGGTTAGAAATAATGATTTGTATTTGAAATAATAATTTTTTCCTTCAAACTTTGCTTTCGTCAAAGAATCCTCCATTTGCAGCAATTACAGCATTGCAGACCTAACATGATTGCACAGGGGTTTTCTAATCATCCATTAGCCTTCTGACGCAATGAGCAAACACATTGTACCATTAGAACACTGGAGTGATAGTTGCTGGAAATGGGCCTCTATACACCTATGTAGATATTGCACCAAAAACCAGACATTTGCAGCTAGAATAGTCATTTACCACATTAGCAATGTATAGAGTGTATTTCTGATTAGTTTAAAGTTATCGTCATTGAAAAAAAGTGCTTTTCTTTCAAAAATAAGGAAATTTCTAAGTGACCCCAAACTTTTGAATGGTAGTGTATACCTCAACTATGAGAGACAAAATGAGAAAAAAAAATCCAGAAAATCACATTGAAGGATTTTTAATGAATTAATTGGTAAATTCCTCAGTAAAATAAGTATTTGGTCACCTACAAACAAGCAAGATTTCTGGCTCTCACAGACCTGTAACTTCTTCTTTAAGAGGCTCCTCTGTCCTCCACTCGTTACCTGTATTAATGGCACCTGTTTGAACTCGTTATCAGTATAAAAGACACCTGTCCACAACCTCAAACAGTCAGACTCCAAACTCCACTATGGCCAAGACCAAAGAGCTGTCAAAGGACACCAGAAACAAAATTGTAGACCTGCACCAGGCTGGGAAGACTGAATCTGCAATAGGTAAGCAGCCTGGTGTGAAGAAATCAACTGTTGGAGCAATTATTAGAAAATGGAAGACATACAAGACCACTGATAATCTCCCTCGATCTGGGGCTCCACGCAAGATCTCACCCCTTCGGGTCAAAATTATCATGAGAACGGTGAGCAAAAATCCCAGAACCACACGGGGGGACCTAGTGAATGACCTGCAGAGAGCTGGGACCAAAGTAACAAAGGGTACATCAGAAACACACTACGCCGCCAGGGACTCAAATCCTGCAGTGCCAGACGTGTCCCCCTGCTTAAGCCAGTACATGTCCAGGCCCGTCTGAAGTTTGCTAGAGAGCATTTGGATGATCCAGAAGAGGATTGGGAGAATGTCATATGGTCAGATGAAACCAAAATAGAACTTTTTGGTAAAAACTCAACTTGTCGTGTTTGGAGGAGAAAGAACACCATACCTACTGTGAAGCATGGGGGTGGAAACATCATGCTTTGGGGCTGTTTTTCTGCAAAGGGACCAGGACGACTGATCCGTGTAAAGGAAAGAATGAATGGGGCCATGTATCATGAGATTTTGAGTGAAAACCTCCTTCCACCAGCAAGGGCATTGAAGACGAAACGTGGCTGGGTCTTTCAGCATGACAATGATCCCAAACACACCGGCCGGGCAACGAAGGAGTGGCTTCATAAGAAGCATTTCAAGGTCCTGGAGTGGCCTAGCCAGTCTCCAGATCTCAACCCCATAGAAAATCTTTGGAGGGAGTTGAAAGTCTGTGTTGCCCAGCGGCAGCCCCAAAACATCACTGCTCTAGAGGAGATCTGCATGGAAGAATGGGCCAAAATACCAGCAACAGTGTGTGAAAACCTTGTGAAGACTTACAGAAAATGTTTGACCTCTGTCATTGCCAACAAAGGGTATATAACAAAGTATTGAGATGAACTTTTGTTATTGACCAAATACTTATTTTACCGAGGAATTTACCAATTAATTCATTAAAAATCCTTCAATGTGATTTTCTGGATTTTTTTTTTTTCTTTCTTATTTTGTCTCTCATAGTTGAGGTATACCTATGATGAAAATTCAATTCAATTCAATTCAATTCAATTCAATTCAACTTTATTTATATAGCGCCATTTCACAACAACAGTCATCTCATAGCACTATCAACTGTAGGGAGGACCCCCACAGTTGCAGAAAGACCCCAGCAATCAGGCGATCCCCTGTGAGCAAGCACTTTGCGACGGTGGAGAGGAAAAACTCCCTTTTAACAGGAAGAAACCTCCAGCAGAACCAGGCTCAGGGAGGGGCAGTCATCTGCTGCGACTGGCTGGGGGGTGAGGGGACAGAGAAGAAGAAAAGAACAGACATGTAGAGAGCAAACAGCACGATGGGGACTCAATCTATGGGAGAGAACAAACAAATGTTAATGACCAGCAAAAAAAAAATATTTCATAGAGAGTGAGGAAAGGAGTGAGGCCCAGTGCATTACTGGAGGTCCCCCGGCTGACTAAACCTATTAGCAGCATAACTAAGGGAGGGTTCAGAAACACATGATCCCTCCCTAATTGTAGGCTATATCAAAAAGGTAGGTTTTAGCCCTATTCTTAAAAACAGAGATCGAGTCTGACTCCCGAATCCAGATTGGCAGCTGATTCCACAGGAGAGGAGCTTGATAACTGAAGGCTCTGCCTCCCATTGTACTTTTGGAGATTCTAGGTATTACAAGTAAACCTGCATTTTGGGAGCGTAGTGCTCTGTTAGGATGATACGGTAGTATCAGATCTTTTAAATAAAAAGGAGCCTGATTGTTTAGAGCTTTGTAAGTAAGAAGAAGGATTTTAAACTTAATTCTAAACTCTATGGGAAGCCAATGAAGGGAGGCCAGAACCGGAGAGATATGATCTCTCTGGTTCCGGTTAGAGACCTCTCTCATCTTTTAAGTGGGAGAACTTGCACAATTGGTGGATGACTAAATACTTTTTTACCCCACTGTACGTACAGTTGATAGTTAAAGTAAGATAACATCCTTGATCCTCCTTGATCCATAGCCGACCAAGCCATGAGGAATAGCTGCAGGTTAATTACAGCTTACTGCTGTGTTTACTTTAAGGACTAAATGAGGAATTAGAAATACCCTAACAATATCCTGTATATCCTACATGCATTACGTGAGTGAAAATACAATAATCCTTGCGCTCTTCATGTGAAAGAATTAATTTTACATGTATGGAGTTTGCATGTGAGAAAAAAATAGAACACCCCAATGTGGGAATCATCACTATCATAAGCCTCTTTTCACAGTTTGATAAAGTAACGGTAACCTGTAGATGACAAGACTAGAAAGCCTGGCATTCCTTAGTGCACAAGGAGGAAAGGAGTGGGAAAACTTTTTTTTCTCCAGAGATTCAATGGTGTATTTCCCCCCACTGGGCATGTCTGGGGCAGCATGGTGGCAGAGTGGTTAGCACTGTGGCAGCACAGCAACTCATCCTTGGCCGGGGGATCCTGGGTTCGATCCCAGCCCCCGACCAACAGTGATCTGTGTGGAGTTTGCATGTTCTCACGCCAGGATTTCTCCGGTTTCCTCCCACATGACAAAAACATGCATGTTAGGTTAATTGGCATCAAACTGGGGATTCTAAATTGTCCTTAGGTATGACTGTGAGAGTGAATGGTTGTCTGTCTCTCTGTGTTGGCCCTGCGATGGACTGGCGATCTGTCCAGGATGTACCCTACCTCTTGCCCATAGATGCTGGGATAGGCTCCAGCCCCCCCACGACCCGAAAAGGATTAAGCGGAAGAAGATGGATGGATGGGCATGTCTGTTTGCATGTCTGGGCAGCGTGGTGGCAGAGTGGTTAGCACTGTGGCAGCACAGTAACTCACCCTTGGCCGAGGGATCCTGGGTTCGATCCCAGCCCCTGACCAACAGTGATCTGTGTGGAGTTTGCATGTTCTTCCCGTGTCTGTGTGGGTTTCCTCCAGGATTTCTCCGGTTTCCTCCCACATGCCAAAAACATGCAAGTTAGGTTAATTGGCATCAAACTGGGGGTTCTAAATTGTCCTTAGGTATGACTGTGAGAGTGAATGGTTGTCTGTCTCTCTGTGTTGGCCCTGCGATGGACTGTTGATCTGTCCAGGGTGTACCCTGCCTCTCGCCCAAAGATGATGGGATAGGCTCCAGCACCCCCTCCCCTCTCGTGACCCAAAGAGGATTAAGCGGAAGAAGATGGATGGATGGATGTTACTATACCTCTTGATGTCCAGTAGGCTTTCCCTCCTTGGCCGTAATTTTCTCTGCTAAAAAGAGACAGATTCATTGTCCTCACACAACAAATATAAAACATTTATTCCATCCCCCCCAAGAGAAAAATACAAAACATCAAAAGCAGCCCTCACCGTTCTTCAAACTTCCCTCACTGGAGAAGTGCATCTTATAAGCTCTAAAGGCCTTAGTTCTCTTTTTGATGCTTTTATCCGTCATCTCCTCAATGTCAGTCAGGCTGTTCATGGCACAGCGGAAAGCTGCTTTCCATCGCCTTGGATTAGGAGAGTCCACACCAGGCTTGTATTTACCTACAACAAAAGTCCTGCATGACTTCACCAGCATTAGCAGTATTGGCAGTGTTCATGCAATCTACTTCAAACACACAATGAATTGCAGCTTAAGTTTAGACACAGAAAAACATGAAATTAATAATTTTTAAAAAATATTATTAATATGCTACTATTTGATATGGCTGATTTGCATGATTCATAATTTTAAATTCTTGTTTATCTTATACTGGACTTTGCTGCAGCTTCATCTTCGGTATGGAACAAGTCATTTAGATTTTTTTTTTGTGTGTGTGTGTATGCCATCTTCTGTTTGGCTGCCCTGTGGGAAGCAGCAGGTGGGTGGGTCTGCAAGACAAGCTCCTTTTTTATGGTAAAGAACTGCTGTTCTTTGATAATTTTAAAATGAGTTATAAGATTTTGCTCAAAGCTGCTCAGCACTGTGATCAGTGATTCAGGAATCGTGAGACTTTATGCTCTTATCTTTATGGCTTTTAAAATCTTTTAGAGCTAGACCATGACTTTGATTACCAAGCATTGTTGATTGATTTTGAACAGCTAGCATTTTGCAGCTAGCATCTTTCTTTTTTTTTAATTTGCTAAGTGACTGCAGCTGAAAATATGCATTATTGTAACTTTGGTATAACTCATTAACTATTTATGTTCAGCAATGTACACTGTCCTTTCAAAATAAGAAAATCTGAAGCGCTGTGTACACGAAATGACCATATTTGGGTTATCCCTTTTCTGTGACACCATAAACGTTCCAAAATTAGAAAAAAAAAACAACACACCCTGAAGTTGACTGTTTTAAGGTGATCTAAGAGATTACGAGTACAAATTGACCTCTTCATTTGGAAACTGGCCATTTTAACATGACACTTGGCTGTTCACAAAAGACTGAAAAGCATCACGGTGTCATGTACGCTGCATAATGGCGCAGCGCACAAATGAGTTAATGCGAGCCCAATATGCAGGTGAAGTGAACATGTTTATTTAACAGAAATAACACAAAAACGTCCATAGAATACAGTCTGAACACAAGGCACGGATGAACGAGCTAGTTGGCAGGAGGAGAAGGAGCCCCACACACTCCCAGATGGGACTGGAGTGGAGAGGAAGGGCAATAAATAATAATATAGAAGAAGACTTGCGAGCAGGGTCGGAGCACACTGGCTCTGGAAACAACGCCGTGCACAGTCCAAAAACAAGGACAACCAACGAGCTCCAGGACATCAACATGAGCAGAGTGAACATAGACTTGACTTGAGTACTGACTTTGACTAACGCCGCCACACTGAGTGCTCCCTCTGCCACACATAAATACCCCATGGACTAATGAGGCGGCAAGTGGAAGCAGGTGCGACGGCAGCCGGTGCGTGAGTGAGTGAGTGGGGATGTGAGTAGAAATGAATGTGTGTGTGTGTGTGTGTGTGTGTGTGTGTGTGTGTGTGTGCATGTATGACAACAAACTTGATGAGGACGTCCCGGGCCCAGCCTCTAGGAGGTCCAGCTCTGGTGCTGACTCTGCTGCAGCGGCCTCCGCAGCAGGCATGATGGTCTGTGCAATCTTAGTAGCCCCAGGTGTTGTGACCTACGCTGGTGACTCCTCCGGCGTAGTGGCTGGGGTCTGGCTCACCATTGCTGCAGGGGAAGAATCCTCCCAGACCTCTGGCTCCTCCTGGTCCTGACACTTCAGCTCCGGAGCACACTCAGAGGAAGCAGGAAAGAGCAGAGAGAGGGCTGGTGACCCATTCATGGCAGCAGCAGGTGGGGAGAACTCAGGGGACTGCTCTCCCTGTGTCTCCCTACCGGGAATCAGGCAAGATATTTCATCATAAAAGGAAGTGGAAAGAAAATAAACTTGCCTGTTTCCCCGGATTTGAATGTTGCTTGCTGCTGTAGTGGGTACATCGTCCCTCTCCCTGGCTCTGGAGAGTTTGGGCCCCACCGTGGAAGGAGTAGGGACCAGCCCTGGCGTCATGGAGACAGGAACTTCCGGTGATGACACGGAGAGCCTCTGGGCAGTAGGAGGAGCCATCAAGGAGATGGATTGTGTGGCAGCAAAATTGGCTGACGGAACAGCTGGTGAGGAGACTGCCGTGGGAACCGTCTCACAGGATGCAGAGAGGGCTGCAGACGAGGAGGAAACAGTGCCTCTCCGGTGATCTGGCGCTGGATGATGACGTCTCCGCCACTGACCTGACGACGGCCATATTGGAGCGGGAGACGAAGCGGAGGGAGGAATGGCCGCCGGCTGAGATGAGCGCCTCCGCTTAGGCTTAGCGCGGAACGCCCTTCTCCTCAGGTCAGGAAAAACCTGCTGGAGCGCACAGACCGAGGATAACAGTTCAGTGTACTGGGGGAAATTCCAGAGGTTGGGGTGAGCCTCCAGAATACCCAGAGCCCCGTTCAGGCAGTCTCACTTCTCTCCAGGGCCGTAGGCTTCATCAGCATCATCCATGAAGCCCCGGATGAATATGGCTGCCCACTCCTCATCCACGCTTGGATGCCCCGCTGTCCGTCCACCTCTGCCAGTGTGGGAATGACACACCGAGGACATCTTGCTCCAGAACAAGTAGGTGGAAAAACACACACAAAAAGGGTGAAAAAACAACATG
This sequence comes from Pholidichthys leucotaenia, assembly GCA_020510985.1. Taxonomy (NCBI): domain Eukaryota; kingdom Metazoa; phylum Chordata; class Actinopteri; order Cichliformes; family Pholidichthyidae; genus Pholidichthys; species Pholidichthys leucotaenia. The sequence goes on along the minus strand of CM035841.1, from coordinate 136,094,234 downwards.
CACTTCACCACTTGGGCTCAAATGGTGGTGGTGGACTGTCATGTACACTGTGTAATGGTGCAGCGCACAAATGAGTTAATGCGAGCCCAATATGCAGGTGAAGTGAACGTGTTTATTTAACAGAAATAACATACAAAAATGTCCATAGAATACAGTCTGAACACTAGAAAAGCACTCGGAGAGCGCAGACCTCCACCAAGCGCCACAGTTCCCCCCATACAGTGTTTGTGTATACGTTTTCAGATTACTTGACCATGAAAACATATGACTAGCAATTGGATTCACAATGATAGGATTAGTGGTTCAGTAGTTATTCACGAAAATGACATTTTCGGTAATGGCGGCCACAGTTCCCCCCATACAGTGTTTGTGTGTACGTTTTCAGATTACTTGACCATGAAAACATATGACTAGCAATTGGATTCACAATGATAGGATTAGTGGTTCAGTAGTTATTCACGAAAATGATATTTTCGGTAATGGCGGCCACAGTTCCGCCCATACAGTGTTTGTGTGTACGTTTTCAGATTCCTTGACCATGAAAACATATGACTAGCAATTGGATTCACAATGATAGGATTAGTGGTTCAGTAGTTATTCACGAAAATGACATTTTCGGTAATGGCGGCCACAGTTCCGCCCATACAGTGTTTGTGTGTACGTTTTCAGATTCCTTGACCACGAAAACATATGACTAACAATTGGATTGACAATGATAGGATTAGTGGTTCAGTGGTTATTCACGAAAATGGCATTTTCCGTAATGGCGGCCACAGTTCCCCCCATACAGTGTTTGTGTGTACGTTTTCAGATTCCTTGACCATGAAAACATATGACTAGCAATAGGATTGACAATGATATGATTAGTGGTTCAGTGGTTATTCACGAAAATGGCATTTTCCGTAATGGCGGTTTTCTTCTGGACGGTGATCCGGATCATCGCCAAAATTTAATCAGTTCTTCCTTGTACCATTTCCAACAACGCCTGAAAGTTTCATCGAAATCCGTCCAAAACTTTTTGAGTTATCTTGCTAACCAACAGACAAACAAACAAACAGACAGACAAACCCCGGCAAAAAATTTACCTCCTGGCGGAGGTAACTAGAAAAGCACTCATAGAGCACATACCTCTGCCAAGGCTCCTTCCGTTTCTCATGGATCACCTCCAAAATGTAATGGGCTTGTGTGTAGGCCTATCGCCACTTGTGGTGAAAATTGCATCCAAGTCTGTCCATTAGTTTTGGAGTTTTGTGGCTGATACACTGTGAGAAGAGCCTTGGCTGAGGTATGCATTCCCAGATCATCCCCAAAATGTAATGGGTTCCTCTCTAGGCCAAGAACCACCTCTGGTGAAACAGACAGACAAACAGACAAATGCCAGTAAAAGCATTACCTCCTTGGCGGAGGTAATAAACTCAAGTGTTGCTGTTGTGTTCATCTCCTCCATCTCCAAACTCCCAGGCTGCGGGCGTTGCAATTCATTGCACAACCGCGTACAACCCACAGGCCAATGGGTTATGCGAGCATTTTCATAGATCACTGAAAGCAGCATTCAGGGGTTCACTGACGGATGCAAATTGGGTAGACAGGTTGGCGTGGGTTTTATTGGGGTTGCGCTCCGCGCCAAAAGAGGATTTGGAAGCTTCCCCGGCAGAGAGCTCATTTTTGCGCAGCCCCTATGGCTGCCCGGGGAATTTCTGCCAAATAATCCCGTGCCGGACAGCTGCCCATCTCAGCTTTTGCAGCGTAGCGCAAACACAGGCACGCTGCCGGGCCCGGCCCACCACTGTTTTCCGCGTGCTTTTGTGCCTAAAACTTTGAAGAACGCGGAGTTCGTGTTCGTCAGACACGACGACCAGTGCCCTCCATTGCGCCTGCACACATGTTGAAAATGGCCCTATCTCACAATGTTAAAGAATCCTTTAAAAAATTCCTGGATCCAGACGGTGATCCAGATCATCCCCAAAATTTAATCAGTTCTTCCTTGTACCATTTCCAACAACGCCTGAAAGTTTCATCGAAATCTGTCCAAAACTTTTTGAGTTATCTTGCTAACCAACAGACAGACAGACAAACAAACCCCGGCAAAAACATAACCTCCTGCGGCCTGCGGCCTGGCGGAGGTAACAAGGCATGGATGAACGAGCTAGTTGGCAGGAGGAGGAGGAGGTAGCCCCACACACTCCCAGACAGGACTGGAGCAGAAAGGAAGGGCAATAAATAATAATATAGAAGATGACTTACGAGCAGGGTCGGAGCACACTGGCTCTGGAAACGACGACGCCGTGCACAGTCCAAACCCAAGGAAAACCAACGAGCTCCAGGACATCAACATGAGCAGAGTGAACATAGACTTGACTTGAGTATCGACTTTGACTAACGCCGTCACACTGAGTGCTCCCACTGCCACACATAAATAACCCGTGGACTAATGAGGCAGCAAGTGGAAGCAGGTGCGACGGCAGCTGGTGCGTGAGTGAGTGAGTGAGTGAGTGAGTGAGTGACTGAGTGAGTGAGTGAGTGAGTAGGAATGAATGTGTGTGTGTGTGTGTGTGTGTGTGTGTGTGCACGTGTGTATGTGTGGAAACACAAAAGGTGATGCAAACAGCTTGGTGAATGCCTGGCAGGGAGAGGAGGAGGCGTGGCTGTAGACTGGCAGGGAGCCCAGGCTTAGAGGCTCCAATAACCTGCCAGCTGGGAATAATTAGCAACAATCAGGAAACTACAACCACAGATCATGGAACGGGGTTGAGACATCAACCCCGTTTATGACACACGGGCTCTCTGTAAAGAGCATTCCCTGGAATTTGCCAAACTCAGGGGTCTGCAGTCTCACAATCTAACCCATTTGCCTATTACCAATGCCTCATTTTACTTGGACAAGTGACTAGAAACATAAGAAAAACTTTCCGGTTAAAGAAAAAGAAGAAAAAAAATGCCTATTATCTATGTTGACGGGCCAGTTTCTACTTATAGCTAGTTTACCATTATTTCGAGACTCAAATATGTTTTGTGGCTCCATGGATGATTTTTTTCTTGGACCAAAATTGCCCAGATGGCCCTTTCTAGAGCAGAGGTTGCTGACTGTTGACCTAACTGGACTATGCACAGCTACAACTAATATCAAACAAGAGCTCTCTGAGGTGAGTTCCCCAACAACAAACCATGGATCACCAGCGACCTGAAAATACTTCTTAACAAGAAGAAGAGGGCTTTTAGGTATGCAGACAGGGAGGAACTGAGGAAAGTGCAGCATGAACTGAGAGAGATGCTGAGGATGTGTAAAGACAATTACAGGAGGAAGTTGGAGGATAAACTCAGGCAAAACAATACGAAGGATGTGTGGACGGGAATGAAACAAATCACTGGGTGTAAGGGGAGAGACAGACAGACATCGGGGAGCCTTGAGAGAGCCAATGAGCTGAATCTGTTTTTTAATAGGTTAAGCTCACCATCTGTCACCCCCACACACCCCTCACCCCTCACCCTCCTGTGCAGTACCTCTCTCTATCTCCTCCCTCACCCCCTCTGGGGACACCAGCACTAGCCCCCCTCACGTCACTGTGACTACAGACCAGGTTAAGAAACAGCTGGAGAGATTCCGTCAGCGGAAGGCTGGGGGCCCTGATGGCATCTCCGCCAGGATCCTGACGACCTGTGCCAACCAGCTAGCTCCGGTACTGAAACACCTGTACAACCTGAGCCTGAGTCTGGAGAGAATACCGGTGCTGTGGAAGACATCCTGCCTGGTTCCTGTCCCCAACAAGTCGTCTCCATCTGACCTGAATGACTATCGACCAGTTGCCCTGGCATCTCATGTGATGAAGGTCCTAGAGAGACTGGTCTTAGCCCACCTGAGGCCGCAGGTGAAGACGTGGCTGGATGCTCTGCAGTTTGCATATCAGCCCCATTTAGGAGTTGAAGATGCTGTCATCTACCTGCTGCAGCAAGCCCATCTGCATCTGGATGGTGGAGGAGACACTGTTAGAATCACATTCTGTGATTTCTCCAGTGCCTTTAACACCATCCAGCCACTGCTGCTGGGTGAGAAGCTGCAGGTGATGGGGGTTGACAGCTCTGTGTTCTCCTGGATTACTGACTACCTGACAGGCAGGCCACAGTTGATCCGGCTGGGCAGTGTCTTGTCTGATGTGGTGGTAAGTGATATGGGAGCTCCACAGGGGACTGTGTTTTCTCCTTTTCTCTTCACCTTATACACCACCGACTTTCAGTACCATACAACACAGAGTCATGGCACCTGCAGAAATTCTCTGATGACTCAGCTGTTGTTGGGTGTATAAGAGGGGGAGAGGAGGGAGAGTACAGGGCACTGGTAGACTGATTTGTGGAGTGGACAGAGCAGAATCACCTGAGGCTGAATGTCCACAAGACCAGAGAGATGGTGATTGACTTCAGGAAGAAGAGGACACCTACACAACCACTGCAGATGGGGGGGGGGAGGATGTGGAGGTAGTTGAGGACTACAAATATCTGGGTGGCATGATCAGCAACGGACTGGACTGGAAATCTAACAAAGATGCTGCGTACAAGAAGGGGATGAACAGACTCTACTTCCTGAGGAAGCTGAGATGCTTCAACGTGTCCAACAGGATGCTGAAGCTTTTCTACCAGGCCGTTGTCGCCAACGCCATGTTCTTTGCTGCTATCTGTTGGGGTAGCAGTATCAGAGTCAGCAACACCAACAGACTTGACAAGATTATCAAGAGGGCTGGCTTTGTGATTGGTCTCAGGCTGGAGACCTTTGAGACTGTGGTGGATAGGAGAACAGTGAACAAACTGCGATCCATTATAGACAGTCTTGATCACCCCCTCCATCACACACTGGACAGACAGCGGAGCACTTTCTCCAGCAGACTACTATGGCTTCGCTGCCGAACGGTTAGGTACAGGAAATCTTTCCTGCCACATGCCATTTCACTGTACAATAACACTCTAATGTTGAATTCTGGTCATAACAATGCTACCATACTGCACCTTGCAGTCTAACTGGTGTCTCACATTTCACCCTGTGCCTAATAGTCCTGCATTGTACAATGACTACAAATCAGGTATCTGTACGGGTCAGCATCTATTCATCTATGATATACCGTATATAAGTTATTTACTAACTAACTAACTAACTAACCTGCACTTATATAGCGCTTTTCTAGTCACAAAGACCACTCAAAGCGCCTTCATTAATACTAACCCTCTATTCTAAGGGCCTATAGGAAACAGATATCTAGGGACAATTTAGAACAGCCAATTAACCTAACATGCATGTTTTTGGCATGTGGGAGGAAACCGGAGAAATCCCGGAGTAAACCCACGCAACACGGGGAGAACATGCAAACTCCACACAGATCACTGTTGGTCGGGGGCTGGGATCGAACCCACGATCCCACGATCCCCACAATCCCCCGGCCAAGGGTAAACTGTGCTGCCGCAGTGCTAACCACTGCGCCACCGTGCAGCCCGTGCATTTAGGCAGTGCATTAAGCACACGTGCATTTAGGCAGTTTTACTTTCCATGGGTAATCCCTTTGTCTATTATGCTGTGTGTGTTTCTGTCATTTTGGTCGTCTACTGTCATGCTGCTGTTACGCTGTAATTTCACAGTTTGGGATCAATAAAGTACATCTGTGGCGGGTTGATTCAACCCCCCCACAACGCACAGGACACTCAGCTCTCTTCTCTCGGTTTTTCCTGCTGCACTACTGAGATGTAATGTGCCATTCATGTATTGTGATGCAATGTGCCACGCATGTATTGTGATGCAATGTGCCATGCATGTATTGTGATGTAATGTGCCATTCATGTATAGTGTTCATGCGTCCTGTCCTTACTGTGACCTAGAGGCTGAGATCAATATGTAGATGTGCTTTGGTGTAAACCCCCACAAGCAGACTGGTCAGACACAGCGCTCGGCTAGAGCAATTAACAGAACAGTGAAATGTGTATTAATGTCAACAGACAGACTCGTTTCTTCTGGCTCACTTCTGTGATGTTAATGTTGCCTTTCATGCATTGTGTTCATGCGTCCTGTCCTTACTGTGACCTAGGGACTGAGATCAATATGTCTCTCAAATGCAAATGTCTCATGCCTGTTCTGTTATCTCTTTGATCATACCAACTGCTGGGGAATGCCCTTTGATGTATTGTTGTAGTTGGGTATATATGCTGCAACTCTGTAACGCAAACTCTCTCTCACTCTCTCAATCTCACTTCTGCAACTGCTGCTGCTGGACACAGACATTGTGTCCTCCTTCTCTGAGAGCCGTGGGCTCGCTCCCGGCGCGCATGCACGGCGCCGGGAGCGGAGCTTGTGACGGCGGTATGATATAATAAAACTCCACTTAAAACTACCAGGTCACCGCTTATTATTTTTTATCATCCGCTTTACTGGTGACCCCGAAGACGCACACGCTTTGTGCGACGCAGCCTTCTGGTTTGGACATCCACGCTGAACCGGCCGAGGGACACAAGACGTCTCCTCCCTCTTGCCGCCCCAACGCACCATGACCTGAAGGCAGAAAGGAACACGCTGCCAGTGAACGCTTCACTGGCGACCCCGATCATGCACACGTTTGTGCGAGGCAGCCTTCTGATCTGGACAGCTGCGCTGGTGACCCGTTCTTCAGGATGAGATCTGCACGTCTGAGATCTGCTCATCCACGCTGGACCGGCCGCGCTCGCAGTTCCTCCACACAAGAGTGCAGGCGCCTCGTCCCCTCTCCACGACGGCGTCCTCCATGGACGGCGGAGAACGCAACACATGGACCTGAACGCACCACGGCCGAGCGGTGCCAGAGATCGTCTTTTCCCTCCCACCGCTCCAACGCATCTGCACGAACCTGAGGGACAAAAGATCGTCTATTTCCTCCCACCGTTCCAACGCACCATGGCCAAGCTGCAGCCACAGCCCAAACCTGGATTTTATCGGCGCCGTCTGCGCCGATCTCCACCAAGATTCTGCACCCTGACTCGCCACTCCAGCGGCCCACCCAAGCACGGAACCCCCGCGTGCGCACCGGGGAGTTACGAGGACGGCACACCACTCACGGGGCAATAAAGGCTACAGAGACCGCCATCGTCCTCCGCCGCTGCACATGCCCGAGAAAAACGGCCGATCGCCACCCTCGGAACCTTCAGGGCTGCTCGTTCACCTGAAGCAAGGACGCAGCTCACCACTGGAATTTCTAATGGTCTCAGCCACGGCACAAAAGGATTTCAGCCGTCAGCTGTTCCCGGGGGGCTTTGGGGTTGCTCCTGCACCTAAAGCCAACACGCCAGTCCCTCTGCTTTTGTTTCTTTTTTTTTTTTTCTTACAGCCGCTCCTGCTTTTCTTCATGGCCACGAGAGGAGTCATGAATTTTTCTTCTTGTGATCTCCGCACGCGCAACGGGACAGCCCCTCGACGTCGCGGAGCAGCAAGCAATTTTTGTGCGGCTCGGATGATTTCACCGTCCCCCTGCCGTCTACCCCCCTCCTCCCTCCCCCTCCACCTGCAGCGAGCTTCTCCCACAGCTCGCTCCCATAGATGGATTATCGAGGTCTCGGCCCCCTGCTGTGCCCTCTGGGGGGGGAGCGTGTGGCGGGTTGATTCAACCCCCCCACAACGCACAGGACACTCAGCTCTCTTCTCTCGGTTTTTCCCGCTGCACTACTGAGATGTAATGTGCCATTCATGTATTGTGATGCAATGTGCCACGCATGTATTGTGATGCAATGTGCCATGCATGTATTGTGATGTAATGTGCCATGCACGTATTGTGATGTAATGTGCCATTCATGTATAGTGTTCATGCGTCCTGTCCTTACTGCGACCTAGAGGCTGAAATCAATATGTAGATGTGCTTTGGTGTAAACCCACACAAACAGACTGGTCAGACACAGCGCTCGGCTAGAGCAATTAACAGAACAGTGAAATGTGTATTAATGTCTACAGACAGACTCGTTTCTTCTGGCTCACTTCTGTGATGTTAATGTTGCCTTTCATGCATTGTGTTCATGCGTCCTGTCCTTACTGTGACCTAGGGACTGAGATCAATATGTCTCTCAAATGCAAATGTCTCATGCCTGTTCTGTTATCTCTTTGATCATACCAACTGCTGGGGAATTCCCTTTGATGTATTGTTGTAGTTGGGTATATATGCTGCAACTCTGTAACGCAAACTCTCTCTCACTCTCTCATTCTCACTCCTGCATCTGCTGCGAGACACACAGTCCTCTCCTCTTTGAGAGCTGGAGGAATGAAGCTGCAGCCTGCTCAAGCCATGGGCTGCAGCCGAGTTCTGATGAAGGCGGGTGATAATAAAGCTATTTAAAAATCCAACGCTGCCTTTATTTTATCATCCTCTTCACATCCATCCATCTATCAAGCTTGATAGATCTTGATAGATCTATCAACCCTCCGTTTTCCATGAAGATCCCAATATGTTGAAGGACAGCAGTTTTCAACTTTTCCATATAATTTATTGGGGCAGAACCAAATTATGATAAGCCTATCATACATGAATATATAACAAAAATGGCTGTATACAACCCATAGTTGGAGGTCAGGATCCCAAGCTGAACCTGTGTACCAAGTTTGGTGACCCCAGCTTTACTCGTTCTATAGTCATAGTACAAATGGAATTGTTCTCATTGACTTTTGTCCTTGTGACCAAACCCATCCAAGGTTTGTCTTAGATACAACTACGGTATTGATTTGAAAAACCTACATCATTTCTTTCTGTAGTTATTACGTTTACAAGATTTAGTAAAAAACTGACCTCCAACCTTGATCTCAATGTCTATAATTCCAGCAAAAAATTATCTGATCTGGGCCAAACCGCAGTAAGCACATCATCAGTGTATATCACACCTTGGTACCAAGTTTCAAAACAATCAGAACAAAACTGTAAGGGGAGTTGTTTACATAAATGTGTGCATATGAAACACCCTAGAACATAATCTCCCTTTATTCTTCGACGAGTGGAGGATTAAAAAAAAATCCTTCTAGTCAAAACTTTCATTGATTTCAAACAAAGTTGATGTGGTAAGTGGCATGCTTAACAATGAAAACCACTGAAAGGCAGCAGCAGTGAGAGGATGTTCCACTTAAGTCTGTGCATTATTACCAGTGTGTACGGCCCATCTCATAAAAAGCTGAGCATCTTTCTCCAGGTTCCACCCGGGGCTTGGAATGTGCATCCATGGAATCCTGAATATTCTTTTTTCCTAGAGGTAACTTACATAATGTTAGTTCTCCAGCTGAACTGCTAACGTGGGTATCTGTGCGTGTAATAAATGGTACTCACTTTATTAATCCATTTCAGTCCTCTAATCTGACGGGATTCAATTTGTTCTTCCAGCCAGGGCCGCATACTCATTCGCTCAACTGGTGGGTTCTATAAACCCACGAATACAGACACAAATATAAAACATATATAAACAGTAACATCTGATTGAGTAATATACATAAATATGTTCAGAAAGTTTCATTTTATTGAATTCATGACAGATAAATTAATCCAAATACCATGTGGTCTACTCTGTTCTTACAGTAAGATGAAGCATCTCCTTAAGATTATATATGGAATAATATTTTTTTAATAAACAAAAGCAGCGTACTCACTAAAGGAAAAGTTTTGATAGCTTAGAGAGGAAGTTTGTGCAAAGAGGGTTGAAATGTCACTCCTGGAAATTTATACAAGCAACAGTATATGTGGGTGCAGACAAGCAGTTTTGAGCTTGAGGGGAGCACATCTGTACATACAGTAAGTAGCGATTTTTTTTTTTTTTAAGTGTGAGGGCAACTTTTGATAGAGGGCAGTGCAATATTTGTTTGAGTAGGAAAATGAGGAATTCTGCTCTAAAATCAGAGGAAAAAGCTCTTGGAATTATGCATAAAATAAACTTCTAATCCATACTAAGTCAGCTGTTTTCCCTCCATTTAAAGAGTCAAATAAGTTTTGTTGCTCCATGCAGCTTTTATGGACCAAAATCCTCCAAAAGGCTCTTCTCTAGCACGCTATCCCATGGACTTTTTTGCAAATGCCGCCATCTTTGACATGCGCAAAGCAGATTGTTTGGGGGCAAAGTAAATATGCAGGTGCTTGTTAAATACAGACTTTTCATTGTCTGATGTTATATGTGAATATTTCTCTAGTTCCAGCTGTTAAGAAGACTCGGACTGTTGCAGATGGGTGGCAGAGATCACTGTTCTGTGTTCAACTGCAACAATGACAGGAGATATCTGAATAAGTGGAAAGAGTGATGCATATCAGTCATGAAATAAAGGTGCATGAATGTGATAATATATTGCCATTTGCAGCTATTTACTAGAAAAACATACAAATTTGTGGGAAAAAAAAACAACTTATGAATGACAAAAAAAAATTCCCAGAAAATGTCACAAATTTACAAGAAAAAAAACTGCAAATTTACAAGAACAAAAGCTGCACTTTTGTTTGTGTGTGTGTGTGTATGTGCATATATATATATATATATATATATATATATATATATATATATATATATACAAATCCAATTTTCTTGCTAGTTTTGTGAGCTTTTTGTGAGCTTTTTGTTGGTGTTGTAATCATTTTTCTTGGAAATATATAACTTTTTCAGATAAATTTGAAACTTTTTTAGGGAAAATTTGTGACTTTTCTAATAAATTTAGAGCCTTTTATCCCTAAAAATTAGTAATTTTTTCTGACAGTTTTGTTGCCCTTTTTCCAACACAAAATTGAAAATTTTGGGCGTATGCCATCGTTTTAGAGAAATTTTGTTCTGTCGGCATATGCTGCCTAAATCATCAAGGTGTGACAGGGCCTTAATATGGATGACTAGCCTTCAACTTAACTTCTCTTGAAGCAAGAATCAGACTATTCAGCAAATTTGTTAACAGAAGACAAGTTTCTGCATTTATATGGATTTTTCACTTCAAGTGGTCATATTCCACAACACGAACAGCTGACAAGTGCATCAGGAGAAGCAGATACAATTGGGAAAATATCACAAAAAAATACTCCCCATTGCTTCATTTGCATGTTCTTATGTTCACATCCGTTACGTTTGAAGAACATTTGGATGGCAAACTGTTGATTGTATTTACCCCAGAAAAAAGCTGGAGAATAGGCAAGTAGTGAATAGTTTATGACCTGTTTTATGAGAAATTCATTTTTTGTGCTAACAACCCTATTGTCATTGCACACTTTTTTGTCACTTTGAACAGTTTGCTTGCAGTTATCCTGCCAATGTGGTACTTCTACCAAAGATCTGATTTATCTTGGTCCTTTGTTTGGTCCGATACTGCTTCAATCACTTGTTTATCCAGTGGCTCAGTTGCAATGTCAAGGAAACTACTTGAAGGAACATTTTCTGCTAGTTCTGGAAGGGCGAGAGATAAGGAAACAGCGTTAGGTTGTACCGTCTCTTCTTCAGTCACAATAACTTCACAGGCGATAGCTGATTCAGCCATGTCTGGTTCCTGATACTGAGGATGTGGTGTTGCAGGAAGAAAACACAGTATTCCAGCTGAGCCATTACTAGCTTCACACAGGCCTTCAATGTCAAGATCAGAAACTGTGCAGGGATGGCGATCTTTGGGAGCTTGAGGGTCAAACTCAAAATGTTTCCACCGAGTTACCTCTTCTTCAATTGCACAGTTTCCTGGAAAATAATCATACAAGATATTGTATGAATCTCAGACACTATGGTTTCAGATGCCACACACTTTACATCATTTAGGATGTAACAACTTTTCCCCCTCAATTAAGTAACAATCGCCACCACCACAGCTATCTTAGAAAAAATTTCTGCTACATGCCTTGAACTTTCTGTATGTGTACATTTTCTAGGAACTGTGGCGGATGGATCTTCTTAGCTCAAAGCTGCCTTTGTTGTGTCACTGTTCTGTTTTGTCCACACGCCACCCTCTCGATAATGTCATGGCAGAAGGCAGACACATGCTTGCATGTACCATGAAAACTGTAAATACATACAGAGACAAATATTAAGGACTCCTCTATTTTATTTTTGATAATAACTGTATTTAAAATTTATCAGTTGAAAACTGAAACGTCTTTTCCCCATTTATTTTAGTCTGTAAAGCAAAATGAGCTGTGCATCTTACCCTGCTGGACAGGTGCAGCAACTTTCAACTATAAGCCCCTTCTCTTTATGAACTATGACCCAGTTTGTATAAGGCTTCTCAGATAAGTTGGTTTCCCTTATGACAGCTGCCTTGACAAAACAGTAGGGGATGTTTTCTCCAACACCATGACACATGACAGACTTCACATGGCCAGAGAGATGTAGTGTCTTTCCATCTCTGAGCGATTCTTTTCCTCCAGTTCGAATGTCAATGGCATGGTTTTCTGTATTTAAAAAAAAAAAAAAGAAGAAGATGAAATTCGTTATCCATCACAACAATAAATGCATTGGCAACCATAGTTTTGATTACAAAATGTGAAATGCCTCTTTTTGGCTTCTGATGTGCACAGTATTTCATTTTAATGCAACATCATGCCCTGTAGGGGTGGGAGAAATAATCATTTTTCCAGTGCATCTCAGTGCAGACATGAATGATTCAGAATCAATGCACAAATGGCAAACTTCAGATTCTTAAATACAGTGGTGTGAAAAAGCGTTTGCCCCTTCCTGATTTCTCATTTTTTTTGTATGTTTGTCACACTTAAATGTTTCAGATCATCAAACAAATTTAAATATTAGACAAAGATAACACAAGTAAACACAAAAACGCAGTTTTTAAATGAAGGTGTTTATTATTCAGGGGAAAAAAAATCCAAACCTACATGGCTCTGTGTGAAAAAGTGATTGCCCCCTAAACCTAATAACTGGATGGGCCACCCTTAGCAGCAACAACTGCAGTCCTGGATAAGTCCTCTGTACTCAGCTTCATCTCCATTAGAGATGAGGCCGACGATCGCAGAGTCGTCAGAGAACTTCTGTAGATGGCAGTGTGTTGTGTTGTGTGAGAAGTCCGCAGTATAAAGGGTGAACAGGAAGGGAGCCAAAACCGTTCCCTGGGGGGCCCCCGTGCTACCGATGATCGTGTCGGACACACAGTCCCGGGTTCTCACAAACTGTGGCCGGATAGTGAGGTAGTCCAGGATCCATAATGACAGGTGCTGGTCCACCCCTGCGCACAGCAGCTTGTCCTTCAGGATCATCGGTTGGATGGTGTTGAAAGCACTGGAGAAGTCAAAGAACATGATCCTCAACGCATTCCCGGGCTTCTCCAGGTGGGACAGAGAACGGTGAAAGAGGGAGATCACTGTATCCTCCACCCCAATGCCATGCTGGTAGGCGAACTGGAGTGGATCCATCGCTGGTCCCACTAGGGGGCGGAGGTGAGCAAGGAGCAGTCTCTCCAGGGTCTTCATCATGTGGGACGTCAGGGCCACTGGTCTGTAGCTGTTCAGGTCTTTGGGGCGGGAAGTCTTTGGTACAGGTACCACACAAGATGTTTTCCACAACTGTGGTACCCTCCCCAGCTTCAGGCTCAAATTGAAGATGTACTCTACAATCCCACACAGCTGATCTGCACAGGACTTGAGGAGCTTTGCGCTGATGCCGTCCGGTCCCGACGCCTTCCTCGCCTTGATCTTCCTCAGCTCCGTCCTCACCTGGGTCTTAGTGAGGGTCATGTTGGGGGGCTGTGTGTTGGGAGTGGGGTGGGTGTTGGTGGAGTGGGGTGTGGGCAGCAGGACTCGATGTCTTTAGAGGCAGCAGTGGTTGTTGTGCAGTCGGGGGGGGGGCGGTTGGTCAAACCTATTAAAAACAGGTTCAGATTGTTCGCCCACTCCCTGCCCCCCGTGGCCTGGGAGGAGGTATTCTGGAGCCCACAGATGGTTTTAAGGCTTCTCCAGACCCCACCGATGTCACTCTGTTGCAGCTTGTCCTCCATCTTCTTCCTGAAGCTGTCCTTGCCTTACTTATAAACACAATTTGGCACCTTGCCGCCATATGACACGGTAGCTGTATCGGTCACATGATTATTTGTGAGGTTTCACTCTTTGTGCTTGATATAGTATGTACCTTCTTCTTCATTCGGCTGCTCCCTTTAGGGGTCGCCACAGTGGATCATCTGCCTCCATCTCACCCTATCCCCTATCTGTAACACCAACCCTCTCCGTGTCCTTCACTACATCCATGAATCTTCTCTGTGGTCTTCCTCTTTTCCTCCTGTCTGGCAGCTCCATCTTCAACATCCTTTGTCCAGTATATCCACTATCCTTTCTCTGCACATGTACAAACCATCTCAGCCTTGCCTCTCTTTTTTTTTCCACAATATCTTTATTGAACCTTTTTTTTTTTTAAACAAACATGATACAAACAATCAAGCACTAACACTAAAGTACTACAAAAAAAAAAATGCACTAAAAAACACCAACAACCACCAACAAAATCAAGTCTTCAACAATGCTCCTCTGTTTAGTCTAGACAATCCAACACATAAGTATACATATTATGTTCACCAGTTTGGAATTTACAAGGTCCACACATATCATTCACCTTCTTCTTCAAGAGTTATGTTTAAATTTTTTACATAATCAATAAAAGGTCTCCATATATTCTCAAACACAATTTCCTTTGATTTCAGTATATATGTTATTCTTTCTAATGGAAGGTTTGTTAACATCTGTCTTAACCACTGAGTCACATCTGGTCTATGAGTCTTTTTCCATAATAGTGCAATACATTTTTTGGCATTAAGCAAACTGAGGTCTATGAATGTTCTTTCACTTTTATTAAAATTATGCTTTTCTGGGTACAGACCCAACAAAAACAGTTTAGGATTCAATATGATTTGTTTTGAGATTATTTTTTCAATTGTTACCCTCACCTCTTCCCAAAACATTCTTATTAATCTACATTCCCATACACAATGAAATAGAGTTCCTTTACTTTCCATACATTTTGTGCACGTATCTGGTATATTTTTGTTATATCTATTTAACTCCTCCGGTGTAACATACATCCGCATTAACCATTTGAAGTGTATCAATTTAAGGCGTACATTTATTGATTTGGTTTGAGCTTCTGTACAAGCCAATTCCCATTGTTCCTCTGAAATTTCAGTTTGCAGATCTTCTTTCCAGTAGTTTAATCTTTTCAGTGAATTTTCACTTGAAAATAGTGTCAATGAGTTATAAAACTCTGAAATAATACCTTTTCTTTTACTATCTTTCATCAACATTTTTTCCAAGGATGAATAGATAGGTCGAGTGAGAGCTTTATTTTGATTTGATCGAATAAAGTTTCTAAGTAGGACTTCCGGTCTGGACGCCATGGCGACTGCAGCTTAACACTGAAGCTCTCAGACTCAATCCAGGATAACACCTTGAAAATCAAACTTAACGGATTTTTGGAGGAGTGAAAATCAAAAGACAAAATCACCATGTCTAAAGGAAAACAGAAGAAACTGAAATTCTCCAGGCTAGGACACGTATCGGCCGGAGAATCTGAACTGGAAGATCCCCGTTCAGAAGACGAGGAGCTGGTGATAGCTAACAAAAGGGTTAGCCTGAAATCACTATTTGAGGAACTACGACGATTTCGCCGAGATGTTACGGCCGAATTTCGGGAATTCAGAGAAGAATTGAAAAGGACAAACAGCAGAGTGGACCAGGCCGAGAACCGAATCTTGGAAACAGAGGATCGAATAAAAGTGCTCGAAGATTCTGTGCTGGACCTACGCAAAAGACAAGCAGCTATAGAGGCTAAGCTAACCGACCAAGAAGGAAAACAAAGAAGAGACAACATAAGAATTCATGGTCTGATAGAAGGAACCGAAAATGGTTTTAACTCAATGGCAGAATGCGTGGAATCCTTACTAAGAGAGAAATTGGATATTCCACAAACCACCGACTTGAAGATAGAAAAGGCACATCGTTCATTAGCCGCTAGGCCGGCGGCGGAAGCGCCCCCACGTTCGGTGTTGGTAAGATTTTCCAATTTCAAAATAAAACAAGAGGTTGTAAGACTGGCCTGGCAGAAAAAAGGATTTATGCACCAGGAGAGAAAAGTCTACGTGGAACACGATTACGCCCCGGAGGTCCTTAAAAAGCGCAGGGAATACAATGACGCGAAAAAGGTGTTAAGAGAGAAGAAATTGCGCTTTCAGACACCATTTCCTGCGAAGTTAAGGGTCTTCTACGGCGATGAAACGTGTCTCTATAATTCGGCGGAAGAAGCAACAGCTGACATGGCGAGGAGAGGGCTCCCGGTAACGGTGTTTAAACCCGCAGCAGACCCGAGTGAGAAGATCAAAGCGCAAACATGGACAACACAAAGACCCTCAAAATCCACGGACCAGCAGCGGGAAACCCAGCACCAGAGCGTCGCAGATAAACTATCCGTTTTCAGGTTGGAATAGCGACCTTTTTTTTTTTTTTTTTCCCTTTCTCTTGAATCAATCCGCACATCCAACCCCCCTCATACAAGGTAACAAACATTAAAAGAGATGCATATTCAGCATGTGGTAAAACATTTCATGGAACAATCATATTATTTGAAACAAATAAGTCTTTGTAATAAAAAAAAAAAAAAAAAAAAAAAACTTGTTAAAATAGAAATGTGACAATAATCCACATGTTCTGCTCATACTAACAAATACTGTTTTTGCGTGAATGTTTGATGTGATGGGGGTGGGAGGGTGCACACAATTTCACAGGGTTTAGGCATAAAAGGAAAAAAAAAAAAAAATCATTACAAGTTTGGATTGGGTTCTGAAACTCACGTTAAAAGCATGGGACTACTTTCAGTGGTACGAGAGGGCCCTCAACACGTAACAGAGTTTGAGGAATTTCCCTCAGAGCCTTCACTCCATCAAGGCTCTTACAGGGTCTTTAAAAAGACCTCAGCTCAGGAAGTTCTTTTGACAGTTTTTTGTTTTAAAGTTTTTTACACTATGTTCTTAATGTTTTTCTTGTTTTTAATGTTCTTTCAGTTTCTGAGTAGCACAAAAGAGGGCCACCACACAGTTATACTAAACAAAACAACACAATGGAGAAACAGGGTGTAACCAAAATAATTTCATATAATGTAAAAGGGATCCTGAATCCAGTTAAAAGATCCAAGATTCTAGGCAAAATGAAAAAAGACAAAGCAGGAATAATACTTTTACAAGAAACCCACCTAACAGACGTGGAACACAATAAACTCAGTAGACAAGGGTTTAAAATGATCTCTTCATCTTCATATAAATCAGGGAGGAGGAGGGGAGTAGCGACATTGATATCAACCAAAATTACATTTGAAAAAAAATCAGAACACAAAGATAAAGAAGGGAGATACAGTTTGGTAACTGGGCGGCTAGAGGGAGAAGATATCACCCTGCTGAATGTGTATGCTCCCCCAGGGGCTAACTGGAAATTTTATAAAAATGTATTCGACCTAATGATAACTAAAGCTCAAGGTTTAGTGATATGTGGTGGGGACTTTAATCTTAGACTGAATCCATACTGGGATGCTTCTGGTAATTCCCCACATCAAAATAACACCCAAAACAGGAAGACTCGGATGCTACTAAAAGAAATGGGAATCTGTGATGTGTGGAGGGAACTCAACCCCAGTGTAAAAGACTATACATTTTACTCAACTCCACATTCATCTTACTCAAGGATTGACTATTTTTTTATGTTTAATAGAGACATTGGTAGAGTAAAAACATGTAAAATAGGACTGATGGATCTCTCCGACCACAGTCCGATCTACATGGACTTAAATATCCAAAAATACACAAATAATACATTTTCTTGGAGGTTAAATTCAAATGTCCTGAAAGGACCATTGAAAGATGAATTGGAGTCAGATATTCTCAGATATTTGGAAGATAACGATAATGGAGAAGTATCCCCTTTAATACTGTGGGATGCATGTAAAGCTGTAATAAGAGGAAAGATTATTGCAAAACTGGCAACCCAAAAGAAACTAAGACAAGAAAAACTATCCACATTAGAGTCAGAACTTAGGAACCTAGAAAAAGAACACAAAGGCAACACTCATTCTACTGACTCGCTCAAGATTAAGGAAATTAAAAACCAAATAAATGAGATCTACACAATAGAAATCCAGAAGAAACTTACATTTCTGAAACAAAAATACTATGAAGCAGGCAGTAAATCGGCAAAATTGCTAGCCTATAAATTGAGGAAACATCAAACAGAAAGAGCAATCTACAAAATCAGAGACCCAGTATCAAAGGAAATAAAATTCAGAATTCAGGATATTCTTAAAAACTTCGAGAATTACTATAAGAACTTATACTCCCAAAAAAAACATAAAAACGCATCCGAGGCATTCCTAAACACATTAAACCTTCCCCAACTTACGGAGTCACAAAATAAAACACTACTGTCAGAAATACATTCTAAAGAATTGGAAAAAGCAATTATGAAACTTAAAGCTAACAAATCCCCAGGAGCTGATGGCTATACAGCAGAGTGGTACAAAACCTTTAAACAGCAACTATCTCCTCTCCTCCTGAAAACATTTAATTATGTCCTCCACACAGGGGAAATCCCCCCCTCCTGGAGAGAAGGGGTCATTGCAGTTATACCTAAACCTGAAAAGGATAAACTAGAGTGCTCCAACTACAGACCAATCAGTGTACTAAATCAGGACTATAAGCTTTTTACCATTATCCTTGCCAAAAGGTTAGAGAATATACTGACAGACCTAATTCATTTAGACCAAACAGGTTTTATAAGACAAAGACAGACACAAGACAACATTCGACGCACTTTACACATAATTCATCATATAAAAAAATATAACTTAAATGCAGTCATATTAGGATTAGATGCTGAAAAAGCATTCGATTCGGTTGACTGGTCTTTTCTATACAGAATCTTATCCAGTTTCAATTTTCATAACAACTTCATTAGAACTATACAGGCATTATATAAAAAACCAACAGCTAAAATAAGGATTAACGGTAATTTATCATCATCTTTTGAACTGGAAAGAGGATGTCGTCAGGGCTGCCCCCTGTCTCCACTGCTCTTTGCAATCTTCATAGAACCTCTGAGCCAATGGATAAGACAAAACCAAAAAATTCAAGGTATTACACTTGGTCAGAAGGAACATAAAATAGCACTCTTTGCTGATGACATTTTAATATACCTAGGGCAGCCGGACACTTCTTTACCAGAACTAACCTCAGTTTTTTCAGAGTATGGAGATTTATCGGGGTACAAATTAAATATGCATAAAACCCAAGTTTTAACATTCAACTATGACCCAAATCATTATTCACTAAGCAAACTCAAAACTAACTGGGAGTCGGAATCTATGAAATATCTGGGGGTCAATATCCCGAAACAACTCAACAAAATTATATCACTAAACTATGATCCACTGGTGACAAAAATAAAATCTGACCTAGCAAGATGGAATATGATACCATTCTTGGGTATTGCACAAAGAATTGAAGCAGTCAAAATGAATATACTTCCACGTCTTCTATACCTTTTCCAAACAATACCGGTAGAACCTCCCAAAAAAACATGGCAGGAGCTGGACAGAAGGATCTCAAGATTCATATGGCAGGGCAAGAGACCTAGAATCAGATATAGAACCCTACAGCTAAACAAAGACAAAGGTGGGCTCGCGCTGCCAAATATCAGGGACTACTTTAAAGCCGCACAAATTAAAACTTTAGTAGAGATATGTAACCCAGTCTACTCTGCACAATGGAAGGAGATCGAATGCCAAATAACAAGTGACATCCCCCTACAGGCGATAATAGGGAACAATGTCTTACCTAAGCTTTTGAATAACACTAACCCGTGGATAGAGACCCCGCTAAAAATTTGGTTTAAGATAGTCAGAGAGAATCAAACTAAAGAGCCCTATCGACTTCTGCAATGGATCGCCTATGATCAGGACTTTACTCCTAATAAAACAGACACCAGATTTAAAAAGTGGAAGGAGAAGGGGCTGATAAAATATTACGATTTTTTTAAAGGGCAAATCTTAAGAAGTTTTGAAGATTTGAAAAAACAAGGCCTAATAAATCAAGACCTTTACAGGTTCTTCCAGCTTAGACACCACATAAACAATATACTTAAAAAGGAGGTTTTGGAAAGGGCCCAGTCAGGTGTTCTGAAGGTCTTCTTAATGGCATATAAAGGGATCCCAGGGATCAGATACATTTCTAAAATATACCAAGGTCTTCAAGACTTAAAAGGAGACAACACATCTTATATAAAAGAGAGATGGGAAAAAGAGGGGAATTTCACTTTACATCTGGAAATATGGGAAAAGCTAAATAAACAGCAATGGAAAAGTACCTCATCCCTGCAGTGGAGAGAATTTGGATGGAAAAACTTGGCAAGATTTTTCAGAACACCTGCACAAATCAAATTTACCCATAAGGGATTGAACTGTTGGCGCTTGTGTGGTGAAAAGACTGCAAATCATTTTCATGTGTTTTGGTCATGCCCAGTTATCCACCAATATTGGACCAATGTACAGACAATATTGGGGAAAATATTCAAAATTACAGTTCCCTTTTCTTTTGTAACTTTGTATTTGGGTTTACTACCGGACTCACTGGAAAGACGAGGAGAAAAATACTTATTCAATGTTTTAATATTGGCAAGCAAAAAAGCTCTAACTAAAAAATGGATGTTGAAGGACTGTCCTACACCTGAAGATTGGACTAACGTGATCCAAGACATTTACTCGATGGAAAAGTTGACATTCGCACTGAGACAGGACATGGATGGGTTCATGAACTTTTGGCAACCCTGGACCGCATATGTGTCTTCCATTAGATCTAATCTTTGACAAATACCATTTCAATAATGGTTCCGCTCTTTGTTCCAATGCTACTCAGATGCTCTTTTATCTTTATTTACTTACTTTTTCTTTTTGTTTGTTTTTTACTGGTTTGTTTGGTTTTTTTTTTGTTTTTTGTTTTGTTTTTTTTTTTCTCTTTAATTTCACTTTTTCTTTCACTTTAAAAAAAAAAAAATAAGGGGTGTTGTAAGAATTAATCTTCCAATGTTGTCAGATATCAGAAAATAAGGGAACATGTGATGAAAATGTAAACACTGCATTGCTGTAACGACCTGTATACCCTTTACAAAAACTTAAATAAAAAAAAAAAAAAAAAAAAGTTTCTAAGTTGAAGATATTTAAAAAAATGTGTTCTATTGAGATTAAATTTGATCCTCAACTCTTCAAAAGACATTATGTTTTCTGCACATGGCAAATATAAATCCTGAATCTTTTGTATCCCTTTTAAATTCCATACTTTAAATACAGCGTCCGCTCTCCCTGGTTTAAAATATTGATTACCCCATATTGGACTAAATTGTGACAATAACTGTGGTTCTTTTAAATAGTTTTTAGCTTCACACCATATTTTGATCATATGCTTTACAAATGGATTTTTAACTTGTTTTTGAAATTTTTTTGCCGAATCTGAGTATATGAATATGGGAAGAGGTAAAGGTAAATTGTATGATTCCATTTCAGTCCAGTGAGGGAGATCATTTGATGAAAAATAATATGTCATAGACCTCAGTTGTGCCGACCAATAATACAACATAAAATTTGGACATTTCAGACCTCCACAATCAAATGGTAAATATAATAAAGACAGACGTAATCTAGCCCTCCTGTTGTTCCATATAAATTCCACTAACTTTTTTTTAATTCTTGAGAATAAATCTAAAGGTGGTGGTAAGGGAATGTATTGAAATAAATAAAGTATTTTAGGTAAGATATTACTTTTAAGTATATTAATTCTCCCGATCATCGACATTGGTAGTGACATCCATCTCTGAAGTAACTCATCAATATCTGTCATTAAGGCTTCATAATTGACACTGGCGACTGATTCTAGCTTAGGCACAATTTGGATTCCTAAATATTTGAACTGATTTACAACATTGAATTGATTTACCTCAGGGGCTGGGTAATTTCTCTGGGTCTCATTTAGCATTAATATTGAAGATTTAGTTTTATTTATTTTATATCCTGATATTTCCCCGAAATTCTTTATTAAATTCAACAAGGTCGGAATTGATTTTTTAAGATTCGACATAAACAAAATTATGTCATCGGCATACAGGGAGATTTTATGTTCTGTTGGTCCAACTTTAATTCCATATATTTGTGACTGTAGACGTATCGCCATCGCTAAAGGTTCAATTGCCATAGTAAACAGTAAAGGTGAAAGTGGACAGCCTTGTCGACATCCTCTATTGATTTTTATTGATTTTGAAATATTGTTATTTGTTAGAATTTCTGCAGTAGCATTATTATATATTATCTGAACCCATTTTATGAAATTATTTCCAAGTCCAAACCTTTGTAAGACTTCAAAAAGAAAGGGCCATTCAACTCTATCAAAGGCTTTTTCGGCATCCAGTGATAAGAGAGCTGTATCCGGTGCTTCTTTATTAGAATAAATAATATTAAATAGTCTTCTTACATTATGGAAGCCTTGTCTTCCCTTTATAAAGCCATTCTGATCTCGATTAATAATATTTGGTAAAATTTCTTGTATTCGTCTTGCTAAAATTTTACAAATTATCTTAAGGTCGGCATTTAATAGGCTTATTGGTCTCATATTTTCACATTTATTAGAGGGCTTACCTGGTTTTGGCAACAGTATAATTAAGGCATTATTCATATATGATGGTAAATTACTATTTTGAAATGCTTCTAAAACCATTTCCAAAAAAGGTTTTGTTAATTTATTCTTAAATTTTTTATAAAGGTCAACTGGAAGACCATCTGGTCCTGCACTTTTTCCTGATTTCATATTATCAATGGCTAGTCCAACTTCTTCTTGACTAATTTTAGACTCCAGTATCTCCCTATTTTCATTTGGAATACACGGTATAAATAGTTCATTCAAAAACCCATGTAGTTTTGTTAAGTCAGATTCATTTTTGGTATCATATAATTTTTCATAGTAATCTCTAAAGGCTCTATTAATTTCTGAAGGATCTATAACTACCTGTCCGTTACTTATAATACTGGTAATTGGTGTTTTAGATTCTAATTGTTTAATCTGCCATGCCAATAACTTTCCTGATTTTTCACCTTGTTCATAAAAAGATTGTTTCAATCTTAGAAGACTCGAGGCAGCTCTATTCGCTGATTTTTTGTCATATTCAGCTCTCAAAATCAGTAATTCGTTCTCCAACCTTGGATCTCTTCCTGCATATACTCTTTCTTGAAGAATTTTTATTTTATGTTCCAATTGGACTCTCTCCTCTCAAGTCTTCTTAGATTTTGAACCTGTATAACTAATAATATGTCCCCTAATAAAAGCTTTGAAAGCCTCCCACTTTACACATGCTGATGTTTGTGTAGTATTGATATCAAAGAACTCATCTATCTGTTTTTCTATATACTTAACAAATTCCTCATCCTGAAGCCATTTATGCTGAAATTGCCATCTACCTGGTTCCTTTGTCAATTTCTTATCTACATACATTAGACAGCAGGGTGCATGATCAGAGATCACGATGTTATCATAAAAACAGTTTTGAATCTTGGACCTTAATTCTGTGGAGATCAAAAAATAATCTATACGTGAGAATGTCTTGTAGGTATTGGAATAACAAGAGTATGCTTTAACTTGTGGTTTCATTTCTCTCCATATATCTATCAATTTCAATTCTTTCATAAAATGATTAATGGTCATCCTACATCCATTGTGCGTACAGTCCAGTCCTGTTGATCTATCTATACTGGGATTCAATGTACAATTAAAATCCCCTGCTATTATATGTTGCCCTGTAAGTGATGATAAGATAAGAAATAAATTGGCAAAGAACTTTTGATCATCTATATTGGGACCATATAAGTTCACCAAATTTATGTTTTCTAATAGCAAAGATCCTTGAATGATTACATACCTTCCAAATTTGTCTCCAATTACATTTTTCACTTGAAATGGGACTGATTTATGTATGAGAGTCATAACTCCCCTGGCTCGGGATGAAAATGATGAGGTGAAAACATTTCCTTGCCATCTACTCCTAATTCTTTTTACATCTTGCTCTATTAGATGAGTTTCTTGTAAAAACACAATTTTTGAACCCATGTCTTTTATTTTATTCATAACTTGTTTAAGTTTTTTTAAATTTTGTAGACCTCTGCAATTCCATGAAGTTAAATTAAGATTAACGCTTTGATTTATAATCAATAGGGAGTTTAGGATTACCTTGCAGTGTAAACATGCTCAAACAGAAAAGCAAAAAAATGAGTGGTTGAACATTCACCCTACAAACTACACACAAACAAATTCCCCCTTCCCACATTTGTGGCAATCCCCCCAAAAGCAAAAGAAAAATTCCGTCTCCCGATATAGCCATCGACCGTTCCACACCCACGAGGAACAGCCAAAGCCACTCCTTCTTCATCCTCCCAATCACCCTAACTCTACTGCTTTTAATAACGTAACATTAACTCTCTTCTGTAATTTTCCAATTTAACTCCAAATTTTTTTTAGCAATTTTGTACTTTTTTTTTAAATATGTAATACATTCTATATTTTGTAATCTTGTTATATGCTTCTAATCAGTTAAATGCTCAAATATTCTACCCTATATTCTGTTCATGCTTAGCTCCCACCAGTCTCTTCCTGGATCTTCTTGATGAGCTCCTGCGCCTCCTCGGGGGTCTTGAAGATGTGTGTTCTGCCCTCATATGTGACCAGAAGTCTTGCAGGGTGAATCACTCCATGACGAATCTCAAGGTTGCGCAGTTCTTTGCGGATGGGGTCAAACTGCTTCCTTAATTGTTGGATTCCTGAGGCCAGATCTGGGTAGAACCGCACCTGCTGATCTTGGTATTTAATTTCTCCTTTGGCCCGCACCGCGTTGGAGATCGTCATCCTGTCTCTGTAGCTGAGAAACTTCATAATTAGCGTCCTCGGTGCTGCCTTGTTACCTCTCGGTGGGCCAATTCGGTGGGAGCTTTCCAAGACGACTGATGATTTTAGCTCCGCGTTGTTCAGCGCCTCCGGGATCCACCCCTCCAAAAAGGAGCATGAATCACGACCTTCGGCTCCCTCCGGTAAACCCACCAGCCTCAGGTTGTTCCTTCTGGACCGAGATTCCAAGTCCAGAACGCTATTTTCCAGATCTTTATTTTTTTTTTCCAAAGTGCGCACCTTTATTTGAAGTCCGCTGATTTCATCCTCCGCACTTGAAACACGAAGCTCCGCCTGCGTCACTCGCTCCACGCAGTCACCCAACTCCTTTCTCATTGCATCCAACGCTGCCATAATCCCATCAAGTTTAGCGGAAAAGTCTGCTCTCATTGAGCTAATGGCAGCCAGCACTGCACCTGTGCCGCCATCGTCAGCAGCAGCAGTTACCGCACCACCGCTAGTTTCATCCGCCATATCCGCAGCTTTTTCTACTGCGCCACAAACTTTAAAGTCCGTTAATTTGGACTGCTTCGGCGATTCAATTTTTCCCCCTCCTGATTTCCCAGCCTTAGTCTTCACCGGCATATCCTCACCCAAACACTGGGAAAAGTTCTGTTCCAAATGAGAGAGTTATTTGCCGAGTTTTTATTTCCAGGGGCAGAGCAGAGTGATACGTGTCCTTCTAGGCGGCCGCCATAACTGGAAGTCCCAGCCTTGCCTCTCTTACTTTGTCTCCAAACTGCTCAACCTGAGCTGTCCTTCTGATATACTCATTTCTAATCTTGTCCCTCCTAGTCACTACCAATGAAAATGTTAGCATCTTCAACTCTGCCACCTCCACGCGATTTCCTGTCTTTTTGTCAGCGCGACTGTCTCCAAACCATACATCATTGCAGGTCTCACTACCGTCTTGTGAATCTTCCCTTTCCCTCTTGCTGCTACTCTTCTGCCACAAATCACCCCTGACACTCGTCTCCACCCACACCACCCTGCATGCACTCTCTTATTCAACTCTCTTGTGCATTTTCCATTGCTTTGGATGGTTGACCCTAGATATTTAAACTCATCTACTTTCACTACCTCTACTCCACTCATCTTCACCGTTGCACCTGCCTCCCTCTCATTCACACTCATGTATTCTGTCTTGCTTCTAATGACTTTCATTCCTCTTCTCTCCAGAGTATACCTCCATCTCTCCAGGTTCTCTTCCACCTGCTCCCTACTCTCACTGCAGATCACATTGTCATCTGCAAACATCATGGTCCATGGAGACGCTTGCTTGACCTCTTCTGTCAGCCTGTCCATCACCATGGCAAATAAGAAGGGGCTCAGAGCTGATCCCTGATGTAACCCCACCCCCACCTTGAACCCATCTGTCACTCCTACAGCAATTCAATTTTCAATTCAGTTCAATTCAGCTTTATTTATATAGCACCACATCACAACAGAAGTCATCTCATAGCGCTACAAAATGCAGAGAAAACCCCACAATTTCAGAAAGACCCAGCAATCAGACAATCCCCTGTGAGCAAGCACTTAGCGATGGTGGAGAGGAAAAACTCCCATTTAACAGAAAGAAACCTCTAGCAGAACCAGGCTTAGGGAGGGGCAGTCATCTGCTGCGACTGGCTGGGGGTGAGGGGATAGAGAGGATGAAGAGGACAGACCTAAAACAGAAGCAGGGTTAAGAGACACAAAATCCACTCCCCCCCCCCCCCCCCCAATCGTAGGCTATATTAAAAAGGAAGGATTTTACCCTGTTCTTAAAAACAGAGACCGAGTCTGACTCCCGGACCCAGAGTGGTAACTGGTCCCACAGAGAAGGTGCTTGATGGCAGAAGGCTCTGCCTCCCAATGTACTTTTGGAGATTCTGGGCATTACAAGTAATCTAGCATTTTGGGAACGTAGTGCTCTATTAGGATGGTAAGGTAATATCAAATTTTTTATATTTTATATTTTTTATATATAAGGGGGCCTAATTATTAAGAGCTTTGAAAGTGAGAAGAAGGATTTTAAACTTAATTCTAAACTCTATGGGAAGCCAATGAAGGGAGGACAGAACTGGGGAGATATGATTTCTTTTTCTAGAACCAGTTAGAACTCTTGCAGCAGCATTTTGGATCAACTGAAGATTTTTTAAGGATATTTTAGGACAACCTGATAATAACGAATTACAATAATCTAATCGAGAGCTGACAAAGGTGTGGATCAGTTTCTCAGCATCATTCAGAGACAAGATGCGCCTAATCTTGGCAATATTGCGCAGATGATAGAAGGCAGTCTTAGAAACAAATTTAATATGTGAATTAAAAAACAGATCTTGATCAAAAATAACTCCAAGGTTCTTTACAGAACTATTCAGAGTAAGAGTGGCGGCATCTAAATTAAGAGCATGATTTGGAAAGGAATTTCTAAGGTGTTTTGGGCCAACAAGAATGACTTGTCTTATCTGAGTTTAATAGCAGAAAATTACAAGTCATCCGGGCTTTGATATCCTTAAGACAGGCATCTAACTTGGCTAATTGATTACAATCTTCGGGCTTCATTGACAGGTATAGTTGTGTGTCGTCTGCATAACAATGAAAATGTATACAGTGCTCTCGAATGATATTGCTTAACGGAAGCATATATAAACTAAAAAGAGTAGGGCCTAACACATATCCCTGTGGAACTCCGTGACTGAGCTTAGAGTTGGAAGAAAATTCATCATTGATGTGAACAAACTGAAATCTATCGGACAAATAAGATCTAAACCACTGCAGCGGAGTTCCATTTAGTCCAACATAGTGTTCTAATCTATCAAGTAGAATGGCATGATCAATAGTGTCAAAGGCTGCACTAAGATCTAAAAGGACAAGAACAGAAACAAGTCCATTATCAGATGTGATAAGGAGGTCATTAGTGACCTTCACTAAGGCAGTTTCAGTGCTGTGATGAACTCTGAACCCAGATTGAAACTCCTCAAACAAACCAACTCCCTGAAAAGTGGTCAAACAATTGCACGGCAACAACTCTTTCCAAGATTTTTGAAATGAAAGGCAGATTAAAGATTGGTCAATAGTTAGCCAAAACTCCTGGATCGAGCGTCGGCTTTCTGAGTAAGGGTTTAATTACAGCAATTTTAAAAGCCAGTGGTACATAACCCAGAGTTAAAGAAGAATTAATTATATGAAGAATACGGCCACCAATAATTGGGAAGACAATTTTAAATAACCTGGTAGGAATAGGGTCCAAAAGGCAAGATGAAGGCTTAGATGAGGAGATTATTTTATCCAACTCAAAGAGGTCGTTTGGAGTAAACTTATCTAAACAGATATCAGTTGAGGGAGTTGTAGTAGTTAATGTACTTGAGTTTACGGTAGGAAGAATCTGACTGATTTTATCTCTTTATCTCAGCACACCTCACCACCATCTCACTGTCCTCATGCATGTCCTGCACCAACCTCACATACTTCTCTGCCACTCCTGACTTTCTCATACATCATATGCTTTTTCTAGATCCACAAAGACACAGTGCAACTCCTTCTGACCTTCTCTATACTTCCCCATCAGCACTTTTAAGGTGCGTTCAAACCAAACGTGAACAGGCAAATTTTTTGGGTGGCGCAATTATGTTATAACTCAATGTAAATGCGCGAATAAACATGAATTCAGCATCTGAGTGAGATGCAGACAGGCAAAGTTGCCTTTAACTTCTGCAGCAGTGTTCAGCCTACTGTGGAAATCCCCAAAATAACATCATGTTTATGTTATCCGACAGAAAGCTCACCTGAAAAAGATGTCCCTGTCTCCAAAACTTTATAAGATGAGTGTTTCCGTTGCTAGCTTGCTAGCCTCGCCAGCATGTCCGTGGCAGGAAACCATGGGTAAATAACTCTGAAATCCTGATTCACCTGAAGAGCTCCTGGTCCTCCTGTCTCCAGGTGAGTGAGTCTCATATTCATACTAGTTTACTCTGCAATGGTGATACTTTTATTCCGGTGATGGCAGAATCTCAAAAGCTAGCAGCTAGCTTGCTAGCTAGCCTTGGATGTGAATGCGTGAATCTGCAATTTCACGTATACTCACCTCTTTCCATTCACTTTGTATGGATTTGCGCCACCCATTTGCGTTTGGTGTGGATGCACCTTTAGAGCAAACATTGCATCTGTAGTACTTTTTCTTGGCATCCTCCCATAGATTCCAAATACTCCTGTCTACTTTCTTCATCTCCCTGACTAACCCACTTTTTCTTTAACCTCTTCCTTTGAATACTTTACCTCCTCATTCCACCACCAAGCTGTCTTGTCTTCCTTCCTCTGTCCACTGGATAGACCACATACCTTTCTACCCATGTCCCTCAATACTTTTGCTGTACTTTCCCAGTTATCTGATAATTCTTCCCTACCACCCAGAGCCTGTATCAACTCCTTCCTGAACTCTGTGTGACCTTCTTCCTTCTGTAGCTTTTCCTCCACTTAATCTTTGGCTCTGCCTTCACTCTCTCCCTCTTCTTGCTTTCCAGAGTCATCCTACAGACTACCATCCAATGCTGTCTAGCTACATTCTCCCCTGCCACCACCTTGCAGTCTCCTATCTCAGATTTCTCTTTCTGCATAGGATGTAATCCATGTGTGTGCACCTTCGTCCACTCTTGTAAGTCACCCTATGTTCCTCTCTCTTCTTAAAGTGTTCTCACCACAGCCATTTCCATCCTTTTAGCAAAATCCACAATCATCTGTCCTTCCAAATTTCTCTCCATAAAATCATACCTACCCAGAACTTCCTCATCACCTCTGTTCCCTTCACCTACATGTCCATTAAAGTCCACTCCAGTCACCACTCTCTCCCCCCGGGAACACTCTCTACTAGGTCTGTTAATCTTTAGAAGTCCATCCATCCATCCATCCATCCATCTTCTACCGCTTTTCCGGAGGTCCGGGTCGCGGAGGCAGCAGTTCAAGCAGAGAAGCCCAGACTTCCCTCTCCCCAGCCACCTGTTCCAGCTCTTCAGAGGGGATACCAAGGCGTTCCCAGACCAGCTGGGAGACATAGTCTCTCCACCGAGTCCTGGGTCTGCCCTGGGGTCTCCTCCCAGTGGGACGTACCTGAAATACCTCAAGTGGGAGGCGTCCAGGAGGCATCCTAATCAGATGCCCATACCACCTCAACTGACTCCATTCAATGTGGAGGAGCAGCGGTTCTACTCTGAGCCTCTCCCGGATGACTGAGCTCCTCACCCTATCTCTGAGGGTGAGTCCAGCAATCCTACGGAGAAAGCTCATTTCAGCCGCTTGTATCCGCGATCTCGTTCTTTCGGTCATTACCCAAAGCTCGTGACCATAGGTGAGAGTAGGAACGTAGATTGACTGGTAAATCGACAGCTTTGCCTTAGAACTAAGCTCCCTCATCACCACAACAGACCGGTACAACGTCCGCATCACTGCAGATGCTGCTCCAATCCGTCTGTCGATCTCTCGCTCCATTTTCCCCTCACTCGTGAACAAGACCCCAAGATACTTAAACTCCTCCACTTGGGGCAGGAGCCTGTCCCCAACCCGGAGAGGACAATCCACCTTTTTCCGGCTGAGGACCATGGACTCGGACTTGGAGGTGCTGATTCTCATCCCAGCCGCTTCACACTCAGCGGCAAACCATCCCAGCAAGAGCTATAGGTCATTGCTGGATGAAGCCAACAGGACAACATCATCTGCAAACAACAGAGATGAGATCCTGTGGTCACCAAGCATGACACCCTCCATTCCCTGGCTGCGCCTAGAAATCCTGTCCATAAAAATTATGAACAGGATCGGTGACAAACGGCAGCCCTGGCGGAGTCCAACTCTCACTGGGAATGACTCCGACCGAGTGTTGGCAATACGAACCAAACTCTCACAACGGTCGTACAGAGACCGAATAGCTCGTAACAACAAGCCTGATACCCCATACTCCCGAAGCACCCGCCACAAAAATCCACGAGGGACGCGGTCAAATGCCTTCTCCAAGTCCACAAAACACATGTAAACTGGTTGGGCAAACTCCCACGAACCCTCAAGAATTCTCGAGAGGGTAAAGAGCTGGTCCGATGTCCCACGGCCAGGACGAAAACCACATTGCTCCTCCTGAATCCAAGGTTCGACCAACGGCCGGACTCTCCTCTCCAGTACCTTGGCATAGACCTTCCCAGGGAGGCTGAGGAGTGTGATCCCTCTAAAGTTGGAGCACACCCTCCGGTCCCCTTTTTTGAAGAGAGGAACCACCACCCCGGTTTGCCATGCCAAAGGCACTGCCCCCAACCTCCACGCAATGTTGCAGAGGCGTGTCAACCATGACAACCCAACAGCATCCAGGGTCTTGAGGTACTCAGGGCGAATCTCGTCTACCCCCGGGGCCCGGCCACCAAGGAGATTTTTAACCACCTTGGCTACCTCAGCCCCTGCGATAGGCGAGTCATCCCCCTCGTCCCCAAACCCTGCTTCCTCTGTGGAAGGCGTATCAGTGGGATTGAGGAGATCGTCGAAGTATTCCTTCCACCGCCCTTCCGTACAGAGGGAGCTGAGGAGAAAGATCAGAGAAGGCAAGGACAGCTTCAGGAAGAAGATGGAGGACAAGCTGCAACAGAGCGACATCAGCGGGGTCTGGAGAAACCTCAAAACCATCTCGGGGCTCCAGAATACCTCCCCCCAGGCCACAGGGGGCAGGGAGTGGGCGAACAACCTGAATCTGTTTTTCAATAGATTTGACCAACCGCCCTCCCCCCTGACTGCACAACAACCACTGCTGCCTCTAAAGAAATCAAGTCCTGCTGCCCACTCCCCACTCTACCAACACCCCCCCACTCCCAACACACAGCCCCCCATCCTGACCCTGACCAGGACCCAGGTGAGGACGGAGCTGAGGAAGATCAAGGCGAGGAAGGCGCCGGGACCGGACGGCATCAGCGCAAAGCTCCTCAAGTCCTGTGCAGACCAGCTGTGTGGGATTGTGACGTATATCTTCAACATGAGCCTGAAACTGGGGAGGGTACCACAGCTGTGGAAAACATCTTGTGTGGTACCTGTACCAAAAACTTCCCACCCCAAAGACCTGAACAGCTACAGACCGGTGGCCTTGACG
This sequence comes from Pholidichthys leucotaenia, assembly GCA_020510985.1. NCBI lineage: Eukaryota > Metazoa > Chordata > Actinopteri > Cichliformes > Pholidichthyidae > Pholidichthys > Pholidichthys leucotaenia. The sequence goes on along the minus strand of CM035841.1, from coordinate 136,062,216 downwards.
TCCCACTTGATGAAGACCCTGGAGAGACTGCTCCTTGCTCACCTCCGCCCCCTGGTGGAACCAGCGATGGATCCACTCCAGTTCGCCTACCAGCATGGCATTGGGGTGGAGGATGCGGTGATCTTCCTCCTTCACCGTTCTCTGTCCCACCTGGAGAAGCCCGGGAATATGGTGAGGATCATGTTCTTTGACTTCTCCAGTGCTTTCAACACCATCCAACCGATGATCCTGAAGGACAAGCTGCTGCGCGCAGGGGTGGACCAGCACCTGTCATCATGGATCCTGGACTACCTCACGAACCGGCCTCAGTTTGTGAGAACCCGGGACTGTGTGTCCGACACGATCATCAGTAGCACGGGGGCCCCCCAGGGAACGGTGCTGGCTCCCTTCCTGTTCACTCTTTATACTGCGGACTTCTCACACAACACAACACACTGCCATCTACAGAAGTTCTCTGATGACTCTGCGATCGTTGGCCTCATCTCCAATGGAGATGAAGCTGAGTACAGAGGGCTTATCCAGGACTTCGTGGACTGGTGCCATCGGAACTGCCTCCAGATCAACGCGAGGAAAACTAAGGAGCTGGTGGTGGACTGCCGCAGGCATGGGCAGCCCCTCACAGTACCAGTAAATATACAGGGAACAGACATCGAGATGGTGACATCCTATAAGTACCTGGGTATTCATCTGAACAATAAACTAGACTGGTCACACAATACTGATGCACTCTACAAGAAGGGACAGCGCAGGCTGTTCCTGCTGAGGAGACTCAGGTCTTTTGGTGTACAAGGGGCGCTGCTGAAGTCATTCTATGACACGGTGGTGGCATCAGCCATCACTTTTGGAGTGGTCTGCTGGGGCAGTGGCATTACTGCAGCCGATAGGAAGAGACTGAACAAACTGATTAAGAAAGCTAGCTCTGTCCTGGGGCAGCGCCTTGATCCGATGGAGGAGATAGGAGAGAGAAGGACGGTGGCTAAACTGTCATCTCTGCTGGAGTCCGAGTTCCACCCTATGCAGGACATACTGAATGCACTGAGGAGCTCATTTAGCAGCAGACTACATCATCCCAGGTGCACAACCGAGAGGTTTCGTAGGTCCTTCCTACCAACGGCTGTCAGACTGTACAACCTAAGCAGGGCTGCTCGCAGAGATAGCAAAAAGACGTAACAAACTAATAGTTTTTTGAATGCAAAAGATGCAATAGACTTACACAATGGTCCTCTCCGGCATACAACTAGGAACATACCGGTCGCTATGGAGGGTGAGAATATGTATGGGCACATAATCATACCATGTAGGATAACTAAGTAGACGGTTATGCTGTTTCATTCCATCTAGCAACAATGCTCTGCACTGTGTGTGTTTATATATTTGCATATTTATTCCATCTAGCTACAATGCTCCGTACTGTGGGTGTTTATATATTTATATATCTACATATTATTCCATCTAGCTACATTGCTCCGCACTGTGTGTGTTTATATACTTGCATATTTATTCCACCTAGCTGCAATGCTCCGTACTGTGGGTGTTTATATATTTACATATTTATTCCATCTAGCTACAATGCTCTGCACTGTGTGTTCATATATTCATATATTTATTCCATCCAGCTACAATGCTCTGCACTGTGTGTCTGTGTGTGTGTGTATATATATATATTTTATAGTAATACGTACATATGTTTATTAGCTGCTCTTGCTTGCTTGTTTTTTTTTTTTTTCTTGCCTTCTGATTGTTGCTCTGAGTGTTGCTATCCCTGTGCTGTTGCAATCCTGGAATTTCCCCGTTGTGGGACTAATAAAGGCTTATCTTATCTTATCTTATATCCCCAGTTGAAGTCAACAGTGTCCCATCCGCACCATACACAGTGTGGACGGGGAGCTGCTTTCCCCTCCTGAGCCGCCGAACAGTTTGCCAGAATCTCTTTGAAGCCGACCGAAAGTCTTGTTCCATGGTCTCACCGAACTCCTCCCATACCCGCGTTTTTGCTTCAGCAACCACCCGAGCTGCACTCCGCTTGGCCTGCCGGTACACCTCAGCTGCTTCGGGAGTCCCACAAGCCAACCAAGCTTGATAGGACTCCTTCTTCAGCTTAATGGCCCCCCTCACCACTGGTGTCCACCACTTGGTTCGGGGGTTGCCACCACGAGATGCACCGACCACCTTGCGGCCGCAGCTCTGGGCCGCCGCTTCAACAACAGAGGTGGAGAACATGGCCCATTCAGATTCCATGTCTCCAGACTCCCTCGGAATGTGGTTGAAGTTCTTCCGGAGGTGGGAGTTGAAGACCTCCCAGACAGGGGCCTCAGCCAGACGCTCCCAGCACACCCTCACTATACGTTTGGGTCTACCAGGTCTGAATGGCTTTCTCCCCTGCCATCGGATCCAGCTCACCACCAGGTGGTGATCAGTTGACAGCTCTGCACCTCTCTTTACTCGGGTGTCCAAGACATACGGTCGCAGGTCTGATGATACGATAACAAAATCGATCATCGACCTGCGACCTAGGGTGTCCTGGTGCCAGGTGCACATATGGACACCTTTATGCTTGAACATGGTGTTCGTTATGGACAGACTGTGGTTAGCACAGAAGTCCAATAACTGAACACCACTCGGGTTCAGATCGGGCAGGCCGTTCCTCCCAATCACCCCTCTCCAGGTTTCACTGTCATTGCCCACATGCGCATTGAAGTCCCCCAGTAGGACAATGGAGTCTCCAGGAGGAGTACCCTCCAGCACCCCAGTCACAGACTCCAAAAAGGGTGGGTACTCTGAAACATCATTTGGTGCATAGGCACAAATGATGGTCAGGACCCGTTTCCCAACCCGAAGGCGTAGGGAAGCAACCCTTTCGTCCACCGGGGAAAACTCCAATATAGAGGCAGCAAGGTGGGGCGATACAAGAATACCCACCCCTGCTCGTCGCCTCTCGCCTGGGGCAACTCCAGAAAAGGCCAAGCTCCAGCCCCTCTCCAGGAGACTGGTTCCGGAACTGGAGCTGTGTGTTGAGGTGAGGCCGACTATATCTAGCTGGTATCGCTCAACCTCGTACACCAGCTCAGGCTCCTTCCCCACCAGAGAGGTGACATTCCACATACCAAAAGCCAGTTTAGAAAGCTTGGGATCAGTCCGCCAAGGTCTCCGCCTTTGACCGCCACCTAATCCACATAGCACCGGACCCCCATGATCCCTCCTGCAGGTGGTGAACCCACTGGAGGGCGGACCCATGTAACTCCTTCGGGCTGAGCCCGGCCGGGTCCCATGGGTGGAAACCTGGCCACCAGACACTAGCCTTCGAGCCCCTCCCCCAGGCCTGGCTCCAGGGTGGGGCCCCGGTAACCCCATACCGGGCGGGGTACACTGAATCCTTGATATACAATTTATCATGACAGTCTGTTGGATCGTTCTTAGTCTGGCCCTTCACCCAGAACCAGTTTGTCTTGGGAGACCCTATCAGAGGCAAATTGCCCCCGGACAACATAGCTCCTGGGATCACTGGGGCACGCAAACCCCCCCCACCACGATAAGGTGACGATCCATGAGGAGGTCTTTAGAACAATTCTTCTTTAGAAGTCACACGATTCAATTCGATTCCGATTTTTGGGGTCACGGTTCGATTCAGAAATCAGTTTTCGATTCAAAATGATTTTCGATTCAAATTTGGCTCTCAGTTCAGCATAAAAAACCACTAATCTTAGAAAAAAAGTCCACTGCACTGCAAAAAATACTGAGATAAGCTTGAAAGCAGAGTACAGTGTGTTGATGTTTTGGAGGGTTATATTTTAAAAAATTATATCAACTGATTTGCAACAAAATACTGTTAAATGAAAAAGTAGGCTTAGGTTAGTAACTGCTTTATTTCTTGAAAACTTGTGAGTTTCAAAAAGGAAACTGTACACAAGTGAAATAAATTTTGAAAATTTTCGTTTTCAGCATATCACGATTCCTAACAGTTTTTACACTGTGTAGGTTTGGACACCCTCCAGCATTCTGGAAATATAGGCTATTCATTAAAAAACAAAAGTAAATTCTATCACAAATACTTTGAACGTCCATTTAAATAGTAGTGCTACCAGACTATGCAGTCAATGTACAGTTACCTATACAGTAACTTAATACAATGAACAAAGTCAATAAGAACTGATTGCAATTGATGCATAAGATAAGTAACATCAATTTTAAACCAGCACAAATATAAACTTAAATATCTAAATTCTTCAGAGACTTAAAAAAACAAATTAAAGTTATAAAACAAAATAAAGTGCTGCTACAAGATTTCATGATTTATTTATTTTTTTTGCCCATTCAGAATTTGCTGGGAGTTTGCTAAGGTGGTGCAGTGTGCGTTGTTCAGCAGGACTTAGAATTTTTTCCACTTCTTTCAACTCTGGGTGATGGCGGTTAATGTGAGCTCCGGCATTTGTGGTGTTACCAAAGTACTTGACTCATTTTATAAACTTTACATATTACATGTGTCCTGTCTCGTTATGGCAGCCGTGAGCAAACACACACACATTGCACTTTGCCCTATTTGTCTGTGATTTCCTTCAACTGTTCTGGAGGCCAGCTCCACCCTATTTAAGGGGTGAGCTGGCATTCATCAGTATGGGTTTGTCTCGACGCTACAGTCAAGTTGCCTCTGAGATCTCCTGCTTCTAGTGTGCCTCAGCCTCTCGTGTGTGCTCGCTTGTTATCTGCTGCCCAGCTCTGTCTGCTCTCTCCCTGTTGCCTGACTGCTTCCTTGGATTCTTCACGTAAGCTTGACCTCCTAAAACCCTCACCTTTGTGCTTGTTGGAATTCTCTGCCTTGAATTCCTTAGTGTGCCTTGCCAGAGCTCCCGCTTTGGATTTTGGATTCTATCAGCTGCATAGCCAGGACATTCCCCCCGGATTCCCTGTAATCAAGTAAGAGATGAACATTCATTTTTCCACAGACTGGTTCCCTCTTTCTCCCTAGGAATAAGTCCCAGGCCTGGGCATATTTCCCCTCACCGTAAGCAAGTACCTGCAGCTGCAGTTTTCTGCGCAACATCAGAATGGCAGGAGCCATTCAGTAGCAACTCATTTCCTCCTGCCCTCTGCAACAGCAACCAACACACAATTATCATGTAAGCTTTAGTTTTCACTGCAGAATACCCAGTATATTTTTCCCCAGACACTTACCTTGTTTTTCTCTTCTTCCCACAGGGCTGCCAGTCAGTTCACATTCCTATTAGTGCAATAAAATACTTATCTAAACACTTTACCAGTTGTCTCCTGTTGTGGTTTCTGTCATTGGGTTCCAGCATTACTAAAATCATGTCAGTACAAACCCATCAAACGCAGGAACCGGCAGAAACCCAACAGGTCTCCCTGTTATAATGCCTCACAGCTCTTGAGGTGAAAATTGATCAATTATGTCATCTCGCCGCTGTCACTCAGAGTCAGATGAGCCAATTTATGACCCAGTTTAATGGTTCGCAATGACCCCTCTTCCCTAGACGCGTTAATTTCACTGGTTGTTCGGTTGGATAACCAAACTCGTTTTTGTACGGCCGGTTGTCTTCTTTTTGCTGCCTGTTGCTGTCTGTTGCCGCTTCGCGTCTTCTCGCTCTCCCTCCGTGTCTGCCTGAGGAGACAGATGAGCCCATGTATATTGGTCGTACTCGACTGTCGCCGGTGGAACGACGGCGATGACGAGCGGCAGGCTTATGTATCTACTGTGGTGCTCCTGGGCATTTTCTGGCCTCCTGCCTGGAGCTCCCAAAAGACCCTGCCCGTCAGTCAGAGTAGGGAAACTGATGGGCGAGGTTGCCACATCTACCCCTCCTCACCAGCTCACTTTGCCCTTATTACTTAGGGTTAATTTTTCTGAACATTCTTTCACTGCTTTAGTTGATTCAGGGGCCAAACAAAGCCTCATTCCAAGCAGACTGGTAGCCCAACTCCAAATTCCCACTGAAGATTTGGCTATTCCCATCCCTGTCATCTCCCTTTCTGGGTCCAAGATAGCGGTTTTAACCAGGAGGACTTTATCAGTGACTGTGTCTGGCAATCACCAGGAGGATTGCATCTTCCTGGTCTTGCCCTCTTAACACCATACAGTTAGTTTTGGGTTTTGATTGGCTACACTTGCATAACCCCACTGTTGACTGCCTACAGGGCAAAGTTACTTCCTGGAGCAAGTTTTGTCAGTCCTGCCTTCGTTCAGCCCCATGTTCACCCGCCCTGCCTTCATCCCACCCTGTGGAGGATCTGCCTGACCTTTCTCGAGTTCCTAGTGAATTTCATGACTTAGCCCCTGTGTTTAACAAGGCCAGAGCGCTGTCATTACCACCACACAGGCCATATGATTCTGCCATTAACCTCCAGCAGGGGACGCCCCTCCCTTCCAGTAGGCTTTATAGTTTGTCTGGCCCTTAGAGGTAGGCTATGGAGAAGTACATGAAGGAGTCCCTTCAAGCTGTAGTTATCAGGCCATCCTCCTCTACAGTTGGGGTGGGATTCTTCTTTGTTGGCAAGAAGGATGGTACATTGAGACCGTGCATTGATTTCCGGGAGCTGAATAAAATAACCATTAAAGATAAATACCCCCTGCCTCTTATAAACTCAGCATTTGGTCTCTTCCAGGGCGCCACTGTGTTCACTAAATTAGATCTGAGAAATGCTTATCATCTCATCCGCATTAAGCAGGGTCACAAATGGATATTGTTATATCCCACATATAAAACCCACATATAAAACTGCTCTCAGAAGAGGCAAGGTGAAGACCAGAGACATAGATGTGTGAACAGAGGATTCAGTGCACTGCCTCCAGGAATGCTTTAACTGTACGGACTGGGAGGTTTTCACACTGTCCTGCGGGGATGATTTAGACTCTTTGGTAGACGTCACATGCTCATACATGGCTTTCTGGAAAAATATGATTGTTCCATGTAAATGTGTCAAAATATATCCCAACAACAAGCCATGGGTTACAAAATCAGTTAAATCCTGCTTACAGAGGAAAGCACTTGCCTTTAAACAGGGGTCTGTTTCTGAGCTACAGATTGCCTCAAAACAGCTGAAGGCCGAAATTTTAAGAGCAAAACAGAATTATAAATCAGAATTGGAAAGCAAGATGGCAACAAAGAAACTTGGTTCAGCCTGGGCCAGTATGAAAACTATTGCAGGCCTTCAGAGCACAGAGCGCAGTAATTGTGTGTTCTTAGATGGTTTAGCACCTTGGGGGAGCCAGATTATTTAGCATCTCAGACAAGAGACAGTGGATAAACATGGGAGAACAATACTCAGGAGGTTCCTGGTGAGATAGCAGGAAGGAGTCAAGGATGTAGGGGGTTGAATGCAGTGTGATGCAAATGTCATGTTGCGTGTGGAGAAATGCCATGAAACTTAAGAGGAGAGTGCCTGCTGAAATGTTCAGTCTGTTCTTTGCTTGTGAGATATGAGTGTGTAATAAATCGTCTGAAATGAATCTGCCTCTTCATTTACACACTCCACAATGGTTTTAATTCAGACACAGAGCTGGCTAATGCTCTTAATTGTTTTTGTGGTTGTTTTGATTCCTCTGATTTTAGCACAGAAACCCAAGATTTGAAACAGAAACTCAAAGACAATCAGCACTTTAATATTGAGGTGCAGGATGTTAAAAGGGAGTTCTGTGCTGTAAAAGTGAACAAAAGTCAGGGCCCTGATGATATATGTGGGCGATTGGTAAAGTCCTGTGCACATGAACTGAGTCCTGTATTTCATTATGTTGTGTTGCTATGTGTTGCTATTATGAGTGTTGCTATCCCTGTGCTGTTGCAATCCTGGAATTTCCCCGTTGTGGGACTAATAAAGGCTTATCTTATCTTATCTTATCTTATCTTATCTTATCTTATCTTATCTTATTACATTTTCAATAAGTCCTTACAGACACAACATGTGCCTAAGATCTGGAAAGATGCCGTGGTTGTTCCTGTTCCAAAATCCAGCTGTCCTAAAACGGTAAATGACTTTAGACCAGTTGCTTTGACTTCAATTTTAATGAAAATTTTTGAAAAACTGGTCAGATTTGAGGTCCTAAAGCAGACTGAACATGCATTGGATCCTTTGCAGTTTGCATATACAGGTAGGCCTCACAAAGGAGTGGAGGATGCCACTGTCACTCTGTTTAACATGCTTTTTAAACATCTGGATTTTAATGGGACACATGCCAGGCTTTTATTTGTGGACTTTTCCTCCACCTTTAATACAATCCAACCTCATATTTTAGTTGAAAGGCTCCTGCAACAATTTGATTTGAGCAATAATCTGGTGGGTTGGATTCTGGATTTCTTAACCAACAGGACACAGAAAGTAAGGGTCAATGGTACATTGTCTGACCAAAAGTGCTCTTCTACTGGCTCTCCTCAGGGGTGTGTGTTGTCACCACTACTCTTCATCCTGTACACAAACATGTGTCGGAGCAGACATGACAACAGACACATTATAAAGTATGCTGATGATTCAGTTATTGTCAGTCTCCTCCAGGATGGTGAGAGTGGCCACGGCCCAGTAGTTGATGATTTTGTTCGCTGGTGTGAGGATTCCTACCTGCAGCTGAATACGACAAAAACTAAAGATATGATTATTGACTTTAGGAGGAAAACTCCCAGGCACAAAGTCACCGTACTAAAAGGCCAGACCACTGAATGTGTACAATCCTACAAATATCTTGAGACGATTATTGATAGTAATTTAAACTTTGAAGAGAACTGTGAAAGGGTGTGCAAAAAGGGTCAGCAACATTTGCATTGTTTGAGGAAACTTGCACGCTTCCAAATTGACCGAACCATAATGACAGTGTTTCATTGGGCTTTTATTGAATCTGTTTTATCCTTTTCTTTAGTGTCATGGTTTGGTCAGATAAAACTGAAACAGGAAATCCTTGGATCAGGTAGTTAGATGGTCCAGTCGTTTGCTTGGTGAGTCACAGCTGAGTCTGACATCCTTGTACACCAGACAGGTACAGAGGATTGCTACCTCCATTTTAAATGATGACTCCCACCCTTTGCACTGCCACTTTCAGCTTCTTCCCTCGAGACGGAAGTTTGCTGTCCCAAAAAGTAAAACCCAGCACTACAAAAACAGCTTTGTTCCTGCTGCTGTCAGAGTTGAACAAGTTGTAACAATATATTGCACATAATTTAGTTACCTATTTATTAACTCCATTTTATATTTACTTATTTTTGTAGGATTTTTATTTGGATTCTAAATCTTTTATTGGGTTTTAGACCTTTGAGTTTTTAACCTCTTTGACTAGTCTTTAACTTTTTAATATGACCTTTCTCTCTTATCTCTGGTTTTTCTCTCATCTCTTTGTCTTTATATCCTGATTGATAGAGCCTTGAGCATTTTTATCATGTTTATAGTCAGCTTCATGTGTGCCTGTGTTTGTGTTTATGTTGAATGTAATTGTGGTTTGTAAATATGGATGTCACCAGACTGCAAAACAAATCTACCTACGGGTACAAATAAAGTAACCTGAACCTGAACCTGAAATGGATGACTGGATTTCGCACTCCATTGGGTCACTTTGAGTATCTGGTCATGCCGTTCGGGCTCACCAACGCCCCTGCAGTTTTTCAAAGGCTAATTAATGATGTTCTGTGGGACTTCCTGAATGTCTTTGTATTTGTTTATCTAGATGACATCTTGGTGTTTTCACGTTCCTGGGAGGAGCATCGGGTCCATGTCAGGAGGGTGCTGCAATGGCTGTTGGAGAACAGACTTTACGTCAAGGCTGAGAAGTGTGAGTTTTTCACCAGCACAACATCATTTCTGGGCTTCATCATCACAAAGGGGCAACTGAAGCCTGATCCAGTCAAGATACAAGCTGTCACCGAGTGGCCCACTCCATCTAACCGTAGACAGCTCCAACGTTTTTCTGGGTTCTGCTCATTTCTTTTTTTTTCCCCCTTGTCCTGTCAGGCAGCTAGGTAAGCAGAACAGAGCTCTGTTACCCTTATTGTGCCAAAACAGATTTACTTTGCCAAAAGGAACTTTATACAGTACCTAACTATGTACTGTATATTGTTGTAAACTCCTCCTGTAATAACTTTTAATACTTTATTTAAATAATTTTACCTATGGAGGACCCGACAGGATGGGGAATAGGGAAAGGAAGTGTGTGGAGGGGGAATGAAAAGGGAGGGGAACAGACAAAAAGACAAACAAGCCAACAACTAAAACAAACAGAAGACAAACTGCTTCTTCCACCAAAGATGTCTCAACACGAGTCTGGTATCCACACCTGTTAAAGGAGAGACATTTGTGCGTGTGTTTCTGTGTGCGTATATATGAGAGCGCACGCAAAATTTTGTTTTGCTCATTTCTATAGAAGATTTGTCAAGAATTACAGTTACATTGCAGCCCCCCTGACACAACTCACTTCCACCAAGGCTCCTTTTAAGTGGTCCAACTCCGTCGAGGTGGCCTTTGCCGAACTTAAGAGACAGTTTTTTGAAGCCCCCATCTTCTCCCAGGTGGACCCCTCATTGCACTTTGTTGTGGAGGTGGATGCATCAGAGTATGGAGTAGGGGCCATTCTGTCCCAGTGGTCCCCTGCTAATGGGAAGATGCACCCCTGTGCATTCTTCTTTTGCCATTTAAACCCAACGGAGAGGAACTATGATGTGGGCAACCAGGAGCTCTTGGTGGTCAAATTGACACTTGAGCAGTGGCGTCACTAGATGGACGGGGCAGTTCAACCTTTTGTTGTCTGGATGGACCACTGGAACCTGGAGTATTTAAGGTCTGCTAGGTGCCTCAATCCACACCAGGCCCGGTGGGCCCTGTTTTTTGGCCAGTTTAATTTCACCTTGACCTATCGGCCTGGGTCCAAGAATGTCAGGGCAGTGCCCTCTCTCGACAGTTTTCTCCGGAGATGGCTTCTACCCACAATGAACCCACCTTTTCTCCCTTGTGTGTTGTGGGGGCCATCTCTTTTGACATTGAGAGGAAGGTACGGGCCGCCCATCTGAGAGAACTTGACCCGGGAGGAGGCCCTCGAGACAGACTGTATGTTCCATCTTCAATGTGTGGGGAGGTCATCCACTGGGTCCACACTGCCTGGTTTACCTGCCACCAGGGAGCTGGCTGCACTATCCACCATCTCCGCTGTGCCTTTTGGTGGCCCTCGCTTAGCACTGACGCCCGGGATTATGTCCATGCTTGCACTGTCTGTGCTGCCGAGAAAGCCTCCAACTCACCACCAGCTGGTCTCTTGCAACCCTTGCCCATCCCAAGCCACCCTTGGTCACACATTAGGGTGGATTTTGTGACTAGTCTCCCACCCTAAGAAGGTAACTCCGTCATCCTAACGGTGGTGGACCGATTTTCCAAGGCAGTCCATTTTGTCGGCCTCCCTAAACTTCCCTCTGCTGTGGAGACCACCGAGATATTGACTTGGCATGTCTTCCGCCTCCATGGGCTGCCTTGTGACATTGTGTCTGACCCCAGTTTACAGCGGTGTGAAAAAGTGTTTCCCCCTTCCTGATTTCTCATTTTTTTTGTTGTCACACTTTAATGTTACAGATCATCAAACAAATTTAAATATTAGACAAAGATAACACAAGTAAATAGAAAATGCAGTTTTTAAATGAAGGTGTTTATTATTAAGAGTAAAAAAAAAATCCAAACCTAAATGGCCCGATGTGAAAAAGTGATTGCCCCCCTATTAAAACATAAATTAACTGTGGTTTATCACATCTTTGGAAAGCTGAGTTCAGTTTCTCTAGCCACACCCAGGCCTGATTACTGCCACACCTGTTCTCAATCAAGAAATCACTTAAATAGGACCTGCCTGACAAAGTGAAGTAGACCAAAAGATCCTCAAAAGCTAGACATCATGCCGTGATCCAAAGAAATTCAGGAACAAATGAGAAACAAAGTAATTGAGATCTATCAGTCTGAAAAAGGTTATAAAGCCATTTCTAAAGCTTTGGGACTCCAGTGAACCACAGTGAGAGCCATTATCCACAAATGGCGACACCATGGAACAGTGGTGAACCTTCCCAGGAGTGGCCGGCCGACCAAAATTACCCCAAGAGCACCGCAACAATTCATCCAAGAGGTCACAAAAGACCCCACAACAACATCCAAAGAACTGCAGGCCTCATTTGACCTTAAGGTCAGTATTCATGATGCCACCATAAGAAAGAGACTGGGCAGAAATGGCCTGCATGGCAGAGCTCCAAGAAAAAGACCACTGCTGAGCAAAAAGAACATAAAGATTTGTCTCAGTTTTGCCAGAAGACGTCTTGATGAGCCCCAAAACTTTGGGGAAAATACACTGTGGACTGACGAGACAAAAGTTGAACTTTTTTGGAAGGTGTGTGTCCCATTACATCCGGCGTAAAAGTAATGCAGCATTTCAGAAAAGGAACATCATACCAACAGTAAAATGTGGTGGTGGTGTGATGGTCTGGGGCTGTTTTGCTGCTTCAGGACCTGGAAGACTTGCTGTGGTAAATGGAACCATGAATTCTGCTGTCTACCAAAAAATCCTGAAGGAGAATGTCCGGCCATCTGTTCATGACCTCAAGCTGAAGCGCACTTGGGTTCTGCAGCAGGACAAGGATCCAAAACAAACCAGCAAGTCCACCTCTGAATGGCTTAAGAAAAACAAAATGAAGACTTTGGAGTGGCCTAGTCATAGTCCTGACCTGAATCCAATAGAGATGCTGTGGCATGACCTTAAAAAGGCAGTTCATGCTCGAAAACCCTCCACTGTGACTGAAATACAAGAATTCTGCAAAGATGAGTGGGCCAAAATTCCTCCACAGTGCTGTAAAAGACTCATTGCCGGTTATTGCAAACGCTTGATTTACTGTTGTTGCTGCTAAGGGTGGCCCAACCAGTTACAGTGGGGCAAAAAAGTATTTAGTCAGCCACCAATTGTGCAAGTTCTCCCACTTAAAAGATGAGAGAGGTCTCCAATTTTCATCATAGGTATACCTCAACTATGAGAGACAAAATTAGGGGGGAAAAATTAAGAAAATCACATTGAAGGATTTTTTTTTTTTTTTTTTGTAACTTTGATTTACATTGAAGGATTTTTAATGAATTAATTGGTAAATTCCTCAGTAAAATAAGTATTTGGTCACCTACAAACAAGCAAGATTTCTGGCTCTCACAGACCTGTAACTTCTTCTTTATGAGGCTCCTCTGTCCTCCACTCGTTACCTGTATTAATGGCACCTGTTTGAACTCGTTATCAGTATAAAAGACACCTGTCCACAACCTCAAACAGTCAGACTCCAAACTCCACTATGGCCAAGACCAAAGAGCTGTCAAAGGACACCAGAAACAAAATTGTAGACTTGCACCAGGCTGGGAAGACTGAATCTGCAATAGGTAAGCAGCTTGGTATGAAGAAATCAACTGTGTGAGCAATTATTAGAAAATGGAAGACATACAAGACCACTGATAATCTCCCTCGATCTGGGGATCCACTCAAGATCTCACCCCGTGGGGTCAAAATTATCACGAGAACGGTGAACAAAAATTCCAGAACCACATGGGGGGACCTAGTGAATGACCTGCAGAGAGCTGGGACCAAAGTAACAAAGGCTACATCAGAAACATACTACGCTGCCAGGGACTCAAATCCTGCAGTGCCAGACGTGTCCCCCTGCTTAAGCCAGTACATGTCCAGGCCCGTCTGAAGTTTGCTAGAGAGCATTTGGATGATCCAGAAGAGGATTGGGAGAATGTCATATGGTCAGATGAAACCAAAATAGAACTTTTTGGTAAAAACTCAACTTGTCATGTTTGGAGGAGAAAGAACACCATACCTACTGTGAAGCATGGGGGTGGAAACATCATACTTTGGGGCTGTTTTTCTGCAAAGGGACCAGGACGACTGATCCGTGTAAAGGAAAGAATGAATAGGGCCATGTATCGTGAGATTTTGAGTGAAAACCTCCTTCCACCAGCAAGGGTATTGAAGATGAAACGTGGCTGGGTCTTTCAGCATGACAATGATCCCAAACACACCGCCCGGGCAACGGAGGAGTGGGTTCGTAAGAAGCATTTCAAGGTCCTGCAGTGGCCTAGCCAGTCTCCAGATCTAAACCCCATAGAAAATCTTTGGAGGGAGTTGAAAGTCTGTGTTGCCCAGCGACAGCCCCAAAACATCAGTGCTCCAGAGGAGAGCTGCATGGAGGAATGGGCAAAAATACCAGCAACAGTGTGTGAAAACCTTGTGAAAACGTACAGAAAACGTTTGATCTCTGTCATTGCCAACAAAGGGTATAATTTTACCGAGGAATTTACCAATTAATTCATTAAAAATCCTTCAGTGTGATTTTCTGGATTTTTTTTTTCTTATTTTGTCTCTCATAGTTGAGGTATACCTATGATGAAAATTGGAGACCTCTCTCATCTTTTATGTGGGAGAACTTGCACAATTGGTGGCTGACTAAATACTTTTTTACCCCACTGTATTAGGTTTAGGGGACAATCACTTTTTCACACAGGGCCATGTAGGTTTGGTTTTTTTTTTCCCCCTTAATAATAAACACTGTGGTGGACCACTAGGAGGCTCCACTCACACCCAGTGACTTGGGGAGAAGGGAGGAGAGATGGGGAAACTTTATGTATGCGCTATGGTGCCAAATGCCATTCATGTTATTGCTGGAGTTGAATAAAGTTCTGAACTGGCAGCTCTCGTGTCTCGTCACTTCATTCCTCCACACTGGTGACCTACGATATCGATAGTGCTCAAAATGGAAGACAAAGCGAACTCCTCTTCGGGAACACCTACACTAGGGTTTCCCTCTGAGACCCCGGTCTCATTTGCCGTGGCGGTCAAGCTCCCGGACTTCTGGCTCTATGATCCCGCTTCCTGGTTCATCCACATTGAGGCTCAGTTTGCCTTCCGTAGAATTTCTGCAGACGACACAAGATACCATTACGTGGTGGCTTCGCTTGACCCACGCTCCACTCAGCGCGCTATGAGCCTGCTCCGAGACCCCCCAGCCCGGGGGAAAAACGGCACTGTCAAACAGCTGCTATTGCGGTGTTACACCCTCTCCTACAGGGAGAGAGCAGAGAAGCTCCTCTCCCACTCTGAATTAGGTGACGGCTCGGCTGTAGAGTTAATGGAAAGTATGCTGACTTTGCTGGGCACAGATGACAGATCTTCTTTCTTCACCCATCTCTTCCTCAGGAAACTGCCAGTTTCGGCACGGACAATTTTGGCCAACTCACCGCTGCTGGCTGCCAGAGACTACGGCGCGCTGGCAGAAAAAGCGGACTGCATTATCCTGGCGAATAGGAGCTTTGGTGTCCAGGCGGTAACACCGGGACCTTCGGCGGAGTCCACGGAGACTGGATACGAAGGTTGTGGCCGGGATAGCCACTCGGAGTCACCGGAACAGGACTGTGTGCTTCTACCATAAGTGTTTTGGCGCCGACGCACAGCGTTGCCTCCCGCCATGCCATTTCAAAAGGCCGGGAAATGGACCAGCCAGCAGTCAGTAGCACCTGCGACTGCTGGCAACAAGGAGAAGCTGCTTTTCTTTGAGGACACACGTTCCGTGAGACGGTGTTTGGTCGACTCTGGTTCCCAGCAGAGTCTTATTTTGCCGACTGGTGCTGATGGACTGATGGAAGGCTGTGGCCCGTCGTTAACCACTGCTAATGGCTCCCCTATCAAGACGTTTGGAGAAAGGTCAGTGACTGTATGTTTTCAAGGACGCAGCTACAAGTGGGACTTTGTGGTAGCTGCCTGCTCGGTTCCTATCATAGGTGCTGACTTTCTGTGGGCTTTTGGTCTCCTGGTAGACGTTGCTAATGGACGTTTAGTTGATGCCGTTTCTTTTTCTTCACTGCCTTGTATAACTCGGGGAGTTGGGCCACTAACGCATGCTGATTTTTTTTTTAGTTTAGGGGATGTGTGCCAGCACTTGCTTTCTGATTTTCCCGCACTCACAGTGCCTGCTTTTCCGCTATTGTGATCAAACATGGGGTTGAGCATTTTATCACCACAAAAGGCTCTCTGGTTTTTGCACGCCCGCGCCGCCTCGACACGGCTAAGCTAGCCATCACGTGGCAAGAGTTTGCTAACTTGGAACAGTTAAGGATCGTTAGGTGCTCCAGTAGCCCTTGGGCGTCCCCGCTGCACATGGTGCCCAAGTCCGATGGTTCGTGGCGGCCGTGCAGTAATTTCTGTCGCTTGAACAACATCACGGAGCACAACCATTATCCCATCTCTCACATTCAAGACTTTTTGGTGCATCTGGCCGGAATGTCCATTTTTTTTCTAAGGTGGATCTGGTCCGCGGCTACCACCAGGTCCCGGTGCACGCTGAAAACATCTCAAAAATGGCAGTAATAACACCCTTCGGCCCTTTTGAGTTTCTTCGCATGCCATTCGGGCTTAAGGGCGCAGCTCAGACTTTTCAAAGGATAATGGACGCGATGGTCCGTGATTTGCCGTTCGTGTTCGTCTACCTGGATGACGTTCTGGTGGCTAGCACATCTGAGGAGGAGCACCTCTCTCATTTGAAGCAAGTTTTCTGTCAGCTGGAGGCACACGGATTGATAGTTAATCCAGCAAAATGTCAGTTTGGGTTGCCGCAGATTGATTTCTTTGCCCATCGCATCTCATCTGAGGGTGCGATTCCGCTGCCAGATAAAGTGCGGTCGGCGTTGGATTTCCTGCATCCGCAGACCATGAGGGCGCTGCAGGAGTTTTTGGGGATGGTTACTTTTTACAATTGTTTCCTTCCCTGGGCAGCCCAGCTGCTACAACCACTTTACGATGCACTCAAGAAGAAGAAACCCACAGATGGCATCAACTAGACCCCCAATCGAGTCCAGGCTTTTCCAGGCGCTAAAGCTGCACTTGCCAATGCAGCTTTGCTGGCCCATCCATCCCCGTCGGCGTGGATTGCGCTAACTACGGACGTGTCTGATGTCGCAGTCGGAGCAGTGGTGGAACAGTACGTCTCCGGTTCAGGGCAACCTCTTGCCTTTTTCAGCAGTACACTGCACGATAACGAGCTTAAGTACAGCACTTTTGACAGAGCGTTATTGGCTCTCTGCCTGGCCACGCGCCACTTCCAGTTTTGGCTTGATGGTTGCGTATTTACCACGTTTGTCGATCATAAACCTCTAACCTACTTGATGTCCAAGATCTCGGAGCCATGGTCAGCACATCAGCAACGTCATCTAGCTGCACTATCAGAGTTCACTACCGACATTCAGCATGTGGCTGGCAAGCTCAACGTTGTGGACGATTGTTTGTCGCGCACGCTGGTCTCTCCAGTCTACTTGGGCATTGGTTTTTCCGCCAAGGCTGCTGACCACTCGGAAGAAGTGGACATTCTCACACTCCGTTCCGTGGGTACGGGCCTTAGACTAGAGAGCAAGGTAGTACAAGAGGGTTGCCCCCCCCCCGCCCCCGGCGCTTTGCGACGTCTCCACTGGCTGTCCCTGCCCAGTTGTTCCAATCTCTTGGTGCCGCTGCATTTTTGAGTCCATTCACTCGCTCTCGCACCCCGGCGTACACACTTCGGTTAAGCAGGTGGGGTCCAAATTCATTCAGCCCCGCTTGCGCAAGGATGTGAAGGAGCGGGCTGCAGCTTGCATTTGCGTGCCAACGGGCTAAGGTTCAGAGGCACACCAGGGCCCCCCTTGAACCTTTCCGGATTCCGAGCAGGAGATTCAACCACGTCCATGTGGACTTAGTGGACCCCCTTCCGCCGTCACAAGGTTTCACACACCTTTTGAAGTTAGTGGACCACACAACGCGTTGGCCAGAGGCAGTCTCATTGGCTTCCACCACTTCTGCCGACGTAGCCCGCACATTTTTGTCATCTTGGGTCGTGCATTTCGGTTCCCCGTTGGACTTTATCTCCAATAGGGGCCCCCAGTTCATTTCTGAACTCTGATCCACCATGGCTGAGAGCCTGGGGGTCAGAGTTCACCGTACCACCGCTTACAATCCGCAGGCTAATGGTTTGTGCGAAAGGTTCCATCGGTCACTGAAAGCTGCATTTAGAGCCTTGTTGACCGACATGAATTGGGTCGACCGCCTCCCTTGGGTCCTACTTGGGTTACGCTCTGCACCCAAGGAGGATGTTGCCACTTCCCTGGCTGAGCCCGTTTTTGGTCGGCCGTTGCGGGTCCCAGGTGAATTTTTGCTGGAAGGTCTCGCGCCCGACACCGACTCGTCCGCTCAATTTTTTTCCTACGGTTGAGACAGTTAGCATTCCAGGAATGGTGCACCATTGTTTCTGCCGCGCTTTTGTTCCAAAGCGTTTGGAGCATGCCAAGTTTGCTTTCGTCAGACACGATGCCCACAGGACTCCGCTGCGTCCGCTTTACAACGACCCTTTCAGGGTTTTGGAAATGGGTGCAAAACATTTTGTGTTGGATTTTGGGGGGCATAGGGAAACTATTTACATAAATGGGCTCAAGCCCACTCATGTGTTGGCAGACAAGCAAGTTGTGCTGGCCCAGGCTCCCCGACGGGGTTGCCTGCCTGCAGTGGGTTCACAGGTTGGTCTTTTCCCCACAGAGGACTTTTTGTCAAGACGGGATACTGAGTTGTTTTCCTCCCTGCCTCGTCCTGGAGACCCTTCAGCTGGCTCAGCCACTCCACGATACAGCCGTTATGGGCTATTGCTCAAGCCCAAGGTGCTGGACTGATGAGGCCCCTTCTGGGTGTTCGGGGGGGGGGCTGTGTGGCGGACCACTAGGAGGCTCCACTCACACCCAGTGACTTGGGGAGAAGGGAGGAGAGATGGGGAAACTATTTCATTTTGATTTTGTATACTTTATTAATCCCCAGAGGAGAAATTGAGGGCATCCACTTGGATGGATGAAGCAGCCACGGTACGGCGCTATCCCTTTACCATTCACACACACATTCACACCTAGGGCCACTTTTAGATTCTCCAGTTAACCTAACCTGCATGTTTTTGGCCTGTGGGAGGAAACTGGAGAACTCCCGGAGTAAACCCACGCAGACACGGGGAGAACATGCAAACTCCACACAGATCACTGTTGGTCAGGGGCTGAGATCCAACCAGGGATCCCATGGCCAAGGGTGAGTTGCTGTGCTGCGCCACCGCTCTGCATTGGCACCAAATGCCATTCATGTTATTGCTGGAGTTGAATAAAGTTCTGAACTGGCAGCTCTTGTGTCTCGTCACTTCATTCCTCCACAACACCTTCATCAAATGCATTTTGTGTTTACTTGTGTTGTCTTTGTCTAATATTTAAATTTGTTTGATGATCTGAAACATTTAAGTGTGACAAACATACAAAAAACTGAGAAATCAGGAAGGGGGCAAACACTTTATCACACTACTGTATATCCCAGGTATGGAAGGCTTTTTGTAAGGTCCTCAGTGCGTCTGCCAGTCTTATGTCTGGGTTTCATCCACAGAGCAATGGGCAGTCAGAGCAAGCCAATCAGGAGCCGGAGGCAGCATTACACTGCATAACGTCTCAACACCCAGCTACCTGGAGCAGGTGCCTGCATTGGATCGAGTATAGCCATAACTCCGCCACCTGTACTGCTACGGGGGTTACCCCCTTCAAGGCCTCGCTGGATTATAACCCCTCTCTCTTGCACCTCACGGAGCGTGAGATAGCCATTCCGTCAGTTCAGTAACACATTCACCTTTGCCGTCAAATTTGGAGATCAACTAAGGTGGCTCTCCTTAGAATGGCTGAATGCAATTCTGCCATGGCTGACTGCCCGGAGGACTCCAGTCCCTGAGTATACTGTCGGCCAAAAGGTATGGCTTTCCACTCACAACATTCCCCTTAAGACTGATTCTAAGAAGCTCTCTCCCAGGTTCATCGGTCCTTGTACTATTTCACACATTATTAACCAATCTGGTGTTCGTCTCAAGTTTACCCCCTCCTCTATGTATTCATCCTGTGTTTCATGCCCCCCCCCCTCTGACCCCCCTCCCCAGAATCATCAACGGAGGTCCAGGCTACTCCGTGTGCAGAATCATGGATGTGCACCCCAGGGGTTGGGGTTTCCAATATCTGGTGGATTGGGAGGGTTATGGTCCAGAGAAGCGGTCCTGGATCCCTCGTTCTTACATCACGGATCCAGTTATGCTCACCGATTTTCACCGACGGCATCCAGGCAAGCCTGGAGTACCAGGAGGCGCTCCTTGAGAGGAGGGCCCTGTCATGGCAGCGGTGAGCATACACACACACATTGCACTTTGCCCTAATTGCCTCTGATTTCCTTCAGCTGTTCTGCAGACCAGTTCCACCCTATTTAAGAGGTGAGCTGGCATTCATCAGTATGGGTTTGTCTTGACACTACAGTCAAGTTGCCTCTGAGATCTCCCGCTTCTAGTGCGCCTTAGCCTCTTGTGTGTGTCCACGCTTGCTCATTATCTGCCGCCCAGCTCTGTCTGTTCTCCCCCTGCTGCCTCACTGCTTCCTTGGATTCTTCACGTGAGCTTGACCTCCTAAAGCCCTCACCTTTGTGCTTGTTGGAATTCTCTGCCTTGAATTGCTCAGTGTGCCTTGCCAGAACTCCCTCTTTGGATTTGGATTCTATCAGCTGCACAGCCAGGACTTTCCCTCCAGATTCCCTGTAATCAAGTAAGAGATGAACATTCATTTTTCCACAAACTGGTTCCCTCTTTCCCCCTAGGAATAAGTCCCAGGCCTGGGCATATTTCCCCTCACCATAAGCAAGGACCTTCAGCTGCAGTTTTCTGCACAACGTCACAATGGCAGGAGCCATTCAGCAGCAACTCATTTCTTCCTGCCCTCTGCAACAGCAACCAACACACAATTATCACGTAAACTTTAGTTTACACTGCAGAATACCCAGTATATTTTTCCTCAGCTATTTACCTTGTTTTTCTCTTTTCCCCACAGGGCTACCAGTCAGTTCACATTCCTATTGGTGCAATGAAATACTTATCTAAACACTTGACCAGTTGTCTCCTGTTGTGGTTTCTGTCGTTGGGTTCCAGCATTACTAAAATCATGTCATGTCTAGCATTTTCTTTCCTGGAATGTTGTAAAAACAAAAATGTGCCACCATACTTGCCTTCATTGAAGATGGGACTGGATGAATTTCTTGCTGCTCCATGTTTTCTTTATTCCGACTGTTTCATCCGACTGGTAGCAAGTAAGCTACTCTGTGTGGTTCTCCTGTGTTGGCAGCGTCAGTGTGTAATTGCATATCATGATCGGCAATACGTGTCATGTGACGGGACCCCAGCACCACCACAGAAAAAATAATATTAGTAGTAATACTAATAAAAATCAATTCTTAATTTTTGTGAATCGATTCTGGATCGTGTAAAATGAGAATCTCAAATCTTATGTGAATCGATTTTTTTTTTTTTTTTTTTTTAATTTTTAATTTTTTCCCCAACATCCCTACTCTCTACCACTTCATCCAACTTACTCCAGAATTCTACATGCTAGGCTAAAGGCTTGCTCCAGCCAGCCACCACTACCCAGTCTCTTAATGGCAAACGTTTGGTCTTTGGAAAATAAGCTAGATGAACTAAGAGCAAGGACTGAAGACCAGCGGGAGACAAGAGAGTGCTGTGCCTAATTTTCTGCGAGACCTGGCTTTCAGACAGAGTCCCGGAGAGCACTATTCAGCTGCAGACAGAACAGGAGACTCTGGTAAGACAAGGGGAGGGGATGTGTGTGTATTTATAAACCACTTGTGGTGTGGAGATGTACAAACATCTACAAGCACTGCTCGTCCAATGTGGAGTTTTTACTGCTGAAATGCCATCCCTATTATTTACCGATGGAATTTACTACTGTGTTTTTGGCCGCGGTATACATTTGTCCACAGAGCAACTACACAGTAGCGCTAAACAAACTCCATGACGTCATCAGCGCAGTAGAGACGAAACATCCTGATGCTGTTTTTATTGTTGCTGGCGACTTTAACCAGTGCAATTTACGGACTGTACTCCCCAAATATTACCAGCATGTGGACATTCCCACCCTTGATAAAAGCACATTGGATCATGTTTATTCCAACATAAGTGGCACCTACAGAGCGGCACCTCGCCCCCACTTGAGACAGTCAAATCACATCTCACTGATTATGTACCTAGCCTACAGACAAAAACTGAAACAAACAAACCCTGTTATTAAGCAAATTAAGCGCTGAACTCCAGAGACTGAGAGCACCCTACAAGACTGTTTTGCCTGCACAGACTGGGATGTGTTTAAAGCTGCAGCCACCCAAGAGGACTCTTCTGTAAACTTACAGGATTATGCTGAATACATGACTGGGTACATCCGCACGTGTGTTGATACCATTGTACCCACCATACAGGTCAGGAAGTTCCCCAACCAGAAGCCCTGGATCAACAGTCAGGTACGTCAGATGCTGCGTTCTCGCGCTCGTACATTTAAATTCGACTGTGAGGTTGAGTACAAAGCTGCAAAGTACGGACTGAGAAAGGCTATAACAACAGCCAAGAGGCAGTACAGAGAAAAGCTGGACAGCCTCTACTCCACTCCTGACCGGGGGCACATGTGGCAAGGACTGCAACACATCACAGACTACAAGAGGGCCAACAACAGCACCACTAGCTCTACAGACAGCCTGCCAGACGATCTCAACATCTTCTACACCCACTTCGAGACCACCAGCCACAGCACAGAGAAGAGACACACACTCACGTACCCCCCCCCCCCCTCCACTAAGAGTCTCACCAGGCCAGGTAAACAAAGCACTTAGGAATATCAACCCCCGCAAGGCAGCAGAACCAGACAGCGTACCTGGGCGGGCTGACCGACATTCTCACAGCAATCTTCAACCTCTCCCTCAACCAGAACATAGTCCCCTCCTGCTTCAAAACGACAACCATCATCCCCCTCCCCAAAAAGGAGCCCGCCAATCTGTCTGAATGATTACAGACCGGTAGCACTCACGCCAATCATCATGAAGTGCTTCGAGAGAGTGGTGCTGCCCCTCATTCAGGACAACATACCAGGCACCCTGGACCCCCTGCAGTACACCTACTGGCCCAACAGGTCCACCTCAGATGCCATTGCTGCAGCACTCCATTATTCTCTCTACCATCTGGAAGGTAAAGACTCCTACATTAGGATGCTCTTTGTTGACTACAGCTCTGCTTTCAACACGGTCGTCCCCCACAAACTCACCGACAAACTGTCTTCACTTGGCCTGCACCCCACCCTCTGCGACTGGCTACTGGATTTTCTAACTGGCAAGCCCCAGTCTGTCAGGATGGGTGACAGGACCTCAGCCAGCATCATCACAAACACAGGTGTCCCACAGGGTTGTGTTCTCAGCTCCATCCTCTACAGCCTCTTCACCCATGACTGTGTTGCCTCCCACAAGGACAAGGACAGTGTCATCCTAAAGTTTGTGGATGACGAGAGACTTCCGGGAAGATGGCGGAGAGACATAACACTTAAACAAAGAGCTCTCCCTAGCCGGATTAAAAATCATCGGTAAATGGCCAACTCGACATAAACGAATCAATAAACTAAGGGATGAAAACACGAAGGAACCGGGCACAAGGACAAAAACAGGGTAAAATTGAAGAATTCCTCTCCAACAACGCAGGAAAAACCGCTGTACGCAAAGCCCAAAAAAACGAGATGTCCACAGCAGTGAAAATGGAGGACGCCAGACTCGACAACATGAACGCTGGCATCGCCAGTTTGGGTGAAGAGTTAAGAGAATTCAAGCGACAGCTACAACAGGATTTAGCGGCTCTTAAGGAGGAACTGAAAAAAGAAATTAAGGAGGAAATCATGGACCTCCGAAGAGAAATGGAGCGTAAATTAACGGAAAACATGGAGGAGCTGCGCTCCCAGCGGGCGTGTATGACAGAAGCGCAGACCCGAATTTCGGAACTAGAAGATTGGAAAAGCGAGGCAAACGAACAACTACAGACCCTGACGACGCAAACGCAGAGGATGCAGGAGAAAATAAACGACTTGGAGAGCAGATCCCGACGAAGCAATATGCGCATCTTTGGAATTCCGGAGGGCATTGAAGGCAACTCGATGACAAAATTCATGGATCAGTTCTTAAAAAAAGAACTGGAAATACCCGGAGAAACGGATCTGCAGATTCAACGGGCGCACAGAACACCGGCACAGAACCCGAAAACAAACTCTCCACCCAGGTCAGTTGTGGTAAACTTTGTGAAATATGACATAAAGGAAAGAATCCTGACGCAAGCATGGAAAAAAAGATACGAATCGGCGACAAACAGGTATTTTTTGACCATGACTACCCGACAGAAATCGTGCAGCAGCGGAAGAAATATGCCAATATTAAAAAAACGCTGAAAGAGAAAAAAATTAGATTCCAAACGCCGCTAACGAAAATGAGGATTCATTGGGAGGAAGGCACAAGAACCTACAACACGGCCGAAGAGGCAGCGCGGGATATGATGGAGCGGGGCCTTGAGGTGAGCGTGCCGAAGGAGACGGCTGGAGCAGCGGCGGCCCTGAACGCACCACGACAGACGGAGTGGAGACGAGTGAACGGCGGAAGAGGGGGGAGAGACGTAGAGCAGCGGGCCCAGGACAAGCTACAAGGCTTTCAACTGAAAGCCTAGATCATAACAAAGATTAAGAAAGGCACAGAAGAAATGAAGGCCAAGAAGACAAGGTAAAAGAGAAACAGACGGCTAGGAGAGGTTTAAGTGATATTTGTTGGACATTTCTAGACTTATGACTATTACTTTGATAGTAATTAGAAGTCTAGGGAGGGCCCTTCACTCTGTGAAGACAAACCCCCCCACCCACCAACAGGGACCAGTGGGCAGAAGAAAGGCCCAAAGTACGGAGGTCGAGTTTTTTTAATGTGTTTTTATATAAATATGTGTTATTTTTGTTGTTAAAGGGGCTAGGAGCACAAGTTAAAAAAATGGAAAAACATGAATATGGGTAAAAATCTTAAGATAATGACACTAAACGTGAATGGTCTGAACTCACCTGTTAAAAGGGAAAGAATAATAAGAAAATTCAAGAAGGAAAAAGCTGAAATTATATTTATGCAAGAGACACATTTGAGCAAGGCAGAACATGTGAAACTAAAGAGATTTGGCTATAAGAACTCCTACTACAGTTCATTTAAGGGAGGAGCAAAAAGGGGGGTTATGATACTAATCTCAAACAAAATACAATTTGAAAGTGAACAGGAAATCCAGGATAAAGAAGGCAGGTATGTAATAATAAAGGGAAGAATAGATGGTATGCAGATCACATTAGTGAACATCTATGCCCCACCAGAAAGTGACAAGGGTTTTTTTCAACATCTGTTTGATCTCATAGCAACACACAGTGAAGGAGTCCTAATTTGTGGAGGAGACTTAAATGCTGTCATGGATCATGAAGTTGACACAACAAGTGTTAAGAAGACAAAAAAACATGTAACAAAGTTCATAAGAACCTCACTGGCAGAAATGGGTATGGTAGACATATGGAGGGACCTACACCCA
This sequence comes from Pholidichthys leucotaenia, assembly GCA_020510985.1. NCBI lineage: Eukaryota > Metazoa > Chordata > Actinopteri > Cichliformes > Pholidichthyidae > Pholidichthys > Pholidichthys leucotaenia. Next base: position 136,036,747 of record CM035841.1, on the reverse strand, counting down.
CTCGAAAAAGACTATACACATTATTCAGCAGCCCATAAAGTACACTCTAGAATAGATTACTTCCTTATGAATGAAGGTGACAGACACAGGGTGAGAAATTGTTGGATTGGAGGGGCAGAAATATCAGATCATAATCCTATATACATGGAAATATATTTAAACAATAGAAAACGACAAACAACATGGAAACTTAACATAGGACTGTTAAATGATGAGAAAATGAAAGAAAGAATAAAAATAAACATAAACGAATATATCCAAGAGAATGACAATGAAGAAGTGGACCCAACAATACTATGGGACGCACTAAAAGCCGTGTTAAGGGGTAAATTAATTGTTGAAACAGGAAAAGCAAATAAGACTAAGCTGGAAGCGTATGAACAAAGATGTGAGAGACTGAGGGAACTAGAACGTAAACATCAAAGCACAAATGATCCAAAAATATATCAAGAAATTAAAGAAGAAAAAACAAAGATAAAAGAAACACAAATGGATGAAATTGAAAGGAAAAATAGATATCTAAAGCAAAAAATATTATGAAACGGGGCCAAAAGCCACAAAACTGCTGGCAAAACGGTTAAGAAAAACAACAAACAATGAATAATGTATACAAGATTAAAGACCCCACCACAAATAAAACCACAGTTAACCCAGAAAACATCGAAGAAATTTTCCATAATTTCTACCAAGAACTATACTCGCAACCTGAAGAAACAAATACTAAAGATATCAAAAAATTTCTAGACACATTGGACTTGCCATCAATAGGAAATCAACAAAATGAAAAACTAACAGCAGAAATAACAACACAAGAGATCAGAGATGTGATTAAGTCACTTAAAAACGGTAAATCACCAGGTAGTGATGGATACCCATCTGAGTTTTATAAACTGTTTATAGAAGAACTCATGCCACAACTCCTAAAGTCATTTAATTGGACGCTGAACAACAACAAAATACCTCCAACATGGAACGAAGCAATCATTTCAGTTATTTTAAAACCAGGGAAAGATAAAGAACAATGCGGAAACTATAGACCAATCTCTTTATTAAATGTAGATTATAAAATATACACAACAATTATATGTAAACGAATAAAGACATTCTTGACGGAATTGATAGAAGATGATCAAACTGGATTCATAGAGGGACGCCAAACACATGACAATATCAGGAGAACAATACATATAATTAACCAAATACATAAAGAAAAGAAAAGCGCAGTAATAATGAGTTTAGACGCAGAAAAAGCATTTGACAGGGTTAACTGGAAATTCCTATATAGTGTACTGGAGCGCTTTGGATTTAACGAAAAATCAGTACAATGCATAAGGACGCTATATCAAGAACCTGTGGCAAGAATCAAGATAAACGGTAGCTTAACAGACAAAGTAAATATACAAAGATCAACTAGGCAGGGATGCTGCTTATCGCCCACCTTGTTTGCTCTGTTCATAGAACCATTGGCTCAAGCGATACGACAAAATAAGAAATTAAAAGGTGTAACAATAAAGGGGGCGGAACACAAGATTGGGCTATTTGCAGACGATATTATAGTTTACCTTGAACAACCAGATAAATCAATAATGGAAATGATGAACTTGATAGAAAATTTTGGAAAATTATCAGGATACAAGATAAACATAACAAAAACACAAGTACTGACATTCCACTATAACCCTCTAAACCAGATAACTGATAAGATCAAACTAAACTGGAAGCAAAAAGAAATAAAATACCTTGGAGTGAACATACCTAAAGACCTAAGCAAAATATATAAAGCAAACTATGATAGGTTGGAACAAGAAATAAAAAAAGATATTGATAGATGGTCAATCTTAAATATGGATCTGAATTCAAAAATTGAGACAGTCAAAATCAGCATACAACCTAGATTACTTTACCTCTTCCAGGCTATACCAACAGAGATTCCAGATGCCCAATTCTCAAAGTGGGACAGGATGATATCGAGATTTGTTTGGGGAGGTAAAAAACCAAGAGTGAAATATAAAACCCTCCAATTACCAAAAGAGAAAGGAGGCATGGGCCTACCGAGTCTAAAGGAATATTACTACTCAGCACAAATAAGATATATCATATGTTGGTGCGACGAGGGATATGAGGCAAAATGGAAAGAAATGGAAAAGGAAATTGAGGGACTCCCAGTACAAAGCATAATAGGGGATAAAGATGCATATAAGCAAATCAAACAAATAGACCCAATCACTAAATTTACTTTAGAACTGTGGTATAAAATAGTACAAAAATATAATATAAGGGAAGACATAAAACTATTGAAATGGGTAGCATTTGACAGTCAGTTTGAACCGGCAAAACAAGATAGGGGATACAAAAATCTGGTGAACAAGGGAATCACAGCATGGGGCAATATCGGAAAAAAAGATCTCGGGAGCTTTGTAAATATCAGGAGAAAATTTAAATTAGAAAGATCGGAATTTTTCAGATATCTGCAGATGAGAGATTACTATATGAAGAAGATTAGGCATAACCTCCAAACAGATGTGAACGAGATTATACAACTTATTTTAAGCTCATATGCAGGAAATAAAATAAGAATTATTTCAAAACTATATCAGAAACTTATGACAAACAATCATACAAGTAACTATATAAAGGAGAAATGGGAGAAAGAGCTCAATTTAAACATAACAGAAGAAAGCTGGCAGGAAATATGGAAAACACAACACACATCAACAAATTCAAGGGCATGGAGGGAATTTGGATGGAAAAACCTGATTCGCTTTTCATTACACCACAGATTCAAGGAAAATATACAAATACCCAATCTTTATGCTGGAGGGGATGTGGGGCTCAAAATGCAGACCACTCACATATGTTTTGGAAATGCTACAAAATATCATCATTTTGGAAATCTATGCATGTGACAATACAGAGGATATTAGGATATAATATACCAATGAACTGTAACCTGATGTACTTATGTGATCTTAAAAAAGACAGTGTTATACAGGCTGAGGACAGATATCTAGTTAAAATCTTGTTGATTGCATGTAAAAAAACTATCACAAAAAATGGCGATCAGAAGTTCTTCCTGACCAAGAACAATGGACTGACATTGTTGAGGACATACGTATGATGGAAAAACTAACATATCGACGAAGAATGCAAGAAGGAATATGGGAGAAAAAATGGCGGAAATGGACACACTACAAAGTGCAACAACGAGGCAGAAATTGAAAGAATAACCAAAGACACTGAAAAAAACCAGAAGAATTAAGAGATGGAAACTAAAAACTTGATGCTCCAACATTTGTCCCCCCCCCCTTTTATTTTTTATTTTTTTTTATTTTTATTTTTATTTTGTTTATTTTTTTTTATTTTTCCCTACCCTAACCCCTTTGTTTTTTAAATGTAGAATGTGATCTGAATGCATTATATATGATGAAAAATGAATAAAAATCTAAGTTACAAAAAAAAAGTTTGTGGATGACACAGTAGTGATAGGATGCATCACTGGTGATGACGAAGCATCCTACAGGAGGGAGGTGGCCAACCTGGTGTCATGTTGTGAGGACAATAACCTCATCCTCAACACGGACAAGACAAAGGAGATGATAGTGGACATGAGGAAAGGGAGGAGGAGACCCCATCGGCCACTGTTCATCCAGAAGCTTGAGGTGGAGAGGGTAAACAGCTTTAAATACCTGGGCATCCACATCAGCAAGGACCTTAAGTGGACACACAACACCACAGAGCTGGTTAAGAGAGCTCAGCAACGACTGTACTTTCTGAGGAGGCTGAAGAAGTTTGGCATGTCTTCCAGGATCCTCAACAATTTCTACAGCTGCATCATCGAGAGCATCCTGACCAACTGCATCACTGCATAGTACGGCAGGACCACTGCCCTGGACCTCAAACACCTGCGGAGAATGGTGAAGACAGCGGAAAAGATCATCAGGACTCCACTCCCCTCTCTGCAGAGCATGTACTACCGCAGAGTCCAAAGGAGAGCTGACGCCATCCTCCGGGACCCCACCCACCCCCAGCACAGACTGTTCATACTTCTGCCCTCAGGCCGGAGGTACAGAAGTGTGAAATGCAGGACAACCAGACTGAAGAACTCCTTCTTTCCCACTGCCATCAGACTCCTGAACAGATGACAACTCCCAAAACTCTGTAACACAGCTTTGCATATAGGAACTCACACACCTGCTGCTAAATTTGCACACTGTTCAACTGTCCAGTAGATCTAGTCTCACCCGTCTGATGTCCATATCATCTCTGCTGTTAATTACCATCTCTGCTGCTACTTATCATGCACAGTCTACTGGCATTACCGTTACAGAGATTAGCACTGGGTGCTAATTTGTAATTATACACTGCTCGTTGCACAATGCTCATTTGCACACTGTACATAGGTTCATGCCATCTCAGGTTCACATCATCTCTGATATCAATATACCACTATCACTTTAGTCATCCAGTGAATTTTCAGTTTCATTCCTCTTGTCTGACTGCTTTAACTGGCCAGACTGCCTAGTGTGTGTTATTAGTACTCATTAGTTTTAGTATTTAGTATCAAGGTGGGCTTAAGGAGTCCTAACTGCCTAACTGTGTCTTGGTGTGTGTGTTATTAGCATCCATTAGTATTAGGATTGAGTTACTGTGTTAGTGTGTCATGGCCTATTAGAATTGTTGTTTCTGTACCTTTACCTTGGCGTTCGTTCAGAGAGCAAAGTAAGAATTTCATTGCTCAGGAAATGTATTTCTTAACTGTGCACATGATAATAAAGCCTTTGAATCTTCAATCTGAATTCCTCTTTCTCTTCTACCTGACATCCAACTTGTGGGGCATATGCACTGACAACATTCAACATCATACCTTTGACTTCTAGCTTCAAACTCATGACTCTGTCTGAGTCCCTCTTTACCTTCTGAACACTCTTCACATACTCTTCCTTCAAGATTACGCCTACTCCATTTCTTTTCCTATCTACACCATGATAGGACAGTTTAAATCCACCTCCATTGTTCCTAGCCTTTCTTCCCTTCCATCTGGTTTCTTGAACACATAGTATATCTGCCTTTCTTTTCCATCATAAGCCAATTCTCTGCCTTTGCCAGTCACAGTCCCTACATTTAACATCCCAATTCTCACCTCCACACTTCTACCTTTCCTCTTCCTCCTAACACACTTTCCCCCTCTCCTCCTCCTCAATCTTCGACCAATGTATATGCACCAACGCTTCAGTATTGTTTGACCCATCACTAACAAATAGAATGGTGAAAGGAAAGTTGGTTACGTAGCCACAGGGAGAAGCACAAAACCAGTGTACTTCTTGGGCCGGTAGCAAGACCAGGTAAAGCGGGATTTAAGCGCAAGTTATGCACCTGCGTCGATGCAGCAGCCACGTGTGTTCCTACTGCGTCGCCCGACGTGCACCTCTCCAGAGAAGGAGAGGTGCACATCAGCGACACAGGCCATAAGAGCTGTGATTGGTCTGCTTTGTCTCCTCCTTACATTTCCTGGTTCTTGCTGCTGCTTCACTCTGCCTGTTCATGGCAACACAACTTCCAAGACAAGTTGGTTAAACAGCGGTCCACATTCAAAAGAATATTGAGCTCGTAAGCACATCCAGAACATTTTGTGGCTCGTCATAACCCCAGTAATTACACAGATTGTCAAAACTGCAGTGGCGATGGTTGCATGCACTGTTTCTTCTCCGACTTCTCTTTTTCTCTGTGCAACGATCGTATTAAAAGTTTGCTTTTTCTAACATTTTTTAGCTCCAACACATCACAATCTGCTCTTGTCCGTCGCTATGAAGAGCAAGACATAAATCCAGCTTTATGCACCCGCACTGTGTTGATGCCATTACCGACATCAGTCGTTAACGTAGTGATCGGGAATTTTTTCTTGTGTGTTGGGTGAAATGCGTTGTTCTGTTACCAAAACAGGTTTTAGCTGATGTGTAAAGTGATTTGTGTTCATTGTATGTTTTTGTTTATGAAATAGTGATGGACATGAGCAGATTGTGATGGAGTTGGAGCTCCTAAATGTTAAGAAAAAGCAGCTTTTCATACGGGGCAGCTCGGTGGGAGCAGTGGTTAGCACTGTGGCAGCACAGTAAGAAGGTTACGAGTTTGATCCCCACCCCCTGATCATCGTGACCCTTCTGTGTGGCGTTTGCATGTTCACCCCGTGTCTGGTGTAGTTCCTCCAGGTACTCCGGTTTCCTCCCACAGGCCAAAGACATGCACTTAGGGTTAATTGGCATCAACAGGGGATTCTAAAATTGTCCTTGGGTATGGATGTGAGAGTGAATGGTTGTCTGTCTCTCTGTGTTGGCCTTGCAATGGACTGGCGATCTGTCCAGGGTGTACCCTGCGTCTCGCCTAAAGGTGCTGGATAGGCTCCAGCCCCCCTGCAACCCGAAAAGCGGATTAAGTGGTAGAAGAGGGATGGATTAACTTTTCGTACGAACATTGCACAGAGAAAAAGAGAAGTCGGAGAATACGGTGCGTGCAGTTATTGACAATCTGTGTATTACTGGAGTTATGACGAGCCACAGAATGCTCTGTATGTGTTTACTTCCTCAATATTTTTCTGAATTTGGACCGTTGTTTAACCAACTCACTTTGGAAGTTGCGCCCCTGCAGAGTGGAGCAGCAGCGTGAACCAGGAAATGTGAAAGAGGAGACAAAGTGGACCAATCACAGTTCTTATGGTTTGCGTCGTCGATGTGTATCGCTCCTTTTCTGGAGAGGTGCATGGTGGGTCAACGTAATAGGAATGCATGTCGCAGCTGAGTGACGTCGACGCAGGTGTATATAATCCCAGCTTAGGAAAATGGGGAGGGTTACATCAGGAAGGGCATCTGGTGTAAAAGCCTTGCCAAATCAAGTATGTGGACCCGATGACTTCCGGTTATGGCGGCCACGTAGGAAGACGTGTTTCACTCGGCTCTGCTCCTAAAAATAAAAAGTCGGCAAATAACTCTCTCAATTGGAACAAAACCTATCCCAGCGTTTGGGCACGGATATGCCGGTAAAGCCTAAGGCTGGGAAATCAGGTGGAGGAAAAACTGAAACGCCAAAACAGTCCAAGTTAACGGACTTCCACGTTCGTGATGAAGCAGAAAAATCTCCAGAGACTATGGCGGAGCAAGCTAACGGCGGAGCGGTGACTGCTGGCAAGGGCACAGGTGCGGTGCTCACTGCCATTAGCGCAATGAGAGCAGACTTTTCCGCTAAATTTGATGGGATTATAGCAGTGATTGAAGGAATGAGAAAGGAAATAAGCAACTGTATGGAACGAGTATCGCAGGTGGAGCTCCGAGTTTCCAGCGCTGAGAATGACGTCACCAGCCTACAATTAAAGGTGCGCACATTGGAATTAAAAAATAAACGTCTGGAAGATAATGTCCTGGACTTAGAATCCTGGTCGAGACGGAACAACCTGAGGCTGGTGGGCCTCCCGGAGGGAACCGAGGGTCGGGACCCATGTCCTTTTTGGAAAAGTGGATTCCAGAAGCGCTGAACAACACGGAGCTGCAGTCATCGGTCGTCTTAGAGAGCGGCCACCGAATCGGCCCACCGAGAGATAATAAGGCACCACCGAGGACGCTGATTATGAAGGTCCTCAGCTACAGAGAAAGGATGACGATCTCCAATGCGGTGTTGAGCCAAAGGAGAAATTAAATACCAGATCAACAGGTGCGGTTCTACCCAGATTGGCCACATGAATCCAACAATTAAGGAAACAGTTGACCCCCCGTCCCATAAAGAGCTGCGCAACCTCGGGATTCGTCATGGAGTGATTCACCTGCAAGACTGCTGGTCACATGTAAGGGGTAGAACCTACACCTTCAAGACCCCTCAGGAGGCGCAGGAGCTCATCATGCAGATCCAAGAGGAGACTGGTGGGAGCTAAGCATGAAGCATGAACAAAATATAAGGTAGAATATTTAAACATTTGCACAGGCATCTGACTGATCTGAAGCATATAGCAAATTTACAAAATATAGATTGTATTATATATTAAAAAAACAAAACAAAAAAAAAACCCTATGATGTACAAAGTTGCTATAAAATTTTGGAGTTAAGTTGGAAAACTACAGAAGAGAGTTAATGTTACGTCATTAAAAACAGTAGAGTTAGGGTGATTGGGAGGATGAAGAAGGAGTGGCTTTGGCTGGTCCTCGCGGGTGTGGAGCAGTCGATGGCTATAGCGGGAGACGGAATTTTTTTTTTGATTTTGGGGGGGATTACCACGAATGTGGGAAGGGGGGAATTTGTTTGTGTGTAGTTTGTAGGGATGAATGTTCAACCACTCATGATTTTGCTTCTCTGTATGAGCATGTTTACATTGCGAGGTAATCTCAAACTCCTTATTGATCATAGACCAAAGCGTTAATCTTATATTAACTTCATGGAATTGCAGAGGTCTACAAAATCTAAAAAAACTTAAAACAAGTTATGAATAAAATAAAAGACATAGGTATCAAAAATTGTGTTTTTACAAGAAACTCATCTAATAGAGGAGGATGTAAAAGAGAATTAGGAGAAGGTGGCAAGGCAGTGTATTCACCTCATCATTTCATCCCGAGCCAGGGGAGTTATGACTCTCATACATTAAATCAATCCCCATTTCAAGTGAAAAATGTAATTGGAGACAAATTTGGAAGATATCTAATCATTCAAGGATCTTTGTTATTAGAAAATATAAATCTGGTGAACTTATACGGTCCCAATATAGATGATCAAAATTTCTTTGCCAATTTATTTCTTATTTTATCATCACTTACAGGGCAACATATAATAGCAGGGGATTTTAATTGTACATTGAATCCCGGTGTAGATAGATCAACAGGACTGGACTGTATGCACAATGGATGCAGGATGATCATTAATCATTTTATGAAAGAACTGAGATTGCTAGATATATGGAGAGAAATGAAACCACAAGTTAAAGCCTACTCTTGTTATTCCAATACCTACAAGACATTCTCACGTATTGACTATTTTTTGATCTCCACAGAATTAAGGTCCAAGATTCAAAACTGCTTCTATGAAAATATTGTGATCTCTGATCATGCACCCTGCTGTCTAATATATGTAGATAAGAAATTGACAAAGGAACCAGGTAGGTGGCAATTTCAGCATAAATGGCTTCAGGATGAGGAATTTGTTAAGTACACAGAAAAACAGATGAGTTCTTTGATATCAATACTACACAAACATCAGCATGTATAAAGTGGGAGGCTTTCAAAGCTTTTATTAGGGGGCATATTATTAGTAATATAGGTTCAAAATCTAAGAAGACTCGAGAGAGAGAGTCCAATTGGAACAGTAAAATAAAAATTCTTCAAGAAAAAGTGTATGCACAGGAAGTGATCCAAAGTTAGAGAACGAATTCACTGATTCCGAGAGCTGAATATGACAAAAAATCAGCGAATAGAGCTGGCCTCGAGTCTTCTAAGATTGAAGCAATCTAGTTTATGAACAAGGGTGGAAAAAATCAGGAAAATTATTGCATGGCAGATTAAACAATTAGAATTTAAAAACACCAATTACCAGTAATTATAAGTAATGGACAGGCGGTTGTAGATCCTTTAGAAATTAATATGTGCCTTTAGAGATTATTGTGAAAAATTATATGACACAAAAAATGAAAACTGACTTAACAAAACTACATTGGTTTTTGGACGGATTAACTATACCGTGTATTCCAAATGAAAACAGGGAGATACTGGAGTCTAAAAAATTAGTCAAGAAGAAGTTTGGCTAGCCATTGATGATATGAAATCAGGAAAAAGTGCAGGACCAATGGTCCTTCCAGTTGACCTCTATAAAAAATTTAAGAATAAATTAATAAAACCATTTTTGGAAATGGTTTAGAAGCATTTTCAAAATAGTAATTTACCACCATACATGAATAATGCCTTAATTATACTGTTGCCAAAACCAGGTAAAACCCTCTAATAAATGTGAAGAATATGAGACCAATAAGCCTATTAAATGCTGACCTTAAGATAATCTGTAAAATTTTAGCAAGACGACTACAAGAAATATTACCAAATATTATTATACACCGAGATTCAGAATGGCTTTATAAAGGGAAGACGAGGCTTCCATAATTGTAAGAAGACTATTTAATATATCTATCTCATAAAGAAACACCGGATACAGCTCTCCTATCATTGGACGCCCGAAAAGGCTATTGATAGGGTCGAAATGGCCCTTTCTTTTTGAAGTCTTACAAAGGTTTGGACTTGAAATAATTTCATAAAATGGGTTTCAGATAATATACAATAATGGCTACAGCAGAAAATCCAAACAAACAGCAATATTTCAAAATCAATAAATATCAATAGAGGATGTCGACAAGGCTTGTCCACTTTCACCTTTACTGTTTACTATGGCCAATTGAACCTTTAGCGATGGCAGTACGTTTACATCCACAAATATATGGAATTAAAGTAGGACCAACAGAACATAAAATCTCCTGTATGCCGATGGCATAATTTTGTTTTATGTCCGAATCTTAAAAAATCAATTCCGACCTTGTTGAATTTAATAAAGAATTTTGGGGAAATATCAGGATATAAAATAAATAAAACTAAATCGTCAATATTAATGCTAAATGAGACCCAGAGAAATCACCCAGCTCCTGAGGTAAATCAATTCAATGTTGTAAATCATTTTAAATATTTAGGAATTCAAATTGTGCCTAAGCTAGAATTAGTTGCCATTGCCAACTATGAAGCCTTAATGACAGACATTAATGAGTTACTTCAATTCAATTCAATTCAATTCAACTTTATTTATATAGCGCCATTTCACAACAACAGTCATCTCATAGCACTATCAACTGTAGGGAGGACCCCCACAGTTGCAGAAAGACCCCAGCAATCAGGCGATCCCCTGTGAGCAAGCACTTGGCGACGGTGGAGAGGAAAAACTCCCTTTTAACAGGAAGAAACCTCCAGCAGAACCAGGCTCAGGGAGGGGCAGTCATCTGCTGCGACTGGCTGGGGGGTGAGGGGATAGAGAAGAAGAAAAGAACAGACATGTAGAGAGCAAACAGCACGATGGGGACTCAATCTATGGGAGAGAACAAACAAATGTTAATGACAAATTCAGAGATGGATGTCACTACCAATGTCGATGATTGGGAGACTCAGTATACTTAAAAGTAATATCTTACCCAAAATACTTTATTTATTTCAATACATTCCTTTACCACCACCTTCAGATCTATTCTCAAGAATTAAAAAAAAGTTAGTGGAATTTATACAGAACAATAGGAAGGCTAGATTACGTCTGTCCTTACTATATTTACCATTTGATCGTGGAGGTCTGAAATGTCCAAACTTTATGTTGTATTACTGGTCAGCACAACTGAGGTCTATGACATATTATTTTTCATCAAATGATCTCCCTCACTGGACTGAAATGGAATCATACAATTTACCTTTACCTCTTCCCATATTCATATACTCAGACTCGGCAAAAAAATTACAGAAACAAGTTAAAAATCCATTTGTAAAGCATATGATCAAAATATGGTGTGAAACCAAAAAATATTTAAAAGAACCACACTTATTGTCACAGTTTAGCCCAATATGGGGTAATCAATATTTTAAACCAGGGAGAGCGGATGCTGTATTTAAAGTATGGAATTTAAAAGGGATTCAAAAGATTCAAGACTTATATCTGTCATGTTCAGATAACATAATGTCTTTTGAAGAACTGAGGATCAAATTTAATCTTAATAGAACACATTTTTTAAAATATCTTCAGCTTAGGAACTTTATTCGATCAAATCAAAATAATGCTCTCACTCGACCTATTTATTCATCCTTGGAAAAATTTTGACGAAAGATAGTAAGAGAAAGGGTATTATTTCAGAGTTTTATAACTCATCGACACTATCCTTAAGTGAAAACTCACAGAAAAGATTGAATTATTGGAAAGAAGACCTGCAAACTGAAATTTCAGAGGAACAATGGGAATTGGCTTGTACAGAAGCTCAAACCAAATCAATAAATGTACGCCTTAAATTGATACATTTTAAATGGTTAATGCGGATGTATGTTACACCGGTGGAGTTAAATAGATATAACAAAAACATATCAGATATGTGCACAAAATGTATGGAAAGTAAAGGAACTTTATTTCATTGTTTATGGGAATGTAGAAAAAATAGAATGTTTTGGGAAGAGGTGAGGGTAACAATTGAAAAAATAATTTCAAAACAAATCATATTGAATCCTAAATTGTTTTTGTTGGGTCTGCATCCAGAAAAGCATAACTTTAATAAAAGTGAAAGAGCATTCATAGACCTCAGTTTGCTTAACGCCAAAAAATGTATTGCACTATTGTGGAAAAAGACTCATAGGCCAGATGTGACTCAGTGGTTAAGACAGATGTTAACAAACCTTCCACTAGAAAGAATAACATACATACTGAAATCAAAGGAAATTGTGTTTGAGAATATATGGAGACCTTTCATTGATTATGTAAAGAATTTAAACATAACTTTTGAAGAAGAAGGTGAATGATGTGTGTGGACCTTGTAAATTCCAAACTGATGAATGTATAATATGTATACTTATGTAATGGATTACCTAGGCTAAACAGAGGAGCATTGTTGAAGACCTGTCTTTGTTAGTGGTTGTTGGTATTTGTAGTACATTTTTTTTTAAGTAGTTTAGTGTTAGAGTTTGAGTGTTTGTGTTATGTTTGTAAAAAAAAAAAAAAAAAAAAAAAAAAGGTTCAATAAAAAATATTGTGGAAAAAAAAGTATGTGGACCCATGATCCTCTGTGGTGACCCTGAATAGGCAGCAGCCAAAAGTGTGTGTGCCTGACAAACCAGAGCTGAGTGCTCACAGCACAGGGGAAGGAGCAGGGCGCTGACAGGGAGCATCAGAGCAGCTTTTTTTTTTTTTTTTTTGATTTGTATACTTTATTGATCCCCAGAGGGGAAATTCAGGGCATCCACCTGGATGGATGAAGCAGCCACGGTACGGCGCTGTCCCTTAACCATTCACACACACATTCACACCTAGGGCCACTTTAGAGTCTTCAATTAACCTAACCTGCATGTTTTTGGCCTGTGGGAGGAAACCGGAGAAATCCCAGCGTAAGCCCACGCAGATACGGGGAGAACATGCAAACTCCACACAGATCACTGTTCGTCAGGGGCTGGGATTGAACCAGGGATCCCATGGCCAAGGGTGAGTTGCTGTGCTGGTGCAGTGCTAACCATTGCACCACCGCTCCGCCCTTTTTTTTTTTTTAAGAATAATTTTTTTTTTTTTTTTGAAGAAACAGAGGAAAATCCAGCTGTTTTTACAATAATAGAAGTGAAACAATATAGTGAATTCATTATGAAATCATGCCAAGCCCCATGCTTTAGTCAATGTATGGGGAAACAGTGCAAATTTGAAAATCTTTCTTTAAAATTTATGGTTTTAATCCCATTTATTTTCCCATGAATTTGCAATATAAAACTCTTTTTTCCCCCCCTCTTTTTTGTCTTTATTCCTCCAGACGTCCCACGGCAACCTGACTGTAAGGAGGAAGAGATTCTGGCTGAGCAACTGCTCTGCAACCAGGAGAGGAACTCTGTTCTGCACCAGGAGGAACCAGAATCTCTACAGATGAAAGAAGAACAGGTTGAACCAGAACCTCCACGGGTTAAAGAGGAACAGGAGGAACTCTGCATCAGTCAGGAGGGAGAACAGTTGGTAGTCAAGCTGGAGGCTCGTACCTTCATGGTGACTCCTATTTCTGAGGAAAAGGAGAAGAGTGGAGCAGAACCAAACAGTGAGCAGCTCCTCTCTCACAGCTCAGCTGTAACTGAGACCCAAGATAAGGAAGAAAGTCGGCATGTAGATTCAAGATCAACTAAGGAAGAAGAACCCAAATCAAAGAAGAGACGACTGACCTCAAAGACTCCCTGTGAGAATGAAACAGGTAAAAAGTTAAAAAATGTTCAGGTTCATCCATCCATCCATCCATCCATCCATCTTCTACCACTTTTCCAGAGGTCCGGGTCGCGGAGGCAGCAGTTCAAGTAGAGAAGCCCAGACTTCCCTCTCCCCAGCCACCTGCTCCAGCTCTTCAGAGAGGATACCAAGGCGTTCCCAGACCAGCTGGGAGACATGGTCTCTCCACCGTGTCCTGGGTCTGCTCCGGGGTCTCCTCCCAGTGGGACGTGCCCGAAACACCTCAAGTGGGAGGCATCCAGGAGGCATCTTAATCAGATGCCCATACCACCTCAACTGACTCCTTTCAATGTGGAGGAGCAGCGGTTCTACTCTGAGCTTCTCCCGGATGACTGAGCTCCTCACCCTATCTATGAGGGTGAGTCCAGCATTCCTACGGAGAAAGCTCATTTCAGCTGCTTGTATCCGCGATCTTGTTCTTTCGGTCATTACCCAAAGCTCGTGACCATAGGTGAGAGTAGGAAAGTAGATTGACTGGTAAATTGACAGCTTTTCCTTAGAACTCAGCTCCCTCTTCACCACAACAGACCGGTACAACGTCCGCATCACTGCAGATGCTGCTCCGATCCATCTGTCATTCTCTCGCTCCATTCTCCCCTCACTCGTGAATAAGACCCCAAGATACTTAAAAACCTCCACTTGGGGCAGGAGCTTGTCCCAACCCGGAGAGGACAATCCACCTTTTTCCGGCTGAGGACCATGGACTCGGACTTGGAGGTGCTGATTCTCATCCCAGCCGCTTCACACTCAGCGGCAAACCATCCCAGCAAGAACTGTAGGTCATTGCTGGATGAAGCCAACAGGACAACATCATCTGCAAACAACAGAGATGAGATCCTGTGGTCACCAAGCATGACACCCTCCATTCCCTGGCTGCGCCTAGAAATCCTGTCCATAAAAATTATGAACAGGATCGGTGACAAACGGCAGCCCTGGCAGAGTCCAACTCTCACTGGGAATGAGTCCGACCAAGTGTTGGCAATACGAACCAAACTCTCACAACGGTCGTACAGAGACCGAATAGCTCGTAACAACAAGCCCCATACCCCGTACTCCCGAAGCACCCCCCACAAAAATCCACGAGGGACGCGGTCGAATGCCTTCTCCAAGTCCACAAAACACATGTAAACTGGTTGGGCAAACTCCCACTAACCCTCGAGAATTCTCGAGAGGGTAAAGAGCTGATCTGATGTGTCACAGCCAGGACGAAAACCACATTGCTCCTCCTGAATCTGAGGTTCGACCAGCAGTCAGACTGTCCTCTCCAGTACCTTGGCATAGACCTTCTCGGGGAGGCTGAGGAGTGTGAGCCCTCTAAAGTTGGAGCACACCCTCCGGTCCCCTTTTTTGAAGAGAGGAACCACCACCCCGGTTTGCCATGCCAAAGGCACTGCCCCCAACCTCCACGCAATGTTGCAGAGGCATGTCAACCATAACAGCCCTACAGCATCCAGGGTCTTGAGGTACTCAGGGTGAATCTCGTCTACCCCCGGGGCCCGGCCACCAAGGAGATTTTTAATCACCTTGGCGACCTCAGCCCCTGTGATAGGCAAGTCATCCCCCTTGTCCACAAGCCCTGCTTCCTCTGTGGAAGGCGTATCAGTGGGATTGAGAAGATCCTCAAAGTATTCTTTCCACCGCCCGACGATATCCCCAGTCGAAGTCAACAGTCTCCACCTCTGTTCAGGTTCAGTCTTTTAGAAACAGCCCTTCTTCATCTGCTTGGTCCACCATTGGTCTTGGTTGCAGCTCTATTTGTTTACCCAGTCGCAAGACCGGGCTATCTAGGGTGCACCACGAGGAGGTGGAGCTGTGTGAGGTGAGAGAGGCAATTGGACAGTCCAGGACTTACAAGGTGCCCAGAAAGTCTAACAAACTGAGAGTGAATCCAAAGTTCAGAAGTTGCACATCATCACCACATTGCACCCCTAATAACAATAACGATAGCCTTATAATCATTTCAACTTGGATGCATAGACCTGTTACAGCAGACTGCTCTGTGCATCCAATCATTTCCCCTCCTTCTGTGCCCTCGGCATCCTCTCTGAAACCAGATCGGGGGTACTCAGAACTCAGCCTGTGGATAAACTTTCTCAGCCTCTGTCATTTGTTCCAGCCCTGCTGACAAAGCAGATAAAGGTGATTGCTGGACATTTTCTGATTTGCTGTCAGTGTTTTATCGTTCATAAAATGGCTCTGGAAGTGATCCCAACAATACTGTTTGCCACTCTCCCTGTGGTTATCACTGTAGTGTTGACATTGCCATCCACTTAAGTTAGAACGATTTTTAAAACTACAATTTTATAGAGTTATACTTACCTGTATCTTGTTTACTGTGGACAGTCCTTTAGTCGGGCCTTTCACCTAGGACCAATTTGACTTGGGAGACACTATGAGGAGCAAGTTGCCCTCGACAACATAGCTACTGACACCCTGACCTCTCACTATGGGTTTGGGGTCAGAGGTCAAGGTTAGCATTCTCTATGCCTTATTACTATATGAGTAAAGGTAGGGTTACCCAACTTTGTCCACAGGTTTACCCTGTGACCCTGAACTATGACTATTCTTTTGGATTGTAAGGTCAAAACGCAATAATAAAACTATATTCTCAGCAACAAAGAAAGAGGCCTGAGGGGTACCACTGGCATGTATCAACTGGAAAGTTATTTACCAGCTGGTGCAATTTTTTTTTTTTTTTTTTGACTGGGCAGTGCATATATCTTTGTCTTTCTATTACTAGCATTTTTTTCTTTTTGTGTCTTTGTCCCTCCAGATGATCCACAGCTACATGACAGTAAGGAGGGAGAGGTTCCCGCTTCCAGCAGTTCTGTAACAGGAGAGGAGCTCAAGTCTTGATCAGGAGGAACAAGACGCTGCACAGGTTAAAGAGGAAGAACTCTGTACCAGTCAGGAGGAAGAACACTTTGGACTGAAACAAGAGACTGACATCTTCATGGTGATTTGTGCTGATGAAAATAACGGTGACACTGAACCAGACAGTGAGCAGCTCCTCTCTCACAAGTCTTCTGACACTGAGAGCCAGGACCAGGGAACAGGTAAGAATGTGAAACCAGGATCAAGTAAACATGAAGAGTCAAAGAAGAGATTTCACAGAAACAAAAGTAACAGTAACAATGTAGACAATTCCTCCATGTCGGAGAACCAGTGTTATACTGACACAGGGGAGGAATTTGTAAAATGTTCTGATAATGGTAAAGACTTTAAGAATGAGTCCCAAAAGAAGAAATATCACACAGTGGATAAGGCACATGTTTGTAACACATGTGGGAAAAGATTAAGCCAGACAAGTGATTTATCAATTTATGAGAGAATTCACACCACTGAGAAGCCATTTTCTTGTGAAACATGTGGTCAAAGATTTAATGAACGTGGTACTTTGAAAACTCACATGAGAATTCACACTGGTGAGAAGCCATTTTCTTGTGAAACATGTGGTCGAAGATTTAATCATCATAGTACTTTGAAAACTCACATGAGAATCCACACTGGTGAGAAGCCATATTCTTGTGAAACATGTGGTCAAAGATTTAATCGACATGGCTCTTTGAAAACTCACATGAGGATTCACACTATTGAGAAGCCATTTTTTTTTTAAACATGTGGTCAAAGATTTAATCAACATGATCATTTGAAAACTCATGAGATTTCAGACAGGTGGGAATCCGTGCTGTTGTCAGATATGTGGTCAAAAATTCAATGAACGTGGTTCTTTGAAAAGACACATGAAAATTTCCACTGGTAAGAAACGATTTCCTTGTAAAATATGAGGGAACTGCTATACTCAGTATTTTAGCTTGAGTAAACACACAAGAACTCGTAGTTATGGTGCTGTAGTCCTGTAACGTGTCAATTTTTATTTTCAGCATTAAGTCTCTTGCATGTGAATGAAATGTTCTTTAAATTGTTGAAGCTGTAATATACTGTAAATATAAATCAGTTTGGTAAGAATATCTATCATCACATCATCTGCATATTCACTCTGCTTTATGCCCTCAGACCTTTAATTTTTACTGTTCTGGATGCCTAATTATTTTATTTTCATGTTCAAAATAAAGAAACATGGTAAATAAAGATGAAAAGTGCAATGTAATGTGGGCGGACCTAATTAGAATATTCATAGATTCCAGCCTTTGAAGAGCTGAGTAAAAAAGAAAAGATTTTCACAAGCAATTGTAAGGCCCCAAGATTTTTCTTTGCAGAAAAAGGGCATACAATACCATTTTAGACAATGCAGATCTGTTTTTTTTTCTGGGATTTATTTCCACTGGAGTGAGTTCTTAAACACAGAATCCAGCAGCTCCAACAATTTCCTTTATTTCCAGTCATTTATTTTTATTTTATTGACAACATAGGATTAGTACGATGAATGGTGAATGGATGGTGTATGATGGTGGATTATTTCTTCTCAATGGGAAAAATAAATTAATTGCAATTTGAAAAGCAAATAGAAAATCTTATTTCTAGAATGGATCAAATTAAGTCCACAAATAAAACTTCATCAATGCATCCACATTTAGGTATTTCCTTTACTTACAGGATTGTTGGTTGTGATGTGACGCTCGTGCCAAATAGCTAGACACCATGTCATGCACAACAAAGCAAGCAATTATCAATACAGATATAACAATCCCACTTACAGTTTAGGCATGCATATTAGGAGATTTGCATAACCTCAGTATAAAACTAAATATAAAAGGCAATGTTTTTTTCTGTCATCTCTTTGTATGGTCACCAAAAAAGTTAAAATGAACTGGATTTCCACAAGCACAGCATCACAAAGAGACTGGATGGTTGAAGCTGTAGAAATAGTTCAATTGGAAAAGGGAGCTTTTAGTTTGCATAATAATTAAATGGAATATGATAAAAGGTGGAGGAATATTTACTGTAAATTTATAAAAAATGGGAAAGTCAGATGAGTTACAATATTTTATTTATTTATGAGCAATTTAGTGATGATAGTTACAATAAGAATCTGTGGAAAATCCTGCTTGTTATTATAGAATGAACTTCAGAATACAGTGGTGTAAAAAAGTGTTTGCCCCCTTCCTGTGATCTCAATTTTTTTTGTATTGTTTGTCACACTTAAATGTTTCAGATCATCAAACAAATTTAAATATTAAACAAAGATAACACAAGTAAACACAAAATGCAGTTTTTAATGAAGGTGTTTATTATTATTGGAAAAAAAAAACCATCCAAACCTACATGTCCCTGTGTGAACGTGATTGCCCCCTAAACCTAAATAACTGGTTGGAACATCCGAAGAAGCACACAACTGCAATCAAGCATTGAGTGATAACTGCAATGAGTCTTTAACAGTGCTGTGGAGAAATTTTAGCCCACTCATCTTTGCAGAATTGTTGTAAATCAGCCACATTAGAGGGTTTTGAGTATGAACCACTTTTTAAGGTCATGCCACAGCATCTCAGTCAGATCAGGTCAGGTCTTTGAGTAGGCCACTCAAAGTCTTCATTTGTTTTCTTAAGCCATTCAGAGCTGGACTGGCTGGTGTGTTTTGGATCATTGTCCTGCTGTAGAACCAAAGTGCGGACATCTCCTTCAGGATTTTTGGTAGACAGCAGAATTCATGGTTCCATATACCACAGCAAGTCTTCAGGTCCTGAAGCTGCAAAACAAGCCCCAGTCCATCACACGACCCCCACCATATATTACTGTTGTTATGATTGTTCCTTTTCTGAAATACTGTGTTACTTTTACCTAGATGTAATGGGACACACACCTTCCAAAAGATCCGAACTTTTGTCTCGTCCTTTATCTGTTGTTCATATTAAAAACAAATATAGAAATAGAAAGGAGAGTCTTTACCTTCTTAACATGTTTCTACTGTACACTGCAGCCTTCGTCAGAAGAGTCAGCTGATTGCTGCCAGGTGACATTTATCAGCTGACTTTTGTAGGCAGGGCCAGCTCAGCAGATCTGTCATTCCATCGAGCCGCCCCGCCTTCCGCCGTCAGATGGTCTCTGGAGAATGTGATCGCAGGTGTGGGAAAGCATAAAGGCCTCCTCATCTCGGTTCATGGTGTCTTTTCCCCGCTTCCTGATTTCTATGGCCTCCTTGATCCAGCATTTGTGTCTGTTGCTCTCTGATCCAATAATTTTGCGTTTTCCCAGTCCATGATGTGATTTATTTATTTTGCAGTGATCTGATATTGCTGATTTTTAATGTTTCTTGTTCTGCCTTTTCTTTTTGTGATCTTGTGAGTCGTCCTTGGGTTTTCCTTCTCACATTCCTTCTGGTGTTCTTTTTTTCTTGTGGTGAATGATCTTCCAGTTTTTCCAATGTAGGTTTTGTTGCATGATCTGCATGATATTTCATATATTACATTGCATTTTTTGTCTTGTTCTATTCTTTCCTTGGGGTGTACTAATAACTGTCTTAATTTTTTGTGTGGTTTGACTGCTGTGTTTATTTTGTATGTCAGCTGGCAGCAATCAGCTGACTCTACTGACGAAGGCTGCAGTGTACAGTCGAAACATTTTAAGAAGGTAAAGACATCTCCTTTCTATTTCTATTTTTGTCTTTAATAAGCACAAAAGATAAATAATTAAAAGAAGACAAAATGAACCTATTTGAGCTATTACGTGGAAGTTATGGACAAAATTGCATTAAAGACTTCCGCCGGCTGGAGAAATTGGAGAAAACACGGGCACGCTTCAGAAACCACCTGCGATTTAACCTCCGTTGCAGAGATGAGGATGTTACACCAGCAAGCCTCAACATAAGAAATCCAATTCCAACCAAAAACGCAGAGAAAATTATCAGTAAAGCACAGAAAGACCTGATCAAAGAACATATAAGAATGACGGCAAACAAAGTGGACAGAATCAATAACCAGATCAAGGAGAAAATGGACATTTTCAAGAAACACTACCCGACCGACCAGGAAACGCAGGAGCAGATAGAAGCACAATTAAAACACTCACATGAACAAGAATTTATTATAACGAAAAACCGCCAATTAAAAAAAACTAACAAAACTTACAGAAAGGAAGAACGGACGAAAACAAACACACACAGAAACGAACGCTAAGTGGGTCAAAAACTTGTCAAAATGTACACTCACGGACACGGAGAAAACAGTGCTGAGCAGAGGACTGAACTTCGCCATCACACCAGCCAAAATACCCCACGAAGAATACAGTACATCCTCGCAACAGAACTGGCATGTGAAAAAATCCAGGACCAAGGGGAAAAAGCATCACTCCGGAACGCAGTCGCAGAAATCCTCAAAACGGCCAAATTACCACAAAGCAACGTTACAAAAAAAGAAGAAAAAGCATTAACCTCACTCAAGACAGATAAAACAATCACAATCCTCCCATCAGATAAAGGCAGAACGACACCAATATTGGACACGGAAACATATGAAAAACAGGTGGAAACCATGTTGGCAGATGAAAGCACATACGAAATCATAAAAACAAATCCCACAGAAGAAAAGAAAAAAATGCTAAAAGCTCTTCTCAAACCCCTATTAGAAAGCAAACAAATCACAAAGGACACATATGATCACCTGATACCCACAGCCAGCATCACCCCCCGGATCTATGGAACTCCAAAAATACATAAAAAGGATATCCCACTACAGCCAATAATAGACAGTATTGGATCAGTCACGTACAATTTATCAAAAGCCCTGGTTGAAATCATCAAACCCCTCCTTGGACTATCAGATTTCCACTGCAAAAACTCAAAAGAGCTGGCACAAGAACTCAAAAATATGAAAATAGAATCAGACGAGATCCTCATTTCACATGATGTCATTTCATTATTCACAAAGACACCTGTTGACCTCACACTACATATAGTGCAAGAACGCCTCAATAATGACAGTACCCTTAAAAGACGCACCAATCTCACAGTTCACAACATATCTGAATTATTACAGTTTGTTGCAAAATCCACCTATTTTCAATACAGAGGAAAAATTTACAGACAAAAAGAAGGATTTGCAATGGGAGACCCACTATCAGCCATTATGAGCAGCTTTTTCATGGAGGATCTGGAAAACAAAGTCATCAACACAGCACCTACACAATGCAAACCCACCCTTTGGAAGAGATACATGGATGACATTCTGGAAAAAATAAGGAAAGGACACACACAAGAACTCACTGACCATCTGAACAGCACGGACAGCACTGGGAATATAAAATTCACACATGAAGAGGAGGAAAATGGCACCATAGCCTTTCTGGACATGAAAATCCACCACAACGATGACGGCAGCATAAAAATCACAGTCTACAGGAAACCAACCCACACAGATCAATACCTACTATGGACATTGGAACACCCCACAGCACACAAGCTATCAGTTGTCAGGACGTTATATGAACGAGCCACCATCATCACAGATCAAGAAAACAGACAGGAGGAGGAAAACCACATAAAACATGCATTTATACGCTGCCAATATCCAGTATGGGCCATAAACAAAGGGAAACAGCAAGTCCAAAACAAAGAAAACAAACAGGAAATAAGACACAGAACAAAAGCCGAAATCAAAAACAAGGACACCATAACTATACCATACATACGAGGGATCCATCCATCCATCCATCCATCTTCTTCCACTTAATCCTTTTCGGGTCACGGGGGGGCTGGAGCCTATCCCAGCATCTTTGGGCGAGAGGCAGGGTACACCCTGGACAGATCGCCAGTTCATCGCAGGGCCAACACAGAGAGACAGACAACCATTCACTCTCACAGTCATACCTAAGGGCAATTTAGAATCCCCAGTTTTTGATGCCAGTTGACCTAACTTGCATGTTTTTTGGCATGTGGGAGGAAACTGGAGAAATCCCGGAGTAGACCCACGCAGACACGGGGAGAACATGCAAACTCCACACAGATCACTGTTGGTCGGGGGCTGGGATCGAACCCAGGATCCCCCGGCTAAGGGTGAGTTGCTGTGCTGCCACAGTGCTAACCACTCCGCCACCGCGCTGCCCCATACGAGGGATCACGGAACCAATTCAAAGGATCATGAAAAAATACAAAATAAACGCAGCAGTCAAACCACACAAAAAATTAAGACAGTTATTAGTACACCCCAAGGACAGAATAGAACAAGACAAAAAATGCAATGTGATATATGAAATATCATGCAGATCATGCAACAAAACCTACATTGGAGAAACTGGAAGATCATTCACCACAAGAAAAAAAGAACACCAGAAGGAATGTGAGAAGGAAACACAAGGACGACTCACAAGATCACAAAAAGAAAAGGCAGAACAAGAAAGATTAAAATCAGCAATATCAGATCACTGCAAAATAAATAATCACATCATGGACTGGGAAAACGCAAAAAATATTGGATCAGAGAGCAACAGACACAAACGCTGGATCAAGGAGGCCAAGAAATCAGGAAGCGGGGAAAAGACACCATGAACTGAGATGAGGGGGCTTTATGCTTTCCCACACCTGGGATCACATTCTTAGAGACCATCTGACGTGGAAGGCGGGCCGGCTCGATGGTCTGACAGATCTGCGAGTCGGCCCGCCTACAAAAGTCAGCTGATAAATGTCACCTGGCAGCAATCAGCTGACTCTTCTGACGAAGGCTGCAGTGTACAGTCGAAACTGATAAGAAGGTAAAGACATCACCCTTTCTATTTCTATTTTTGTCTTTAATAAGAACAAAAGATAAATAATTAAAAGAAGACAAAATGAACCTATTTGAGCTATTTCGTCTCGTCAGTCCACAGAGTATTTTCCAAAAGTCTTGGGGATCATCAAGATGGTTTTTTTTGGCAAAACTTAGAGGAGTCTTTATGTTCTTTTTGCTCAGCAGTGGTTTTTGTCTTGGTACACTGCATGCAGGCCATTTTTGGTCCGTAGTCTCTTTCTTATGATAGTCATGAACACTGACCTTAACTGAGGCAAGTGAGGTCTGCAGTTCTTTGGCTGTTGTTGTGGGGTCTTTTGTGACTTCTTGACTGAGTCGTTGCTGCGCTCTTGGGGTAATTTTGGTCAGCCCGGCCACTCCTGGGAAGGTTCACCACTGTTCCATGTTTTCCCATTTGTGGATGATGCTCTCACTGTGGTTTGCTGGAGTACCAAAGCTTTAGAAATGGCTTTATAATCCTTTTCAGACTGATAGCTCTCAGTTACCTTTTTCTCATTTGTTCCTGAATTTCTTTGGATTGCAGCATGATGTCTAGTTTTTGAGGATCTTTTGACCCACTTCACTGTGTCACTCAGTCTATTAAAGTGATTTCTTGATTGAGAACAGGTGGTGGCAGTAATCAGGCTGGGTGTGGCTAGAGAAATTGAATCAGCTTTCCAAAGATGTGATAACCCAGTTAATTTAATGGGGTTTTAATGGGGTTGGGGATCTTTTTTTTCTTTTTTTTTTTACACAGGGCCAGGTGGTTTGGATTTTTTTTTTACCCTTAATATAAACTCCTTCATTTAAAAACTGCATTTGTGTTTACTTGTGTTATCTTTGTCTAATATTTAAATTTGTTTGATGATCTGAAACATTGTAAGTGTGACAACCATTAAAAAAAATGAGAAATGGGATCGTCACTCTTCCTTGTGGTAACGTATCGTCACTTCCTGTTTTGCTGTCTGCCTGTGTGGTTTGCTCTCCAGCCACTAGCTAGCCCACTAGCTAGCCACTAGCCTTTGGCTTCTAGCTCTCTCTTCCTCCCTCCTCCTCTGGTGTGCTCTCTCTGTCAGATGTTTAGCTACACCTCTGCCCTCTTTTAGTGATAACGGTAAATGTAATAAAGGTTGTCCTTTTGAGGCCGCGCGAGGCGAGGTTGTCTGATTTGGGAACTCCGGATCCGCGCATTGAAACAACGTCTGCGCGTTAATCTCATTACGGACGCCCCTTAGCATGCCAGCGGAGCTAGCTTGTGTAGGCCCCACTGTCAGCGGTTCCCGGCTCTCCTCAGCAGCGAGGGAGACTGGCGTTTGTGACGGTGAGAAGGAAGCCTAGTCGACAAGCCCCGGTCACCACACCACCTGTTAACGTTTTCTAATCGTTTTTTCCCTGCTCAGAGACACACCCGCTGAGCGAAAAAACTCTGATCATTGGCGACTCTGTAGTCAGAAACGTGAACTAGAGACTCCAGCGGCCATAGTCAAATGCATTCCTGGGGGCCAGAGCAGGCAACATCGAGTCAATTTGAAAATGCTGGCTAAAGTAACTGTAAATATTCCACAATTGTTATTCACGCCGGCATTAATGACATCTGTCTCCGGCAGTCGGAAGTCACGAAACTTAATATAGAATCGGTGTGTGACTTTGCAAAAACGATGTCTGCCACTGTAGTAATCTCTGGGCCCCTCCCCAATCTGACCAGTGATGACATGTTTAGCCGCTCGTCATCCTTGAACCGCTGGCTGTCTGTGTGGTGTCCTAAAAATGACATGGGCTACATTGACAATTGGAGCTCTTTTGGGGAAAACCTGGTCTTATGAGACGAGACAGCATTCATCCCACTTTGGATGGTGCTTCTCATTTATCTAACAATCTGGCATCTTTTTTATCCAAATTTCCAAAACCCTGACTACTCAGAGTTGGGACCAGGAAGCAGAGTCGCAGTCTTACACGCCTCTCTGCAGCTCCTCTTCATCCGCCACCCCTCAGCTTAGCCCCTGTCTTCCCCATCAGAGAATTGTTGTCTGCTCCCTCCAAAGTAAATAAAAATATAATGCATAAGCATCCCAAAGTGATTAAGCAAAATATTGGTGAAACTCAAATTAAACATAAAGCCTCTAAATTGAATGATTTGGCCTCTGTTCCTCCTCATAATTTAAAAATTAAATGTGGTTTATTAAATATTAGGTCTCTAACTCCCAAGTCTCTGTTAGTCCATGATCTGTTAATTGATCATCAGATTGATTTAATTTCCCTTACAGAGACTTGGTTAGGGCAAGAGGATTATGTTGGTTTAAATGAATCAACTCCCTCTGGTTATTTAAACCGTCAAAATCCCAGAAGTTCTGGTCGTGGAGGAGGAGTAGCAACAATTTACCATTCCAAATTACTAGTTAATGTAAAGCAAAAAACATGTTATAATTCCTTTGAGGGCCTGGTCCTCAGTATTGGGCACTTTAGCAATTTTAGGTTAAACCCAATTTTATTTGCCATAGTTTATCGTCCCCCATCAACCTACTCAGAATTTTTATCCGAATTTGCTGATTTCTTAGCTGATTTAGTGCTGAATCTGATAGAATAATTATAGTAGGGGACTTTAATATACATGTGGATGTAGATAGTGACTGCCTTAATGTGGCATTTAATTCAATATTAGACTCGATTAGGTTTTCTCAGAAAGTAGGAAATTCTACTCATTACCTCCACCATACATTGGACCTTGTTCTGACATATGGCATAGCAATAGAAAATCTTGTAGTGTCTCCTCATAACCCTGTACTGTCAGACCATTGTCTGTTAACCTTTGATTTTACTATTTCTGACTATTTGGCTCCTAAAGAAAAATATTATTACAGTAGATGCCTCTCAGATGATGCTGTTACCAAATTTATGCAGATTGTTTCCTCTATGCCATGTGTCAACACAACGGAAATAAGCTATAGACAGCTTGCTCCTTCTGTAATTGATAACATGGTGGATAGTGTTTCAGCTTCTCTGCATCAGACTCTAGACTTGGTGGCCCCCTTAAAAAAGAAAAAGTCTAATCAGAGATTTCTAACTCCTTGGTTCAACACAGAAACTCGTAGCTTAAAACAGAAGACTCGTCAATTAGAAAGAAAATGGCGCTCCACTAATTTAGATTAAATCTATTTAGCTTGGAGAAATCATCTTTTAATTTATAAAAAAAATCTTAGAAAAGCTAGAACGAGTTATTACTCTGCATTAATAGAAGAGAAGAAGAATAATCCCAGGTTTCTTTTCAGTGCTGTAGCCAGGTTGACAAAGAGTCAGGTCTCTGTCAATCCTAGCATTCCCTTAGAGCTTACTAGTCAGGACTTTATGAACTTTTTCAATAATAAAATTTCATCCATCAGAGATAAAATCAATCAGATTCTTCCCACAGTTAACTTAAATACTGTAACTACTACAACTCCTTCTATTGATGTCTGTCTTGATGAGTTTACTCCAATCGACCTTTGTGAGTTAGACAAAATAGTTTCCTCATCCAAACCTTCAACTTGTCTTTTAGACCCTATTCCTACCAGGTTATTTAAAGAAGTCTTCCCACTTATTGGTAGCCTTATTCTTCATATAATAGACTCTCTCTCTCTCTCACTCTCTTTTTAATAAAATAAAATAAATTCATTCATTCATTCATTCATTCATAATCAATTCTTCATTAACTTTAGGCCATGTACCGCAGGCTTTTAAAACGGCTGTAATTAAACCCTTACTCAAAAAGCCAACGCTAGATCCAGGAGCTTTAGCTAACTATAGACCAATCTCTAATCTCCCTTTTATTTCAAAAATCTTAGAAAGAGTTGTTGCTACGCAATTATTTGACCACCTGCAGGGAAATGGTTTACTTGAAGAGTTTCAGTCTGGGTTTAGAATCCATCATAGTACTGAAACAGCCTTGGCGAAGGTCACTAACGACCTCCTCATTGCATCTGATAATGGACTAGTTTCTGTACTTGTCCTTTTAGACCTTAGTGCAGCTTTTGATACTATCGATCATAATATTCTACTTGATAGATTAGAACACTATGTTGGACTTAATGGAACTTCGTTGCAGTGGTTTAGATCTTATTTATCTGATAGGTTCCAGTTTGTTCATGTAAATAATGAGTTTTCTTTCAACTCAAAGCTCAGTCATGGAGTTCCACAGGGATCTGTGCTAGGCCCTACTCTTTTTAGTTTATATATGCTTCCGTTAGGCAACATTATTAGAAAGCACTGTATACATTTTCATTGTTATGCTGATGACACACAATTATACCTGTCAATGAAGCCAGATGATAGTAATCAATTAGCCAAGTTAGAAGCCTGTCTTAAGGAAATCAAAGCTTGGATGACTTGTAATTTCCTGCTATTAAATTCAGATAAGACTGAAGTCATTCTTGTTGGTCCAAAAAACCTTAGAAATTCCTTTCCAAATCAAACTTTCAGTTTGGATGCGGTTACTCTTTCTCTTGATAGCTCTGTGAGGAACCTTGGAGTTATTTTTGATCAGGATTTGTCTTTCAATTCACATATTGAATTTGTTTCTAAGACTGCCTTCTATCATTTGCGTAATATTGCCAAGATTAGGAGCATCTTGTCTCAGAGTGATGCTGAGAAACTGATCCACGCTTTTGTTAGCTCGAGATTAGATTATTGTAATTCTTTATTATCAGGCTGTCCTAAAACATCTTTAAAAAGTCTTCAGCTGATCCAAAATGCTGCAGCAAGAGTTTTAACAGGTACTAGAAAGAGAGATCATATCTCTCCGGTTCTGGCCTCCCTTCATTGGCTTCCCATAGAGGTTAGAATTAAGTTTAAAATCCTTCTTCTTACTTACAAAGCTCTAAACAATCAGGCTCCTTTTTATTTAAAAGATCTGATACTACCGTATTATCCTAACAGAGCACTACGCTCCCAAAATGCAGGATTACTTGTAATACCTAGAATCTCCAAAAGTACAATGGAGGCAGAGCCTTCAGTTATCAAGCTCCTCTCCTGTGGAATCAGCTGCCAATCTGGATTCGGGAGTCAGACTCGATCTCTGTTTTTAAGAATAGGGCTAAAACCTACCTTTTTGATATAGCCTACAATTAGGGAGGGATCATGTGTTTCTGAACCCTCCCTTAGTTATGCTGCTAATAGGTTTAGTCAGCCGGGGGACCTCCAGTAATGCACTGGGCCTCACTCCTTTTCTCACTCTCAATGAAATATTTTTTTTGCTGGTCATTAACATTTGTTTGTTCTCTCCCATAGATTGAGTCCCCATCGTGCTGTTTGCTCTCTACATGTCTGTTCTTTTCTTCTTCTCTATCCCCTCACCCCCCAGCCAGTCGCAGCAGATGACTGCCCCTCCCTGAGCCTGGTTCTGCTGGAGGTTTCTTCCTGTTAAAAGGGAGTTTTTCCTCTCCACCGTCGCCAAGTGCTTGCTCACAGGGGATCGCCTGATTGCTGGGGTCTTTCTGCAACTGTGGGGGTTCCCCCTACAGTTAATAGTGCTATGAGATGACTGTTGTTGTGAAATGGCGCTATATAAATAAAGTTGAATTGAATTGAATTGAATTGAAGTGAGGAAGGGGGCAAACACTTTATCACACCACTGTAGGTGAGAGATAATTGCACTGAGACAGCTGGGACTACTTAAGCGATAACAGGGGAACAGCTACAAACAGGATGGGCGGAGCTGTGCAGACAGAGGACACTGGAGAACAGAGAGGACAAATAATGCAAACAATAATCATAAATAAATCAAATCAGGGAGAGAACATAACTGAACTAAGAACCTGAAGATAACCCAACAAACTAATGATAACAGAATAAAGGCGCAACAGTTCAAAACCAACGGAAAATGTGGACACGTTTGGAAACTTTGTCTAGATATGACAATGAAAGAGGACTGGAGGAAAATTTTCATTTCAAACACATCCAGTATTAGAGTAATCTTCAACATGAGAATCATTTTGGAGACCAAAACCACCACTACAGGGAGGACTAATTGGAAATGTCTGCTGATTGGCTAGTGACTTTGTCACCAGCCCCATACCTTAGCCATTTGATTGGTTGAAAGTGTTCGGACTGCTCTGTCTGCAGTAGATTAATTGGGTCACCTCATTGAGTTCAGATGCATATTGCATAAAACCAAGATAAAGGATTAAGCCAGGATTTTCAAATAATTCTGGCTTAATCTATACTTGACTTGGTTGTATAAAAGTAGGATAAATGAAGCCCAGTCAAGTTGCTAATGAGATTTATTTTCTACAGTTAGCCCGGTCCAGAGCAGGCTAAGGGTCGGGCTAAAATTAATCCTTGTGATTTATTTGTCAGTGCAGGAGTCAGTTCTTTAAGAAATCAGTGCTTTTCTGTGTCAATAAATGGTCTACTGATGTAGTCTGACTAGTAGATGATACAGTAGATGATGTGTGAGGTGATTTTGATGAAGCTGCACTTAATACTTGAGAAGCTACTGAATTTTATTTCAAATTAATATTTCCAAAAAATGTTTTTTTTTTTTACTCAAACTAAATGATGTACTGTAGTATCAGATGATGGATGATATGTGAGGTCATTTTGGTGAAGCTGCTCTCAGTTATTTAGAAGTTTTTAACTATCATTTCTAATAAATATTTCCCTAATCTATGACAATTTTTTTTGTCCAACTAACAAGTGTTACTAACAGGAGACCCTAGTGGCTGGGCAGCATTTAGTGGCTCTAACCTTGATGATGCTGAAATTTAATCCTAATAAATATTTCCAAAAGCTATGAAAACATTTCTTTAATCCAAACTCTGCATTGTAGTCTGACTAGAAGAAGATGGATTGCACGCGAGGTGATTTTGTTGAAGCCACTCTTTGTAATTTTGAAGTTACTGCATATTTTTTAAATAAATATTTTCTCAAACTATGAAAAATAAAATTTATGCAAACAAAGCATTTTAGTCTGAACCAAACAACACAATTGACGTATGAACTCATTCTGGTGACATTACACCTTATGATCATGACAGTATTTAATTTTAAGTTGTCTTTTTTCCCCTCGGAGTTGCAATTTGCAGACGGTCCCTGCGCACTCGTTTTCCCGACGGCAACCCAGCGACACCAATGTAACTGCTGGAGCTCCGAGGACGGCTCTTTTTAGTGAAAATGAGGTTGTAGCTCGTTGTCCACTTTACCAATGTATTAGATTGGTGTGGTTAGTGTTTTAACAGCGTTTTGTTCGCGAATTATTGATGTGCAAAGTCCGAATCTGTGAATATCTTGCCAACTTTACTGAAGTATCCCCCACAGTGGAACACACTGAATACATTTCTTTATCGATAGAATTTTGGCCACTACATACATTTGCCAGGATGTTAACCAGCTCTTCATTAGGATGACTGCAACTAACTTTTTTGCTGATTCACTCACAGCTGCACTTCTTCCATTTCCGTTTATTACATATAACACACACCGAAAACAATGCTAAGCGTCCAAATGGTCCTGATCACATACGTACAAAACACAGAATATATTGAATGAAACTCTGATATATATATATATATATATATATATATATATATATATATATATATATATATATATATACAGTATATATATATATATATACAAAACATCTGGGAATGTAACTCTGAGAATGAAACTCTGAGATACACACACACACACACACCACTTCGGAATATATTGTATGAAACTGGAGCCCCAAAGGCTGATGGGAAATGTAGTCCATTCAATATATTCCCATTTTCATTCAATATATCCCCAGTTTCATTCAATATATTCGGAAGTTCATTCAGTATATTCCAAGTTTCATTCAATATATTCAATATATTCCAAAGTTCATTCAGTATATTCCCAGTTTCATTCAATATATTCGAAGTTCATTCAATATATATTTTTTTTCCTGAACAGGGATATATATATATATATAATGTGGCAGTACGGTGGCGGAGTGGTTAGCACTGCGGCAGCACAGCAACTCACCCTTGGCTGGGGGATCTTGGGTTTGATCCCAGCCCCTGACCAACAGTGATCTGTGTGGAGTTTGCATGTTCTCCCTGTGTCTGCGGGGGTTTACTCTGGGATTTCTCCGGTTTCCTCCCACATGCCAAAAACATGCAACTTAGGTTAATTGGCATCAAACTGGGGATTCTAAATTGTCCTTAGGTATGACTGTGAGAGTGAATGGCTGTCTGTCTCTCTGTGTTGGCCCTGCAATGGACTGGCGATCTGTCCAGGGTGCACCCTGCCTCTTGCTTAAAGATGCTGGGATAGGCTCCAGCTCCCCCACAACCCAAAAAGGATTAAGCGGAAGAAGATGGATGGATGGAGATATATATATATATATATACTATATATATACTGTATATATATATATATATATATATATATATATATATATATATATATACACACACACTACTGTTCAAAAGTTTGGGGTCACCCAGACAATTATTTTGTGTTTTCCATGAAAAGTCACACTTATTTACCACCATGAGTTGTAAAATGAATAGAAAATATAGTTAAGACATTGACAAGGTTAGAAATAATGATTTGTATTTGAAATAATAATTTTTTCCTTCAAACTTTGCTTTTGTCAAAGAATCCTGCAATTACAGCATTGCAGACCTAACATGATTGCACAAGGGTTTTCTAATCATCCATTAGCCTTCTGACGCAATGAGCAAACACATTGTACCATTAGAACACTGGAGTGATAGTTGCTGGAAATGGGCCTCTATACACCTATGTAGATATTGCACCAAAAACCAGACATTTGCAGCTAGAATAGTCATTTACCACATTAGCAATGTATAGAGTGTATTTCTGATTAGTTTAAAGTTATCTTTATTGAAAAGAAGTGCTTTTCTTTCAAAAATAAGGAAATTTCTAAGTGACCCCAAACTTTTGAACGGTAGTGTATATACAGTATATATACAGTATATATACTGTATATACAGTTAGGCCCAGAAATATTTGGACAGTGACACAATCTTCATGATTTGGGCTCTGCATGCCACCACATTGGATTTGAAATGAAACAACTACAACGGAATTGAAGTGCAGACTTTAAGGTTTAATTCAAGGGGTTGAACAAAAATATATGATTAAACATGTAGGAATTGTAGCTATTTTTATACAAACGCTCCTCATTTCAGGAGCTCAAAAGTAATTGGACAAATAAACATAACCCTAAGTAAAATGTTACTTTTCAATATTTTGTTGAGAATCCTTTGCAGGCAATCACTGCCTGAAGTCTGGAACCCATGGACATCACCAAACGCTGGGTTTCCTCCTTTGTGATGCTTTGCCAGGCCTTTACTGCAGCTGTCTTCAGTTGTTGCTTGTTTGTGGGTCATTCTGCCTTAAGTTTTGTCTTGAGCAAGTGAAATGCATGCTCGATTGGGTTGAGATCTGGTGATTGACTTAGCCATTGCAGAATATTCCATTTCTTTGCTTTAAAAAACTCCTGGGTTGCTTTTGCAGTATGTTTGGGATCATTGTCCATCTGTACTATGAAGCGCCGTCCAATCAATTTTGCTGCATTTGGCTGAATCTAAGCAGAAAGTATATCCCTATACACTTCAGAATTCATCTGGCTGCTTCTGTCTTTTGTCACATCATCAATAAACACAAGTGACCCAGTGCCATTGGAAGCCATGCATGCCCATGCCATCACTGCCTCCACCATGTTTTACAGAAGATGTGGTGTGCTTTGGATCATGAGCTGTTCTAATTCTTCTCCAAACTTTCTTCTTCCCATCATTCTGGTACAGATTGATCTTAGTCTCATCTGTCCAAAGAATGCTGTTCCAGAACTGGGCTGGCTTCTTCAGGTGTTTTTTGGCAATTCAATTCTGGCCTTTCTATTTTTGAGGCTGATTAATGGTTTGCACCTTATGGTGAATCCTCTGTATTTACTCTCATGAAGTCTTCTCTTTATGGTAGACTTAGATACTGATACACCTACTTCCTGGAGAGTATTCTTCACTTGAGTGAATGTTGTGAAGGGGTTGTTCTTCACCATGGAAAGGATCCTGCGATCATCCACCACTGTTGTCTTCCGTGGACATCCAGGCCTTTTTGAGTTTCCAAGCTCACCAGTGCACTCTTTTTTTCTCAGAATGTACCAATCTGTTGATTTGGCCACTCCTAACATTTCTGCTGTCTCTCAGAGGTATTTCTTCTTTTTTTTTTTCAGCCTCAGGATGGTCTGTTTCACCTCCATTGAGAGCTCCTTTGACCGCATGTTGTGTGTTCACAGCAACAGCTTCCAAATGCAAACGCCACACCTGGAATCAACTCCAGACCTTTTAACTGCTTAATTGATGACAGGTTAACGAGGGAAGAGCCCATGCAGCCTTGTTATTTTTTTGCAGCCTTCTGAGTCAGTTGTCCAATTACTTTTGGTCCCTTGAAAAAGAGGCGGCTACGTATTGAAGAGATGTAATTCCTAAACCCTTGCTCCAATTTGGATGTGAATACTCTCAAATTACAGCTGAGAGTCTGCACTTTAAGCCCATATTGATTATATAATTGTATCCTGAATATGTTTTCGTAAACACCTAAAATAACAAAACTTGTGTCACTGTCCAAATATTTCTGGGCGTAACTCTGTGTGTGTGTGTGTGTGTGTGTGTGTGTGTGTGTGTGTGTGTGTGTGTGTGTCCTCTCTGTATGTTAGTTACATAATGTATATTTGTTAAAATAATAAAATATTTCAGGTATCAAAGGAAAGCTAACTGACACATTATTCTTATATAAGATGAGCTGTTGAGTAGCCAGGATCATTACATATTTTTCTAAACACACATCATTTTGCCTTAAAATGGGGATGTTTTAAAGGTTCTCCCTAGAACTTTGAATATAAAACCACTTCTTTGTAGAGAGAAACTCCACGGATACTCTTTAGAAGCTATTTCAAAACTCTGCATGTTGAGATAAAATGATAAGGGTAGAGAGGCCCAGAGGTGCTGTACACTGGCAGGTGACTACTTGGGGCCCCAGGCGAGAAGGGGGTCACCCGAGGGCTGACCAACTTTGAATTACTACAGCAGTGACAATGTGGAGAGTTTGCAATGGCAGTGGTCGGCCGGCCCAGAACTTCCTAAAAGGGCCCCACCCCAACCTCTCTGGCAGGTTCTGGTTGGGTATATTATGCAAACGAATAAGTGAGAGCAGCTGTATGAAAATGAAGCAAAGTTATCTGTCTGGCAGTGACCAGAGAAGAAAAATGAGGAGATGTGACAAAGTGGGTGAGAACCTTTTTCTACTTACCACTTGTTCCAATATTGTATGCATGAGACCAAGTGTTTCTTTTGTGCTCATTTAATTTGCCAGTGCTTATGTAATATTCTATCACTTACTATCCTGGGTTTGTTTGTGTTAGTCTTATGTTACAATTTACATCAAAATATTGGCGTAAGGTAAAGCACACACAGCCTTAAGTTACTTTAAATCACTTTATTAAGTTGTAGATTGAAAATGTTTTTTTTTTCTTTAAACTCACCTTTAGTGATGTTACACTCAACACCGCCCACGCGACATTGATTCGAGCGAAGTATAGCGGAAGTGTCATGAGCAGTGCATCGAGCGCCGTTTCAGCATGACCACAGTTACGTGACCGTAGCAAGCAAGGCCTCGTTATGTCGATCACATCACGTGACTTGAGGGCTCACGGGAAGTTTGAGAGGGAATTAGGTTTTTTTTGTTTGCTTTGTACTGTTTGTTCCTACCATCCAATTTTGAATAGACATTGGATGGCCAAATGCTCAAAAAAAAAAAAAAAAAAAGTTGAGATTTTTTTCAGGTTTTCCACTCAGATGCAGTTCTGACAGTCAGTCACCAGATGGCAGTCTTTATTAGATGTCACACTGTCACTCATGAAGCAATTGTGTCAACGTTGCTCATTGTTTCATAAGGCCTCAGTTTTAACATCACTACTCACCTTTACCTTCTTTTCATCAAACATGCAGGAATTGTTCGTGGAGGGGCCCACTCTGAATTTCCTGGTTTAAATAGGTTTGTGTGAGGTCACATGATATTATTGGTTTAAATTATGAGGAGGTGTTTCTTTTTTTTCATGGGAATTTTTCTTTAGTTTACTTTTTGGAATTTTATTATATTTTGTTAGTATCATATACTGTATTTCTAATAATTCATTTAGTTATGTAAATGAGTTTATTAAATTATTTAATTATAGTTTTGGATTCTAATGCAACATAAAGGTCCACCCGTTGTTATCAGTGGTATAATTAGGTCCAGTTGGTGTCAATTGGAAACATACGTATATTCATTTCGAATGTTCCTCTGAAGAGAGAGGTCAGACTGTGCTGCCATTAATATGTTTAAATTGGTTCAAGGTTTTTGGGTTTGTTTGTTTTTTTGAGTTTTTAATGGAGAGCACTGTAAATAAAGCTACACCTCTTGGATTTAAGAAATGCTGTCTGAGTCTGCTTGACTACTAGTGATAGACAAATGAAGCTTTCTCAAGCACTGAAGCTTGTATCTGAAAAGGGTTCATTACTTGAAGCTTTTCAACACAGTCCTCTTTGGTACCATCTGGTGGCCAAAAGTGAACTGCTTTTTGGTTTCCCACTCTAGAGCTGAGAACTTGTTTATTCTTACGTGACAAGACTGATATTGGGCTATTGTCGTGGTACTTTGAACATGGTGTGTGTGTGTGTGTGTGTGTGTGTGTGTGTGTGTGTGTGTGTGTGTGTGTGTGTGTGTGTGTGTGTGTGTTGTTTAGAAATAATGGTAAATTTTGATTAATAAACTGTCCTTGGTTAAACGTGCCATGGTGTGAGCTCTCTTTGATGTTTGTGAACAATAAAAACATATATTAATGTACAACACAATTTTAGAATAGCTTGGGAGTATGCTTGTGCTGTAAGGTCCCTGTCTCCCACATGCTTATGTAATTAACCAATGGATAGGTACATTTTTATATACAATAATGTTTTGTTGTTTGTTTTTTTTTTACCTGGGGTAGACGTGCTTGTGAACTGGGAAAGTGCTTAGGAACTGGGCAGTGTAAATGCTTATGAACTGATAATATGAACACATAATGCAGATATGGTTATTATCTTTGGTTTTAATTCAAGAAAAGGATTTGTTCCACAGTGCGTGGGCTGAGTCTGTTTCTCTTCTTGGAGATGATTTCTCCTGCCTTAAAGAAAATCCTCTCACATGGAACTGACGATGCAGGAGTGCATAGAAACTGCAGTGCAAGTTTATACAGATGTATTATACAGTCTTCCTCGTTGCCCAGAAGTGGAGTGGATCCTCCATCCGGTGCTACATCAGTTCATTCATTCTTGGCAGAGACCAGTTTTCACGTCCCAGCTGTACAGCTCTGTCATCAAGTTATTTAAAGATCATTTTTTCACACTGTGGCCTTGTAATGTTCTCACCTATATATACTGTATGTGTATATATATATATATATATGTATATACAGTATATACTGTATATATATATATATATACTGTATATATATACATGTGTGTGTATGTGTATATACACTCACCGGCCACTTTATTAGGTACACCTGTCCAACTGCTCGTTAACACTTAATTTCTAATCAGCCAATCACATGGCGGCAACTCAGTGCATTTAGGCATGTAGACATGGTCAAGACAATCTCCTGCAGTTCAAACCGAGCATCAGTATGGGGAAGAAAGGTGATTTGAGTGACTTTGAACGTGGCATGGTTGTTGGTGCCAGAAGGGCTGGTCTGAGTATTTCAGAAACTGCTGATCTACTGGGATTTTCACGCACAACCATCTCTAGGGTTTACAGAGAATGGTCCGAAAAAGAAAAAATATCCAGTGAGCGGCAGTTCTGTGGGCGGAAATGCCTTGTTGATGCCAGAGGTCAGAGGAGAATGGCCAGACTGGTTCGAGCTGATAGAAAGGCAACAGTGACTCAAATAACCACCCGTTACAACCAAGGTAGGCAGAAGAGCATCTGTGAACGCACAGTACGTCGAACTTTGAGGCAGATGGGCTACAGCAGCAGAAGACCACGCCGGGTGCCACTCCTTTCAGCTAAGAACAGGAAACTGAGGCTACAATTTGCACAAGCTCATCGAAATTGGACAATAGAAGATTGGAAAAACGTTGCCTGGTCTGATGAGTCTCGATTTCTGCTGCGACATTCGGATGGTAGGGTCAGAATTTGGCGTC
Source organism: Pholidichthys leucotaenia (assembly GCA_020510985.1). Classification (NCBI taxonomy): domain Eukaryota; kingdom Metazoa; phylum Chordata; class Actinopteri; order Cichliformes; family Pholidichthyidae; genus Pholidichthys; species Pholidichthys leucotaenia. The sequence goes on along the minus strand of CM035841.1, from coordinate 135,998,907 downwards.
AACAACACGAAAGCATGGATCCATCCTGCCTTGTATCAATGGTTCAGGCTGGTGGTGGTGGTGTAATGGTGTGGGGAATATTTTCTTGGCACTCTTTGGGCCCCTTGGTACCAATTGAGCATCGTTGCAACGCTACAGCCTACCTGAGTATTGTTGCTGACCATGTCCATCCCTTTATGACCACAATGTACCCAACTTCTGATGGCTACTTTCAGCAGGATAATGCGCCATGTCATAAAGCTGGAATCATCTCAGACTGGTTTCTTGAACACGACAATGAGTTCACTGTACTCAAATGGCCTCCACAGTCACCAGATCTCAATCCAATAGAGCATCTTTGGGATGTGGTGGAACGGGAGATTCGCATCATGGATGTGCAGCCGACAAATCTGCGCCAACTGTGTGATGCCATCATGTCAATATGGACCAAACTCTCTGAGGAATGCTTCCAGCACCTTGTTGAATCTATGCCACGAAGAATTGAGGCAGTTCTGAAGGCAAAAGGGGGTCCAACCCGTTACTAGCATGGTGTACCTAATAAAGTGGCCGGTGAGTATATATATATATATATATATATATATATATATATATATATGAGAGAAAGAGGTATTTTTCAGATGACATGAAAACATACAAAACAAACAACAGAAATCTACCAAACCTACCTGACTGACTGAAATCAATTCAAAATATTGCAACATGGCAGAATGTCCTCTGTTCCTTGCTGGCTTCATGTCTCTCACGCAAAATCTCCACCAAAACACACCACAAATCTTGCCAATACTTCACTTCCTTAAAACCACTGAGTCATTGATCATGTGACTCTGGCCAAACAAATCAAGCCTCAGAAGCAGTTTCTGAACAGCTGTGCTGTTTTTTGACACATGCTCAAGAGCTTCGGATTTGTCCAGACCATCATCATTGACTACCACCTTCCTTGACGTTTGTGCCCGACTACAGGAGAAAACAAGGAAAGAGGCAAGTCAAGTTAATTTAGCTCAGAGCAACTTTGTGACCATGTTGAGTACCTGGTTGTTATGGTAAGGACATCATAGGCTGAAAATAAAAATGGCTGACTTGGACAAATTATACAAGGGTGATGAACACTGGTTGGAGGGGGCTCCCCGTGAATTTTTTTCCTAGGACTCCAAAAGACTTTAAAATCACCCTGGAGAGGCCACTGATCCTGGTTGTTCTGTGGCTCATCTTGTAAAGCGTGTGCTTTCTGTGCTAATAATCATCAGACATTATTAGTTCAAGACTGGGATAGCACCATTCCTTTGATCTCTACATGAAAAGTCTTTTATGCGAAACACTTTGTGTTGTTCTTGGATTAAAGGTGTGATACATCTAAAGTTTATTATACAGTGAAAAAACAAATAATGCAGTTGCAGATTCTCACCAGAGCAATTAATTAAATATTTAAGCTTTCAAAATTCACATAATTGCTAAATGGTTAAACTATTTTATTACAATGGGTGTATAATTTTGCTTTTATTTCTGATCTTCCTGCTCTCCTCTGAGGGGTATTGCAGAAAACCAAGATAAGGGAAAATTATGGCTTAATCTATACCTGACTTGGTTGTATAAGCGTAGGATAAATTAAGCCTAGTTAAATTGTAATGGAGACTTATTCTCTGGAGCAGGCTAAGAGTAATCCTAGGGACTAATCTGTCAGTGCAAGGGTCAATATGAGAAATCAGTGCTTTTCACTGTTATTTCAGATGGTCTACTGTAAATATGTTGCAGCATTTTAATTATCCTGCATTAAATGAAATGCAGACAGGTGAAGAAAAATGTATCTGGTGTGGCCGACACACATTGTGGGCTCACGCTGCCACAGAGACAGGACTGAATGTGTATTGTGGGGTGTCACGTCTGCAAGGACAGAGGACTCAAATCTACAGGAGGTAACAAGGAAGTGTGAGATTTGTCTCTTTGTCCCACAGAAGACGCCCCGGAGGGTATTCCGGTTCATCAGGAAATGAGAGACAATGGTGAAGCTTCAAAGGGATGCTTTGTAACTGTATGTTGACTGAAGACACCATGTGACTTAAATTCTGATGCTGGAAATGTATAAAAGGGGGTTGAAGTATGATTCTTTCTCTTTCCTGCTTTGAGAATGCTAGAAGCTGTGTTCTATCAAATAAAGCTGGTTTTATGACTGAAACTCAGCCTCGTTATTTGAGCATGCTTCTACACTGGTGACCTACGACGGAAAATGAGCAGACAGAATTCTCCCGAGCGGGGCTCGGTGGAAGCCAGCCTGATGGCCGCCTCCACGATCCGGCTGCCCGATTTCTGGCAGCACAGCCCACGCTCATGGTTTAGCGCAATCGAGGCGCAGTTCAACCTCCGGAGAATCTTCAACGACGACACCAGATTCTGCCACGTGGTAGCGAAGCTGGACAGCGACACGGTCCAGAGAGTGGAGGATCTGGTTAATCATGCACCAGACAGCGACAAGTACAGCGCATTGAAGGACGCGCTGATCAGCCATTTCACCCCCTCAGTCCAACAACGAGCAGAGGGGCTCCTGACACTGTCGGAGGCAGAAAACGATAGACCTGCGGACCTGATGGTGAAGATGCTGCAGCTCAAAGCCTCTGAGGATGGCAAATTCATTTTCGCCCACCTTTTTCTCCGAACCCTACCACCAGCAGTGAGAGTGGCCCTGGCAGAGTCACCCCGATTGGCCAAGCGAGACTACCATGGGTTGAGCAAGGAGGCGCAGAAGTTGGTCGACGCCCACAAGCAGAACGCGGTTTCGGCCGCGGCGGCCAGTCCGGGAACGGCGTCCGGAGACAGCGCGGGTCCAGCGGCCGCGGCGCCTGACGCACCAACAATGGCGGCGACAGGAGCCAGACGACGCGGAGCGGAGAACGGCTCGTGCTTCTACCACCGCCGTTTTGCAGAGAGAGCGCACAGGTGCGTCCCACCGTGCAATTTTAAAGCGCCAGGGAAACGCCAAGGCCGAGGGCCGGTGGCAGCTGCGACCCTCGGCAACGAGAACAGGCTGCTTTACCTGACGGATGCACGCTCGGGGAAACAGTTCCTCGTGGACACGGGCTCTCAGCTGAGCTTCGTCACACCCACCTACGCGGAACGGCTGTCGCCTTCTAAAGCCCCCTGGGTGTCAGTGTCAGCAGCGAACGGCTCCACGATTAAAACGTTTGGTGAGAGGACCATGCTTCTGTCCTTACAGGGCCGTTCATTTGAGTGGACATTTATTGTAGCAGCAGTCAGTTTCAACATGTTAGGGGCTGATTTTTTGTGCTCACATGGTTTATTGGTTGACCTTGCTAATAGACGTCTGATTAATGCACTGTCCTTTCATTCTATTCCCTGCACAGCTCGGGTGGCCCCGCCAACTGCACATGCCAGCGCCTCAGCCGCGGGTGGTAAGTTTCACACTCTGCTTGCTCAGTTTCCAGCACTCACAGTCCCCACTTTTTCAGCAACGGTGGCCAAACATGGGGTAGAACATTTCATAACAACCACCGGCCCTCCTGTTTTTGCAAAGGCTCGGCACTTGGACCCAGCTAAACTGGCCATCACGCGCGAGGAGTTCACTAATCTGGAAAAACTAGGCATTGTTAGACGCTCCAAGAGCGCTTGGGCTTCGCCGTTACACATGGTCCCAAAGGCTGACGGCTCGTGGCGACCTTGCGGCGATTTCCGCAGGTTGAACAACGTTTCAGCTCACGACCGCTACCTGATTCCGCACATCCAGGATTTTTCTGTTCATTTGGCGGGGGCGCGCATTTTTTCTAAAATAGACTTGGTGCGCGGCTATCACCAGGTTCCAGTGCGTGCGCAGGATGTACCCAAAACAGCGGTCATAACGCCTTTCGGCCTTTTTGAGTTCTTGCGCATGCCTTTTGGCCTCAAGGGGGCCGCGCAGACTTTCCAACGCATGATGGATGCAGTTTTACGCGACCTGCCTTTCGTGTTTGTTTATTTGGACGATATTTTGGTAGCCAGCACGTCCGAAGGCGAACATGAAAAACACCTCACAGCAGTTTTCCAGAGGTTGGCAGAGCACGGGTTAATAGTTAACCCAGCGAAGTGCCAGTTTGGGGTGGCGCAGATTGATTTTTTGGGACATCGCGTTTCGGCAGAGGGAGCAGTTCCCCTTCCAAATAAAGTGCGTGCCATAACGGAATTTCCGCAACCTCAAACGGTCAAGGCGCTTCAGGAGTTTCTAGGGATGGTTAATTTTTACAACCGTTTCCTCCCAAGCGCAGCACGACTCATGCAGCCATTGTACACCGCGTTAAAAAAACAAAAGCCCGCAAATAAAGTTGAATGGTCTCCAGAGCGGGAGCGCGCTTTTGCCCAGGTCAAATCGGCCCTGGCAAACGCAGTTTTGTTAGCGCACCCAGTTCCAACGGCCCGCATGGCGCTCACCACTGACGCTTCCGATGTAGCGGTGGGGGCGGTAGTTGAACAGTTTGTGGCAGGTACCTGGCAACCCCTCGCGTTTTTCAGCAGGACCTTGCGCGATAGTGAACGGAAATACAGCGCGTTTGACAGGGAGCTTTTGGCCCTACACTTGGCCATCCGTCATTTTCAGTTCTGGTTAGAGGGGCGACGTTTCACCGCTTTTGTGGATCATAAACCGCTAACGTTTGTGATGGCCAAAATTTCAGAACCCTGGTCAGGCCGGCAACAAAGGCAACTAGCCGCAATATCGGAGTTTACTACTGATATTCAGCATGTCGCGGGTAAACACAATGTTGTAGCAGACTGCCTCTCGCGTGCAGTAGCACCGCCAAGCCCTATAGGGGCAGACTCTGTAGCCATGGCCGCGGGCCCGGGCAGCGACGCGGGAGCGCGCGCAGCCCCGGTCTGTGTTGGGTTAGATTATGCAGCCATGGCTGCGGAGCAGGTTAACGACGCGGACGTGCGCGCGCTCCAGTCTGGACCAACAGGGTTAAGGCTGGAGCACAGGGTGCAACAAAACGGTATGCCCCCGCTAATCTGCGATGTCTCCACGGGACGGCCCCGCCCTGTGGTGCCAACCGCGTGGCGTCGCCGTGTTTTTGACTTGGTCCATTCTCTCGCGCACCCGGGGGTGTGCGCATCGATCAAATTGGTGGGGGAGAAATTTGTTTGGCCCGGGTTGCGCAAACAGGTCAAGGAATGGGCAGCAGCCTGCGTAGCGTGTCAGCGAGCTAAAATACACAGACACACTAAGGCCCCGTTAGAACCTTTCCACATCCCCGCTAAGCATTTTGATCACGTGCATATTGACCTGGTCGGCCTGCTTCCGTTATCACACGGGCACACACATCTTTTGACGATGGTAGACCGCACCACGCGCTGGCCAGAGGCGATTCCTCTGACATCAACCACAGCGGAAGAAGTTGCGCGAGCATTTTTAACAGCATGGGTTGCGCGTTTTGGTGTACCGTCGGACATAACGTCCGACAGGGGTCCCCAATTTATTTCCGAGCTATGGTCATCGATGGCCCGCAGCTTGGGGGTGAAGATTCATCGCACCACCGCGTATAACCCCCAGGCCAATGGTTTATGCGAACGCTTTCACAGGTCATTGAAAGCAGCCCTCAGAGCGTCGCTAACGGATACAAATTGGGTAGACAAACTTCCATGGGTGTTATTAGGGTTGCGTTCTGCACCTAAGGAAGATTTGCACGCTTCCCCGGCTGAATTAGTTTTCGCTCAGCTGCTCCGTTTGCCCGGGGAATTTCTTCCTGATAATCCCGCACCTAATGGCCCCCCCGCTCAGCCGTGGCAGAGCGGCTCAGGAGCAAACACGCTTCCTGGCCCAGTCCATCACAGTTTCCCACACGTTTTTGTGCCCAAGGCTTTAAAAAATGCAGAGTTTGTTTTTGTTAAACATGACGCCCAGCGTCCAAGTTTGCGGCCGTTTTACGACGGACCGTTTCGAGTGCTGGAGACCGGGCAGAAGCATTTTCTGCTAGATTTAGGGGGCAGAAGGGAGCTGATTTGCATTAACAGGCTCAAACCCGCTTTTGTTCTGGCTGACGAGGAGGTGCAGCTCGCGAGGCCCCCCCGCCGGGGCAGGCCGCCAAGAAGACATTCTCCAAAGTCTTCACAGAGAGGTGCTAACAGCTTTAATCCACAGGTGCAGAGAGATGTTGCAGGTGCAGCCAAGCCAGGTTGCAGCAGATTCGGCAGAAGATTAAAACCTAGGCAGTTGGTGGATTGATTAGCGATGTATGGAGTGCTTTGTGTTTCTCTTTTTGTTATGCCATGCAGATTTTGCCTTACTAGACGTTTGGGGGGGGTAGTGTGGCCGACACACATTGTGGGCTCACGCTGCCACAGAGATGGGACTGAATGTGTATTGTGGGGTGTCACGTCTGCAAGGACGGAGGACTCAAATCTACAGGAGGTAACAAGGAAGTGTGAGATTTGTCTCTTTGTCCCACAGAAGACGCCCCGGAGGGTATTCCGGTTCATCAGGAAATGAGAGACAATGGTGAAGCTTCAAAGGGATGCTTTGTAACTGTATGTTGACTGAAGACACCATGTGACTTGAATTCTGATGCTGGAAATGTATAAAAGGGGGTTGAAGTATGATTCTTTCTCTTTCCTGCTTTGAGAATGCTAGAAGCTGTGTTCTATCAAATAAAGCTGGTTTTATGACTGAAACTCAGCCTCGTTATTTGAGCATGCTTCTACACTGGCATTAAAATAGTACAGATACACTGTCACTGATTTAAGTATGCTCACTGTTCTTTTAATTGTACAGATCATTTTATAATCATCCATGTGATAGTCTTTATTACTGTCAGGCCTAACGTTGCACTTTTTATGAAGCTGGTCATTTATATTACTGAGGTGTGACAATACACAGCCGATATTACTGCAGTCACTGACATAATGAATGGTGACATTCCTTTGCAAGTGCATTTTATTTGACATTACTGTCACAGCACATTATCTTTCCTGATTACAGGTTAGTTTCACTTAAACTGGCTCTACAAAAAAGTGTACTGGATAGTCGTGCAGAAGGGGGGACACCACAATGTTGAAGATTTGTGTTTATTAACATTTCCAGTCACTGGTCACCTTGAAGTTAGAGAGGGGGTGTGGTGCACATACGTGGGTTTCATATGCTTCACATGTATATTACTGTATGCTTATTGTATGCTTCACGTCTCAGAGGAACAAAAGGACTGAACCTCCTAGGGGTAACAGGAGGATGTGAAATCTGGCCTTTTGTATGCAAAGAGATGGCCTTGAGGGATTTCCTGACCACCAGGACTTTAGGTGGAGGCGAGAAGACCTGGAGGGGGATGCATTGTGATTTGGGATTAAAAGACAATGTGACTGTGTGCTTTGATGTCCGGGGGTATAAAAGGGACAGATGTTGGGGGATTCACTCTCTTTCTGTTTTTGGATGTTGGAGAATGTGAATGTGAATAAAACTGGACTTGAGAAATAAACTCAGCCTCGTCCTTCCACACTTCTCCACACTGGTGACCCTAAGACGTATCATGAGCGGAGGCGATTCTCCCGAGCCAGACTCGTCAGGAGCCAGCCAAACGAATGCAGCCACAGTTCAGCTACCGGACTTCTGGCAGAACAATCCGCATTCCTGGTTTAACGCAGTCGAGGCACAGTTCCACCTCCGGAGGATTTTGGTAGACGCCACAAAGTTCTACCATGTGGTTGCAAAGCTGGAAAACCACACAGCCCAGTGAGTGGAGAGCCTGATCAACCACCCGCCGGACAGCGACAAGTACAGCACGTTGAAGGCTGCACTCATCCGTTACTTCACCCCCTCGGTGGAGAAGCGAGCAGAGAGGCTCCTGGCGCTGACTGAATTTGAGAGCGACAGACCTGATGGGGAAGATGTTGAGTTTGAGAGACTCCGAAGATGATAACTTCATCTTCACCCACCTTTTCCTCAGGACCCTACCGTCAGCGGTGAGAGTGATCCTGGCCAGTTCACCACTGCTGGCCCGACGAGACTACCACGAGCTGGGCCAGGAGGCGCAACGACTCATTGACGCCAATAAACGGCGGGCAGCTACGGCTGCGGCAGCGGAGCTAGGCGCAACGTCCGGAAATGGCAGGGGGCCAGAGGCTGCAGCACCAGACTCACTGACGGCGGCAGCGGCCAGGAAACACGGAGCAGACGACGTCCTTTGCTTCTACCATCGCCGTTTCGCAGAGAGGGCATGCAAGTGCATTCCACCGTGCCATTTCAAGCGCTCGGGAAACGCCAAGACCGGGAGTCGGTAGCAGCTGCGGCCCTCGGAGAGGAGAACAAGCTGCTCTACTTGAGGGATGCGCGCTCGGGGAGGCATTTCCTCGTGGACACAGGCTCCCAGCTGAGTTTCATCACACCTTCATACGCTGACCGGCTGGCGCCTTCCAGTGGTCCCGGGGTGTCAGCAGCGAACGGCTCGGCGATTAAGACCTTCGGTGAGAGGACTCTGCTTCTGTCTTTACACGGCCGTACATTCGAGTGGACTTTCTTCATAGCGGCAGTCAATTTCAACATGTTAGGGGCTGATTTTTTGTGCTTGCATGGTTTGTTGGTCGATCTTGCTAACAGACGCCTGGTTAATGCACTCTCTTTTTATTCCATTCCCTGTACAGCTCGAGTGGCCCCGCCAACAGCACAAGCCAACGTCACAGCTGCAGGTGGTAAGTTCCACACACTCCTCACTCAGTTCCCAGCACTCACGGTCAGAATCAGAATCAGAATCAGAATCAGAATCAGGTTTATTGCCATTGTTCATGTAGTACACAAACTAGGAATTTGTCTCGGTACAATGCTGCAACATTAAACATGATAAGATAAGAGAAATAAACTATACATGTAATAAAGTGTAGGATAAGATTAAGTGATACTGGTCAACAGTTAAAATATATATTAGCCAGCAGCAGATACTGTGGAGAACTATATAGTGCAGTCGGTAATGCAGGAAGAAAACAGTGATGATTGACATGAGTCTGGTTGAGCTGCTGTACATGGTGCACGAGAGTCACTTAGTGTTCAGCAGTCTAATGGCAGAGGGGAAGAAACTGTTTATGTGACGGGAGGTTTTAGTCTGGATGGACCGAAGTCTTCTACCAGAGGGGAGGGGGGCAAACAGTACATGACCAGGGTGTGAGGGATCGGCTATGATCCGGCCAGCACGCCTCCGGGTCCTGGAGATGTACAGATCCTGGAGAGATGGGAGCTTGCAGCCGATCACCTTCTCAGCAGTGCGCACGACGCGCTGCAGCCTTAGTCTGTCCCTGGCAGTGGCTCCTGCGTACCACACGGTTATGGAGGTGGTGAGGATGGACTCGATGATGGCTGTGTAGAACTGCACTAACATCTTGGTGGGTAGCTTGAGCTTCCTCAGCTGCCGCAGGAAGAACATCCTCTGCTGGGCTTTTTTGATGAGTGAGCTGATGGTCAGCTCCCATTTGAGGTCCCTGGTGATGGTAGTGCCTAGGAAGCGGAAGGAATCAGCAGTGGTGATGGGAGAGCCTGAGAGGGTGAGGGGGGGCAGAGGAGTAGTGACTTTCCTGAAGTCTACAATCATCTCCACTGTCTTCAGAGCGTTCAGCTGCAGGTTGTTATTGCTGCACCAGGACGCCAGCTGGGCCACCTCTCTCCTGTAGGCGGACTCGTCGCCGTTGGAGATGAGCCCGATGAGGGTGGTGTCGTCCGCAAACTTGATCAACTTGACAGACTGGTGGCTGGAGGTGCAGGAGTTGGTGTAAAGGGAGAAGAGTAGGGGGGAAAGTACACAGCCCTGGGGTGATCCGGTGCTGATGCTAGTATAGTCTGAGACAGTCTTTCCCAGCCGCACATGCTGCCTCCGGTCCGTCAGGAAGTCGATGATCCACCTGCAGAGGGAGTCAGGCACGTTGAGCAGGGACAGCTTGTCCCGGAGCAGAGCGGGGCGGATGGTGTTGAATGCGGAGCTGAAGTCCACAAACAGGATCCTGGCGTAGGTTCCCGGGGAGTCCAGGTGCTGCAGGATGGAGTGGAGGGCCAGGTTGACTGCATCGTCTACAGACCTGTTGGCTCGGTAGGCAAACTGCAGCGGGTCCAGGAGAGGGGTGGTGATGGACTTGAGGTGGGACAGGACCAGGCGCTCAAAGGACTTCATGACTACAGAGGTGAGCGCTACAGGTCTGTAGTCATTAAGTCCAGTGATCCGTGGCTTCTTGGGGACAGGGATGATGGTGGAGGATTTGAGGCAGGACGGCACGTGGCATAACTTAAGGGAGGTGTTAAAAATGTCTGTGAATACAGGAGCCAGCTGTTTCGCACAGAGTCTCAGGGTGGAGGGAGACACGCCGTCTGGGCCGGGGGCCTTGCGCGGGTTCAGTCTGGAGAACTGTTTGAGCACATCCTGCTCACTGATGATAAGGGGAGGGGGGGAGGTGGGGGGGGGTGCCTTAAATGAAGTAGGGAATGTGGAGGCTGTGGAGCTGGAGGGAGGGGGGGAGTTGGACACAGATGACGAGGTGTCAAAACGGGCATAGTGTTGGGACAGTCTCTGACAAAGGGCTTTGTCATCCTGACCTTTAGGAGCCTGAGGCCGATAGTTGGTGATCTGCCTCAGTCCTCTCCACACGGAAGCCGAATCATTAGCAGTGAACTGCTGCTGGAGTCTCTCTGAGTACACAGATTTGGCCCTCTTCAGCTCTCTGTTAAACCGGTATTTAACCTCCCTGTAGCAGTCCCTGTCTCCACTTTTCAGCGCTGCTTCCTTCTCCTTCCTGATCTGTCTGAGCTTAGCTGTGAACCAGGGTTTGTCATTAGAGTAACTCACCCTGGTGCGTGATGGAAGAATGTTCTCTTCACAAAAGTGGATATATGAGTTCACAGTGTCCGTGTACTCATCCAGATCATGCGTGGCTCCTTTAAGCATGCCCCAGTCAGATATTTCCATGCACGTTTCCAGCTTCTCCTCAGCATCACTGGTCCGTATCTTCGTAGTGCTCACAACAGGTTTAGTGAGCTTCAATCTCTGTCTGTATGTGGGAATGAGGTGAACCATCACGTGATCAGATAATCCCAGCGCAGCTCGAGGGACAGCGCGATATGCGTCTTTCACTGTGGTGTAACAGTGATCCAGTGTGTTTAATCCTCTGGTGGGGCATTTAATAAACTGTTTGTAGCGGGGGAGATCGTGGCTCAGATTGCACTGATTAAAGTCGCCAGCCACAATAATCAGCGAGTCTGGAAAACTCCGCTCTGTGTGTTGAATGTGATCCGCGAGCACGCGCTGAGCTTCGCGCGTGTCCGCGTCGGGAGGGGCGTACACAGCGATCAGTATAAAAGAAGCAAACTCCCGTGGGGAATAAAAAGGCTTGCAGTTGATAACAAGAAATTCCAAGGCAGGAGAACAGTGTTTGGAAATTACCGTTACATCAGAGCACCAGATGCAGTTGATGTAGAAGCAGACTCCGCCTCCTGTGGTCTTGCCGGAAAGCTCTGTGTCACGATCAGCACGGAAGAGCTGGAAGCCGTCGAGGCGCAGCGCGCTGTCCGGTATATTTTCCCGGAGCCAGGTCTCAGTAAAGCAGAGGACAGCTGAGGAGGCGAGGTCCTTAAAACGCATCAGCAGTCTCAGTTCATCCACCTTGTTAGAGAGAGAGTTGGTATTGGACAGAAATATGCCAGGCAGCGCCGTTCGCGAGCCTCTCCTGCGAAGTCGTACGAGAGCGCCCGCTCGTCTTCCTCTCTTCCGCCGTCTCACTTTCCGAGCCAAACAATAAACCAGATCGGCGGCAGGGGCTAGAAAAACTGGGAGGAGGTCCGTGGGGGTCAAAGTCCTGATATTTAAAAGTTCTTCACGGGTATAAGTGCAAGCAGACACACAATTGACAAACAAAAACAGACAAAGAGCGCAGCGAAGCACCATGTCGACCGCTGTGGGCGCCATCTTGGATTTAAAGTCCCAACCTTTTCGACGGCCGTGGCTAAACACGGGGTGGAACATTTTGTTACTACCACCGGACCGCCCATTTTTGCAAAAGCTCGGCGCTTGGATTCAGCTAAACTGACCATAACGCGCGAGGAGTTCGCCAACCTGGAAAGGTTGGGCATCATCAGGCGTTCGAAGAGCCCGTGGGCTTCACCGCTTCACATGGTCCCGAAAGCTGATGGCTCGTGGCGGCCTTGCGGCGATTTCCGCAGGCTGAACAACGCTACAGCACACGACCGCTACCCGATCCCGCACATCGAAGATTTTTCAGTTCATTTGGCGGGGGCGTGCGTTTTTTCTAAAATAGACTTGGTACGCGGTTACCACCAGGTCCCAGTGCGCGCTGAGGACATACCCAAAACAGCGGTAATAATTCCTTTCGGGCTTTTCGAGTTTTTGCGCATGCCGTTTGGGCTTAAAGGCGCGGCGCAGACGTTCCAACGCATGATGGACGCGGTTTTGCGCAATCTCCCTTTTGTGTTCGTCTACCTGGACGACATATTGGTAGCCAGCACGTCCGAAGACGAACACGAAAACCACCTCACGGCAGTTTTCCGGAGGTTGGCAGAGCACAGATTAATAATCAACCCAGCGAAGTGTCAGTTCGGGGTGACGCAGATTGATTTTTTGGGGCATCGTGTCTCCCCAGAAGGAGCAGTTCCTCTGTCTGACAAAGTGCGCGCAGTAACAAATTTCCCCCAACCACAAACGGTCAAAGCGTTACAGGAGTTTTTGGGAATGGTAAATTTTTATAACCGTTTCCTCCCCCGCGCAGTGCAGCTCATGCAACCATTGTATGCTGCACTAAAAAAACAAAAACCCACAAATAAAGTCGAATGGTCTTCGGAGTGAGAGCGCACATTCTCTGAAGTCAAAACAGCCTTGGCAAACGGTGCGTTGTTGGCACATCCAGTCCCAGCAGCCTGCATGGCGCTCACTACTGACGCGTCAGATGTGGCCATAGGGGCGGTCGTGGAACAGTATGTAGCCGGAGCCTGGCAACCACTCGCCTTTTTCAGCAAGACCCTGTGCGACAGCGAACGAAAATACAGCGCATTCGACAGGGAGTTGTTAGCTCTCCACTTGGCCATTCGCCACTTCCAGTTCTGGCTGGAAGGACGCCGTTTCACCACGTTCGTTGACCACAAGCCGCTGACTTTCGCGATGGCCAAGATTTCAGAACCTTGGTCGGGCCGGCAGCAGAGACAGCTGGCTGCGATATCGGAGTTTACTACCGATATCCAGCATGTGGCGGGTAAACTTAATGTAGTGGCTGACTGCCTCTCGCGCGCCGTGGCGGCTCCAGCCCGCGTAGAGGTAGATACTGCAGCCATGGCCGCGGAGCAGGTTAGCAACGCGGAAGTGCGCGTGGCCCCGGTCCGCGTGGGGATAGATTATGCAGCCTTGGCCGCGGAGCAGGTTAGCGACGCGGATGTGCGCGCGCTCCAGTCTGGACCAACAGGGTTAAGGCTGGAGAACAGGGTGCTGCAAGACGGTATGCCCCCCCTAATCTGCGATGTCTCCACTGGGCGGCCGCGTCCTGTGGTTCCAGCCGCGTGGCGCCGCCGCGTTTTTGACTCGATCCATTCTCTGGCGCACCCGGGAGTGCGCGCTTCGGTCAAAATGGTAGGAGAGAAATTTGTATGGCCGAGCCTGCGCAAACAAGTTAGAGAGTGGGCGGCAGCCTGCATGGCTTGTCAGCGGGCCAAGGTTCATAGACACACGAGAGCTCCCTTGGAGCCGTTTCACATCCCAGCTAAAAGGTTTGATCATGTCCACGTGGACCTCGTAGGCCCCCTCCCACCCTCACAAGGGTGCACACATCTTCTGACAATGGTTGACCGCACCACACGCTGGCCGGAAGTGGTTCCGCTGTCGTCAACCACAGCCGAGGAGGTGGTGCGCGCGTTTTTAACGGCATGGGTAGCGCGTTTTGGAGTCCCGTCGGACATTACGTCCGACAGAGGCCCTCAATTTGTTTCCGAACTTTGGTCAGCGATGGCCCGCAGCCTGGGGGCAACGATCCACCACACGACCGCGTACAACCCGCAGGCTAACGGGTTATGCGAACGTTTTCACAGGTCACTGAAGGCGGCTCTCAGAGCGTCGCTTACGGATGCAAATTGGGTGGACAAGCTACCATGGGTTTTATTGGGGTTGCGTTCTGCACCTAAAGAGGATTTAGAAGCCTCCCCAGCTGAGCTAGTTTTCGCACAGCCACTTCGGCTGCCCGGGGAATTTCTCCCAGATAATCCAGCGCCAGAGTGCTCCCCGGCTCAGCGGTTACAGAATAGCACGGGCCCGAGTACGCTGCCTGGCCCCGTTCACCACAGTTTTCCGCGTGTTTTTGTGCCTAAGGCTTTAAAAAATGCGGAGTTTGTTTTTGTCAGACATGATGCCCATCGTCCACCTTTACGCCCACCTTATGATGGACCATACAGAGTGCTGGAAACAGGGGATAAGCATTTTTTGCTAGATTTGGGGGGCAAAAAAGAAATGATTGGCATAAACAGGCTCAAACCCGCTTTTGTGGTAGCTGACGAAGTTGTGCAGTTGGCTAAGGCTCCTCGGCGTGGCAGACCCCCTAGAGAGCATTCCCCAGAACACCCACAGAGGTTGACTAACAGTTTTCATCCTCAGGCAGCAGCTCTACTGCAGGAAGACGCCGCGGAGGTGGTACAGCCTGCTTACAGCAAATATGGGAGAAGGCTGAGGCCCAAGCGGCACGTGGACTGATATGTAGTGATTTTATTATGACATGCAATCTGTGGTTATGTTGTTCCATCTTAGATGTTTGGGGGGGGGGGGTCATGTGGTGCACATATGTGGGTTTCATATGCTTCACATGTATATTACTGTATGCTTATTGTATGCTTCACGTCTCAGAGGAACAAAAGGACTGAACCTCCTAGGGGTAACAGGAGGATGTGAAATCTGGCCTTTTGTATGCAAAGAGATGGCCTTGAGGGATTTCCTGACCACCAGGACTTTAGGTGGAGGCGAGAAGACCTGGAGGGGGGTGCATTGTGATTTGGGATTAAAAGACAATGTGACTGTGTGCTTTGATGTCCGGGGGTATAAAAGGGACAGATGTTGGGGGATTCACTCTCTGTTTTTGGATGTTGGAGAATGTTAATGTGAATAAAACTGGACTTGAGAAATAAACTCGGCCTCATCCTTCCATACTTCTCCACAGGGGAAAAAAGATTAAGACATATAATAATAGATATGTATTAATAGACATGTATATATGTATAATATATACATACACTACCGTTCAAAAGTTTGGGGTCACCCAGACAATTATTTTGTGTTTTCCATGAAAAGTCACACTTATTTACCACGAGTTGTAAAATGAATAGAAAATATAGTCAAGACATTGACAAGGTTAGAAATAATGATTTGTATTTGAAATAATTTTTTCCAGATACTCAACCTGCTCAAAGGAAGGTCAGTTTTATAGCTTCTCTAACCAGCTAAACTGTTTTCAGCTGTGCTAACATGATTGCACAAGGGTTTTCTAATCATCCATTAGCCTTCTGATGCAATGAGCAAACACATTGTACCATAAGAACAATGGAGTGATAGTTGCTGGAAATGGGCCTCTATACACCTATGTAGATATTGTACCAAAAACCATACATTTGCAGCTAGAATAGTCATTTACCACATTAGCAATGTATTGTAACGTCGGGGCCATGTTAAAGGGGGCAGGGATTTCCCAGCATGCTTTGCCAGTTTGAAACGTTACTGTGTGTGTGTTAAATGTGTTATTTCTGAGTTATACTGCTGTGTCATTATAACTGCATTATAATGACCCAGCAGTGTTTAGCAGGATTAGGGCAAGATGTATCATGTGTGTGTAACCATGATTCAAACAGGGGTCTGGGAGAATGACCTCCCCTCCACTCTGTGCTCAGAAGCAGGTTGGGGGGTCGGGGTGTGTAAAATAAATCAGGTTGATCACAACCATCTGCTCCATTGTCTTTGTGTGAACCTTGCAAACGTCACACTGGTGTCAGGAGTGGGATATGGAGCAAGATGAGGATCCTGGCGGAGGTACAGCGGCCGGAGCGATTCATCGCTCAGCCGGGAACGGAGTGTAGAGCTGAGACGCCGGCCCCTGGAGAGCTTCGCCGCGATGGACGGAGCAGAGCAAACCAGCCTCGTTTCCCGCCCTTTTCAGGCCAGGATGGGCTGGCGATTCCAGAGCGATTAGGAGCGGCAATCGACCGGGAGATGACAGTCTCATCCATCCAGCAGCGGGCCAAGATTCCCCGCTACAACGGCGAGAACCTGTTGGATGACCGCCTGGCCCAGGTCGA
Source organism: Pholidichthys leucotaenia (assembly GCA_020510985.1). Taxonomy (NCBI): domain Eukaryota; kingdom Metazoa; phylum Chordata; class Actinopteri; order Cichliformes; family Pholidichthyidae; genus Pholidichthys; species Pholidichthys leucotaenia. The sequence continues at coordinate 135,982,643 of CM035841.1, read as the reverse complement.
GTTGGCTGCCGCGCTGATCATCGGAGGAAACCACCGTGCTGAGAGCGAGTGGAGGAGGAGCTACAGATCACAGCAGCGCGTACACGAAGGAGACAGCCGTGGCGACGCGAGGAAGGACGGCTTCCACTGCACAGTGCCAGGGTACATGGCACGGTACTGCCCCGCGCACAGCGCACGACAAACTGGCCCCTCGCCAACGTTAAATTAGAGCGAGGTGGCATGGACGGGGAAAAAGCCGCCTCCTGCAGATGCTTCCCCCGGTAGGTGACGTCACAGAGGCCTTTGGAGCGCAGCAGCAGTGGAGCGAGCAGGACAGATCCGGTCTTTTCTCGGGATCGGCAGGGGCTGGACGCCTGGACGCGGGCCAGCGGCCGACTGGGAGGTCCTGGCAGCGGTGGGAGTCATGGGACTCCCGCTGCCAGAGGAGGAACTGTGCGTGTCCTACCGCCACCCGATGCTTTTCCTTTCGGTGACGTCACGGAGGCCCTCGGCGCAGGAGCGACGCAGCGGAGCGAGCAGGACGAAGATGCGGCCATTTTCCAGGCGCGGCAAGGGCTGGACGCATGGACGTGGGCCAGCGGCCACCTGGGAGACCTGGCAGCGGTGGGAGTCGGCCGAAGCGGGCCTGGGACTCCCGCTGCCAGGGAAGGGACTGTGCGTGGTCCTACAGAGGCTGTCAGATGTGTCCATCCACCCGCTGGTGGCCAAACCGGAACCCTACCCCAACCAGATACTCCGACCGAGACTCAGATGGCCCGTGCATGCCGCCCTGGCACCGGGCTGACTCGCATTGGATTTCTGAAAGTGGACTTTGAATTTTCTGGGGACAGAAACCAGTCCAGGGGGGGGCAGTGTAACGTCGGGGCCATGTTAAAGGGGGCAGGGATTTCCCAGCATGCTTTGCCAGTTTGAAACGTTACTGTGTGTGTGTTAAATGTGTTATTTCTGAGTTATACTGCTGTGTCATTATAACTGCATTATAATGACCCAGCAGTGTTTAGCAGGATTAGGGCAAGATGTATCATGTGTGTGTAACCATGATTCAAACAGGGGTCTGGGAGAATGACCTCCCCTCCACTCTGTGCTCAGAAGCAGGTTGGGGGGTCGGGGTGTGTAAAATAAATCAGGTTGATCACAACCATCTGCTCCATTGTCTTTGTGTGAACCTTGCAAACGTCACAGTATATTAGATATTAGAGTGTATTTCTGATTAGTTGAAAGTTATCTTCATTGAAAAAAACAGTGCTTTTCTTTCAAAAATAAGGAAATTTCTAAGCGACCCCAAACTTTTGAACAGTAGCGTATATGTATATATAATACACACACACATACATATATGTGTATATGTATGTATAATAATCGATATGTATTAATAGACACGTGTAATAGATTACAGACATGGTTACAGTGTGTAATGAAATATTCAATTATCTTCCAGTTTTTGGATCTCCAGGTCCAGATTTCTCAGTATCTTGCTTTTCATTTCCATTTCTAAATCCAGATCCAGTCTTATTTTGGCTTCTGCCAGCTCTGTGTCTTCAAGTGCATTGGGTGGAGACATGATACCGTAAAGGCCATTACATACTCCGCAAGAACAGAGAAATTTGTTCTTTTTCTTGAGGTGGTAAGAACAAGAACAAAGTTCTTTCTGGTCAGGACATTTCATACTTCACAAGAAACTCAAATACAGAACTCCTGGGAAATTTCTGACCAATCACACAACAGTTCTCGGACAACACACAAGAAAAAATGTTCTGCCACGATGATGTCAAGAACAAGCTGCAATAGAGAACAAATTTCTCTGCTTTTGTGGAGTATGTAAAGGCCTCAAGTCTTCTCGAGTCCACCAACAGTCTCTTCATCTGCAGATGTGCACTCAACTCTTGCAGATGTTTTCCTTCTGCCATATTCAATAGAATTTGTATTAACAGTTCTGACAGAACAACCGATGCCTAAGATTTTAATTAGGGAACTCTGCATCATCCTCATCTCCTGGCTCAAGAAATTTAACTTATAAGGCACTGCAGGTAAGAAAAAGTCATTCCCATTTCTAGTTTGGACCTCAGCTGGAGAGGACAACTAATTTATTGGACCACTTGCAGCTTTAGTTGGGGATCCCTGCTCTAAAATTTAAAACTAGGATTTTAAAGTGAACTGTAACAAACAGAGTCAGTGAAGACCTGGTACACATGTGGACAAATTTGTTAGTATCCTTTTGTTAAAGAAAGAAAATCCCACAATGGCCACTAAAATAACTTGCAAGTGACAAAAGTAAACTTTTTTAAAAAAATTCTGAAAAATTAGCTAATGAAAATCAGACAATGTTTTTGAATTGTAGTTCACCAGAATAATTTAAAAAAAAAAAATTGAAACTGGCCTTGACAAAAATGAGGATACCTTTAACTTAATATTTTGTCGCAATCAAGCTATTTCTGTAACTCGGACTTCTGTACCTACCGACAGGTATTTTGGCCCATTTGTAGTGAGCAAACTGCTCCAGCTGTCTCAGGTTTGAAGAGTGCCTTCTCCAGACTAAGTTTCAGCTCTTTCCACGGATGTTCAATAGGATTTAGATCATGGATCATAGAAGGCCACTTTAGAACAGTCTGTGGGGAGACTTGAATAACGAAACCGAATTGCCTTTAATTTCAGTTTATTTCAAGTAACCATTCCACTGTCTGCTCTCATTCCTGAGCAGCGAACAAAAGAGGATGAACACACCAAAGTTCTCTCATTTAAACATCCTCACATCAAACCATTTCCCTCGCGGGGGAAATCACACATCTATATCAAATTCTCTTTATTCACATTCATTAACCTTTTATTTACATAACTCCCCCTTCTCTCCTCTCGAGCCTCAGCGGTCAGGAAGTCTTCTGTCCCCTGTCCTCCGCAGGGGGTCCAGGCTCTGTGGCTCCGCACCGCAGGGGGCTGGCTCTCCTTCATCGTGAGGTTAAATCACATATGCAGTGTCCAACATATACATGTCTCACAACACAGCCATATAACCCCCCCCCCCCCCAAACGATGAAGAACAGACTAATTCCTAAAATTTAATAGCACCTTACTCACTACTGAATAATCAACACCAACATTCAGTCTGTGCGCCGCTTGGGCTTCAGCCGTCTGCCGAATCTGCTGTGAGTTGGCCCCGCCTTGTCTGCGGTGCTTTTCTGCTTCGGCTCTGTTGACTGAGGAAGAGAGTGATTAATTGCCCTTTGCGGGGGCCTGCCTCGTCGAGGCGCCACTGCGACCGGTACAGACACGTCCTTCATGACAAAAGCAGGTTTTAGTCTGTCAATACTGACTGTCTCTTTTCTGTCTCCAAAATCTAGCACAAATTGCTTATCACCTGCCTCCAGCACTCGAAATGGCCCTTCGTAAGGTGGTTTGAGCGTTGCTTTTAGGGCTTCGCGCCTGACAAAAACGAAATCGGCATTTTTCAAAGCCTTGGGGACGAAAACTCGTGGAAAAGCGTGATGAACCGGACCCGGGAGCGTGTCTGCTCCCGTGCCGACTAACGGTCCCAGAGCAGAGAGAGGTGGGGGCTCTGGGTGCTCTGGTAAAAACTCGCCCGGCAGCCTCAGAGTTTGTGCGAATACCAGCTCCGCTGGGGAGGCGTCTAAGTCCTCTTTAGGCGCAGAACGCAACCCTAATAAAACCCATGGCAGTTTATTTACCCAATCTGCATCCATGAGCGACGCTCTGAGTGCTGCCTTCAAAGACCTATGAAAACGCTCGCATAAACCATTGGCCTGAGGGTGGTAAGCCGTAGTGCGGTGAATTTTGGCTCCTAAGCCGTTGGCCATCGCTGACCACAGCTCAGAGATGAATTGCGGTCCTCTATCGGACGTAATGTCCGACGGAACCCCGAAACGCGCCACCCAAGCCGTTAAAAAAACGCGAGCCACCTCCGCGGCCGTGGTCGTCGCAAGTGGGACCACTTCCGGCCAACGTGTGGTGCGGTCCACCATTGTCAAAAGATACGTGAACCCCTGTGATGCCGGTAGGGGGCCCACAAGGTCGACGTGCACATGGTCGAACCTTCTGGCCGGAATGCGGAACGGTTCTAACGGGGCTCTTGTGTGCCTGTGAATTTTGGCCCGTTGACAGGAAATGCAGGTTTTTGCCCATTCCTTCACGTGCTTGCGCAGGCACGGCCAAACAAACTTTTCCGCCACTAGTTTCACCGACGCGCGCACCCCCGGGTGCGCCAGTGAGTGGACCGAGTCAAAAACACGGCGGCGCCACGTGGCCGGAACCACCGGACACGGGCGCCCCGTCGACATGTCGCAGATCAGGGGGGGCATACCGGTTTGTAAACACTTGCTCTCCAGCCTCAACCCTGTTGGTCCAGACTGGAGCGCGCGCACGTCTGCGTCCGCCCCCTGGTCCGCTGCCATGGCTGCGTAATCTATACCCACGTGCACCGGGGCTGCGCGCGCCACTGCGGCGCGGTCACGGTGGCCCGTTCTGCCTCTGCGCGTGTTGGGGTCGTGAACGCGCGCGAGAGACAATCCGCTACTACATTGAATTTGCCCGCAACGTGCCTAATGTCAGTGGTAAATTCCGAGATTGCGGCCAGCTGCCTCTGCTGCCTGCCGGACCACGGATCTGAAATTTTGGCCATGGCGTATGTGAGCGGCTTGTGGTCCACATAAGCGGTGAAGCACCGTCCTTCCAGCCAGAACTGGAAATGACGAATAGCCAAATGCAGCGCCAACAGTTCTCTGTCGAACGCGCTGTATTTTCGTTCAGCCGCGCTTAAAGATTTGCTAAAGAAAGCCAAAGGCTGCCAAACTCCGGCTACCTGTTGCTCAATAACGGCCCCTATGGCTAAATCTGAAGCGTCTGTCGTCAGCGCGATACGTGCTGCAGGGTCTGGGTGGGCCAGGAGCGCAGCGTCAGCCAAGGCTTTTTTAACCTCTGTGAACGCGCGCTCCCGCTCCGGGGACCATTCGACCGCCTGGGTCGGTTTTTGTTTTTTGAGCGCGGCATATAACGGTTGCATGATTTGAACTGCGTGGGGCAGGAATCGGTTATAAAAATTCACCATCCCCAAGAATTCCTGTAGTGATTTGACCGTTTGTGGACGGGGAAAATCCGCTACCGCGCGTACTTTCTCTGGTAACGGAACCGCTCCCTCCGGGGAGACGCGGTGACCCAAAAAATCGATCCGCTCGACGCCGAACTGGCACTTGGCTGGGTTAACTATTAAGCCGTGCTCTCCCAGCCTCCTAAAAACTGCTGTGAGGTGCGTTTCGTGTTCGTCCTCTGAAGTACTCGCGACCAAAATGTCGTCGAGGTACACAAACACGAAAGGGAGATCGCGTAACACGGCATCCATCATCCGCTGAAATGTTTGCGCCGCCCCTTTGAGACCAAACGGCATGCGTAAAAATTCGAAAAGTCCGAACGGGGTTATTACCGCTGTTTTAGGAATGTCCTTCGGTTGGACTGGGACTTGGTGATAGCCGCGAACTAGATCAATCTTTGAAAAAATGCGCGCCCCCGCCAGGTGCACCGAAAAATCCTGAATGTGCGGGATGGGATAACGATCGTGCGCCGTAGCGTTGTTTAGCCTGCGGTAATCCCCGCACGGTCTCCAGGAGCCATCGGCTTTCGGTACCATGTGCAGCGGCGAAGCCCACGGGCTCTTCGACCTACGAACGATGCCCAGCCTCTCCAGGCTGGCGAACTCCTCGCGCGCAATGGCGAGCTTAACTGCATCCAAGCGCCGAGCTTTTGCAAACACGGGAGGACCAGACGTGGGGATAAAGTGTGTCACCCCGTGCTTCACGACCGTCGCTGAAAAAGTGGGCACAGTGAGCGCTGGAAATTGGGTGAGGAGTGTGTGAAACTTACCACCTGCTGTAGCGACGTGGGTCTGTACTGGTGGCGGGGACACTCGAGCTGAACAGGGGAGAGAGTAAAAAGAGAGTGCATTTACCAGCCGTCTATTAGCAAGATCAACTAACAGATTGTGTGAACACAAAAAATCCGCGCCCAACATGTTGAAACTCACCGCCGCTATTACAAAAGTCCATTCATATGTGCGGCCATGTAAGCACAAAGGCAAGGTCCTTCTCCCGTAGGTGTTGATGTTCGAGCCATTTGCCGCTGTAGCTCCGCTACCGTGGGGTCCAGCCACCCGGTCCGCGTATGTTGGGGTGATGAAGCTCACTTGTGCTCCGGTGTCGATGAGGAACTCTCAACCGGAGCGCGCATCCGTGATGTAGAGCAGCTTGCTGCGTTCTCCGAGGGTCGAAGCTGCTTGCGACCCCCGGTCTTGCCGTTTCCCGAACTCCTGAAGATGCAGGGCGGCACACACCTGCGTGCCTTCTCTGCGAACCTCCGATGATAAAAGCAGAGATCTTCTCCTCCGCTGTGTCGTGTCCGCGCCTCTGCCGCCGGGCTATTGGCTCCACCTCGTCGCGGCCGTGCTGCCGCCGTCGTCGGCCAGTCTGGTTCTGCCGCCTCTGGCTCCCCGCTGTCTCGGGTCGCCGCTGTGGTTGCTTGCCCGCCGCAGGCGTCCAGGATCCCATCTGCCTCCTGGGCCAGCTCCCGGAACTCCTCCAGGGTGTGACACTTTTTGCCGGCCAGCGTGCTTCTCGTATGCGCCGGGAGGTTGGAGAGGAAAATGAACTGAAAAATGAAATCATCGTTGTCCAACCCTCTCAGCTGTATCATCTCCATCAGGGCGCTCGGCCTGTGTCCACCTTGGTCTAGCAAAGACAGGATCCTCCTCGCCCTCACTTCAGCCGAGGGGGTGAAAAACTTGATGAGGGTGGATTTCAGCTTGCCGTACCTGTCGGTCGTGGGTGGCTGCTCCACCAAGCTCTGCACGCACCGAGCTGTGCTGTTGTCCAGTTTAACGATGACATGGTGGAACTTAGTGTCATCCACCGTTACTCCTGCGAGCGCGAACTGCGACTCTGCTTGCAGAAACCACGACCGTGGGTTATCCTGCCAGAAATCAGGCAGCTTAACGGCCACTGCGCTCGCCAGCTCTGAGCGCTGTGAGTCCGGGACCCTGAGAATTTCTTCGTTCATTCTCAACGTCGTCAGTCACCAATGTGGGGAGACTTGAATAACGAAACCGAATTGCCTTTAATTTCAGTTTATTTCAAGTAACCATTCCACTGTCTGCTCTCATTCCTGAGCAGCGAACAAAAGAGGATGAACACACCAAAGTTCTCTCATTTAAACATCCTCACATCAAACCATTTCCCTCGCGGGGGAAATCACACATCTACAGTATATCAAATTCTCTTTATTCACATTCATTAACCTTTTATTTACATAACTCCCCCTTCTCTCCTCTCGAGCCTCAGCAGTCAGGAAGTCTTCTGTCCCCTGTCCTCCGCAGGGGGTCCAGGCTCTGTGGCTCCGCACCGCAGGGGGCTGGCTCTCCTTCATCGTGAGGTTAAATCACATATGCAGTGTCCAACATATACATGTCTCACAACACAGCCATATAGTCCACTGTTTTGTTCTTAGCCATTCTTGGGTGTTTTTAGGTGTTGTGGGTTATTATCCCGTTGGGGAACCCATGATTTGTGACTGAGACCAAGCTTTCTGACACTGGGCAGCACATTTTGCTCCAGAATGCCTTGATCATCTTAAGATTTACGAGATAAAAAGGTTATAAATTTATGCAGTGAAAGTAGCAAATTTGTGAGAAAAAGAGAAATTTACTTGGGAAAAATAGCAATTTTGTGTGAAGTCAAAATTGCAGGGGGAAAATTGCATATTCATCAGAAAAATAAGTTTTGAGGGAAAAAATAGCAAATTCATGAAAAAGGTTGCAAAGTTCCAAGAAAAATGTTACAATTTGATTAGAAAATATTCCCAAATCTTGGTCACAAGTTCATGAGGGGAAAAAAAAGTCAGATTTAGTGATTCCTGGATGCAGCGTTCTCACCACATGAGCATGGAACTAGTGTGAGGATGTGAAGGCCTCATGGGACAAAAATACAGTTGCTGCAGTTTGATAATTTAGTCACCTTACTTTTATAAGAAGGTTGTTACAATTTTAAAAATTTATTGAAGAAAATTTAAATTAACAGTATGATTTTTGATATACATATGAGAACAGACAACAGCAGTCCCGTTATCGTCAGTAACACCAACGCATTTACCATGAAGGCTGTACTGAGAAATCCCCAGAATTCTTGATCCAAATCCTCTTCATTCTCAGGCTGAGGCTCTCCATGCAAGATCTTAATTTTTTGTTCAGAAATAATTGACTATTTGGAGTTATTGTGAGTATAAAGCTAATCTAGTAGGATTAAGTTAAAAAGATAGAAATTAGTAAACAATGTCCATTTTAAGATAAAAAGTTGAAGGCAATTTTATTTCTACAACCCAAAAATGTTGGAGCCCCTTGGTGGCAGAGGGAGTATTTTTGTTTTCTGCTTTATAACCAAAAACTGTTCTAGATCCATTAGTCCCAGTGGCCCTCATTTATCAAACAAGCATAAGACAGAAAACCGGTCATAGTCATTTTAACAAAGTTCTGTATTTAACAATCTGAACTCGATTGTATGGTACACTCTCTGGTCTCTGTAGACTTGCAATATAGCAAATTGCTGTGTGGAAGAATTAGTTCATATCAAATTATAAGGAGCAGTTCACCTTTTCAGATATGTTTGCTTTGAGTCATATTTATGAGTTTTGACCATTTATTTTAGAGACTAAAGAGGCTGCTTTTGACAATTATACATGTATCCAAATTTGCCATTGCGTGCTGATCAACACTTCTTAAATAGTAAGTAATAAATTATTATTACCACTACCATTGTGTGGTGAATGAATAATGGGGTCACTGTAAAGTGCTTTGGGTGTCATGAAAAGCGCTATATAAATGCAATCCATTACCATTTTGTTTGACAAGTATGCTTTAAAATGACAAAACAGACATTTAATCATCTAATTCAAACACTACAGATGCAGATTCTAATCCTCAGATGGAGATCTGTTACCAGTGATATTGCACAGCAATAATATCCCCCACAACATGGCTCTTTTGCATAAAAAATGATGTTTGAGGTTGCCACAGAACACCATTTTTCCACTTCTCTTCTTCCAATGTCAAGTTATACTTCAACCAAAGTTTTTCTTTTTGCCTTCTTATGCTCCACTGTGTCATAAATATTGAAGGTGAGATGTGGGCGAAATACGATTATTTCCATCCCCCATATTTTTCAATGAGTGAACAGCATATGATGAGACTGACCAGATGTGCACAGGAATACCAGGTGGAACTTTTCATACAATCGTATCTAACTGTAATGTGCGCCGATTTCAACAAACTTTTTATAAGAGGGCCATTGTCACTACAGCTGAGTTCCAGTGTCTGAATGGCCAGTTACCGTGGATAGAAAAGTGTCCAGAACAGTGTTAAAATGCAACAGTTTGTCATTTAAAACAATCATTTCCAAACTTAGCCCACCTTTAATGTGACCTAAAACCTGTACAATTTCTGTGGGAAAAAAAAGCCTGCAAGTAGGAAAAATATTTAAAAAATCTAAAATAAGACTTCATAAATCTGCACATACTTAGAAAAAATAATTGGAAACACTTTTTGATTTAATTAACATTCTTGAGTATCTTTTTGGTACACACATACCATCAATTAAGAGTCCAACTCCAAATAAGGTTCAGCTGTCCTAGCAGGATTTTAATTTTATTTATTTCGTTCTTAAAACAAACCAAAAGACAGACACAAAAACAATCCAAAACAAGAATGAAAAGGAGCAGAAGAAAAATCTTATATAAACTGCCCCTTTTGAACATGACCTTATTTACAAAAATATATAAACAAAAGACATTAAAAATATAAAATAAAATAAGATGTACTCGGTTCCATCCTACAGCAAAGTCGTGGTTCACAGAGATGTACAAGGCAACGAAGGGACCACACTGTTAAAGGTATCAGTCAGAAGAAAGGGATAACATTTCACATAGACACATTTGAGCTTCACCTACGAGTGAACACTTAGCAAAGAAAAAAAAACATTACAGAAAAAAATTACTTGAATAGAAAAAACTCTCAGAAACATCTTTATAAATGACGACAATCACACTGGACAAAATTATAAACCCAGGTCTTTGCTACTTACATTGTGGAAAAAAGCTCAAGTTTTCAAGACAATTTACACACGTCAGAGAAAAAAAAAAAGCTGTTGTTACTAGTCCAGTAACTGAGTAGATACTTTCTATTTTTTGGACTACTCTGATACCGAAGTACTTATTGTCATAAGGTAACTACTTTTACTTGAATACAATTTCTGACTACACACCTCTGCCTGTAATGCTATATACTGTGTTGAATATGGGCAGATGCATATAAAGCAATACAGACCTGAAAATTAAACTTCCAAAAAAAGCTATTAGACTAATTATATACACAGCTGGTCATAATGAAACTACTAAATTCTTTATACATTCTAATTCCTTACAGTTCACACAAATTGTAAATAAAAAAACACTAACTGCAAATATTTTAGTTGATAACCTTAACAATTCATAAAAGATCTGTGTCAAACATCATTTCAAGATGAACTGATGTAACATGGAGAACTGTCCTGTGCTCTGACCAATCACAATTACAGATCATCTCTGAAGATCATGGAGTTTGCATTAAGCACACCTCTGTTCTGTGTGTCTGCTTGAGGTTTGTGTGACATAAATTACATCGTCTCCAGTCCACTAGGCTCTGCAGGGCCCTCTGCAGCTAAGTGCCTGCAGCCCCAATTTTTTGACCTTGTTGACTATGCATGCACACTCCCATTCAAGAGATGATGCAACTGACACAGCATACATAGACGAAGAAGACAACGAATTTAGAGAAAAGTGACAAGACCAGAGAAAGAAAAAAAAGACGATTAGCAATATAAGTAATATACATAGGTGTTTTTTTCTCTGTGCAATCACTACTGTTGTTGCTAAAATGTGTGCGGCTCTTGCTTTTCTTTTCTAATATAGCAAACTGGTGCTGCTATCTACAGGGCTGGGATGAAACTACAAATGACAGTTATGGGCATGCATCACATGCTTGGCCAAGTAGATGCATAAAATAAAGCATAAATACAGCCGCGAGCGCACCGGCCGTGTCCAAACGGTACGCAAATCACAGACATGCAGAGCGATGGTGAAGCATATACAAAGCTTTAGTGTTCTAAAGCCTTAAATAGGTTGATTATTTTTCTTTTAAAATCTTCCTGCCTGTCTCAGGGACTAGAGATGGAAATCAGTGAGAATGCTATGATCTGGCACAGAGCATCTTTACCCTGTGTTAAATGTTTATGTACATGGTCCCTGACAAATAAACCATTAAACGAAACATTATGCATTTAAACTGACTGATGATAAATTGTCATTTCAAACTGATTTATAACAAATTACTGCTACAAAACTCCATTCACAAGAGACTTAAACCTGAAGATCAACTGCATGAGTTCTCGTATGCCGAGTCAAATCATAATGCTGACTGAAGCATTTCCCACATGTTTTACAAGAAAATGGCTTCTCACCTGTGTGGGTTCTCATGTGTTTTTTCAAACTGCCCCGTTCTGTAAAACTGTTCCCGCAAATTTCACAAGAATATGGTCTCTCACCTGTGTGGATTCTCATGTGCGTTTTCAAGCTACCACGTTCAGTAAAACTGTGCCTGCAAATTTCACAAGAATATGGTTTCTCTCCTGTGTGAACTCTCATGTGAGCTTTCAAATTACTGCTCACAGTGAAACTACGCTCACACAAATGGCAAGAAAATGGGCTTTCCCCTGTGTGGCTTCTCATGTGAGTTTTCAAACTACCACTCACAGAGAAACTACGCCCACACAAAAGACAAGAAAACGGCCTCTCACCTGTGTGAATTCTCATGTGAGTTTTCACACTGACACGTTCAGTAAAACTCTGTTTGCAAATTTCACAAGAATATGGTTTTTCACCCGAGTGGACTCTCATGTGTGTTTTCAAACTATCATGTCGATTAAAATTTTTCCGACATATTCCACAAGAAAACGGTTTCTCACCTGTGTGAATTCTTATGTGAGTTTTTAAACTACTGAGTTCAGTAAAGCTGTGGCCACAAGTTTCACAGGAATATGGTTTCTCACCAGTATGGGTTTTCATGTGTGCTTTCAAACTACCACGTTCGGTAAACCTGTTCCCACAGATTTCACACGCATATGGTTTCTCACCTGAGTGAATTCTCATGTGTATTTTCAAACTATCATGTCGATGAAAATTTTTCGGACACAATCCACAAGAAAATGGCTTCTCACCTGTGTGAATTCTCACGTGAGTTTTCAGATGACCACTCACAGTGAAACCACGACCACAGAAGTCACAAGAAAATGGCTTCTCTCCGGTATGAATTCTCTTGTGAACTGATAAATCTCTCCTATCTCTGAAACTTTTTCTACATACGTTGCAAACATGTGGCTTAGCCACTGTGTGACACTTCTTTTTTTGGGACTCAGTCTTACAGACTTTGTCATTAACAGAACATTTTACAAACTTTTCAGCTGTAGCACACCGATTCTCTGACATGGGGGAGCTGTCTACATCGTTTTTGCCACCACCTCTGTATCTGCGAAGTCTCTTCTTTGGGTTTTCATGTTTACTTGATCCTGGGTTGACATTCTTACCTGCTCGTCGTTCTTGGCTTTCAGTGCCAGGAGAGGTGTAAGAGAGGAGTTGGTCACTGTTTGAATCAGTTTCAGTATTGTCATTGTCCTGATCAGTAGGAATCACCATGAAGGCATCAGTCTCTTGTTCCAGTCCAAAGTGTTCATCCCCTTCCTCTTTAACCTGTTCAGCATCTTGTTCCTTCTGATCTAGATTGGAGTTCCTCTTCTGGTCACAGAGCTTCTGGACAGTGACAGCCTCCTTGTCCTTACAGTCATGTAGTTGTGGAGCATCTGGAGGGACAAAGAGACAAGGAAAATGCTCAAAATAGAAAAACAAAATTGAAAAACAAAAAATGCACTGACTGGTCATAAAATACTGGTGGCTGCCAGTGGTACCCCTCAGCCTCTGTTGTTGCGATGTAGTTCATATGGCATTGTGACCTTGATCTTTGACCTTGCAATCCCAAAACCACAGGCAGATGTCATGGTGAACATTAGGGGTAGGCGATATGGCCTTAAAATGATATCACGATATTTCTGTGAATTTTCCCGATAACCATATTCTTCGTGATATCGCGCAGTTTTTTTCTTTTAAATTTATAAAGGACAGTTTCACAGGCCAGCATTAATTATGTTCAATATATTCAGTAAAAACAAAAACTATTTTCTCCAGTTTATAAAGAACAGTTTAGAATGACTGTCAAACTTTTTTATTCTGTATAAAATATTACCAGAAAATGTTATAAACCACCACATCTTAAGTGCACTGAGGAGTGAAATGGGACAAAAATTCAGACCGGGAATTTGACTTCATCCTTGGCCACCCTGTTGTTGGAAACCAGAAACCACTACAGTTTTAGTAGGTTAATGTTTTAAAATAACAGGTATCAAATTAGTTATAAATGTAATTATAACCTTCAGCTGGGAGGAAAATTATAAATTTGGATTTTCATAGTCAGCTGATCTACTGATTATTAAAACAACTGATTGGCTATCTTCATTTAAATCTGGTGCTTCTTCTGATTTCTTCACCTTTTCAGAATACACAAGGTAAAAGGCTTTAGGTAAAAAAGTTACAATTTTGCATGAAAACAATCAAATTTGTCACCAAAAAGTTCAAAATTTTATTAAAAAAATGTGTACCTTTATGAAAAGATGTTTAAAAAAATAAGAAAAATTTAGGCGAGAACGGTAACAAGCAGATGAGAGTAAAAGTTGGTACTGAATACTACATATAGCCTATAGTTTTGAAAATAATGCATATTTTTCTTAAAACATCTAAATTGTCCTGAAAACATTGCCTTAAGAATGTAAGAGGTAATTTAGCGATGGTTAATGCAACCTGTTTATCACATTTAAAAACAAACCCCAAACTATAAGCGGCTACAAAACGATAAAACTATACCACTATAAACCACGAATACTCATTCACCACATTACTTCTGTCTTCTGTCCTCATTTCTATGCTCTGGGGCATGAGAGGGTTTTGGCCCTTTAACATATTAAAGTAATTTAGTCTAGTACGTTATTTCACTGGGTCAGGAAAAGTGTAAATACACAGGGAGAGAGTAGGCTTAAACACAGATCTCTCCCTCTCAGTTTACCAGCGTTAAAAGTCTCTGTTGTACATATACCTCCTGGGGCTGTTAACAGAATTTTTTTCACTTTCGAGTGGTTGAATCACACTGAAGCAGCCACAACAAAGCGAAAACAAACCTCTAGACACTTCGGACGTCAACAACACCACTTCAGGGCAAAGTAAAGCTTTGCCCTAAAGCAGTGATGTTGACGCGCAGAGAAAATGTGGGCAGATTATCTGCATTGCTGCACCGTTTTTTGTTTTTTTTGTTTTTTTTGTTTTTTAAAGATGGCAGCAGTTTGAAACAGTCAAAACTAAATTACTTCCTCACAAGTAGACACAGAAGCACGGAGCACCGCTTCCTGCACCATGTTTGTTTTGACGTTTCTATGGTAACAACTTCCACCAGCAACGTAACGGACCCAAAATATCGCAATATTCATTTTTACACTGGTATTATCGTAAACGATACGATATGACACACCCCTAGTGAACATGTGTACAAAGTTTGGCGACCCCTAGTTTTACTCGTTCTATAGCAGCACGCATACATACGTATACACATACACTACCGTTCAAAAGTTTGGGGTCACTTAGAAATGTCCTTATTTTTGAAAGAAAAGCACTTTTTTTTCAATGAAGATAACTTTAAACTAATCAGAAATACACTCTATACATTGCTAATGTGGTAAATGACTATTCTAGCTGCAAATGTCTGGTTTTTTGTCCAATATCTACATAGGTGTATAGAGGCCCATTTCCAGCAACTATCACTCCAGTGTTCTAATGGTACAATGTGTTTGCTCACTGCGTCAGAAGGCTAATGGATGATTAGAAAACCCTTGTGCAATCATGTTAGGTCTGCAATGCTGTAATTGCTGCAAATGGAGGATTCTTTGACGAAAGCAAAGTTTGAAGGAAAAAATTATTATTTCAAATACAAATCATTATTTCTAACCTTGTCAATGTCTTGACTATATTTTCTATTCATGTTACAACTCTTGGTGGTAAATAAGTGTGACTTTTCATGGAAAACACAAAATAATTGTCTGGGTGACCCCAAACTTTTGAACGGTAGTGTATATATTAGGGATGGGCATTCGGTGAAATTTTCTCCGCACTGTGTTTATATATTTACGTATTTATTCCATTTAGCTACAATGCTCCGCACTGTGTGTTTATATATTTACATATTTATTCCATCCAGCTACAGTGCTCCGCATTGTGTGTGTTTATATACTCATATATTTATTCCATCTAGCTACAATGCTCCACACTGTGTGTTTATATATTTACATATTTATTCCATCTAGCTACAATGCTCCGCACTGTTTATATATTCATATATTTATTCCATCTAGCTACAATGCTCCGCACTGTGTGTTTATATATTTATTCCATCTAGCTACAATGCTCCGCACTAGGGATGGGCATTCGGTGAAATTTTCTTCACCGATCGTCGGGAGAATTAATGATTAATAATCGGTTAATCATTAACATTTTTAGGTACGTAACAAGGCAGGTAGACTACATTAGAACATCAGGTATCAGCACGGAGAGCCGCACAACTCAAATCCACTCTCTCTCTCAAATCCCTCTCTCTCTGTTCGCTGTTCTCATGTTGGCTCGGCTCGGGAATCTCGCAAGCTGATTGGCCGAGACGTTTCACCCCGCAAGCTGATTGGCCGAGACGTTTTACCCAGCTTCTGTCCCTGCCGAGCGGCCACCCAACAAAAGAAGACCGCATTCATTGCTCTATCGCTCGTGTTACTTAGTCTAGCCGCGCGGAACTTTTTGCTGTTCTCTTGTGCCATTTTGTGCGAAATAGTCTTCCCGTCGAGCCACTACGCCGCCTCCTGCAGCTTCCCTCGACGATCCTGCACCTCTAGCACCTGAGGAGCAGTAAAGCTCTCATTAACCTGTGCAGTAAATCATTTTCATCTTGAGTTACATATCTTGTTATAAGAATAAAAGAGTTCTAAAAACATATTTATGTACACTTTATTTACATCTACGTATGTATGTACACTTACACTACTGAATCTTCATGACCTTCTCAATAAAGTTTCTGAAAAAAAAAAAAAAGAATCTTCACGACCGCCATTACTCAGCGCGCAAATGGCTTCGCGTAATAAGGGTGTTCCATGGACCCTGTCGATGAGGTATATTTGTATGCTGCATTGCAGTGATTGCAGTACACCTGGTCATTTTTTAAATTGAAATGGTCCCACGCAACACTTCGCCGTAACCGCTTCATGATTTGGCGATTGCCCTACGGAAGCTCGCATGTATCAACTGAGGCACGCCAGGGTACGGCGATGGTGTAATGTTGCCCCCTGGTGCCCAAATTTTGCCATTGCATTGTTTGAGGACGGCCGTGCACTAGGCCTAATAACCTCGGATTGTTTAAAAAAAAAAATAACGGTTTGTCGACGAAAATGAACTTTCTCGGTGAAATTCTTAATGATCAATTATCGGTTAATCGGTAAATTATGCCCATCCCTAGTATATATGCATACATGCATTTTTTCCAAGATAGACCTGGTCCGCGGTTACCACCAGGTCCCGGTGCACGCTGAGGACATACCTATGACGGCGGTAATAACCCCGTTTGGTCTTTTTGAGTTTTTACGCATGCCTTTAGGGTTAAAAGGCGCAGCGCAGACATTCCAACACATGATGGATGCGGTGTTGCGCGATCTGCCGTTTGTGTTCGTCTACCTGGACGACATCCTGGTGGCCAGCGTGTCCGAGGACGAACCCCACCTCAGGACAGTTTTCCAGAGGTTGGAGGAGCACGGATCAATAATCAACCAGGCGAAGTGCCAGTTTAGGGTGACGGGAAACAATTTTTTGGGCCACCGCATCACACCGGAGGGTGCGATACCCTTACCGGACAAAGTGTGCGCGGTGGCAGATTTTCCTCGGCCTCAGACTGTCAGGGCGCTGCAGGAGTTTTTAGGGATGGTTAACTTTAATAACTGTTTCCTCCCCCACGCAGCCCAGCTCATGCAGCCATTGTATGCCGCGCTTAAGAAATGGAAACCGGCGGACACAGTCGACTGGACTCCGGAGCGAGAGCAGGCGTTTTCCAAGGTTAAAACAGCCCTGGCGAACGCCGCACTGCTAGCGCACCCGGCGGCTCAGATAGCGCTCACTACCGATGCCTCGGACGTGGCCATAGGGGCTGTAGTGGAACAGCGCGTTGCCGGTTCTTGGCAGCCGCTCGCCTTTTTAGCAGGTCTTTGCGTGACAGTGAGCGCAAATACAGCGCATTCGACAGAGTTACTAGCTCTCCACCTGGCCATACGCCACTTCCAGTTCTGGCTGGAAGGGCGTACCTTCACTGTGTTTGTGGACCACAAGCCGCTAACGTACGCGATGGCCAAGGTGGTCCCACGCGCTTGGCGCCGCTGCATTTTTGAGTCAGTTCACTCCCTGGCGCACCCAGGAGTGCGCACGTCAGTCAAAATGGTGGGAGCGAAGTTCGTCTGGCCGAGCCTGCGCAAACAGGTGAAACAGTGGGCTACAGCCTGCGTAGTGTGCCAACGAGCCAAAGTGCACAGGCACACAAAGGCCCCCTTGGAGCCGTTCCATATCCCGGCTAAGCGGTTCGACCACATTCACGTGGACCTCGTGGGCCCCCTCCCGCCATCACAGGGGTTCACACACCTCCTGACAGTGGTGGACCGCACCACGCGCTGGCCCAAAGCAGTCTCACTAGTTTCCACTGCGTCTGCAGAAGTTGCACACGCTTTTTTGACGACATGGGTGGCACGCTTCGGCACCCCTTCGGATATCACGTCCGATCGGGGCCCGCAGTTTGTTTCCGACCTCTGTTCCACCATGGCCCAGAGCCTGGGCGTCGCACTTCATCGCACGACCACGTACAACCCCCAGGCCAATGGGCTATGCGAGCGTTTCCATAGATTGTTTAAAGCAGCGCTCAGGGCTTCGCTTATGGATGCAAATTGGGTAGACCGGTTGCCGTGGGTTCTAGTAGGGTTCGTTCAGCACCGAAGGAGGATTTGGCAGCCTCCCCAGCAGAGCTGGTTTTTTCCCAGCCGCTGCGGCTCCCAGGGGAATTTTTGCCGGACAGCCCCGCGCCGAACACCGATCCACCCCCGCTTTCACCGCATAGCGCAGTGGCAGGGACGGTACCCGGTCCGATCCACCACTGTTTTCCATGCGCTTTTGTGCCAAAGGCCTTGAAGGACGTGCCGTTCATATTTGTCAGGCACGATGCCCACCGGACCCCCTTGCACCCGCCCTGCGATGGCCCGTTCAGAGTGCGGAACCCGGGGAGAAACATTTTGTGTTAAGACTTGGGGGGACGCAGGGAAACAAGTCTATACAGACAGGCTTAAGCCCGCTTTCGTTTTAGCAGACGAGCAGGTGGTGTTGGCCCGGGCTCCTCAGCGTGGACGACCCCCACTGAGAACTCCCCAGGTACATGACTCGTCAGATCAGTTACAATGGCATGCTAAAGATGTCCCCCCTCCCCAATGTTCCCCCACAGATAGACGCACCCCCAGGAGCCCCCCACCGGCACAGCAGCGCCTCACCCCCCCCCCCCCCGTTACAGCCGCTACAGACGTAGGCTGAAGCCCAAAGGACATGAGGGTTAAGGCGCAGTCTGAGTTTCGGGGGGGGGGGGCACTCAGTAGGTTTTCACTCAGACGGAAGGGTCATGGGGGGTTTGTGTGTTGATGCAAACGGTGACAAAGAGAATGGGAATTGCAAAGTCTTTCATGTTACTGCAGCACCACAGGTGACTGAGCGGGTCGTAGGCTATAAAAGGAGAGGTGCCTGTGACCTGTGACTTTTTCTGATGCTTGTGATTCTGGATGATGTGAGAGAGAAATTAATAAAGCCTGCTTTGTTCTGGACCGCTCTGCCTGGTTATCCCTCTCTCCACACCTGCATGTTTTTGGCCTGTGGGAGGAAACCGGAGAACTCCCGGAGTAAACCCACACACACACGGGAAGAACATGCAAACTCCACACAGATCACTGTTGGTCAGGGGCTGGGATCGAACCAGGGATCCCATGGCCAAGGGTGAGTTGCTGTGCTGCCACAGTGCTAACCACTGCGCCACCGCACCACCCACTTCACTTCACACTTCTGAGAGTTTTAAGCACTGAAGTTATGTTTTTTTTTAGCTGTACACATTAAAGTTATTTTGAGTTGTATACATTAAAGTTATGTGTGAAAACAGGTATAACAGACGATCTGCCATGTCACATGATTATGGCAGCCTATCAGATGTCAGAGCCAAAGATTCACTGCGCAGCCTGTCAGTCTGCTTCATGCTCCATTTCCCTCTAGTCCGCTGTGGTCCACGTACGCTTTGGACGAGCCCAGCACGCACATGGTGCTGCTCATGCTCACTTTTTTCATCTACCCAGGCCAAGCGGTTGGATGCATGCGCACAACCATCATTTGTAGTTTCACTCCCACCCGATAGGTAGCGCCAAGGCACTGATGCACCAGGATTTTCACCAACAAAGACATGGCGGACTTTTTCACAAAGTTTACTTTTCAAATATAGAGTCCATTTCTGCTGTTTGACTTCCCGGTTTTCACTCCTTTTCCACGAAGATGCTGCTGCAGCTGTGAAAGAAAGTATGTATGTATAATTCATGTATGATTTTATTCTCGTTTTCCGCCTCCTCGTTTTCTTCTTCGTCAACTGATGTGCTACTGCTGTGTCAATATCGCCACCTCGTGAATAGGACGTTCAGTCTTGCGCAAGTGCTTTTCAACGCGTTCAGGTCGTGGGCAGGTGGCGCGGTCACAAAATTTGGACACTAGCGGAGTGGAGACGATGACGTAAATTTCGTCACACGAGGTTTCTGGTTACACATAGCGGACAGCAGAGGTGTAGCATGAAGCAAGCACTCACCGACTCCCCACCCGTGGTAATACTAAACAGCATAATTTTGAAAAATAAACAAAATGAGCACCATCCAAGTTTGTAAAATAATAGTGTAAAAATAAAAAAATCATCCATCTTCTTCCCCTTAATCCTTTGCATTGTGGAAAAAAATACACCTATATGCTGCTTGGTATTACCATAGAATTTGGATGAATGGTGAAACATTTCAGAAGGTAAAAAATATCTGAATCTAGTTCACTTGACTGAGCTTTCATACAGCATACTTACCCGCCTGAATTACTGCGACTCTTCAGTAAATTAAGAAATTTACTGAAGAAAATTAATTTACTGAATTAATTTTGCATTCATTATTACCTCCGCCAGGCCGAAAAGGCCAGGAGGAGGTTATGTTTTTGCCGGGGTTTGTCTGTGTGTTTGTCTGTTTGTCTGTTGGTTAGCAAGATAACTCAAAAAGTCTTGGACGGATTTCCATGAAACTTTCAGGCGTTGTTGGAAATGGTACAAGGAAGAACTGATTAAATTTTGGGGGTGATCCGGTTCACCGTCTGGATACAGGAATTTTTTAAAGCATTTTTCCACACTGTGACATACGGCCATTTTCAACATGTGCGCAGGCGCAATGGAGGGCGCTGGGCGTCGTGTCTGACCAACACAAACTCCACCTTCTTCAACGTTTTAGCCACAAAAGCATGCGGAAAACACTGGTGGCCTGGGCCCGCCAGCGTGCCTGTGCCAGCCATAGGCGCTGCGCACATTGCGCTGATCGTTGTCTGACCAACACAAACTCCGCGTTCTTCAACGTTTTAGGCACAAAAGCACACGGAAAACACTGCTGGCCTGGGCCCGCCAGCGTGCGTGTTTTTGCGCCACGCTGCAAAACCTGAGACGGCCACCTGTCCGCCGCCCGATTATTTGCCACAAATTCCCCGCCCAGCTATAGGCGCTGCGTAAAAACGACCTCTCTGCCGGGGAAGATTCTAAATTGTGTTTTGCCACGGCGCGCAACCCCAATATAATATAAAACCCACGGCAACCTGTCTAACCAATCTGCATCCGTCAGTGGAGGAGATGGACACACCAACACTTCAGTTTATTACCTCCGCCAACGAGGCAATGCTTTTACAACCGTAAAACGGGGCTATAAGGGACGGCGGGGTAATATGGGACACTTTTCTAAATGTAATTCTGCTTTTTTAATTTTGCTTCCGCCTAGATTTGATGAAGGATTCATGGATATTTGACAATAACAACACAACTCAGCGTCCTGCTCAAAATAAAAAAAGCAGAATTACATTTAAAACATTTCCCAGAAAAGTGTCCCTTATTAACCCGCCGTCCCTTATAGCCCCGTTTTACACTACTGAACCACTAATCCTATCACTATCACATTGATTGTCATTCATTTATTGTCTGTTTATTGCACTGTCCATGTCAAATAAACAAATAATCATTGTGAATCCAATTGCTAGTCATATCTTTTCATGCTCAGGGAATCTGAAAACGTACACACAAAGTGTATGGGGGGGAGCTGTGCTGCTTGGCGGAGGTCTGCGCTCTCCGAGTGCTTTTCTAGTTCCATGTGAAAGAGGAAGAATGGGGGGGGGGGGGGGGGGGAGAGACTTGGATCTTGCTTGCTGTAGGAAGATCTGAGCTGAGCTAAAGTTATACGCATACTTCAAGTCAAAACCTTTTTTCGGGTCGCGGGGGGGCTGGAGCCTATCCCAGCATCTTTGGGCGAGAGGCAGGGTACACCCTGGACAGATCACCAGTCCATCGCAGGGCCAACACAGAAAGACAGACAACCATTCACTCTCACAGTCATACCCAAGGACAATTTAGAATCCCCAGTTTTGATGCCAATTAACCTAACTTGCATGTTTTTGGCATGTGGGAGGAAACCGGAGAAATCCCGGAGTAAACCCACGCAGACACGGGGAGAACATGCAAACTCCACACAGATCACTGTTGGTCGGGGGCTGGGATCAAACCCAGGATCCCCTGACCAAGGGTGAGTTGCTGTGCTGCCGTAGTGCTAACCACTCCTCCACCGCGCCGCCCTACTTCAAGTCAAAACCAAGAAATAAAATCTCCCATAGATGGACAGTCTAAATATATTCAAATGTCTTATGGACCTCAATTCAATATTTACCTAGGTGACAGATTAGCTTCACTAGATTAAAAGTTTGTACTACAAGGATAAAGCTGATAAGATTAACCTTGTGAGTGAACAAAGAAACACCGAAGAGGAATTCAGTCTAGCTAAAAATTATTGTGCACTTCCAAAATTCAGACAACAGTCCGAGAAATTGGAAGAGCACTTTGCACAACACTTTAGCGAGAGAAAATTCACGACGCAATCGGAGTTGATAGACCCCGATAGTTTTCCACACATTATCCCCCCTGAAGATCAAGATCCTATTGATGACCCCCCTAAGGCTGCCGAATTAGAAGAGTGCATGTCTAGGTTCAAAAATGGTAGGTGCAAGGAACTGACAGAATATTCAGCAAACAACATAAATACTCCCACTCAAAACAACTCTATTTGGTTCTACTGATGGGAACAATTTGGGAATGTGTTAGGGTCCCTAGTGCAGGGCTACTTTCTTCAATCACATGTCTTTACAAGAAGGGACAGATCTCTAGCAGAAAACTACGGGGTCTTTCTATCATAGCAACACTGTCTAAGCTTTTATCTATAGTGGTTATTCAAAAAGTACGGCCAGTTTACGAAATTCTATTGCCTACACAGTTTGGATTCAGAAGCAACTGCTCCACCTGTGATGCAATCTGTATTGTTCGACATAAACTGGAGAAAGAACGGAACCTTCTCTTTGTATGTTTCATCGACCTCAAGGCAGCATATGACTGACTCCTACGGAATGTGCCCTTTTGCATTCTAGAAATTCGTCTGCAATGCCCTAAGCTGATCTCCATCATCAAGGCCCTGTACACTGTCACAATGGCCAGCATAAAGGGTGTTAGCCAATATTTCAACTCATGTAGGGTGTTGCCAAGGTGCACTTTTAGAGTCCAAGCATCTTTAATGTGTACTTGGACTTTGTCATGAGATGTGCCAACCACGAGATCAAGAGCCAACTCCCTGAGGCAGGTGCAAATATCAAGTTTGTAATACAGAACGAGGTGTCTCCCCATGAACTTCGTACTAGGACGTCACATGGTGTGATCAGAATATTAGAGCTCATGTATGCTGACGACATTGTAGTGTTTGCTGAGAGCTTGGATGAACTGAAGAAAATCTTAGAGATATGACAACACTTTAAAGATTTGGTTTACAGATGTACAAAAAGATGGAGAGAATAGCCTTTAATGTCGACAAAAGTATAGTCTAGAACAACCCTACTGATGGTTAACAACGTCGAGATAAAAAACATGGGACAGTCCCGTTACCTTGGCCACCTTATTACCAACACTGGGAAGTCAAAGTTCCTGCACCACAGGATAGCATCAGTATTTGTAAAATGGCCAGAGCTGAAACATGCTTACTGACTGCGAAATCCATCTCAATACTCGCATGAAAATCTTGATAGCATGTCTGTGGGCTCAGTTATTGCACAGCATGCAGACATGGGAGCCATCATGTGCGGAACTCCAGAAGCTCAATGCTGTTTGGAATGGCTTTTTAAGAAAAATGATAGCTGGGGGCTATGCAAGGAAGAACGCACCGCCCATGAGTCACAATCTCAAACGTTAAGCTCTATCAAATAACCCTGTCACAACCCATTGAAGTTTTCTGTCACATCCAATATACATAGCGCACGTGTGCAGAATGCCAAATGACACAATCCAAAAAGTTATGTTTGACAAGAGGAGAAATGGGAGAGGGGTTGAAGAACTGCTTGGAAACAACAGGCCCTGAAGACAATGATGAGGAAAGAAGACTTCATGTGAATGTTGGAAATTCAATTCCCATGCTCCAAGCAGCCGCGCCCCAAGGCCAATCACGTGCCACGTGGGAAAACATGATGATGATGACTGATGTGCCACCTCTCCTCAAGGACCAGACACAGAAGTCTGCAAGCTAGGGAATTTGACCAGAAAATGATAGTATTGAAGATCTAATGTTTTAAAAATTACAATACAATGCTGCTGTGATTGTGAAGGGTCCAAACAACCACTCAGTACATGTAGAGTACATAAGCACCACAGCAAAGCAGCGGGGCACGCACAGTGGCCATCACCGCTGTTCGCTGCTGGGTTGTGAGCTATATACAGCCGCCCAAAAGCACACCCTGAGTACCCACTGATGTTTGCGTGCCTATTAGGGATGGGCATTCGGTGAAATTTTCTTCACCGATCGTCGGGAGAATTAATGATTAATAATCGGTTAATCATTAACATTTTTAGGTACGTAACAAGGCAGGTAGACTACATTAGAACATCAGGAATCAGCACGGAGAGCCCTCGAGAATCTCGTAAGCTGATTGGCCGAGACGTTTCACCCCGCAAGCTGATTGGCCGAGACGTTTTACCCAGCTTCTGTCCCTGCCGAGCGGCCACCCAACAAACGAAGACCGCATTCATTGCTCTATCGCTCGTGTTACTTAGTCTAGCCGCGCAGAACTTTTTGCTGTTCTCTTGTGCCATTTTGTGCGAAATAGTCTTCCCGTCGAGCCACTACGCCGCCTCCTGCAGCTTCCCTCGACGTGTGTACACCGAATCTTCATGACCTTCTCAATAAAGTTTCTGAAAAAAAAAAAAGAATCTTCACGACCACCATTACTCAGCGCGCAACCACTGTTGGCGGTTTCTTCGCGTAATAAGGGTGTTCCATGGACCCTGTCGATGAGGTATATTTGTATGCTGCATTGCAGTGATTGCAGTACACCTGGTCATTTTTTAAATTGAAATGGTCCCACGCAACACTTCGCCGTAACCGCTTCATGATTTGGCGATTGCCCTACGGAAGCCCGCATGTATCAACTGAGGCACGCCAGGGTACGGCGATGGTGTAATGTTGCCCCCTGGTGCCCAAATTTTGCCATTGCATTGTTTGAGGACGGCCGTGCACTAGGCCTATTAACCTCGGATTGTTTAAAAAAAAACAAAAAACGGTTTGTCGACGAAAATGAACTTCCTCGGTGAAATTCTTAATGATCAATTATCGGTTAATCGGTAAATTATGCCCATCCCTAGTGCCTATAATATCCAAACGTTAACACCACTATGACTGTTTAGAGGACTGGCCAGATCATTGTACATCACATTCAACTACACATGCAGCAGGGAAGCACAAAACACAGTGGAAAGGCAGCTCTGGCTGGAGCTCCTCTCAGCAATTACCAAACAATGTTATGCATTCATTCTGTGCACAATCATCTCTGCACATTCAACACACTCCAAAAGTACTTTACTCCGCTGCATTGGGGCAAAACTATCAGACGACCCCATCTTTTCTCCTTGTTATGGTCTACGGTTGGGTTCTGTTCTAACATAAATGGAAAAGAAAATGGAACTGTTTTCACCAAAGAAAGACTGTGTGTGAAGTTGAAGCTCACCAATGCTGTGGGTCTTCAGGATCCTCAGCAAGCCCAGTCATTGCTCCCTTGAGCAGCCAGATCAGCTGTCAGCTCAGTTTATGTTTGAAAGTCAGATCCTTTTTAAATAAAGAGTGAACTGGTTTTCCAAAATCCAAAAGGTAGCACGTATTGCTGCAGCAATCCTCTCAAACAGTTGGTATTCGAGTTCACCCTCTCACCCCTGAAATCAATTGTCATTTAAAGGCTTTGCAGCCCCTGCTGCATGAACTTCTGGGATGATGCGAGGACAGGACATCACAATCACAACACAAATGGCATTTCTTTATGAAACCAGTTACAGAGTACAGAAATGAAAACCAAAGTAAGAAAACAGACCCATAATATCCTAACATTCCTGCCCCCTTACAAAAAACAAAACAAAAACCCTTCACTGAACTGAGTTACACGAATGCAAAACGGATGGGTGGTGGTCTTGGCACCTTCATCTCCCTAAGAGCAGACGCCTCTCTGTCATTCAGCCTTCCGACCGTGTGCTTCCCATTCCGCTGTGTGCACCTCCGGGACCCCGCACATGTGAGCACGGCAGCTGGTGGACTCCGGTCTCTGAACTGACCACACCCCGAGTGTGCTATGGGGTTCCAGAATACTGTAGCCCCAGCAGTGGAAAACTACGGGTGGCTGCGATTGGTTTTGCAGCATCCTCGGGAAGGGACACTGACTGTCAGCATGGTCAGTGATAGGCATAGAGTAATATTGTTATAGTAGTGTTGTTCATCACCGCGAGACCCTTGGTGACAGTTTGAGCCAATCCACTCAGTTCATCTCGCTGGCTCAAGCCACATTCAAGCCGGCCTGCCCCTCTCCCCTCCCTCCTTCTCATCCGCTCTCTCTCGCCTCATACTTGCTCCTTCCTCTTCTCCCGAGGTAGTGAACTCAGATCTATAGCCATGCCCAGTGCTTAGCCTGACTGGTTAATGTTATAACCAATAAGCAGGAATGCTTGCGTAGCTAGAGACGCT
The DNA here is from genome assembly GCA_020510985.1 of Pholidichthys leucotaenia. Taxonomy (NCBI): domain Eukaryota; kingdom Metazoa; phylum Chordata; class Actinopteri; order Cichliformes; family Pholidichthyidae; genus Pholidichthys; species Pholidichthys leucotaenia. The sequence continues at coordinate 135,956,007 of CM035841.1, read as the reverse complement.
CTGTCCAAACTCATCCTTTTTTTTGTGTGTGTGTGTGGGGGGGGGGGGGGCGCTAACTGGAAATTCACAGTGGCAAAAAAAAAAAAAAAAAAAAACAAGACTTGGGACTGCAGTCAGACTTTGCGCTGGATATGCACTGTAAGTCACAAAAAACATATTGCAGACATGTTAACAGAAAAAAAAATTGATTTGTGCCGATGTGTCACTTTAAATAAAGAGTGAACTGGTTTTCCAAAATCCAAAAAGCAGCACGTGTTGCTGCAGCAATCCTTTCGCAAACATTTGGCATCCGAGTCCATCATCTCACACCTGAAATCAATTGTCATTTAAAGGCTTTGCAGCCCCTGCTGCATGAACTTGAGATGATGGTTTCATGACCACAGGACATCACAATCACAACACAAATGGCATTTCTTTATGAAACCAGCTCCAGAGTACAGAAATGAAAACCAAAGTAAGGAAAGGAAATAGACCCATAATATCCTAACACTCCTCCTGTTTTTAACATGCAGCAGCGCCTCTCGAAAAAGTCTCAACAAACAAATCAACACGTGGCGCATCTAAATGGATCCAGGCTTATCTGGATATTTGTGGATCAATTTTTCTCTAGCACATTACCTACCTGACACATGGCTTTGACATTTACTGTACATAAAATCATACCATTTGTAGGCTACTGTATCAGGCACATTAAAGGCTAATGGCGGCTAGCACTACATTACACAAACAGAATAAAACCTGAGATGATACCGGTTGAACGACATGCCCACTTATATGCACGGTGGCCCAGGATAATGGCTGAAACTGCATCAGTCCTGCGCAGCAGTTTAATAGTAAAGCAATAGTAACCATTTTGCCCTTGACCTTTGACTTCCCAAAAGCATAGTGATAGTTCAGGGTCACAGGGTGAACCTGTGTACAAAGTATGGTAACCCTAGCTTTACTCATTCTATAGTAAAAGGGCATAGAGAATGCTAACCTTGACCCTCTGACTCCAAACCCAGTCAGAGGTCAAGGTCTCAGGGGGAACCTGTGTATGAAAGTTTGGTGACCCTAGCTTTCTTTGTTGTTAATAGATAGTTTAAATGGCAAGTTGCGTTACAGCCTTCATAAGGCAGGTGTTGACGCCACCACCGCCCATCAGCCTGGCGGTGTGACAGCAATATGCCTTCAGCCTTTTAGAGGTTTGGGGGGTGGGGCGCTCACCTCTACACCCTCACCGTCAGACAAACTGAAGCTGCTCCCCTCCCCTCTGATCATCTTTTACAGATATTTCTTCAACTGGTTAAATCTACAGATTCAGTAAAATTTGGCTGTCTGCTGCTTGCTATGAGAAATGCTCACATCCTTTTAAATGTTTCACAATAAAAGTGTGTTAAAAACTGGATGTGTTCTGATCACTGAGGCTCTATTACGCTTTTTATTTCTAATTATTTCAGGAATTGTTGAGGTTGCAATAAGTTGTTACACAAAGACACAGGATTATGTCTAGTCAGGGTCAGGCAAATCCATGGTTTGTGTTGCATTTTTAAGGCCATTAAGGAGGAATTTGGGAGTTGCTTTTCATTTTTAAAGACAAGTAATTCCTTGATTGTGGATAATCAAATTTGAGGATTTTTAAGGACCCACAGACCTGTGCCCATTTTTCTTCCATCCATTTTCTACCCATTCTTCTGGAGGTCCGGGTTGCAGAGGCAGCAGCTCAAGCAGAGAAGCCCAGACTTCCCTCTCCTCAGCCACCTGCTCCAGCTCTTCAAAGAAGATACCAAGATGTTCCCAGGTCAACTGGGATACGTTGTCTCTCCACCGTGTCCTGGGTCTGCCCCGGGGTCTCCTCCCAGTGGGATGTGCCTGAAACACCTCAGGTGGGAGGTGTCCAGGAGGCATCCTGATTAGATGCCCAAACCACCTCAAATGGCTCCTTTCAATGTGGAGGAGCAGCAATTCTACTCTGAGCCTCTCCCAGATGACTGAGCTCCTCACCCCATCTCTAAGAGTGAGTCCAGCAATCCTATGAAGAAAGCTCATTTCAGCTGCTTGTATCCGCAATCTCACTCTTTTGGTCAGTACCCAAAGCTCATGACCACAGGTGTGGGTAGGAACGTAGACTGAATGGTAAATCAACAGCTTTGCCTTAGAGCTCAGCTCTCTCTTTACCACAACAGACCGGTATAATGTCTGCATCACTGCAGATGCTGCTCCGACTCGTTTGTCAACCCCTTGCTCCATTCTCCCTTCACTCGTGAATGAGACCCCAAGATACTTAAAACTCCTCCACTTGGGGCAGGAGTTGACTATGAACTCAGGACTTGAAGGTGCTGATTCTCATCCCAGCTACTTCACAATCAGTAGCAAACCATCCCAGCAAGACCTGCTGGTTATTGCTCGATGAAGCCAACAAGACAACATCATCTGCAAACAGCAGAGATGAGATCCTGTGGTCACCGAGCATAACATCCTCAGATACTTGGCTGCGCCTAGATAGCCTGTCCATAAAAATTATGTGTAGGATCGGTGACAAAGGGCACCCCTGGCAGAGTCCAACTCTCACTGGAAATGAGTTTGACTTGGTGTTGGCAATAAAACCAAACTCTTGCAACGGTCGTATAGGGACTGGATAGCTCGTAACAACGAGCCCGATACTCCATACTCCCGCAGCACCCCCCCACAAGAGACCAGAAGGGACGCAGTTGAATGCTTTCTTCAAGTCCACAAAACGCATGTGGATTGGCTGGGAAAACTCCCACGAACCCTCGAGGATTCTTGAGAGGGTAAAGAGTTGGTCCAATGTGCCATGGTCAGGTCAAAAAACACAATGCTCCTCCTGAATCCGAGGTTCGACCAGCAGTCAGACTCTCCTCTCCAGTACCCTGGCATAGACTTTCCCAGGGAGGATGAGAAGTGCAATCCCCCTAAAGTTGGAACACACCCCCCGGTCCCTCTTTTTTAAAAAGAGGAACCACCACCACGGTTTGCCATGCCAAAGGTACTATCCCCCAACCTCCACGCAACATTACAGAGGCGAATCAGCCATGACAGCCCTATAATATCCAGGGCCTCAAGGTACTCAGGGTCAGTTTCGTCCACCCCTGGGGCCTGGCCAAAGAGATTTTTAACTACTTCGGCAACCTCAGCCCCTGTGATGGGTGAGCTGTCCCTCTCGTTCTCAAGCCCTGCTGCCTCTGTGGAAGGTGTGTCAGTAGGATTGAGAAGATCCTCGAAGTATTCCTTCCACTGTCCAACGATGTCCCCAGTTGAAGTCAGCAACACCCCATCCGCACCATACACAGTGTGGACAGGGAGCTGCTTCCCCCTTCTGAGTCGCCAAACAGTTTGCCAGAATTTCTTCAAGGCCGACTGAAAGTCTTTTTCCCTGACCTCACCGAACTCTTCCCACATCCGAATTTTTGCTTCAGCAACTACCCGAGCTGCACTCTGCTTGGCCTGCCGGTACACCTCAGCTGCTTCCATTTTTCTTCACACCTAAAAAAAAGCTGTAGGCGATTTACCTCCTAATAGCAAACACATTGAGATGATTATGATCAGTCCTGTCCCATCCCCAGCCTGGTTCTGTTAGAGGTTTCCTTCAGTTAAAAGGATTTTTTCCTCTTCACTATCACCAAGTACTACTTAACGGGTTCATCTGACTGTCAAGGACTTTTTCTGTGATTATGGGATCATTACCCTTAAAAATGCTATAAGATGACCATTGAATTGGTGCTATATGAATAATATAAAGTTAAATTCAATCAGTTCTCAGGAGACTTCATTGCAATCACAGTCACAAGTTCAACTGTGATCTTAACTGATTCAAGATGAGATTCTCTCTCCAAATTTATGGTAGATTATTGGTTATACATAATTTTCAATCTGTTTCGCAACATACTTTAGTATTTTGCATTGGGTTGTTTAACAAAGAAGTGCATTGTCTTTCCTCATTCTGACTCCTGTGATGTCATTATTCAATTGACTTTTCTCTCAATTCTGTCTCATCAATCAGTGACTGGAACCTTGACCTGCACCAACCTTCAAAGGTTTCAATGTCCTGCTTCGGTCCAAACTGCTCTCCCTCCTGACTGATGCAAACATCCCCCTGTTCCTCCTTAATCTGTGAACATTCTGCTTCCACCTGAACAACAGTAAAGTTTCTCTCCTGGTCTAGAAGCTGCTGCTCATCCAGAACCTCCTCCTGGTTAAAGTCATTTTGATGTAGGACATCTGGAGGGACAAAGACAAGAAATGTGTTGGAATATGATTAAGACACAAAGAGATAAAGTTCATCCCATTAATCTCTTAAAGTGTATTCAGCAGCAGAGACCCACAGTGTCTGTAGTGTAAATCAGAATCTTTGTCATAAACACAGTAAACACCCATGTCATCCAATTCTTACTGCTACATATGTAACTTCCTTCACACAACAGTGAAAAAGTAAGTAAAACAAAAACATAACAGTAACCATAAAAATAGTGTGCTGCGCCTCGTGCAAATGCACAATGGGTTCACTAAAATTTAGTGGGGGGCAGTGCTGACGAGCACAAACAAAAGTCCAGGAAAGTAGATGGGGGGAAGGGGCACTGAGAAAATGGTCTAAGGGCTGTGCACACAGCAATGTATTTACCCCAAACTGTGGAAGTTCGTCTACAGTTTAGCTGTCCGCGCATACTACGCCAGGTATTTGGAGGTGTGACAGTGTAGAGATTTGAAACCAGTCTCCAAAGTCGAGAGGTTTTATCAATGCTCTTTATTCGCATCTGTGTGCAATAAGACCAAAGGCATGTTACAGCCCCAATTTACAATAGATTTTAGTCAATTCTCACAGAAATACAAGTGCCGTGATTAAACTTTAAAGTGCAGATGACACGTTTTTGACTTCATCTAATTTTTCAACACATAATACAATATGACAAAATAAGTTGGTCTGTGCAGTTCTAAGTCAAACAGGCTTTTTTTCACGTGAATGTCTGATGTTTTCATGAGCGCCACGTCACCAATTACATCAGTGGCTGGAAAACCCCGCTGCCATGTAGTCACGTCATCGACAGAACACAGCGCTTGGCTGCTCATTGTACACATAGGATGGAAGCGGTTGAAAACATCGATGATAGTTCCAGCACATGTAGTCTGGAATTGGTTTGTGTTGTCCAACCTTCAGATGACTATAGTTCAGAAGAATGGGATGATAATGAAGAATCTGGGGGCATCAGACCGTATAGGTTTGAGCCGTGCCAAGCGGGCATTGTGCCAAGCCAGTCACACTCAGAGAGTGACAGTGGAGAGGCACACATGCCCGCTGCAGCAGCAGCGACAAACACACGGCAGGGGAACACCAGTGTTATTCTTTTGTTACAGATATTGCAACAAATTATTTTTCATAAATATAATTTATTTAAACCCGATTTTTCAATAAAATCATCGCACTATATTCTCTGTGGCTCAGCCATCGAGTTTATTATGGATTATATTTTGAGTTCTTGTTGTTTTTGTTTTGTACATGTGTTTTATGTGCGTTTTGAGCCACTTTTAGGTGGGGACTGTCCAAGATTCGCCAGTTCGAATACACGCGCCCTCTCTGACAGCTGTTCATGGTTTGTGTGCATCATCTGCCGTGTTGTCAGCCAGCCAATGTTGCCAACACTATCCCGACGTGTTGGCCACTCCACACAGCCGTGGTTCTGTTGCACCTCTTGAAGCGATGTCAGCCCTGGGGCACAACCGTGGTTAACACGTCTCCTCTCCATGTTCGCTGGGCGATGTCGGCCCCGAACACCAACTGTGGGTGTTTCTGTTTATTTTTGTGGGTCTTCACCTTTTTGGGAACTGTTGTCATCATTCTTATGTTCAATACATGTGCTATGGTGAATTCTGCACGTAAATCCATTCATCATGGACGGTTATGCTGTTTCATTCCATCTAGCTACAATGCTCCGCACTGTGTGTTTATATATTTATTCCATCTATCTACAATGCTCCGCACTGTGTGTTTATATTTTTATATATTTATATGTATACTAGCTGCTCTTGTTTTTTCTTGTCTTCTGATTGCTGCTCTGAGTGTTGCTATCCCTGTGCTGTTGCAATCCTGGAATTTCCCCATTGTGGGACTAATAATAAAGGCTTATCTTATCTTATCATGACCCTCTATGCGCTCTTACGCAGGGCAGGGAGAGTGAGGATGAAATAATGAGGATTTGCGTGCAGGATTCACCACAGCACATTTAATACTGAAAAACAGACAGTTCCCTGAAAGGTGAAGATGTACAAGAAACACAGACACACTTGCTGATGGCGTTCAGGAGCCGGCATCGCCCAGCAAACGAATGAGAGGAGACGTGTTTGCCACAGGTGCGCCCCTGAGCCGACGTTGCTTCAAGGACGCACGAAAGCCACGGCGAACATGGAGTGACTAGCGCGTTGTGAGAGTGCTGAAAATACTGGCAGAAAAATAGCACAGATGACAATACTATGGACCATCAGTGCATGACTGGCATGCACTGCTGGTGATGGCGTGATGAGATGAGAAGCACCTGGGCAAGGACCGGGAAACGTGATCAGCGGGGGTTTGAATCAGCTGGTGATAATGATAGAGGGGACGTGGCCAGACCGGCGAGATGTCAGCATGGGATCACAGAAAGTAGGTCAAAGCTGCGCGTAAATCCATTAATCCTTCCCCTCCTCGTGCGCTCCTCCAACATAAAAGAACACGAGGAGCGGAGGAGGCTTATGACAGTTGGAGCTGAAGCGTGTGATGTGGTCTTTCACTGCTTGCTGTTTATCTAAGCCTGTGACACAACGCAAAGGCACAGCCGTAAAATTAAAACAAGAAACCAGAGCAACTGTGAGCTACAAAGCTGCTGTCATTCCAGTCAACAACACCAGAGTCCATTCTGTCGCTTACGTCATGGGGGTGCTGCCCTTAATTTGGTGGGCGGCACCACAGTCCAGTCAGTGGCTGCGGTTTTTTGATGATAACTAGTTTATGGAGGCGCAGTTCTAAATGTTATATTGATCATTGACAATGACTTTTGGGTTTACACAACATCCTAAAAAATGTCAAAATCGTGTCATCAACCCTTTAAGCCCGATGTGTTTATAATAAGGATTTGGTTAAAAAAGGGCTCTTAATGGTACCTGTCAAACTTTTTTTTTTTTTTAAACACACTAGGGTCCAGCCTTATATAGAAAAATCATCATCAAAATAATAACCAAGGAGGATGCTACCTTTGCTGAATGATGAAAAAAGAAAAAAATCACAGTGGAGGTGATGACAGTTGCAGCTGACATCACATCGTATCACTTTTTTTTTTTCTTACTTGTAGTGCTTTTGTAAGTTATGACTGAAGACTCATCAAATATTCCAACCAGCTGTCAATAAATCAGATTTTTTATTGCCTGCAATTATACAGGTTATGTCTTTAGCCTATTTAATTCAAATTTATCTGTATAGCACCTAATCACAACAAACGTCATCTCAAGGTGCTATTTATATGACTCCCTCATTCTGTCATCTAAAAAAATGAATATAAATATTTCTTACAACCTGAATCTGGCATTTACAGTTATAATCAAAGTCACTAGTAACTTCTACTTATCACTCATTAGTTACAACAGCAGTTTTCACAACTTTGGTGGATCCGTGTGCACGTGTAGTTGCTTCTACGATGCATCGTGTGCATACAGAGGTTTCTCTTCGGGTCTAACAGAAAACCTTGTGTGCACCAGGCCTTAGTGTTCAGGAGTCTGTTGGCCTGTGGGTTAGGGCTGTGCGATATGACTATATAAAAACGTCTATAATTTCATAGAATACTATCGTTTATATTGTATTTAAAATGCACATACCTGAGTTTATTCAGTAAAGCTCCTACCTCACCACTACTTGTCACCACCCCGTTTCTTCCCCACAGTGCGCAGCTGTGTGCAGCGGAACAGGTGTGGTGGGTGGCTAGGTTTCAGTCCAGTGGTTGCTAATGCCAACGCCAAGCTACCAGTTCAGACAGCTGCTACTCCTGTTTGCCAGGGATGTGGGACTGTTTATCATCGTGCTGCGTCAGAGAGTTCGCCAACTTTATTTTAATAGGAGGTCAGTAACATTAACAACATGTCTAATTATAAAATGCTAAATGGCGAGACAAAGTTGTGCTAACTGGAAACATGTAGCAGACCATCGTTTTTTTTGGTTTAAATTACTTCTGAGTTTCTTAGTTTTGTCTGAAAAAAATTTATTAAAGCTGTAAAAGTGTATGATGGTAGCACATACATGCAAAATAAATAAATACATTAAAACGGGTCAGAAGAGCAAGTTGGCTCTTAATGTAATTTATTTGATTTCTAATTATTTTAATTAGTCAAGTAGTGATAATGAAAAAGGTTAAAGTCATGACATATGTTTTATTACATTACCTTTTGTGTCTTTGACTTTCAGGTCATGACCAATCTGAAATATTTTTACTAAGAAGCAAACAGGTTAAATCGGGGCAGAATGGCAGTCTTTAGGCTGCAGATCTACACTTAAAATTTTCATTGATTTAAACTAACAGCTAATTTATCTGTAGATGACAGCCATGGGTAATTTTCTCATTTTTAGACATTTTTTTATGCTATGGTTTGGTTTTTTTTTGCTATTCTCCTCTGGCTCAGGAAATATTTAACTTATTGATGTTTACTTTTTATTATGCCTTGGTGAAACGGAGGCATACAGTAATCAGTTAGTGCTTCTATTTGTGGCTGTGTGCATCTGTCCGCCTCTCTGTTTCAGCTCACCTGGTCAAAATTAAGTGGAACTAAAGGCTTGTACCACCATATTTTCTTGATTTTTAATATTCCAGAACTTTGCAATAACACTTTGTTTTTGAAATAAATACACATTTAACTCGCCATTTCTGTCAATGCCGCAGCGAAGAAAGGTATTGTAATAACTGTCCTGGGCCAGTAGAGGTCAGAGTGCCACTTTTTTACAGCCACCCATGCTACCACGCCACAGGCACCAAGGCACAGCACCTTGGTGCTTTCATTCATATATGATTTTGAAGGAAAAAAATGAAATCTATGAGAATCAGGTCTCAAATGCACATTACAAAACCATTTTATAACACTGCAAAATTATGAGGGAAATGGTACATGTAAAAAAAGATGATCTTTTATACGATTATCTACACTGTCCAATTTACAGAAAAGGTATATCGTGATATATATCGTTATCGTGATATGAATTTTTTGTCATATCACACAGCCCTACTGTGGGTCGAAGCCATTTACCAGCGAGAACAGGCAGGATTTCAAACTCCTGCAGCATCTTGCTGATGGTAGCAGTGTGAGCAGACTGCATTGTGAACGAGTATTGTCCTTGATGATTCTAGGAGCCATGAATGAAACAATGTTTTTATATTTTTTGTTGCATAATCACAATGATTGGCTGGTCACCTAAATATGGCCGTTGATGGTTATTGGCAAGTATCAGCTGTAAGAGGACTGAACTGGGATGCCATTTTTTTGTTGACCATATTTCCATCACATTAAATTTCTAATGTGGTTTATATATCATCTCCGCCTGTGCCACTGAATTTTTTTGTAATAAAGGATCAACATCTTTAATCTGAGTCCAGCAATTGTGGACCTTGGAAGCTGCAATAATGATGTCATGGGACCTCCTGATGATCCTGGTGGTGTAGATGTCTGTGAGTGATAGGAAGGCTGCTCCAGAGATGGATTGTGCAGATTTATCATACACTGGAGATAGTTCCTGTCCCAAGTGGTGCAGCCAGCATGCCGAGAGTTTTGGTTGACATCCCAAATTTCCTCAGCCTCCTTAGGAAATAGTCTCTGCTAGGGATTCTTAATGAGTTGGTTGCAGTTGTGTAAACAGGGTGTCGTGAAGCACTGCAGTCAGCTGTAAATCGTAATGGAGGTCCATGACAGTGAGACCAAAGACTACCGTTTCTGACTGCCTTGTTTACTCTGAACAAATCTTTCCCTGTAGATCTAACATTTCTTGTACATTTACAGACATTTACTGTTGAAAATCAGATTTTTTCCACAAGGTTTTGATATCCAAATATTTATACTTTCCTTGCTAGTTGGCAAGGTTTTTGTCATGAATTTAATAGTTTTGCAAATTTAAAACTGTGTACCTTACATATAACAGCTTTTCCTCACAAATTATGAGTTTTGTCTTTGCTTACTCTGAGGAGTGACCAGATTTTCAATCCCAATAGTTAATAAACTGAACTTCTCAACTTCTCATTAGTTCTACATACCCATTTCGTGTAATTTTACTTTGGAAATTGAAGTCATCGTTTCTTTTTGTTTACTTCCACAGGATGATGTGATGTGGCAGCTGATGAGACTGGTTCCGTTAGGATGAGGGCCCCATAAAACTTCTCAGACTCAGAACGTGGACTTCTTCATCAGGGTTTTATTCTCTGGCACTCAGCATAGACCAATCAATGGTAGGTCTCTGCAGAGCTACATCAGCTATTCATCCACAAGGAGCAGAACAGGAGCTGAACCACCGACGCCGACCACAATGTTCTCACCAACCTGTTCCAACAACATTCAGAGAAGAGATACATTCTTCATTATGATCTACAAGGAAAACACAGCCAATCTCATTCATGTTTTTTTTTCTACTATAACAGGTAAGCAGATGTGCATTGCTATTAAATGCTTTTCTGTGAATAACCAGGAAATCAATGTTGTCCATTCTTCAATGATCGTGTCTCATCTGTCCATGTTTTCACCAAAACAGTAAATTATATTCACACCAGCTTTATTAAATCTTCTGCTAATGGCAGAAACATACTTCCATCCTATGAAAGAATCATACAGAGCCCCCAGAGGACTGAACACTACTGTAGACAGTGTGAGTGGAGGACAGCAGCTGATGTGGGGAATGTTCACCTTCAGAACAACACTGACAAACTGGCTGCAGTGAGAGTGGAATGAGAAATAAACACATATTGTAGTGTAAATTTTCTTAGTTACTGGGTAAGATAAACAACACTGCCACCACCTTTGTTAATCTGGTCTGATGTTCAGAGGCAAGAGAACAGTCCAAGACGACCGCTTTTATAAAAATAACTAGCTCTTTATTACAAAAACAAATTAAAACCCTAGAGAGACCCCCAACCCACAGCTTCTAATCAGTAGCTAACTTAAAATGAGTTCTCCACAGCCACTGTACTGCAAACCAAATTAAATCATGCAAATACAAAATTCAGCACAGCTTCATGCTCGAAACATCATGGCAAACAGGAGACCACTCCCAATAGAGCTCACCAGCCCATGGAACAAACACACAGTGCATTCTGGGTTGGGTAGGCCGGGCGATTGTAAACAGACCGCAAGTACACGGTGCCTCGACATTTCTTGTGAATGAATGAAAAAATAAATAAATAAATAAATCACAAAATGGACCGTTCGAAGGAAAATTTAAAGGGACAATACTACACCAAACTGAATGGGATGGCAAAGCTTGAAGGGGTTAATGGACTGGATCCCTACTAACATACCACATGGAGTTTGGACATAAGCATTCTGCCTAACTTCGACCATGCCTTCATTTATAATTATATGATTTTAAGTGTAAGTCCATACACACACAAAGTTTTTAGTAACTTTAGGTCTTTGCAGCAAGCAAAAGTGCAGTTCACAGATGGATGGGTGCATGACTTGGAGATGTACAAGGCAGCCCTGAAGACAGTTGTGTGCACAAAGGTATGTTTTTTTTTTAATTTCCTCTCGAGTATATTTATTTATTTACTAAATAAAATAAATAAGTACATGTCATAAATAAAATGAATTATGCATCCAATATATATATATGAAAGTGTGCTTTTACTGAATGTAGCATGTAAGCTACATGCATGTAGCTGATGCTGAATGCATGTAGCATCACACATTGCTGCCAATTTTTGTTTCATATTAAAGACAAGAATAAAAAGATGTTTTTACCTTGACATGTTTCAACTGTCCACTGCAGTTCACCACACGTCTCAGACGTCTGAGGAAGACTGCAATGGACATGTAAAGGAAACATGTAAAGGTAAAAACATCTTTTTATTCTTATCTTTAATAACGAAAAACAAAAAACTAATAATTAAAAAGAAGACAAAATTAACCTACTCTAGCTAAACATTGCTGCTGTTTACTGCTGGTAATGCTTATGTTTTAACATGTTTTATATTGTAAAAATGTGTGTGTGGGGGGGGGTATATTTCTTAGGTTAATCACTCCATGCGGCTTAGCCAACAGCCTCTTCAGCCATGGGTTATCCTAACATCCAGTGGAGAAGTGGAGAGTGCTCATTGCACCTGTATGGCTGGGGTTGCAGAGAAGTGTGTACATGTTGCAGCACTGTTGTACAAAATTGATGCAGCTGTACGTTTGCGGGGGAATGTCACACCAACAGATGTCACAGCCTACTGGACAAGGCCTGCCAATGTGAGTAAAGGGCGGGGAGCGCCATGCCACAGCATTGACTACACCACCAGTACAGCCAGGAAAAAGCACTTGATAAATCAATAAATGACAGTTCCCAAAAAGCGGACACGCTGCGGAGGCAGGCCGATTGCACCACGTACACTTGCTGACTTGGAACCCCTCACCAATCTTAAGAACAAACACAAGTCTGCACTCTGTTCTGTGATGGAGCAATTCTGCCATCTTTATGCAGACCCTGTTCAGCCATGCATTCTGCCCAAGTCCCTGCTTCAGCTTCGATACCCTGGAATGGATGAGTGTGATTTATCAGTCCTGCAGCAGCACTGCAAGGGCCTAGCACACCTGGTTGCAGTAACGGACACAGCAACAGTAACGAGACATCAACACAAGTCTGATATTTGGCACACAGTGCGAGCAGGACAGATAACTGCCTCCAACATCCATGTTGCTGTTTCCATGTCAACATCCAGACCCGTTGTATCAACTGTGAAGGGGGTGTGCTACACACAGAGAGTGACAGACACTGACCCAGAGCCGATCAAATGGGGGCGAGACAATGAGGAAACAGCATTAAACGGCTACACAACAGAGAGCAGGCTGCAGCACATGGACTTGAAAGTGGAACAATGTGGTTTTATAATCAACTCCTCTTTTCCTGAAGTTGGTGCAACCCCTGATGCACTTGTGTCCTGCACTTGTGGAAAAGGCTGTGTGGAAATAAAATCCCCACATAAGCACTGAAGCAACATCCTGCAGGCCTGTGCAGACAAGGATTTTTGCCTGAAACTCTCTGATGGGAGACTAGAGCTCAAGCACAGTCACAAGTACTACAAGCAGGTACAAACCCAAATCTTTGTGAGTGGCTCACATTTCTGACTTTGTTGTGTGGACCAAAAAAACTTGTGTCGTCGTACACGTCACACGAGATTCTGACCTGTGGGAGCAAACACTTTTACCAGTGGCCCAGAATTTTTTTTAATAAAGTTGTCCTACCTGAGCTTGTTGCCTGTCACTATACTGGAGTTGTGGCCTAGCTGATAGAGCATCCGCCCCACACGCGGGAGGCCAGGGTTCAAATCCCGGCCGGGTCATGCCAAAGACCATATAAAAGTGGAACTTCCTGCCATCCAGCTTGGTGCTCAGCAATAATGGAACGGCGGAGGGAAATGTGGCGGCGCCTTGCATGGCAGCGACCCCTCTGATTCTACATGTGATTAACATTGTAGATAGGAGAAACAATTTCGTTCCACTGTACATGATTGGCTGTATGGACTGAATGACAGTAAAACTGGCTTATCCTTTACGGACCCTGACCTCACAACACAAAGGAGGGAAGCTGCAGCTGACAAACCCACCCAGAAGCCCAAAAAATGACGTCTAATGGCATTACAGCCAGGTCCCACACACAATCCAAAAAGACAGGCACATGAAACAGCAGAAGTGTGGTGTACTTGCAGGCAGTCAGAAGAGAAGATGACATGGTTGCCTGTGATAACCAAAACTGTGCAATTCAGTGGTTCCATCTAGGATGTGTGGGACTCGGTGAAGCACCAGCCCCACAGCTGCAGTGGTTTTGTGACATGTGCACACTAGATTAGTATTGTAGCATGAGACTGCTTTGTACCATAACATTGTTGTGTGAACAATGATACATGTCGATGATACATGTCAATTTATACTGACATTATAAATAATGCATGCCAATTTATATTCTTGTATTGTATTTACTATAGGTTTTCTTTGTAACTTAAAAGTGTTCAATATTATACATAGTTTCACAGAAGTTGGACTGTGCTTTGCACACATTTTGTACAGTGTTTTCCACCACTTAAGTTATGGTTACAGTTTTGCATCTTAGAAATAAAGAGCTGGCGTTTGTAAGCCATTGTGTACTTCATTCCAAAAATTGTTACAAAGCAAGCAAGGAAGCAAGTGTATTATATAGCACATTTCATACACAAGGGCATCTCGATGTGCTTTACATACATAAAAATAGGAGGAAAAAGCAAAATGCTTGAGTAATTAAAAAAAAAATAAAGAGGTGCTGCTTTATTGATGCAGTTAAATACATTATGTCAAAAGGGGTAAACCACACCAAAAACATGTCAGTGTCCACATTCTAAGCCTATGGCTTTATAACACAGGTTACAGCAACCATCTTATCCAGTAAAGCCATGTCCTCACCTTCACCTGGTACCACAAAGGCCAGATGTATAGTGTCATTCAGTATTGTATATTTGGAGCGCATGCAGCCGATTACTCTCTCCACATGGATTCTGACATGAGCTAGTTTCCTTGTCTCCTCTACATCTCTGGCATCAAGCTGGCTGTGGCCCCTGGTGAATGCAGGCATTTTCAGTGAGGCACCTACAAGGGCAATGCTTTCCTTAATGTCAAATCCACAATTTACCAATACGATGTCTCCTGGTGAGTTTCTGAAGAAAGCCACAGTTCTCCATTATCTGTTTTTCACTGGCACGCACCCCCCAGCCTTTGGAAATAAAAGATATGCCTCCTTGTGGGGTAATGCCTATCAAACATTTGATAGTGTGCCTGCTTTTGTAGTTTGAATACGTCTGGGCCTTTGCACTTAGATTTTGCGCTCCCTCAATGAAAAGTTCAAAGCAGTCAATAACTGTGACCTGATTGCCAAACATTTCAACGCACTGATGTGGCATGCTAGCCTGCAAGCAATGTCTCTTTGGCCAGTACACCAAAGGGATAAGGTGTGCATAGAGTACATTTATGGTGTCGCAGAATAGGATGGCTGCGGTTTGCCTGCTTATGTCAAAAAGGTGTGCAATATGTTGAGGAGGTAAATTAAGCCGCAACTCGTCGTCGGCCTCCGTCGGTCTATGATGACCATGGAAGAGAATCCTAAACGTCTACTCTGCTGGAACAGCACCGCCTGTGGCTGAACAGGCCGATGCGCGAATGGCAGTCTCTGTCACACAGGTCGCACTTGTGGGTGGTCTCCGTGCTGCTGGGTCTGTGGCGGTTCTTCCTGCGGGTCCTTTTTTCATCTGCTGCAGCAGTCAGTCTCTCTTCACCCGCCTTGAGCTGTCTGGTCAGGATGCCTCTCCATTTGGAGCGGTCCGTTGCAAGGTCCTCCCAGCGCTCTGTGTTGATCTCCACGGCCTTCATGTCTCTCTTGCAGACGTCTCTAAAGCGCAGCTGTGGGCGGCCAACATCTCTCCTGCCAGTTGCCAGTTCTCCGTAGAGGATGTCTTTGGGGATTCTGCCATCCTCCATACGGTGAACGTGGCCTAGCCACCGAAGCCTGCGCTGCCTGAGTAGAGTGAACATGGAGGGAAGGCCGGCGCGGGACAGAACTTCTGTGTTGGGCACTTTGTCCTGCCAGGATATGTCCAGGATGTGGCGAATGCAGCGCAAGTGGAAGGAGTTCAGTCTCTTTTCCTGCCGGGCGTATGTTGTCCACGTCTCACTCCCATAGAGCAGTGTGCTGATGATGCAGGCATTGTACACTGCCATCTTCGTCTTGACAGAGAGTTTGGGATTCTGCCACACTCGTGTGGTGAGGCGAGCGAGTGTGAAGGCTGATTTTCCAATCCTCTTGTTGATCTCTGTATCAAGGGAGTGGTTGTTGCTGATCGTGGACCCCAGGTACGTGAACTGATTCACGACCTCCAGCTCGTAGTTGTCGATGGTGATGGTTGGTGGTGCTTCCGTGCCTTGCGCCAAGACGTTAGTCTTCTTCAGGCTGATGGTAAGCCCGAAGTCCTTGCATGCCTGGGAGAAGCGGTCCATCAGGGTCTGAAGCTCCTGCTGTGTGTGGGTTGCGACTGCAGCGTCGTCTGCGAACAGCATGTCTCTGATTAGAGCCTCGCGTACTTTGGCTCTGGCTTTCAGGCGGGCGAGGTTGAAAAGCCTGCCGTCAGATCAGCCGCAACTACATCACAGTTAAAAGGAGAATTTGAAAATGGGAAATATTTTCTGTCTGTTAGGCTGGGAAAAATCTGCATCAGCACACCCATCAGCAAACTGAAAGAAAGAAAGCCCAGTGTAGTATTTCACCTCTGAGTCATTATATTTGAGAAAATTCTCATCCAGGGTCTTTCTGGAGAGCTCTTTAAGTTTCTGTTTTCCTCTTGCAAGAGTAAAATTTCGTTAAACCTACGGTGACACATGCTACAGTTCTGCAGTTCTTGCACATTTTCCACTGGAGCATCATCAGCCTGACAGATCTGTGCTCCTTCATCAAATGTGTCCTCCATCTTAGCCAGAGGTGTGGTGTTATCTATTGGTGATAAGGACAATATACTACTTTAGTTAATATATTTTGTAATCAAAAGGAATCCCAAGACACATTTTAGAAAGAAAAACTGAGCGCCCCCCCCAAAAAAGACCACCTGAATATAAAGGAGCTACATTATCCATCTCAGTCACGGGGCCAGTGATGTTGGGGGTCTGTGTTGGGGGTTCATTTAAATGCCCTGCCAATTCTTTTTGTTGTGTTCTCGTCCTTCTGCATAAGCGGTTAAACCTGTCAGGAGTGGTAGCTTGAAGCTCTGCATGCCCAAGGTTTAGAGAAGGTGCCCAGTCAGGATCACACTAGCATTTCATAAGCTGGTCTGCCTGTAAAGGCAAAGGAAACAGTAAGAAGATACTTTGGTGCAGAACAAATTAAAACCACTTACACAGGTAACTTTTTCTACCTATTCGAATATCGGAGTCTTTCTTTAGCTTGTGGTGACCCAGCACAATGCAGACTGATACTATTCACGCTGAGCAGAGGACAATTTGCATACGAACAGAGAGCCCCTAGGAGACAATCAGAACAATGGACTATTGTTATACATCCCCGGATTAAGGAGAGGAAGTCCTGGCACCAGTTGGTCACGCAATTGATACAGTGGGATAAAAAAGTATTTAGTCAGCCACCAATTGTGCAAGTTCTCCCACTTAAAAAGATGGGCGAGGTCTCCAATTTTCATCATAGGTATACCTCAACTATGAGAGACAAAATGAGAAAAAAAAAATCCAGAAAATCACACTGAAGGATTTTTAATGAATTAATTGGTAAATTCCTTGGTAAAATAAGTATTTGGTCAATAACAAAAGTTCATCTCAATACTTTGTTATATACCCTTTGTTGGCAATGAGAGGTCAAACATTTTCTGTAAGTCTTCACAAGGTTTTCACACTGTTGCTGGTATTTTGGCCCATTCCTCCATGCAGATCTCCTCTAGAGCAGTGATGTTTTGGGGCTGTCACTGGGCAACACGGACTTTCAACTCCCTCCAAAGATTTTCTATGGGGTTGAGATCTGGAGACTGGCTAGGTCACTGCAGGACCTTGAAATGCTTCTTACGAAGCCACTCCTTCGTTGCCCGGGCGGTGTGTTTGGGATCATTGTCATGTTGAAAGACCCAGCCACGTTTCATCTTCAATGCCCTTGCTGATGGAAGGAGGTTTTCACTCAAAATCTCACGATACATGGCCCCATTCATTCTTTCCTTTACACGGATCAGTCGTCCTGGTCCCTTTGCAGAAAAACAGCCCCAAAGTATGATGTTTCCACCCCCATGCTTCACAGTAGGTATGGTGTTCTTTGGATGCAACTCAGCATTCTTTCTCCTCCAAACACAACAAGTTGAGTTTTTACCAAAAAGTTCTATTTTGGTTTCATCTGACCATATGACATTCTCCCAATCCTCTTCTGGATCATCCAAATACTCTCTAGCAAACTTCAGACGGGCCTGGACATGTACTGGCTTAAGCAGGGCGACACGTCTGGCACTGCAGGATTTGAGTCCCTGGCGGGGTAGTGTGTTACTGATGGTAGCCTTTGTTACTTTGGTCCCAGCTCTCTGCAGGTCATTCACTAGGTCCCCCCATGTGGTTCTGGGATTTTTGCTCACCGTTCTCGTGATCATTTTGACCCCACGGGGTGAGATCTTGCGTGGAGCCCCAGATCGAGGGAGATTATCAGTGGTCTTGTACATCTTCCATTTTCTAATAATTGCTCCCACAGTTGATTTCTCACACCAAGCTGCTTACCTATTGCAGATTCAGTCTTCCCAGCCTGGTGCAGGTGTACGATTTTGTTTCTGGTGTCCTTTGACAGCTCTTTGGTCTTGGCCATAGTGGAGTTTGGAGTCTGACTGTTTGAGGTTGTGGACAGGTGTCTTTTATACTGATAACGAGTTCAAACAGGTGCCATTAATACAGGCAACGAGTGGAGGACAGAGGAGCCTCTTAAAGAAGAAGTTACAGGTCTGTGAGAGCCAGAAATCTTGCTTGTTTGTAGGTGACCAAATACTTATTTTCCACCATAATTTGCAAATAAATTCTTTAAACATCAATGTGATTTTCTGGATTTTTTTTTCTCATTTTGTCTCTCATAGTTGAGGTATACCTATGATGAAAATTGGAGACCTCGCACAATTGGTGGCTGATTAAATACTTTTTTGCCCCACTGTATGTATGGACTGATATGTATATCAACATGAAGATGTGCCATGCATTCTCTCTTATCTGTATAAAAGAGCTTACTATACATGCCTCAAGGGACACAGGACGCACACACACACACAGCACAACACAGCGCACAGCGCTACAGTGTGTCTCATGATGATGGAGGAAATAAAACAAACCTTCCAGCTGGTCACATCTCGCCTGAACTTATTTGTTCCTCCACAGTGGTGACCCTTGACGAAGAATGGAACACAAGGCGAACACCCCGGAGATCACCCGGACGGGAAGCCCCAGCACGCGTCATGGTGCGCCCCTCGCCTGATCTTTTACCTTCACACCGGTGACCTAACGAGGGAGAATGACCGTCTGCTCCCTCTCACCGCGCTGTGGATCCCAGAGGATCAGAGAACGCCTGCAACCTCTTCATCCTCACCGGAGCGCAGCACTGGGACCAAAACGCACCATGAACGACACGAGCAAACAAAGGAAGCAGCCTGAACGGGGACAATCATCGACACTGACTGCATTGATTTCCACCGAGCTCCCCGACTGACTAAACACTGGACAGTGGACCGCCCGCGCACAGAAGTCCCGCAAGCACACCGCCGGATTACGAGGACAGCACAACTGCCAGCAATGTGGTCACTGCGCCAGGTGCGCGCCACGCACGAGGGACAAACCGGCTCCACAGATTTTTACATCGTCCTCTGCCGCTGCACCTGCCCGAGGAACACGGTCGATCGCCATCCTTGGAACCTTTAGGGCTGCTCTTGCACCTGAAGCATACGTGCAGCCCGCACACAGGATTTTGTATGGGTTTCTCAGCCACGGCGCACAAGGGGAATTTAGCCGATTGCTTTCCCTGATGACTTTAGGGCTGCTCCCGCACCTAAAGCCAAACCGCCTCACACCCTCACACAGCTGCAGTTGTTTCACAGCCGCAACGCATCCTCGGGGAATTTGGCTGCTTGCCTTCCCCACATCCTCGCTGGATCGAGCCGCGAAAGGAGTCAGATAAAATGTTTTTTTCACAGCTGCTGTGGATCTCCACCAGGTTTACCAGGAAAGTCCCTCACCATCGCGGATCCACACGCAATTTTTCCACGGCCCAGACACCTTTGATGTCCCAGGCCGGCACTCGCTTACTCCCACCCCCTTCCCCTCGTCCTCCACAGCGCTTTTCTCGCGCCTCACTCCCTAAAGCTGGCCGATCACCATCTGGTTCCATTACGCACAACTGCACACCGGCCCGTACGCCCACGGTCCACAGCTGTTCATAGGGATGTGATTTGGGGTTGGGTAAATTATCTGAAAATTTAGCAGGGGGTCTGGGGGACATAGTCCCTCAGTGGGGTCTGGGGCAGAGCCCCGGTGGGGGGGCAAGGGGGGCGAAGCCCCCCGAAGCTCCTGGGTTTTTATGATTTTTAAGTACCAGAACTGTGCTTAAATGACATAAAACAAACAGCTGAATGTCACTTATTACTGTATAATATTGACTTATGTTCCAAGAAGATAGCATTCCTAAAATATTCCAACAAGCATTATCCATCACGTGTGGCATTAAAAATATTTTTTAAATAAAGTCCAAAACATCTTCAGCAGGCAAGATGAAGAAAAGTGAAAAGTGAACTCCTGTGGCAGATATAAAGGTCTACATTTAACCATGAGAAACTCCAGGTTAGCTGAGCAGTGTCTCCCAACAGTGACAGAGTTCGTGCATCAAGCCTTGTTAATATAAAAGCATACTCCCCCACCTCTGGTCTTACCGGAGTCATTAGCTGCTCTGTCTGCCCGGAGAGTGTGCCGTCCGGCCAGCTCGACAGCACCGTCAAGTAATTCAATTCAATTCAGCTTTATTTATAATGCGCCACATCACAACAAAAGCCGTCTCGTGGCGCCACACAAGTACTCCACTATGTCGCCATGTTTCCGTGAAAATCATGATACTGCAGTCCATAAGTTTCTTATTGTTGGTGATCCAAAGCCGTAGCTCATCCATTCTGTTCGCCACTGACCGTACATTAGCGAGGAAGATGCTGGGTAGAGAAAGCCGGTGCGGTGTTAGCTTTAGCTTAGCTCTTAGCCCTCCGCGCTTCCCCCGCCTTTGTTTACGGTCCCTACGCCGCTTGCGAGCACTTCCGGTCGGCCGGGTAGCTTACCTAGCGTCGGGTGTTCTCCAGAGCTCAGGGATGAAACGTAGATTGCTGATAAAAAGGTTGTTATTTTGTAATCCAATGTCCAAAAGTTCATTTCGGGTGTAGGATGTAAAAGCGAAGCTGTTCTGAACGAACAGACCCGAAAATAGCAGAAATATCGCTGCTAATCCGCAAAATCTGAAGAGACGCTGAGCCTCCTGTTGTGCAAGCGCCGCCATCTAGTCTGAAAATTTTTGGAAGATAAAAAAAAGTGGAATTCCACGAATTAGCGGAAAAATCACATCCCTACGTTCAACGTGCTGGAACCTGGAGCAGAGCACACTGTTTTTTCCACCCCTCCCCCGTCCCTCCACGGACTGACATGCCCTCCGACAGTTCTACCGTAGCTGGAGCCCAAAAAACGGGGGGGGGGGGGGGGGAGCCGTGTGGTGACCCAGCACAATGCAGACTGATACTATTCACACTCAGCAGAGGACAATTTGCATACGGACAGAGAGCCCCTAGGAGACAATCAGAACAATGGACTATGGTTATACATCCCCGGATTAAGGAGAGGAAGTCCGGCCACCAGTTGGTCACGCAATTGATATGTATTGACTGATATGTATATCAATATGCATATGTGCCATGCATTCTCTCTTGTCTGTATAAGAGCTTACTATACATGCCTCAAGAGACACAGGACGCACACACACAGCACAACACAGCGCTACAGTGTGTCTCATGATGATGGAGGAAATAAAACTCTGAAACCCTCCAGCTCGTCGCATCTCGCCTGAACTTATTTGTTCCTCCACAAGCTTAGCTTTGTTTAGCTTAGCACTGCTAACGTAGGCTAAAAGCTATGACCAAGAAAGTTTTAACCACTCAGCAACAACAGACTTATATACAGTAAATCATAACGTACCTTTATGAAAATGCTTTGAACACACGACCATCGATAAAGGAGTGTGGTTGAAAGTTATGTTGGGTCTTCTCACTGCTGCAATCCAGCCCATGCGTTGCCTCTTTGTTATATCCAAAACGTGGGCTGTGCTGTTCTTCCATGCTGGAAAATGATAAAAGCCTATTCCGTCGTTTATCCGTTTTTCACGGTGGTTGTGAGCACAACTATTGCAGTTTACAACACAGCAATACTTCCCCATGTCTGCTTCTTTGTGTGCTTCTGCTTCTATGTCTGCTATGCGGACGTCAATTTTGTAAACACTACGTCACACTGGCAAGCTCTATTATAAGCAAGTCACTACACTAAGACTAGGGGTGTAGAAATCCCTCCCACTTAAGTGCAGTTGCCAGTTCTGAAGTCTGCAGACAGGGTGTCTTATTCAAAAAGAAAATATCCACCCATTCCCCAGGTCAAAAGAAACAAAAAAGGACAAAGGACAACTATGCTTAAACATAAAGGTGCAATATAAAGGATTCTGACCTCCTGGCCAGTAGGTGTTCCACGCACTGTTGACTCACTATAATCTTGTTCCGGTTGCCAGGTAGCAATAAACAGCACTTCCTGGAGGCTAACATCAATATACTGCAGACCGCTAACATCTCAGACCTTTGGTTATTATAAGCCAGACAGTTGCGCTTATTCACCTCATGATGGAGGAAGTCCTTACAGAGGGTGAAAAAATGTTGTGGTTTATTACTTGATAGTCAAAAATCTGACATACATTTCTACATATACATTGGGGCAAAAAAGTATTTAGTCAGCCACCAATTGTGCAAGTTCTCCCACTTAAAAGATGAGAGGTCTACAATTTTCATCATAGGTATACCTCAATTATGAGAGACAAAATGAGAAAAAAAAATCCAGAAAATTACATTGAAGGATTTTTAATGAATTAATTGGTAAAGTCCTTGGTAAAATAAGTATTTGGTCACCTACAAACAAGCAAGATTTCTGGCTCTCACAGACCTGTAACAACTTCTTTAAGAGGCTCCTCTGTCCTCCACTCATTACCTGTATTAATGACACCCGTTTGAACTCATCATCAGTATAAAAGACACCTGTCCACAACCTCAAACAGTCAGACTCCAAACTCCACTATGGCCAAGACCAAAGAGCTGTCAAAGGACACCAGAAACAAAATTGTAGACCTGCACCAGGCTGGGAAGACTGAATCTGCAATAGGTAAGCAGCTTGGTGTGAAGAAATCATCTGTGGGAGCAATTATTAGAAAATGGAAGACATACAAGACCACTGATAATCTCCCTCTATCTGGGGCTCCATGCAAGATCTCACCCCGTGAGGTCAAAATTATCACGAGAACGGTGAGCAAAAATCCCAGAACCACATGGGGGGACCTAGTGAATGACCTGCAGAGAGCTGGGACCAAAGTAACAAAAGGGCCTTTTCCACTAGCACGCTTTAGCGCGACACGGGACGGCTCAGCACGTTTTGTACGCTTTTCCACAAGCCCCAACACGGTTTAACAGCCGCGATTCTCAGCCCCGCTGAAGGGCAGGGTACAGCAGTGCTGAGCTGGGCCGTGTTGTGACGTTAACAGACTGGTCGCCGCTGATTGGTAAGGTCATAACCGGCGCTGATTGGTCAGGTTGTAACCGCCCCTCTCCGCCTCCTCTTCTACCGAATCTTCACGACCTTCTCAATAAAGTTTTTGAAAAAAAAAAAAAAAAAGAATCTAGACGACCGCCATTACTCAGCGCGCAACCACTGTTGGCGGTTTATTTTCAGTGTATTGCTGTGCTATTTTCATTTATTCTCTATCAAAAATGGCTTCGCGTAATAAGGGTGTTCCATGGACCAATAAGGAGCTGCAGTGTCTGCTCACTGCATTGTCAGACGAACGTATCCAGCGCGAGTTAGACGGAGCCACCCGGAATGAAAAAATATACCGGGAGGTCTCGACATCGAAGTCCTTTAACGGTGAGTTTTAATTTATTTTTATTGTGCTTTTTCTCGCAAATATATTCGGTAAGACGCTCAGTTTATTTATGCAATAAAAAAGCTGTTCATTTGTGGATGATGATCGCTGCTTTATCGCAGCACACTGCGGACTCGCTTTTCTTTTAATTATTCATGTGAACAATACGCTGAAATAAGCTTATGTAATCTTGTTAAAAACTATTGTCTTTTCTGTATATCTTGCACTTTCATGCTGTATTTTATTGTGTGCATTTTCCTTGTAGAATCCAAGCGTCCGCCGCGCCAGCCCGCCCGGATTCTCCAATGTGAATCTGTCCTGCCACCAGGCGCAAAATGTATTCAATGATAAATATTTGCAACATTTAAATGAGGTTGCAGAAAACGCGAGGGTATCCCTGGACCTGGCAGAGACGGCTTCATTCAACCGAGCCTTCCTGACCCAGTTTGGGAAGCTGGTGTAGAGGCACTCAGTGGTCGGCGTGTATAAAATGTCGATTAACCTTCATGTTGTGTTGCAAAGTTGTTTTTTTTATTTTAATATTTTGTATATAATAAAATGGAATTGTTTTGGAAAGTGTGGTTTGTCTGTTATAACACTGAATTATAAAACAGTATAATTGCATAGAAATTCCATTGCCTAGTCTGATGAAAATGATGCTGATCATCCTGTCAGGGGTCAACCATTGTAAAGGTAATGTAATTTTTAACTAGACCAAAAAACAAATGTTTTTGTAAGCTTTCTGTTCTTTTTATTGAAATATCAAAAAATTAGCACCACATGATACAGTTCTAAAATTTGGGTAAATTTTTTTATGTTAACTTATAAGAAGTTGCACAGTTGGACTTTAAAATGCAGCAGGAGAGACTGATCAAGCTTACAAGTCAAAAAGTAAGTATATGTAAATTGAATGTTCTATCGGCATTCCAAATTCAGAGAATTACAATACTTTAGAAGGAGTGTAGCATCATCTAAACGGAAAATAATAATACTGTTGTTCCAAACGTTGACCTGAAGGTGAAAAACATGAATTTTTTTTTTATTCAGTACATCCAAAATGCCCTAGGATGTAAAAAAATAATACAAATTGGTGTTGGCCAGTGTGCCACTGTCTCATTATTCAATACGAATAAAAACAAGTTTCAGCTCATTATTTCTAGGTCATTTGGCAGTTAATTCAAAACAAAAGTGACGTGTTGTTGCAGCTTTTTTATCAGAGAGTTTCTCCAGTTTTGGAGCATATAATCATCCGTCCCTTAACTGTTAAACATTAAATAACAGCAGACAGATTGGCAAAGGATACACAATTGTGTTGCTGTAGCCTAAAACCGTTATGAACCACTGCTTGTGGTGCTACCTTTCATGTGTGTGCTTTTTATGAATATTCACACATTTTTGTAAGTACAAGTGGGATAGTATTAAATTGAAATATTCATTCATATTTCATCTCGCTGCCTGTACCCTTGTCTGGCGGTCCTTTTTGGCGTTTACGGTGAAAAAAGCCACAGACCGAGGAGTGGCCTTGTACAGCTATGTGTTAGGTTTTGCTTGGGTCTTCTCAATAAAGTTTCGGAAAAAAAAATGTTTTGCTTCAGTCGCGTGCGTTACGTCACGGGAGTGTGGCACCGCCTCGCTGTTATAAACCCACCCACCCCAGCACAACACCCATGCCAAACACCGTGCTAATGGAGACAGAAGCATGCCGAGCCGTACTGAAGTGAATCAAGCCGTACCAAGGTGTGCTGGGCTAGTGGAAAAGAGGCTCAAGGCTACATCAGTAACACACTACGCCGCCAGGGACTCAAATCATGCAGTGCCAGACATGTCCCCCTGCTTAAGCCAGTACATGTCCAGGCCCGTCTGAAGTTTGCTAGAGAGTATCTGGATGATCCAGAAGAGGATTGGGAGAATGTCATATGGTCAGATGAAACCAAAATAGAACTTTTTGGTAAAAACTCAACTTGTCGTGTTTGGAGGAGAAAGAACACCATACCTACTGTGAAGCATGGGGGTGGAAACATCATACTTTGGGGCTGTTTTTCTGCAAAGGGACCAGGACGACTGATCCGTGTAAAGGAAAGAATAAATGGGGCCATGTATCGTGAGATTTTGAGTGAAAACCTCCTTCCATCAGCAAGGGCATTGAAGATGAAACGTGGCTGGGTCTTTCAGCATGACAATGATCCCAAACACACCGCCCGGGCAACAAAGGAGTGGCTTCGTAAGAAGCATTTCAAGGTCCTGGAGTGGCCTGGCAGTCTCCAGATCTCAACCCCATAGAAAATCTTTGGAGGGAGTTGAAAGTCCGTGTTGCCCAGCGACAGCCCTAAAACATCAGTGCTCCAGAGGAGATCTGCATGGAGGAATGGGCCAAAATACCAGCAACAGTGTGTGAAAACCTTGTGAAGACTTACAGAAAATGTTTGACCTCTGTCATTGCCAACAAAGGGTATATAACAAAGTATTGAGATGAACTTTTGTTATTGACCAAATACTTATTTTACCAAGGAATTTACCAATTAATTCATTAAAAAAATCCTTCAATGTGATTTTCTGGATTTTTTTTTTTCTCATTTTGTCTCTCATAGTTGAGGTATACCTATGATGAAAATTGGAGACCCCTCTCATCTTTTAAGTGGGAGAACTTGCACAATTGGTGGATGACTAAATACTTTTTTTCCCCACTGTACATAATTACAGCTACTTCAAGTACTCAAGAAATCCCGTGGCTAATACTGTGCAGTAACAGTAAGAAAATAAACCTATTTATATTACTTATTTATTAAGACCTGTTTATTCTACTATTAGAACCTGAACTATTTTTAACCTCAATTTGCATCATGGTGATCAATAAAGTTTTACACTATTATCTTAATCTGTAACAATAATAAACATTTTTCCACTGTACACCAAATTATTAGACTGAGCAGCTGCACATCAAAGCTGATAATTAAAAAAAAATCTATGTAAAACATGACTGCTGCACAATTAGTATGTGCTGTTATATTCATAGATGCAAATCTTGATCACAGAATGAAGTTGTCATACGTGACAGCTTGGTAAGGAGCAGTTAGTGGGGTGTGTGTTCCACATCATATATTGGCTGATATTATCATACACTCATAATAATATGAACATCCATCCATCCATCCATCTTCTACCGCTTTTCCGAAGGTCCGGGTCGCGGAGGCAGCAGTTCAAGCAGAGAAGCCCAGACTTCCCTCTCCCCAGCCACCTGCTCCAGCTCTTCAGAGGGGATACCAAGGCGTTCCCAGACCAGCTGGGAGACATAGTCTCTCCACCGAGTCCTGGGTCTGCCCCGGGGTCTCCTCCCAGTGGGACGTACCTGAAACACCTCAAGTGGGAGGCGTCCAGGAGGCATCCTAATCAGATGCCCATACCACCTCAACTGACTCCTTTCAATGTGGAGGAGCAGCGGTTCTACTCTGAGCCTCTCCCGGATGACTGAGCTCCTCACCCTATCTCTGAGGGTGAGTCCAGCAATCCTACGGAGAAAGCTCATTTCAGCCGCTTGTATCCGCGATCTCGTTCTTTCGGTCATTGCCCAAAGCTCGTGACCATAGGTGAGAGTAGGAACGTAGACTGACTGGTAAATTGACAGCTTTGCCTTAGAACTAAGCTCCCTCTTCACCACAACAGACCGGTACAACGTCCGCATCACTGCAGATGCTGCTCCAATCCGTCTGTCGATCTCTCGCTCCATTTTCCCCTCACTCGTGAACAAGACCCCAAGATACTTAAACTCCTCCACTTGGGGCAGGAGCCTGTCCCCAACCCGGAGAGGACAATCCACCTTTTTCCGGCTGAGGACCATGGACTCGGACTTGGAGGTGCTGATTCTCATCCCAGCCGCTTCACACTCAGCGGCAAACCGTCCCAGCAAGAGCTGTAGGTCATTGCTGGATGAAGCCAACAGGACAACATCATCTGCAAACAGCAGAGATGAGATCCTGTGGTCACCAAGCATGACACCCTCCATTCCCTGGCTGCGCCTAGAAATCCTGTCCATAAAAATTATGAACAGGATCGGTGACAAAGGGCAGCCCTGGCGGAGTCCAACTCTCACTGGGAATGACTCCGACCGAGTGTTGGCAATACGAACCAAACTCTCACAACGGTCGTACAGAGACCGAATAGCTCGTAACAACAAGCCCGCTACCCCATACTCCCGAAGCACCCCCCACAAAAATCCACGAGGGACGCGGTCAAATGCCTTCTCCAAGTCCACAAAACACA
Source organism: Pholidichthys leucotaenia (assembly GCA_020510985.1). Classification (NCBI taxonomy): domain Eukaryota; kingdom Metazoa; phylum Chordata; class Actinopteri; order Cichliformes; family Pholidichthyidae; genus Pholidichthys; species Pholidichthys leucotaenia. The sequence continues at coordinate 135,927,839 of CM035841.1, read as the reverse complement.
TGTAAACTGGCTGGGCAAACTCCCACGAACCCTCAAGAATTCGCGAGAGGGTAAAGAGCTGGTCCGATGTCCCACGGCCAGGACGAAAACCACATTGCTCCTCCTGAATCTGAGGTTCGACCAACGGCCGGACTCTCCTCTCCAGTACCTTGGCATAGACCTTCCCAGGGAGGCTGAGGAGTGTGATCCCTCTAAAGTTGGAGCACACCCTCCGGTCCCCTTTTTTGAAGAGAGGAACCACCACCCCGGTTTGCCATGCCAAAGGCACTGCCCCCGACCTCCACGCAATGTTGCAGAGGCGTGTCAACCATGACAACCCAACAACATCCAGGGCCTTGAGGTACTCAGGGCGAATCTCGTCCACCCCCGGGGCCCGGCCACCAAGGAGATTTTTAACCACCTTGGTGACCTCAGCCCCTGTGATAGGCGAGTCATCCCCCTCGTCCCCAAACCCTGCTTCCTCTGTGGAAGGCGTATCAGTGGGATTGAGGAGATCCTCGAATTATTCCTTCCACCGCCCGACGATATCCCCAGTTGAAGTCAACAGTGTCCCATCCGCACCATACACAGTGTGGACGGGGAGCTGCTTTCCCCTCCTGAGCCGCCGAACAGTTTGCCAGAATCTCTTTGAAGCCGACCGAAAGTCTTGTTCCATGGCCTCACCGAACTCCTCCCATACCCGCGTTTTTGCTTCAGCAACCACCCGAGCTGCACTCCGCTTGGCCTGCCGGTACGCCTCAGCTGCTTCGGGAGTCCCACAAGCCAACCAAGCTTGATAGGACTCCTTCTTCAGCTTAATGGCCCCCCTCACCACTGGTGTCCACCACTTGGTTCGGGGGTTGCCACCATGAGATGCACCGACCACCTTGCGGCCGCAGCTCTGGGCCGCCGCTTCAACAACAGAGGTGGAGAACATGGCCCATTCAGACTCCATGTCTCCAGACTCCCTCGGAATGTGGTTGAAGTTCTTCCGGAGGTGGGAGTTGAAGACCTCCCGGACAGGGGCCTCAGCCAGACGCTCCCAGCACACCCTCACTATACGTTTGGGTCTACCAGGTCTGAATGGCTTCCTCCCCTGCCATCGGATCCAGCTCACCACCAGGTGGTGATCAGTTGACAGCTCTGCACCTCTCTTTACTCGGGTGTCCAAGACATACGGTCGCAGGTCTGATGATACGATAACAAAATCGATCATCGACCTGCGACCTAGGGTGTCCTGGTGCCAGGTGCACATATGGACACCCTTATGCTTGAACATGGTGTTCGTTATGGACAGACTGTGGTTAGCACAGAAGTCCAATAACTGAACACCACTCGGGTTCAGATCGGGCAGGCCGTTCCTCCCAATCACCCTTCTCCAGGTTTCACTGTCGTTGCCCAGTGAAACCACAGTGAAACCTGGAGTGAACCTAATATGAACATGTCAGAAATAAAATTTAGTTGGTTACATAGACTTTAGACTGCTGACCCCCAACTACCAGATTAGCAGCAGAAGATGAGCTAGTTAGCATCGTAGCTAGCACTGGTTAGCTTACCTGTCAGAAGAAAAGTGGTCACCTCTGTGTGACTTTTCAGCCCTTCGAGATTCTTCAGCAGACATCACCCATCAAAAGCACAACCCATATTTGTGCCCTTCAGAGGTAAAGTGGGCTATCCCACATGTAGGTCAAAAATGAGTTAATTGTACTACACTAATTGTTAAGGGTCTATCATTTTCTTAAACTGCCTAGCTCTGCATAAAACGTATTGTGCTGCCCTCTATTGAGAGTAAATGAAATCATTCTCATTAATTTGGTGAAACTATTGAGAGGTAAAGTGGGCTATCCCACATTCCATGCTCGGTATCACACACGTTGTGGCCTATTCCGACTCATGTGGGGGACAAAATAGAAACTACAAGATGGCATTGATGTGGATGCACATAGTGAACACACTGAACATAGATCTCGATCACAAAATGCTTGTAACGGGTCACAGCTACCTGCCCAATGACCAAGACTTTGGGTTAATAGAAAAAGCCAAGAGGAAGAAACAGCATGTGTTTGTGCCAGATGAGTGGTACGATGTAGTCAGGCAGTCAAAACGGAAGGAACCCTGTTCAATGTAGTTCCCATGACATCGGCCTTGTTTCACAGTACTAGACCATTGGAAGAGGCTACTGTAAACAGAAAACTGGATGAAGAAAACAATAAGGTCGAATGGTTGAAAAAACAATGGATGCAGTTTCGTAAAGCAGATCCTGGTGTGAGGTTTTATAAAACTACTTGTGATGCCGAGTTCCCTTTCCAAAGTGTCAACTTCAAACAAAAGAGAGCACTCAGGGGAAGACCTCCAAAGATCCTTCAAAACATCACAGACCTTCCTTTACTGTATCCAAATGGGAGGCCGCTGAAGAGAGCCAAACTCGAAGATATCCAATCATTGTTGAAGTATGTGCCGCCTGTTCGTCATCCATTTTACGAAACTTTGAAATCAACACAGGAGGGTGGAGGTCACGACAGCTCAATTGACACCGAGTCAGACTAGACATTGACAATAAATTGGTAGGACATAAGCTTGTCCTATTAAACTTGTTTTTACTCTTCAATAACTGTATTTCTGATGTTTTAATAAGAGTTACATGTTGACTTTCTCAGTTAGAAGAAAACTGTTGGTTTGATTTTCATATAGAAATTTTTGCGAATAAGCGAGGACACAAACAACACTGTTTATGTTCCAATTATTGGAAACCAATGTGCAGAAGAATAGCAAAAACTGCCTAGTGTGTGATATCTGTGAAATTTGCAATTTATCATCTGCTTCATTCATTAAAATTTCAAATTAACATTATTTTTTACTTTTGTCCTCTTACTCGATTTTTATCTTCAGTTAGAGGTAAAGTGGTCTATCCCACATTTTTAACCCCTACTCTCTTATTGTTGTGAATATGTGATTTAAATATATTTTCATATTTAAGTCACACCTTGAAGGTAATTATAGGGGGTATCTTTTTAATGATATAGGCACACTGATTTTTTGAGAATATTTCAACTTTAGAGCTCATTTTCTCAAAATAATGGTTTTGTGGGATAGCCCACTTTACCTCTGAAGGGCACATTTATCCTGCTCCTTTGTCGTGCCATACTTGAGAACAATTGTGAAACTGACGTTTGCCTTGAGATTCAGGTATTTAGCTGAATAATTCATTGCCTGGCAACCCAACAACCCAAAAGGAGGCATGGCAGATAACATCAAGCTAGCGATGCTATTGGCTGTGACATCCCCACTGGACTTCCGTGTTTGTCTTACTCCAGCTGCTGGATGTAAATATTTATATTATTGTCGACCTGCCAAAAATTACAAAATATCTTTTTCCATCAATATACTAATTTTTAGAACAACATTTAAGGTGTGTTCACACCAAATGAGAACGGGCGGCACAAATCCATACAAAGTGAATGGGAAGACGCGAGTATGCGCGAATTTGCGTAGTTGCGCGTTCGCATCCGCTATCTAGATGCTATCTTTGAGATTCTGCTGTCACCAGAGTAAAGTTATCACCAATGCAGAGTTAACTAGTTAAAAAATGAAACTCACTCACCGGGAGACAGGAGGACTGGAAACTCTTCTGCTGAATCAGGATTTTGGCGTTATTTACCCACAGTTTCTGGCCACGGACGTCCTAGCAAGCTAGCAATGTAAACACCCTTCATCTGTGAAGTTTTGGAGGCTTGAGACAACATTTTCAGGTGAGTCTCCGGTCGGATAACGTAAACCTAAGCATGACGTTATTTTGTGAATTTCCACAGCAGGTTGAACACAGCTGCAGAAGTTTTAAAGACAACTTTGCCTGTCTGCATCTCACTATTCATGTCTGTTGGCATGTTTACATTGATTTATAATGTAATCGTGCTGTGCAAAAAAATTCACCTCTTCGCGTTTGGTGTGAATGCACCTTAAGACTTACACTGTGCACATTTCTAAACACTTTGTTGATGTATTATTTAAAAAAAAAAATCTTTGTTTTCATGAAAAAGTAATATATTGCACCTTTGAGATAAAAGAGAATTAAAGGCAATTAAATTAACTTGGCCACTCCAGCGACGAGACTCTCCCGTGGGGTCTAGGTGTGAACATCCCAGCAAACCAGGAAGGACCGGCAGAGTCAGACTTGACCGACAGACATCGGCAAATGTATCAGCTGAGCAGCTCCAGTTGAGTTTGTTAAGGCGCATTCATTTTTTTTTTTTTTTTTTTTCGATCCAAGATGGCGCCCACAGCGGTCGACATGGTGCTTCGCTGCGCTCTTTGTTTGTTTTTGTTTGTCAACTGTGTGTCTGCTTGCACTTATACCCGTGAAGAACTTTTAAATATCAGGACTTTCACCCCCACGGACCTCCTCCCAGTTTTTCTAGCCCCTGCCGCCGATCTGGTTTATTGTTTGGCTCGGAAAGTGAGACGGCGGAAGAGAGGAAGACGAGCGGGCGCTCTCGTGCGACTTCGCAGGAGAGGCTCGCGAACGGCGCTGCCTGGCATATTTCTGTCCAATACCAACTCTCTCTCTAACAAGGTGGATGAACTGAGACTGCTGATGCGTTTTAAGGACCTCGCCTCCTCAGCTGTCCTCTGCTTTACTGAGACCTGGCTCCGGGAAAATATACCGGACAGCGCGCTGCGCCTCGACGGCTTCCAGCTCTTCCGTGCTGATCGTGACACAGAGCTTTCCGGCAAGACCACAGGAGGCGGAGTCTGCTTCTACATCAACTGCATCTGGTGCTCTGATGTAACGGTAATTTCCAAACACTGTTCTCCTGCCTTGGAATTTCTTGTTATCAATTGCAAGCCCTTCTATTCCCCGCGGGAGTTTGCTTCTTTTATAATGATCGCTGTGTACGCCCCTCCCGACGCGGACACGCGCGAAGCTCAGCGCGTGCTCGCGGATCACATTCAACACACAGAGCGGAGTTTTCCAGACTCGCTGATTATTGTGGCTGGCGACTTTAATCAGTGCAATCTGAGCCACGATCTCCCCCGCTACAAACAGTTTATTAAATGCCCCACCAGAGGATTAAACACACTGGATCACTGTTACACCACAGTGAAAGACGCATATCGCGCTGTCCCTCGAGCTGCGCTGGGATTATCTGATCACGTGATGGTTCACCTCATTCCCACATACAGACAGAGATTGAAGCTCACTAAACCTGTTGTGAGCACTACGAAGATACGGACCAGTGATGCTGAGGAGAAGCTGGAAACGTGCATGGAAATATCTGACTGGGGCATGCTTAAAGGAGCCACGCATGATCTGGATGAGTACACGGACACTGTGAACTCATATATCCACTTTTGTGAAGAGAACATTCTTCCATCGCGCACCAGGGTGAGTTACTCCAATGACAAACCCTGGTTCACAGCTAAGCTCAGACAGATCAGGAAGGAGAAGGAAGCAGCGCTGAAAAGTGGAGACAGGGACTGCTACAGGGAGGTTAAATACCGGTTTAACAGAGAGCTGAAGAGGGCTAAATCTGTGTACTCAGAGAGACTCCAGCAGCAGTTCACTGCTAATGATTCGGCTTCCGTGTGGAGAGGACTGAGGCAGATCACCAACTATCGGCCTCAGGCTCCTAAAGGTCAGGATGACAAAGCCCTTTGTCAGAGACTGTCCCAACACTATGCCCGTTTTGACACCTCGTCATCTGTGTCCAACTCCCCCCCTCCCTCCAGCTCCACAGCCTCCACATTCCCTACTTCATTTAAGGCACCCCCCCCCCCTCCTCCCCCCCTCCCCTTATCATCAGTGAGCAGGATGTGCTCAAACAGTTCTCCAGACTGAACCCGCGCAAGGCCCCCGGCCCAGACGGCGTGTCTCCCTCCACCCTGAGACTCTGTGCGAAACAGCTGGCTCCTGTATTCACAGACATTTTTAACACCTCCCTTAAGTTATGCCACGTGCCATCCTGCCTCAAATCCTCCACCATCATCCCTGTCCCCAAGAAGCCACGGATCACTGGACTTAATGACTACAGACCTGTAGCGCTCACCTCTGTAGTCATGAAGTCCTTTGAGCGCCTGGTCCTGTCCCACCTCAAGTCCATCACCACCCCTCTCCTGGACCCGCTGCAGTTTGCCTACCGAGCCAACAGGTCTGTAGACGATGCAGTCAACCTGGCCCTCCACTCCATCCTGCAGCACCTGGACTCCCCGGGAACCTACGCCAGGATCCTGTTTGTGGACTTCAGCTCCGCATTCAACACCATCCGCCCCGCTCTGCTCCGGGACAAGCTGTCCCTGCTCAACGTGCCTGACTCCCTCTGCAGGTGGATCATCGACTTCCTGACGGACCGGAGGCAGCATGTGCGGCTGGGAAAGACTGTCTCAGACTATACTAGCATCAGCACCGGATCACCCCAGGGCTGTGTACTTTCCCCCCTACTCTTCTCCCTTTACACCAACTCCTGCACCTCCAGCCACCAGTCTGTCAAGTTGATCAAGTTTGCGGACGACACCACCCTCATCGGGCTCATCTCCAACGGCGACGAGTCCGCCTACAGGAGAGAGGTGGCCCAGCTGGCGTCCTGGTGCAGCAATAACAACCTGCAGCTGAACGCTCTGAAGACAGTGGAGATGATTGTAGACTTCAGGAAAGTCACTACTCCTCTGCCCCCCCTCACCCTCTCAGGCTCTCCCATCACCACTGCTGATTCCTTCCGCTTCCTAGGCACTACCATCACCAGGGACCTCAAATGGGAGCTGACCATCAGCTCACTCATCAAAAAAGCCCAGCAGAGGATGTTCTTCCTGCGGCAGCTGAGGAAGCTCAAGCTACCCACCAAGATGTTAGTGCAGTTCTACACAGCCATCATCGAGCCCATCCTCACCACCTCCATAACCGTGTGGTACGCAGGAGCCACTGCCAGGGACAGACTAAGGCTGCAGCGCGTCGTGCGCACTGCTGAGAAGGTGATCGGCTGCAAGCTCCCATCTCTCCAGGATCTGTACATCTCCAGGACCCGGAGGCGTGCTGGCCGGATCATAGCCGATCCCTCACACCCTGGTCACGTACTGTTTGCCCCCCTCCCCTCTGGTAGAAGACTTCGGTCCATCCAGACTAAAACCTCCCGTCACATGAACAGCTTCTTCCCCTCTGCCATTAGACTGCTGAACACTAAGTGACTCTCGTGCACCATGTACAGCAGCTCAACCAGACTCATGTCAATCATCACTGTTTTCTTCCTGCATTACCGACTGCACTATATAGTTCTCCACAGTATCTGCTGCTGGCTAATATATATTTTAACTGTTGACCAGTATCACTTAATCTTATCCTACACTTTATTACATGTATAGTTTATTTCTCTTATCTTATCATGTTTAATGTTGCAGCATTGTACCGAGACAAATTCCTAGTTTGTGTACTACATGAACAATGGCAATAAACCTGATTCTGATTCTGATTCAGACGGCCACTGCTTGGTCCAGACCAAAGGACCAAACAGTGGATTCCGGGGATAGTTTGGTTTCTTTGGTGCCGTCTGAATGCGCGTTAGCACTCTGGTGCACACAAAACAAGAAAAGTCTGGACCCCTCAAAAATGGGGATCTCGGTTTGTTTGCAAACGAAGTCTGGTACGCTTCCCTTGCTGTGTGAATCCAAACGGAGTGTCCAGCGGACCCAAGGACAGAAGTGCCCCTCGGCGTTTGTGTAACCATAGCAACACGTAGTCTCACAAGATGAAGTGGCATTTGCCGTAGTGCATTTTGGGTAGAAAATAAAGACAACCGCACAAATCCGAGAAATCCTTTTACCGGTGAAAGCCGAGGAGAAAAGTTAAAAAATGTCTCATTTGTCGTGGACAAACAACCTGGCTGAAAGGAAGGGATTTCCGTTTTTGGTCCTGGCCAACTGATGAGCCTGATTTTTCTTCTTCGCTGAGATTTATTCTTCCTGGTCAGTGGTGGTTTCAGCTACACCACCCCAAACGAGCAGTTGTAACTGCGTGACTTTGTCCAGGCAGTCTGGTCTGCTGCAGTATGAATGCAAACCAAACAAAGGTGTGAAAGTTCTTGTCATTCCTCAACCAGTCGAATCGAGACCCCCAGACTATCCTGGTCTGAATGCAGCCTCAGTTAATTCAGCGTTATAGCGTGGAGCGCTAGACACCATCTGCTAGACACACTTCAAACAGGGCACTCCTACACCATTGGTTGTCCCTCGGTATCTAAAGGAGGCGACTAGCCTCCCCTCCTGTCACAGGAACAGCTTCCCTACTTAACTGTCTTCACTGCTGGCAACCTAAACATTGTGGGCAGCACCCTCCCACCTGAGTGCCACACAAAAACGTTTCAGTCAGTGTTCATTGTCCATGTTTCTCCCAGGTGCCAAATGCCAGCTCTATTTCAGCACGCCCATCCCCTCCCTGCACACAGGTGGAGATCATCAGTAGTTAAATCAGGTAGGTAGTGACTGACCAATCCCACCTGTCAGAGGAATGCAGACGTCTCCATTTCTCATCACAATATAAATGCATAATCTGTGGTATCAAGTCATTTCTTATTCATTCATTCATCTTCTTCCGTTTAATCCTTTTCGGGTCGCCGGGGGGGGGGGGGGGGGGGGGCTGGAGCCTATTCCAGCATCTTTGGGCGAGAGGCAGGGTACACCCTGGACAGATCACCAGTCCATCACAGGGCCAACACAGAGAGACAGACAACCATTCACTCTCACAGTCATACCTAAGGACAATTTAGAATCCCCAGTTTTGATGCCAATTAACCTAACTTGCATGTTTTTGGCATGTGGGAGGAAACCGGAGAAATGCCGGAGTAAACCCACGCAGACACGGGGAGAACATGCAAACTCCACACAGATTTCTTATTTATGCAACAGAAAAAAATCTTGAAATATTTAGTATTGAAAGGAAATTCAGATCCCCCCATATCCTTTTATCATATTACAGTTTGTACAACTGAAAGAATTTAACTACTACTTCAGCATCTGCATCATTGCAATTATTTACTATAAACGATGTAAAAATGCAATAAAGCATATTCCTAGTGAAAGATCCTTTCCATTAAAACCATTACCATTAAAACTTCATAATCTCAAAAAAATACCGTGATATAAATTTTTGGTCATACCGGTGTGCACTACTACATAGAATAATAAAAACAATAAAAATTTAAAAAAAATCCATGTGAATGTTGCAAAATTACGAAAGGATAATTGCTCATTTACAGGAAAAAAAGAATTACAAGGAAAAAAGTTTTAAATGCAATATATAGACTGTAAACCTATCCTAAAAATTTAGCCGCTGCAGCGGCTGTCCAAATCAATCTCAGAGCAGCTACAGAGAAGCCCAAACTAACCAAACTGGCATGAATATAATTTACCGTTGTTGTGTTCGGGTGGAAAATTGCCAGACGAGACACTTCACAGTGGAAGAATGCAGAAAATTTATTTTCTGGTTAGTGGAAGAAGAAAAACGAAGCCTATGCACATCTGTTCATCATCACCGCCATTTCACAGTGGTTAAACTAAGCTAGCTGGTGTTAGCTTGGCTCACCGTTCTCTTTAAATACTGTTTGCATGCCGAAACGGAGCCAAAACCTTCTCCGTATCAACTTATTTGTTGTCTAACAAATATCCCTTACATTTGTTGGTGACCAGAAAAAGTATTTTTACCAGTTTAATCAAGTTTCTCGGCTCACCGTTTAAACTTCCACTGGACTCGCCGCCATCTTGAGTCGAAGCACGTACGCAGACGCAAACCTCAAAATGACATCACATACACCCCCCCCTCACGGTTGCCTTAGGCAGTGAATTCAACATTAAAACTGTCAGTATTATTGAGCATAAAGTGTATTATCAAGCGTTTGTGGAACCAAAGAAAAACAGAGCTTAAACTGATAATATAGAAGGAACCGAGGGAACCATAAAATAGCAGCAAAGAAAAATGGTTATGAAAAATAGATAAAGCAGAAAAAGTCAGCAGATAAAGTCAGGTTATGCCTTACAGTGGTAGCAGGCCTTTCAGGTACAAACTTTATCCAAATGGGGGTCTGTTGGTAGGGTTGAGAGAAAAGGACAGGTTCTGCCCACAGAATGGTTCAGTAATGGTCACCGTTCCTTTAGGTCTCAACCGTAGAAGCTGGACAATGCAGGCGTTGTCTCAGCTTATGCACAGAAAAAGGAATGGGACATCTGGCTAGATGTCTAGCCGCTAGACTGTCAGATTCCAGAATAGTGGAGCAGCAATGGTCTAATGGTTAGGGATGTGGACTGGCAAGCAGAAGGTTGCTGGTTCAATCCCAGGACCTGCTATGCAAACAAGGTCCTTGGTGGAGGTATGCACTCTCAGATCATCACCAAAATTTATTCAGTTCATCCTTGGACCAAGGACTACCGCTCATCAAAATCCATACAGTAGTTTTTGCATAATCCTAACAAACAAACCACCCTAAAAACATAACCTCCTTGGCGGAGGTAATTAGGACTGTATATACTGTATGAAAAGGATTTTCCTTGAACTACAGTGGGGTAAAAATTTATTTAGTCAGCCACCAATTGTGCAAGTTCTCCCACTTAAAAGATGAGAGGTCTCCAATTTCCATCATAGGTATACCTCAACTATGAGAGACAAAATGAGAAAAAAAAAATCCAGAAAATCACATTGAAGGATTTTTAAAGAATTTATTTGCAAATTATGGTGGACGAAAGTATTTGGTCAATAACAAAAGTTCATCTCAATACTTTGTTCTACACCCTTTGTTGGCAATGACAGAGGTCAAACGTTTTCTGTAAGTCTTCACAAGGTTTTCACACACTGTTGTTGGTATTTTGGCTCATTCCTCCATGCAGATCTCCTCTACAGCAGTGATGTTTTGGGGCTGTTGCTGGGCAACACGGACTTTCAACTCCCTCCAAAGATTTTCTATGGGGTTGAGATCTGGAGACTGGCTAGGCCACTGCAGGACCTTGAAATGCTTCTTACGAAGCCACTCCTTCGTTGCCCGGGCGGTGTGTTTGGGATCATTGTCATGCTGAAAGATCCAGCCACGTTTCATCTTCAATGCCCTTTACACGGATCAGTCGTCCTGGTCCCTTTGCAGAAAAACAGCCCCAAAGCATGATGTTTCCACCCCCATCCTTCACAGTAGGTATGGTGTTCTTTCTCCTCCAAACATGACAAGTTGAGTTTTTACCAAAAAGTTCTATTTTGGTTTCATCTGACCATATGACATTCTCCCAATCCTCTTCTGGATCATCCAAATGCTCTCTAGCAAACTTCAGACGGGCCTGGACATGTACTGGCTTAAGCAGGGGGACACGTCTGGCACTGCAGGATTTGAGTCCCTAACGGCGTAGTGTGTTACTGATGGTAGCCTTTGTTACTTTGGTCCCAGCTCTCTGCAGGTCATTCACTAGGTCCCCCCATGTGGTTCTGGGATTTTTGCTCACCGTTCTCGTGATCATTTTGACCCCATGGGGTGAGATCTTGCGTGGAGCCCCAGATCGAGGGAGATTATCAGTGGTCTTGTATGTCTTCCATTTTCTAATAATTGCTCCCACAGTTGATTTCTTCACACCAAGCTGCTTACCTATTGCAGATTCAGTCTTCCCAGCCTGGTGCAGGTCTACAATTTTGTTTCTGGTGTCCTTTGACAGCTCTTTGGTCTTGGCCATAGTGGAGTTTGGAGTCTGACTGTTTGAGGTTGTGGACAGGTGTCTTTTATACTGATAACGAGTTCAAACAGGTGCCATTAATACAGGTAACGAGTGGAGGACAGAGGAGCCTTTTAAAGAAGAAGTTACAGGTCTGTGAGAGCCAGAAATCTTGCTTGTTTGTAGGTGACCAAATACTCATTTTCCACCATAATTTGCAAATAAATTCTTTAAAAATCAGACAATGTGATTTTCTGGATTTTTTTTTCTCATTTTGTCTCTCATAGTTGAGGTATACAAATGATGAAAATTGGAGACCTCTCTCATCTTTTAAGTGGTAGAACTTGCACAATTGGTGGCTGACTAAATACTTTTTTGCCCCACTGTAGCTAGTAACATGTCTGTCATACCCACTGATAAATAGATTATGGTGGACTGTTTGAAACAGCAATACCAAGGAAGGTCAGTAGGTGGCAATAATACTCCAACTCTAATATGGTGCAAATATCTAACATTTAGCAGTTCCTCCAGGATTTCATAGGATGTTTTCATGATTGCTGTGGGCCAAAAAGCCTGAATTTGTGGGAGTTTTTTAAAAAGTTGCAATAAAAGTTGCGATGTTTTTAGAGTGTTTATTGCACTAGAAGTTGTGGGAAGAATTCCAAATTTTAAAGAAGATGCTTTTTTCCAGTTTACTGCAATGATATTCTATATAACAATACAAGAAAAGCACAGGATTATCAAAAATTTCCTATTATAGTGATTTGTAAATTAAGCAGAAACTTCTGCTACGTATACAGAAAAACTTTTGTGCAACAGCAAAATACAAACATTAACACAATATCTATTACAACAGCTAAATTGCATTGAATGCACATCAAAGAGAATATATTTTGAAATTATTGGCAGCACCTTCATTTGAAAACTCCCTACGGTTCCCAACCACTCAGTACCTAGCAGAGAGGAAAAAAATAATTTATTCAGTTGCACTGCATTGGTTGGAGTCGGTGTTTTTCTAAAAAAAAAAAAAAAAAAATAGAGAATATTCTCTCTTTCCATGCCTACCAGTCTGTCTGCTGCCTGTTGGTCTTCATACACACACAGACACACACCCCTTTCATTTACAGCAGGACGGCAGGGGGAATGGGTGGGTGCGTTTATCCGTCCACACCGGAGATTCACAGTTTTAAAGCTCGTTGACAAGATGTAGTAATGATTTTACCTCTAAAGATGTATAAATGTTCAAACACTGACTGTAGTGTGGTGTACTCTCCTCACGCGTGCTCCCGCGATGGGGTGCTTTTAGACAGGTGCATATTTTTCAACACAAACCCAGCGCTTCGTACATGTGGTCAGGACAGAGATGTGGCGAGGCATCCACAGGCAGGCTGGGTTTGATGGAGGAAGGGACGGTGTTGAAAACCTCGCGGGTGTTTTTTTAAAATCCCACACTCTGTTTGCTGATGTGTTCCATTACTCACTGTAAACATGGAAGTGAACGTGCAGCAGTGCATTTGATTGATTAGACTGACCGTTTCAGTGTCATTTCTTCGATCCACGCCCAGCGCCATTTGTTTTTAAGTCCTTTGTCAATTAGGACATCTTTCCCAGGCTTCAAAAACTTACTCTCCATCCTACAGAATGTATGAAAGGTTTTGTGTATGTTGAAGGATGAAACACTCACATTTCCAGTCACTCACTCTCACCGTCACTATCCGATTAGGAATGCACCACTGATCTCTATAGAAAAACTGGATGGATCATTGACCTCGTTTATATGGTCATGAGTAAACCGATTATAATTAGCTTTCTGGAGTTACCTGATTATTCAAACGGTCATGTAAACAGAGTAATCCGATTGCCTTCATCAGTTAAAGGCCATTATCAGTTTATGAGAAAACAGATTAACACACCTAGTTTATTTGCCCAAGAAACCATTTACTGGGTGCATGTAAACACCATAAGCTGTTTATTACCTGTATCAGTTTACTCCAGTAATTGATTTACTCGTGACCATGTAAACAGGATCATTGGCTGCCAGGCGTGAAGCCACCTAGCAGCCATATTGGTACACCCAAAACACTCAAATGGGTTTAGTAGTAAACGGTGCCACTTTTACCTCAATAACTTCCCAAAAAATTACCAGATTTTGAACTTCTTGGTATGGAGACACAGCTTATAATCTTGCACAACCACTGAACTACAGAAATCGACGGCCGCTAAACATAATGTCAGCTCAATTCTCTCCCTAATATGGTGGCCAGGTGGCTTCGCTAGGCTCTGTACTTGCTAATGGGGCATGAGCTATCCAGGTTTTCTACAGAGATCAGTGGAACGCGCAAGCTCAATACGTTCCGCCATCCCAAATACTATATTCACTGCTCTAAATATCTTAAAAAGAATTCCAAACTATGAAGGACTGACTGTTTATTTTGAACATTATTCATCCACCATGGCAGATAGCTTGGACAAAAAGTGTTTCTGCATACAGAAATCAAAAGTAAATTTCCCCACAGCCAAAAAAAAAAAAAAAAAAAAAAAAAAGGCACACGCCAGAAATCCGGCATGGTGCCAGAAAACTAAGTCCTGCATATATGCACATGTAGCGCTTGGCTTCACGGTCACCACAGTGGGAGAGAAGGAAAGACCGGTGTGTGTGTGTGTGTGTGTGTGTGTGCGCGTGTTGTGTTTAAAAACTTTGGCAGCGGACAGTATGAAGCCAAATAAATTAAGGCAGCACTTACAAATGTTACATCCTAATCACGCTGATAAGCCACTTGAGTTTTTTTAATGAAAACTGGCCAAATATTGCCAACAAGCATCCCGCTTCGTGAATGCTACCTCAATAAACCAAAAAGAACTCCAAGTTGTAAGTTTGTGTTCTAACACATTTCTTGGAGACTGATGTTGCAATCATATTCATCTTGTTGGTTGAAATGTATTTAAGGGTCCTTTCACACCTGCAGGCTTTAGTCCGTTTCAATTGAACTCAAGTTTGTTTTCTCCGTTAGTGCGGTTCGTTTTGTCTGGTGAGAACAAGGTATTCGCACTCATGTGCGTACCAAAACAACCGTACCGAGAAGTGGTCTCGGTTCGAATTAAATGGCGAACTCTGGTGTGGTCCTGCAGGTGAGAAAGCAACCGCACTAAAACGGAACCAGTGGCAAATGGTAAAACATTTTATGTCACTGTACATACCTGACAGATCTTTGAAAATATCTATGGCTGAGCACATCACGGTTCTGGAGGATTAATGAACGTTAACATGTTATTTCCCATCCGTAGCAGCGCTTCATTTTCAAACTGTATGATTTGCCAAAAGTGGCATATGCACGCATGTAATAAACGATAACCAGGACAATGAAAACTCCCCGTAGATTACACTATGATTTGTACCATTTTCTCCCAGAAATGCATAAATACACGGTAGTCATCCTACTTCCTGTATTTACCTTTCCTGTTCTCACGGCAAAAAAAATCTGATCAATAAGAACAGAGAACGTTCTGACATAAGTCTCACAGGATTTAACATGACGCAGTTTGGTCTGCCTCAATTTTTGCCTGTGTGAAAGGGGACCAAATTGAGGAGAAAATGATACAAAGTAACAAACCTGTCAACTGATTCGGACCAAATTAAATGAATTTAGGTGTGAAAGCACCCTAAATATTCTCTGAACTGCACTCTGCACTCAGACTGAAAAATCAGGTTAATAAATATTTTTTTCTAAGTGGCTCTGTATTTCTTTTTTTTTATTTTGTTTTCTTTCATTTTAATAAGCATACAATGTTATGCAGAGGTGTACTTGTAACAATTTTATAGACAAACACAATACTATTTATAGTAGTGGGGAGGGGGGGATGTTTACTGCTTCCTAGGGGGGGCTCAACAGAAAACAATTGAGAACCACTGGGTTTAGAGAGAGAGGCGTTTATGACTGAAGGCTGAGTTCCAAGACTTTCTCCTCAAGGAAAAAAAGGATGAGTGTAATGTAAAACCAGCTGATGACACTACAGTTCTTATATGCCGAGCAGAGGTTGCGTTAACTGAAAACTGTCCTTTATCAACAGATTTTTTTCAGCAATACCTGACAATTCTGAAAGCTGTCTGTCATTTGACAGATTACACTGAGAGTGATCTAATTAAAAGTCAATTAAAATGACATAATAGATTATGACAGAATTTCTACAAGCTTGCCTGTCAAAATGAGGGACAACAAAAAAGTCTAGTGCAACCTCTGATGCCGAATGAAATTAGATCGCTGATTGAAGCATTTACCACATGTTTCACAAGAAAATGGCTTCTCACCTGTGTGGAGTCTCTTGTGAGTTTTCAAATTATCATGTCTAGTAAAACTCTGCCCACATGTTTCACAAGAAAATGGCTTCTCACCTGTATGGATTCTCATGTGTGTTCTCAAAGTACCATTTCTATTAAAATTTTTCCAACATATTTCACAAGAAAATGGCTTTTCACCTGTGTGGATTCTCATGTGAATTTTCAAGTTACCATATAAAGTGAACCTCTGCCCACATGTTTCACAATAATAAGGTTTCTCACCCATGTGACTTTTCATGTGACGATATAAATTTCCCTTATGACTGATTATTTTCCCACATGTATTGCAAACATGTGGCATATCCAATGTGCGACATTTCTTCATTTGGGACTCCTTTTTACAGCCTTTGTCATCAACGGAACATTTTACAAAATTTTCAGCTGCGTCAGTATCACAGTCATACTCTGACATGGGGGAGTTGTCTACATTGTTACTGTCACTTCGGTTTCTGTGACATTTCTTCTTTGGCTCTTCATGTTTACTTGATCCTCGGTTTATATTCTTACCTGCTCCCCAGTCTTGGCTCTCAGTGTCCAGAGAGTTGTGAGAGAGGAGCTGGTTACTGTTTGGTTCAGTTTCACTGCTGTCCTTGTCCTCATCAGTAGGAGTCACCATGAAGGTATAAGTCTCTTGCTTCAGTCTAAAGTCTTCTTCCTCCTTACTGATAGAGAGTTCTTCCTCCTCTTCTTTAACCTGTGCAGCAACTTGTTCCTCCTGGTCCAGACTGGAGTTCTGCTTACAGAGCTGCCGTAAAGTGAGAACCTCCTCCTCCTCCTTGCAGTCATGTGGTTGTGGAGCATCTGGAGGGCCAAAGAGCAAAAAAACAATGCTAGTAACGGAAAAACAAAGAATAAATGTACAGACTAGCCAAAAAAGTTAACACGTGGTAACAAACAGTTTGTCTCTTTTCATGTACTAATAATTACTGCAGTTCTAAATCTGTTTCAGCAATTTCTTTAACCCCATCTGATACAGTGAGTAGTTTCTTTCTTAACCAACCTTGAAAACATGGATTATGATGATTATCATTAATAATAATAATAATAATAATAATAATAATAATAATAATAATAAAATGGCAAGGTAATATGGCAAAGTAATATACATTTACAATATTGTGAAATCATATATAAATGATTACAGTAAATGGTATTCACTTATATAGCGCTTTTTCTCATCTCTAGATGACCAAAGTGCTTTACAAATCCTGCTATCCACCCATTCACACACTGATGGCAGCAGAGCTGCCATACAGAGGCGCTGACCTGACCCACCAGGAGCAACTGGGGGTTCAGTGTCTTGCTCAAGGACACTTCAACATGCAGACTGCAGACACAGCGGGAATCAAACCCCTGACCCTCTGATCAGTAGTCGGCCACACTGCACCTGCGCCACAGCCACAGATTATGCACAGAATTAATGTAAAGTGGTGTATGGGACTAATTTACCATTGTTCAGTAATATTGTGGAGAGAACCGGAGCTGCGCAAGCAACTTTAGTGAAGAACAGTTGCCTGCCACTGGTCTTGCCCCTCCACAGTGTTTGTACTACCCTGATGCACGCGTTTCTCGCATACAATATACAACTGCTCTGGCCGTTCCACTTGACAATCATGGCTGTATTAACTTTCAAATTTTAAGTTATAACAGCCACACAAGCACAGCGGGAGGAGCACCCACGGCTGAAACTCAGTCTGCTGTTGACCAGCTCTATGTACTCACATTCTGGGAAAGGACAGTGGTAGCGGCTGGTGTTATGCACTGTACCGCTCCACTTGTAATGCTCATGTCCTCCACATACGCCGAATAGTCATTTAAACCCTCCACAACTACAGCAGCAGTATAATTTTTTTAAACATTTGATTGTCACTACCATTATTTTCTGGTCAAATTTGCCGCTAATCATTTCCATGTGTTTTGTTCACAAAGTCAGCCCAAGTAGCAAAGCGTTCTTGCAAATTTTTATCCAGTTAACACCAAGTCAATCCTAAACCCCTCCCAGCAGTTTTCAGGGCCACACTGAAGTACCTACTCCTGACCAGGGCCATCTTTCAGCAACTAGAGGTTCCTGAAAACTCCCCCTGACTGGGAGGTTCCTGGTTATGGAAACACACAAGTGGGGATAATTCCTGGAAAATTGGTTCCTGCTTCCTAGTAACGGAAACTCGGCCAATCAGTGGAACCCTGACCTGCACCAACCTTCAGAGGTTTCGGTCTCCTGCTTCGGTCCAAACTGCTTTCCCTCCTGACTGATGCAGACGTCTTCCTGTTCCTCTTTAATCTGTGAACAATCTGCTTCCACCTGAACAACAATAAAGTTTCTCTCTTGGTTTAGAAGCTGCTGCTCATTCAGAACCTCCCACTGGTTAAAGTCATTTTGCTGTGGAACATCTGGAGGGACAAAGAGACACAAGAAAAGGTGTTAGAATATGGTTATGACAAAGAGATAAAGCTCATCCCATTGTAATGCTACCAGTTAATTACCGGTGTAGGTACTAGATGTGCTCAGGCTGTCAGATCGGCCGCTATGATGAGAGCCATCAACATTTTTACAAGTCTTTTAATTATGTCACCCCATGTCAAACTCACTCCAGATCAGTGGTTGAATAGAATACAATAATCTATATAGTTCACTGGCTGCTGCTCTTGCCCTCCATTTTAATGAACTCGGTTGCTCAATCATTTCTTCTGTTTGGGCTGCTTTCTGCCAATGCAAAATGTCACCACAAGACCAAGCATGGCCATCTTGAACAAAACCATCCACAAAACACTGAGGTAAGGTAAAGAAAACATCACCTTACAACCCCCTACACAGGTCCATTGTACTGACCACAAGCAGTGATGTTTCTCTCACCAGCCCAAACCTCTGCTGTGGCTGATGTATGGAAGTTATTTTCAGTCATAAAACCAAGAGCATTTGCCACTGATTTGACAGCACAGGCTCCATGACAAGTAGTTTTATTCACACATGCTGTGTACGAAATGTTCACTACTATAATGTACTACATAGTGAATCAGCCATTTTCTAGTGCTGTTCAAAATCTTAACTGAAAATTTCATTCACTGTGTAATGCACTCAAAAAATATCCCATAATGCATTTTGAAAAATAGTGTACAACTGATGGTCACTACATTAGCCAATGTTTCCCATAATAAGCGACTTTCGCATTACGAGTGCGCATGTGCAGACTATGTGAGTTCAAAGCCAGGGAAGAGAATGGGGTTTGGGAAAAAAAGAGGAAACTAAGCCAGGGGTCTTGGGGGACGCAGGCCCCCAAGCCGGATCCAAGGCGGAACCTTGGTGGGGGTCTAGGGGGGCAACGCCCCCCAGAAGCTAATGAAATCTGGTGTTTTAGAATGCTCAAATGTAGTCTTATATTTAAAGTTAGAAGTAAGTACAAATGCATTTATAGTTTACCTTTTTAATCTGCTGCTGCATCACATGTGTAATCATGTTCAATACTGTTTTGATTCAGTGTCGCACTTGATTGAGAAATAGAAAATGTCACTTCCATATTTACATGCCTGTGCTACTACTCTATGAACTTATGTACAAGACAATGTATTCTTCACATCTAATTGTGCAATTTCTTCTTCTTGGCTACCAAAGCCTGGAGCCGTTCTGTAGCATTCCTCTTCTCTGATTTTCTGTGGGCAAGCAGTGCCTGCTTAGCTGCAGCTTCTCTGTTCTTTTTCATGGCTGCCTTGCTTGCCACAGAATCATGTTGAAGATTGAGTTCTTTCTGTTTCATTTCCTTCTCTTTCCTTTTTTCTTCCTTTTCATGCCTGTAGGCACTTGCTGGATATGACAAAGGAAATCTAACAAAATCGCCAATTGGTTGCTTCAATAAGTATCAGCCAATCAGTGGCCTTGTTACATTACATTACTGATCTCGCTGGGTAGCGCGTCCTGCGCAGTGGATTTTAGCAGCCGATCGAAAATACGACTCACCGGTCATAACATAACCCCCCCCCCCCCCCAAAAAAAAAATTTTCTCCTCGAATTTAGATGATTCACGAGAATGACCCTAGACATGATCAAATCCGCGGATCCATGGAAAATTCTCATCCCTGCAAAGCTCACGACTACCAACATTCCGGTAGCCGCCTTGCTTTTGTATAGAGACAGTACTGTCACACCTGAACACTTGCCGTTTAAAGTCTGCTTCAAGCTTTAAATTGCTGTTATGCCAGGTGCACAATGTGCTGTAGTGAAGTGTGGAACGGCATGTATCATCTAGAGCGGTGGAAAAAGCAAACTTGCAGCATACATGCATGTAACTTTGGGACCAGCATGTGTACATGTCTGCTGCCATTCACGTTATATACATTCCCCACGGAGTTGAAGGATCCGGACGGACGTAATTGTTGGATTAAAGCAGTAAGTCTATATTACAACATAATTAAATAGTGTTGTGTATTGTTCAAGTTCTGGCTTAACTGACACAAGTCTAAACCCTGAAGTAGTAGGTACGGATAGGCAGGCCTGGATCTAGGATATAGTTCTTTGTATATTGGTAATGAAGCTTGATCTACACACACATGTAATTAAGGCCATTGATAAGTAGGCCGGTATAAAATAAAATTGCAAAACATTGAAAACGTGTGATACTTAAACTATAGTAGTATCGACCTATAGATCTAAGTAAGCAGGCTATGCCTTGTAGTGAAATTTACTCAAAATGACAAAACCAAAGTTGAGCTGTCAAACCACTCACTTACCTTCTTTGTAGACATTTCGGAGTCTCGCAAGTAAGGGTGCTTGGTCCTTTGACAACAAAAAATCTGCTATGCCAGCGTACATACGGGGGGGGGGGGGCAGCACTGTGGCCGATTTCTGCAACGTGGCTGCGAATGCAAGCGCAACTAGTTTATCCTTGTGTTTGCGGGTACAACCGGGAAGACCCCTACACATACAATATGCTCGTAGATCAGGAACTTTCCATAAATTAAATGTATCGATAGAGCATGTTTGGTAGCCACGTTCCCATGATGCTTTGTGCGAGCTGAGATGCGAAAGTCGCTTATACAATGCACAGCCAATGGAGCAGTGACAGAAGGGTTTCACATCACAGCATAATACCTTAAGATATTGTTATTTATTATTTTAGTAAAATCAATTTGATTTAATTTGTGTTTACTAGAAAAAATCATGCAGGCATTAATTTTTTTAGTACCATTAAGCTTTTATGTTTTACTGTCTCACGAGGATCCTGGGTTCGATCCCAGCCCCCGACCAACAGTGATCTGTGTGGAGTTTGCATGCTCTCCCCATGTCTAAGTGGGTTTATGCTGGGATTTGTCCGGTTTCCTCCCACATGCCAAAAACATGCAAGTTAGGTTAATTGGCATCAAACTGGGGATTCTAAATTGTCCCTAGGTATGACTGCGAGAGTGAATGGTTGTTTGTCTCTCTGTGTTGGCCCTGTGATGGTCTGGCAATCTGTCCAGAATAATTTCCCCATTGTGTGACTAATAAAAGGTCAGCTACGGCTATACCACTGCTGTGGTAGCATGTTTTTTTTTTTTTTTTAAATAACCAAGGCACTTCAACACAAAAATTTACTTTGTAAAAAAAAAAAAAAACCACTCAGCAAAATTAGATAACAGTAACCACTGTGTCAGTAGAGAAGATTTAAACAACACAGGATTCAAAAATTAATAGGAAGTGTCGATGCCCTTGCTTTGAATGACTTCAGCATATCTGCGCCCACAGGACATCACTAGTTTCTCACACTGCTCTGGTTTGGGGGGACAGGATAATACAAAGACTCAATGGGGAATTGGTTCAACACTGCAGCTTGAAATTGCTTGCCAGTTCACTGCTGAACAGGGCAAGGACCTGTCTCAGCAAACAGTGTCTCATTGTTTAAGACAATCTGGACTCAAAGCTCACTCTGCAGTGACCAAACCTCTCATAACCAGAAAGAATAAAAAGGCTAGACTTGCTTTTGCTGAGGACGTTATGTGGACAGAGGAGAACTGGTCCAGAGTGCACTTCAGTGATGAGAGTGAAGCATGAGCTATGCACCTGCATCGACAACGCAAGCCTTCGAAGGCTGCAGTGTACAGTCGAAACATGTTAAGAAGGTAAAGACATCTCCTTTCTATTCTATTTTTGTCTTTAATAAGAACAAAAGATAAACAAAGTCCATTTGGCTCGAGATACCTTGGACAAGGGTACCGAGCATGACGGCAAGAGACGCCTGCGTCGACAAGTGACACCAAGAAGCTAGCTCATTTTCCCCGGAGTTTGGCCACAGTGGGCCGGAGGATCTGGGGCTACGATGGTGACCGCTGCAGCAGCTTTGAAAGAGGTTGGGGCCAGACTGACAGGCACGGAGGGACCGCGTGCCGATCAGCAACAGGTGATGACAGAGGATGTCGAGGAGCAATTAAAAAGGACACTGAGGCATGCGAGTATTTTTCTCTCCAGTTTGACGAGTTGACTGATATGGTGGATGTAGCTCAGTTATGTGTTTTGATTAAAATGGTTTTTGACGACAAGACTGCCAAAGAAGAGCTGCTCACAGTTTTGCCACTGAAAGGACATACAAGAGGTGAAGATATTTTTATCATTTTCATGGAGTTTGTCAACAAGAGCCAACTGCCTCTTTTCAAGCTCATCTCCATCACAACTGATGGTGCTCCAGCGATGGTAGGCCACACTAATGGGTTCATTGCATTGTGCAAACAAAGTGAATCTTTCCCAGACATCCTTAATTATCATTGCACTATTCACCAGTAAGCACTGTGTAGGAAGGTTTTAAACATGAAAGAAGTGATGGATGTTGCTATAAAAATAGTGTGCTCTGTTCGCACCAGGAGTCTACAGAGAAGGTTATTCGGGGCTCATTTGGAGGAGACAGGAACACAAAGACCTGCTGCTTCACACAGCTGGAAGATGGCTTAGCAGAGGTAAATTTTTGGGGAGGTTCAGTGAGTTGTTGCCTGAAATCAAAGATTTTCTGAAGCTTTCAAAACAAGTAGAATATGCACAGCTTGAGGACTGCCAGTAGCTTTTGGACTTAGCATTCCTGACAGATCTGACTGACATGCTCAATGATTTGAATTTACAGCTCCAGGGTCGGGATAAGCATGTGATCAACACAATTAGTTCAGTGAATACATTCAAAAGCAAGCTGCAACTGCTTTCTAGTAGGCTGCAACGTCATGACCTGTGAAACTTTCCTCACATGCAAGCAGACCTCCAGTGTCATGGCAAAGATTCTGCACAGCTGGACAGTGCACGATATGAGGAGCAAGTTCAAAGCATCTTTTCAGAATTTGAGAAGTGTTTTATTGACTTTACATCCATTGAGCCTGTTGCCAGCTATCTGTGTTTTCCATTTGGGGATGGTATCGATGTGGATTATACTGCTTCTAAAGTAGCATCACTGTTTCAACTGGATAGCTCTGCTGTTGAGAGTGAGATTCTTACACTGCAAAATGACACTGAGATCAAATCCAGGGCAACACCTGGCATGAAAGGAAACTTCTGGAACCTACTGCTGGAACAAAAATATCCCTACCTCAGAAGATGTGCCTTGAACTTGACTGCACTTTTCAGATCAACGAATTTGTGTGAGACTGCTTTTTCTCACATGAAAATCATCAAGTCGAAGTACAGATCCACAATGACAGACATTCACCTTGTGGCCTGCCTAAGGCTTGCAACCAGCCCCTACTGCCCTGACTATGAGAAACTAGCTACCTCCTCCCAATGCCAAAGGTCCCACTGAGGTAAGAAAATACATTTATTGCAACTGCTTTGCAACTCACAAACTACTTTTTATTATATATGAATGGGTTTTCTGTTTGTTGTGTGCATATTAAATGTGTAGATGGACAATGGATATGGCCTATGTGAACAGTAATGTCGTAATGCCACTACTTTTGCAGTAAAGTGCTATGTAACAAAATTACTGTTTAAAAATTCAGTAATGCGTTACAGTTACTGAAATTTGATCAGATGCGTTACTTGCCCCCCTCATGGATCGTCATCTTATCGTGGAGGGGGGGTTTGCGTGCCCCACTGATCCCAGGAGCTATGTTGTCCGGGGCAATATGCCTCTGATAGGGTCACCCAAGACAAACTGGTCCTGGGTGAAGGGCCAGACTAAGAACAATCCAACAGACTCTTATGATAAATTGTATATCAAGGATTCAGTGTACCCCGCCCGGTATGGGGTTACCGGGGCCCCACCCTGGAGCCAGGCCTGGGGGAGGGGCTCGAAGGCTAGCATCTGGTGGCCGGGTTTCCACCCATGGGACCCGGCCGGGCTCAGCCCGAAGGAGTTACATGGGTCCGCCCTCCAGTGGGCTCACCACCTGCAGGAGGGATCATGGGGGTCCGGGTGCTATGTGGATTAGGTGCCGGCCAAAGGCGGAGACCTTGGCGAACTGATCCCAAGCTTTCTAAACTGGCTTTTGGTACGTGGAATGTCACCTCTCTGGTGGGGAAGGAGCCTGAGCTGGTGTACGAGGTTGAGAGATACCGGCTAGATATAGTCGGCCTCACCTCAACACACAGCTCCGGTTCCGGAACCAGTCTCCTGGAGAGGGGCTGGAGCTTGGCCTTTTCTGGAGTTGCCCCGGGCGAGAGGCGACGAGCAGGGGTGGGTATTCTTGTATCCCCCCACCTTGCTGCCTCTATATTGGAGTTTTCCCCGGTGGACCAAAGGGTTGCTTCCCTGCGCCTTCAGGTTGGGAAACGGGTCCTGACCATCATTTGTGCCTATGCACCAAATGATGTTTCAGAGTACCCACCCTTTTTGGAGTCTGTGACTGGGGTGCTGGAAGCTGCTCCTCTTGGAGACTCCATTGTCCTACTGGGGGACTTCAATGTGCACGTGGGCAACAACAGTGAAACCTGGAGGGGGGTGATTGGGAGGAACGGCCTGCCCAATCTGAACCCGAGTGGTGTTCAGTTATTGGACTTCTGTGCTAACCACAGTCTGTCCATAACGAACACCATGTTCAAGCATAAGGGTGTCCAAATGTGCACCTGTCACCAGGACACCCTAGGTCGCAGGTCGATGATCGATTTTGTTATCGTGTCATCAGACCTGCGACTGTATGTCTTGGACACCCGGGTAAAGAGAGGTGCAGAGCTGTCAACTGATCACCACCTGGTGGTGAGTTGGATCCGATGGCAGGGGAGGAAGCCATTCAGACCTGGTAGACCCAAACGTATAGTGAGGGTGTGCTGGGAGTGTCTGGCTGAGGCCCCTGTCCGGGAGGTCTTCAACTCCCACCTCCGGAAGAACTTCAACCACATTCCGAGGGAGTCTGGAGACATGGAGTCTGAATGGGCCATGTTCTCCACCTCTGTTGTTGAAGCAGCGGCCCAGAGCTGCGGCCGCAAGGTGGTCGGTGCATCTCGTGGTGGCAACCCCCGAACCAAGTGGTGGACACCAGTGGTGAGGGGGGCCATTAAGCTGAAGAAGGAGTCCTATCAAGCTTGGTTGGCTTGTGGGACTCCCGAAGCAGCTGAGGTGTACCGGCAGGCCAAGCGGAGTGCAGCTCGGGTGGTTGCTGAAGCAAAACCCCGGGTATGGGAGGAGTTCGGTGAGGCCATGGAACAAGACTTTCGATCGGCCTCAAAGAGATTCTGGCAAACTGTCCGGCGGCTCAGGAGGGGAAAGCAGCTCCCCATCCACATTGTGTATGGTGCGGATGGGACACTGTTGACTTCGACTGGGGATATCGTCGGGCGGTGGAAGGAATACTTTGAGGATCTCCTCAATCCCACTGATACGCCTTCCACAGAGGAAGCAGGGTTTGGGGACGAGGGGGATGGCTCACCTATCACAGGGGCTGAGGTCGCCAAGGTGGTTAAAAACCTCCTTGGTGGCCGGGCCCCGGGGGTGGACGAGATTCGCCCTGAGTACCTCAAGGCCCTGGATGTTGTTGGGCTGTCATGGTTGACATGC
Organism: Pholidichthys leucotaenia; assembly: GCA_020510985.1. Taxonomy (NCBI): domain Eukaryota; kingdom Metazoa; phylum Chordata; class Actinopteri; order Cichliformes; family Pholidichthyidae; genus Pholidichthys; species Pholidichthys leucotaenia. Next base: position 135,901,925 of record CM035841.1, on the reverse strand, counting down.
CTCTGCAACATTGCGTGGAGGTCGGGGGCAGTGCCTTTGGCATGGCAAACCGGGGTGGTGGTTCCTCTCTTCAAAAAAGGGGACCGGAGGGTGTGCTCCAACTTTAGAGGGATCACACTCCTCAGCCTCCCTGGGAAGGTCTATGCCAAGGTACTGGAGAGGAGAGTCCGGCCATTGGTCGAACCTCGGATTCAGGAGGAGCAATGTGGTTTTCGTCCTGGCCGTGGCACATCGGACCAGCTCTTTACCCTCTCGAGAATTTTTGAGGGTTCATAGGAGTTTGCCCAACCAGTTTACATGTGTTTTGTGGACTTGGAGAAGGCATTTGACCGCGTCCCTCATGGATTTTTGTGGAGGGTGCTTCGGGAGTATGGGGTATCAAGCTTGTTGTTACGAGCTATTCAGTCTCTTTACGACCGTTGTGAGAGTTTGGTTCGTATTGCCAACACTCGGTCGGATTCATTCCCAGTGAGAGTTGGACTCCGCCAGGGCTGCCCTTTGTCACTGATCCTGTTCATAATTTTTATGGACAGGATTTCTAGGCACAACCAGGGAATGGAGGGTGTCATGCTTGGTGACCACAGGATCTCATCTCTGTTGTCTGCAGATGATGTTGTCCTGTTGGCTTCATCCAGCAATGACCTACAGCTCTTGCTGGGACGGTTTGCCGCTGAGTGTGAAGTCCATGGTCCTCAGCCGGAAAAAGGTGGATTGTCCTCTCTGGGTTGGGGACAGGCTCCTGCCCCAAGTGGAGGTTTTTAAGTATCTTGGGGTCTTGTTCACGAGTGAGGGGAAAATGAAGCGAGAGATGACGGACGTTGTACCAGCCTGTTGTGGTGAAGAGGGAGCTGAGTTCTAAGGCAAAGCTGTCGATTTACCAGTCAATCTACGTTCCTACTCTCACCTATGGTCACGAGCTTTGGGTAATGACCGAAAGAACGAGATCGCGGATACAAGCGGCTGAAATGATCTTTCTCCGTAGGATTGCTGGACTCACCCTCAGAGATAGGGTGAGGAGCTCAGTCATCCGGGAGAGGCTCAGAGTAGAACCATTGCTCCTCCACATTGAAAGGAGTCAGCTGAGGTGGTATGGGCATCAGATTAGGATGCCTCCTGGACGCCTCCCAATTGAGGTGTTTCAGGCACGTCCCACTGGGAGGAGACCCCGGGGCAGACCCAGGACTCGGTGGAGAGACTATGTCTCCCAGCTGGTCTGGGAACACCTTGGTATCCTCTCTGAAGAGCTGGAGCAGGTGGTGGGGGAGAGGGAAGTCTGGGCTTCTCGGCTTGAACTGCTGCCTCCGCGACCCGGACCTCCGGAAAAGCGGTAGAAGATGGATGGTGTTACTTGCATTACTCGTTTTATTAATATAGATAGATATTTTTAGCACAAATAAACTGACTCTACCATAGCTGGCGCAGCCATCAGTCTCTCCGGGTCAGTTTCCTGTCCTGCCCCAGTTCACACCGCAACCCGGTGGCGACTTCTCCAAGCTCTGATCACCTGTTGTCCGAGCGGTGAGTAGCTCCTTACAGCTCCTACCTCTGTGGTTAAACATGAGTATTTTTGAGCAAGAAGCTCGCATTTAATGTCCGCATTAAATGCATTTAAAGTTTTCTTACGCACAGAGAAAAAGTGACTGTGATTTGTTGCAGTAAAGAACAGCTTCTTTTAAGCGGTGAACTTTCATTTATCTGTACGTTCTCTTTTATTTTATCTTATTCATTTACATGCCGTTGTGATATGCAACTATTTCATGGAAGTTTAAATATGCATTTTTAATGGGCTGGCCCAGCGATGTCAAACATATAGCTCGTGGGCCAAAAACGCCCCACCGGGGGGGGGGGGGGGGGGGGTAGTATTCTCTGTGAATTTACAGCTTTATTTCCAGTAAATTTCTGACTTTCTACTGATTACAATAGTTTATGTAAATCTGAGACATTTTTTTCTCTGTAAGATGAGATCATCTGCAAGATGATTTAAGTATGCATTTAAAAGTAATGTGAAAGTTACTTTTCCAACTAACTACTTCCTTTAATCATGCAGTAAGAAGTAACTAGTAACTGTAACTAGCTACTATTTTTCAGTAACTTGCCCAACACTGGTGAACTGGTAGATCTCAACAGGCTCACAACTTAAAAAGTAGATCTTGGTTCAAAAAAGGTTGGGCACAACTGGCCTAGATAAACTTTCACAAAGTCATTGTGGTAAGTTGTGTTGTTTTGTAACATACACTACCGTTCAAAAGTTTGGGGTCACCCAGACAATTATTTTGTGTTTTCCATGAAAAGTCACACTTATTTACCACCATGAGTTGTAAAATGAATAGAAAATATAGTCAAGACATTGACAAGGTTAGAAATAATGATTTGTACTTGAAATAATAATTTTTTCCTTCAAACTTTGCTTTCGTCAAAGAATCCTGCAATTACAGCATTGCAGACCTAACATGATTGCACAAGGGTTTTCTAATCATCCATTAGCCTTCTGACGCAATGAGCAAACACATTGTACCATTAGAACACTGGAGTGATAGTTGCTGGAAATGGGCCTCTATACACCTATGTAGATACTGCACCAAAAACCAGACATTTGCAGCTAGAATAGTCATTTACCACATTAGCAATGTATAGAGTGTATTTCTTTTTTTTTTTTTATTTAAGTTTTTGTAAAGGGTATACAGGTCGTTACAGCAATGCAGTGTTTACATTTTCATCACATGTTCCCTTATTTTCTGATATCTGACAACATTGGAAGATTAATTCTTACAACACCCCTTTTTTTTTTTTTTTTAAAGTGAAAGAAAAAGTGAAATTAAAGAGAAAAAAAAACAAGAAACAAATAACAAAAAAAAACAACAAACCAGTAAAAAACAAACAAAAAGAAAAAGTAAGTAAATAAAGATAAAAGAGCATCTGAGTAGCATTGGAACAAAGAGCGGAACCATTATTGAAATGGTATTTGTCAAAGATTAGATCTAATGGAAGACACATATGCGGTCCAGGGTTGCCAAAAGTTCATGAACACATCCATGTCCTGTCTCAGTGCGAATGTCAACTTTTCCATCAAGTAAATGTCTTGGATCACGTTAGTCCAATCTTCAGGTGTAGGACAGTCCTTCAACATCCATTTTTTAGTTAGAGCTTTTTTGCTTGCCAATATTAAAACACTGAATAAGTATTTTTCTCCTCGTCTTTCCAGTGAGTCCGGTAGTAAACCCAAATACAAAGTTACAAAAGAAAAGGGAACTGTAATTTTGAATATTTTCCCCAATATTGTCTGTACCTTGGTCCAATATTGGTGGATAACTGGGCATGACCAAAACACATGAAAATGATTTGCAGTCTTTTCACCACACAAGCGCCAACAGTTCAATCCCTTATGGGTAAATTTGTTTTGTGCAGGTGTTCTGAAAAATCTTGCCAAGTTTTTCCATCCAAATTCTCTCCACTGCAGGGATGAGGTACTTTTCCATTGCTGTTTATTTAGCTTTTCCCATATTTCCAGTTGTAAAGTGAAATTCCCCTCTTTTTCCCATCTCTCTTTTATATAAGATGTGTTGTCTCCTTTTAAGTCTTGAAGACCTTGGTATATTTTAGAAATGTATCTGATCCCTGGGATCCCTTTATATGCCATTAAGAAGACCTTCAGAACACCTGACTGGGCCCTTTCCAAAACCTCCTTTTTAAGTATATTGTTTATGTGGTGTCTAAGCTGGAAGAACCTGTAAAGGTCTTGATTTATTAGGCCTTGTTTTTTCAAATCTTCAAAACTTCTTAAGATTTGCCCTTTAAAAAAATCGTAATATTTTATCAGCCCTTTCTCCTTCCACTTTTTAAATCTGGTGTCTGTTTTATTAGGAGTAAAGTCCTGATCATAGGCGATCCATTGCAGAAGTCGATAGGGCTCTTTAGTTTGATTCTCTCTGACTATCTTAAACCAAATTTTTAGCGGGGTCTCTATCCACGGGTTAGTGTTATTCAAAAGCTTAGGTAAGACATTGTTCCCTATTATCGCCTGTAGGGGGATGTCACTTGTTATTTGGCATTCGATCTCCTTCCATTGTGCAGTGTAGACTGGGTTACATATCTCTACTAAAGTTTTAATTTGTGCGGCTTTAAAGTAGTCCCTGATATTTGGCAGCGCGAGCCCACCTTTGTCTTTGTTTAGCTGTAGGGTTCTATATCTGATTCTAGGTCTCTTGCCCTGCCATATGAATCTTGAGATCCTTCTGTCCAGCTCCTGCCATGTTTTTTTGGGAGGTTCTACCGGTATTGTTTGGAAAAGGTATAGAAGACGTGGAAGTATATTCATTTTGACTGCTTCAATTCTTTGTGCAGTACCCAAGAATGGTATCATATTCCATCTTGCTAGGTCAGATTTTATTTTTGTCACCAGTGGATCATAGTTTAGTGATATAATTTTGTTGAGTTGTTTCGGGATATTGACCCCCAGATATTTCATAGATTCCGACTCCCAGTTAGTTTTGAGTTTGCTTAGTGAATAATGATTTGGGTCATAGTTGAATGTTAAAACTTGGGTTTTATGCATATTTAATTTGTACCCCGATAAATCTCCATACTCTGAAAAAACTGAGGTTAGTTCTGGTAAAGAAGTGTCCGGCTGCCCTAGGTATATTAAAATGTCATCAGCAAAGAGTGCTATTTTATGTTCCTTCTGACCAAGTGTAATACCTTGAATTTTTTGGTTTTGTCTTATCCATTGGCTCAGAGGTTCTATGAAGATTGCAAAGAGCAGTGGAGACAGGGGGCAGCCCTGACGACATCCTCTTTCCAGTTCAAAAGATGATGATAAATTACCGTTAATCCTTATTTTAGCTGTTGGTTTTTTATATAATGCCTGTATAGTTCTAATGAAGTTGTTATGAAAATTGAAACTGGATAAGATTCTATATAGAAAAGACCAGTCAACCGAATCGAATGCTTTTTCAGCATCTAATCCCAATATGACTGCATTTAAGTTATATTTTTTTATATGATGAATTATGTGTAAAGTGCGTCGAATGTTGTCTTGTGTCTGTCTTTGTCTTATAAAACCTGTTTGGTCTAAATGAATTAGGTCTGTCAGTATATTTTCTAACCTTTTGGCAAGGATAATGGTAAAAAGCTTATAGTCCTGATTTAGTACACTGATTGGTCTGTAGTTGGAGCACTCTAGTTTATCCTTTTCAGGTTTAGGTATAACTGCAATGACCCCTTCTCTCCAGGAGGGGGGGATTTCCCCTGTGTGGAGGACATAATTAAATGTTTTCAGGAGGAGAGGAGATAGTTGCTGTTTAAAGGTTTTGTACCACTCTGCTGTATAGCCATCAGCTCCTGGGGATTTGTTAGCTTTAAGTTTCATAATTGCTTTTTCCAATTCTTTAGGATGTATTTCTGACAGTAGTGTTTTATTTTGTGACTCCGTAAGTTGGGGAAGGTTTAATGTGTTTAGGAATGCCTCGGATGCGTTTTTATGTTTTTTGTGGGAGTATAAGTTCTTATAGTAATTCTCGAAGTTTTTAAGAATATCCTGAATTCTGAATTTTATTTCCTTTGATACTGGGTCTCTGATTTTGTAGATTGCTCTTTCTGTTTGATGTTTCCTCAATTTATAGGCTAGCAATTTTGCCGATTTACTGCCTGCTTCATAGTATTTTTGTTTCAGAAATGTAAGTTTCTTCTGGATTTCTATTGTGTAGATCTCATTTATTTGGTTTTTAATTTCCTTAATCTTGAGCGAGTCAGTAGAATGAGTGTTGCCTTTGTATTCTTTTTCTAGGTTCCTAAGTTCTGACTCTAATGTGGATAGTTTTTCTTGTCTTAGTTTCTTTTGGGTTGCCAGTTTTGCAATAATCTTTCCTCTTATTACAGCTTTACATGCATCCCACAGTATTAAAGGGGATACTTCTCCATTATCGTTATCTTCCAAATATCTGAGAATATCTGATTCCAATTCATCTTTCAATGGTCCTTTCAGGACATTTGAATTTAACCTCCAAAAATGTATTATTTGTGTATTTTTGGATATTTAAGTCCATGTAGATCGGACTGTGGTCGGAGAGATCCATCAGTCCTATTTTACATGTTTTTACTCTTCCAATGTCTCGATTAAACATAAAAAAATAGTCAATCCTTGAGTAAGATGAATGTGGAGTTGAGTAAAATGTATAGTCTTTTACACTGGGGTTGAGTTCCCTCCACACGTCACAGATTCCCAATTCTTTTAGTAGCATCCGAGTCTTCCTGTTTTGGGTGTTATTTTGATGTGGGGAATTACCAGAAGCATCCCAGTATGGATTCAGTCTAAGATTGAAGTCCCCACCACATATCACTAAACCTTGAGCTTTAGTTATCATTAGGTCGAATACATTTTTATAAAATTTCCAGTTAGCCCCTGGGGGAGCATACACATTCAGCAGGGTGATATCTTCTCCCTCTAGCCGCCCAGTTACCAAACTGTATCTCCCTTCTTTATCTTTGTGTTCTGATTTTTTTTCAAATGTAATTTTGGTTGATATCAATGTCGCTACTCCCCTCCTCCTCCCTGATTTATATGAAGATGAAGAGATCATTTTAAACCCTTGTCTACTGAGTTTATTGTGTTCCACGTCTGTTAGGTGGGTTTCTTGTAAAAGTATTATTCCTGCTTTGTCTTTTTTCATTTTGCCTAGAATCTTGGATCTTTTAACTGGATTCAGGATTCCTTTTACATTATATGAAATTATTTTGGTTACACCCTGTTTCTCCATTGTGTTGTTTTGTTTAGTATAACTGTGTGGTGGCCCTCTTTTGTGCTACTCAGAAACTGAAAGAACATTAAAAACAAGAAAAACATTAAGAACATAGTGTAAAAAACTTTAAAACAAAAAGCTGTCATAAGAACTTCCTGAGCTGAGGTCTTTTTAAAGACCCTGTAAGAGCCTTGATGGAGTGAAGGCTCTGAGGGAAATTCCTCAAACTCTGTTACGTGTTGAGGGCCCTCTCTTACCACTGAAAGTAGTCCCATGCTTTTAACGTGAGTTTCAGAACCCAATCCAAACTTGTAATGATTTTTTTTTTTTTTCCTTTTATGCCTAAACCCTGTGAAATTGTGTGCACCCTCCCACCCCCATCACATCAAACATTCACGCAAAAACAGTATTTGTTAGTATGAGGAGAACATGTGGATTATTGTCACATTTCTATTTTAACAAGTTTTTTTTTTTTTTTATTACAAAGACTTATTTGTTTCAAATAATAAGATTGTTCCATGAAATGTTTTACCACATGCTGAATATGCATCTCCTTTAATGTTTGTTACCTTGTATGAGGGGGGTTGGATGTGCGGATTGATTCAAGAGAAAGGAGAAAAAAAAAAAAAAAAAAGGTCGCTATTCCAACCTGAAAACGGATAGTTTATCCGCGACGCTCTGGTGCTGGGTTTCCCGCTGCTGGTCCGTGGATTTTGAAGGTCTTTGTGTTGTCCATGTTTGAGCTCTGATCTTCTCACTCGGGTCTGCTGGGGGTTTAAATACCGTTACCGGGAGGCCTCTTTTCGCCATGTCAGCTGTTGCTTCTTCCGCCGAATTATAGAGACACGTTTCATCGCCGTAGAAGACCCTTAACTTCGCAGGAAATGGTGTCTGAAAGCGCAATTTCTTCTCTCTTAACACCTTTTTCGCGTCATTGTATTCCCTGCGCTTTTTAAGGACCTCCGGGGCGTAATCGTGTTCCACGTAGACTTTTCTCTCCTGGTGCATAAATCCTTTTTTCTGCCAGGCCAGTCTTACAACCTCTTGTTTTATTTTGAAATTGGAAAATCTTACTAACACCGAACGTGGGGGCGCTTCCGCCGCCGGCCTAGCGGCTAATGAACGATGTGCCTTTTCTATCTTCAAGTCGGTGGTTTGTGGAATATCCAATTTCTCTCTTAGTAAGGATTCCACGCATTCTGCCATTGAGTTAAAACCATTTTCGGTTCCTTCTATCAGACCATGAATTCTTATGTTGTCTCTTCTTTGTTTTCCTTCTTGGTCGGTTAGCTTAGCCTCTATAGCTGCTTGTCTTTTGCGTAGGTCTAGCACAGAATCTTCGAGCACTTTTATTCGATCCTCTGTTTCCAAGATTCGGTTCTCGGCCTGGTCCACTCTGCTGTTTGTCCTTTTCAATTCTTCTCTGAATTCCCGAAATTCGGCCGTAACATCTCGGCGAAATCGTCGTAGCTCTTCAAATAGTGATTTCAGGCTAACCCTTTTGTTAGCTATCACCAGTTCCTCGTCTTCTGAACGGAGATCTTCCAGTTCGGATTCTCCGGCCGATACGTGTCCTGGCCTGGAGAATTTCAGTTTCTTCTGTTTTCCTTTAGACATGATGATTTTGTCTTTTGATTTTCACTCCTCCAAAAATCCGTTAAGTTTGATTTTCAAGGTGTTATCCTGAATTGGGTCTGAGAACTTCAGTGTTAAGCTGCAGTCGCCATGGCGTCCAGACCGGAAGTCCGTATAGAGTGTATTTCTGATTAGTTTAAAGTTATCTTCATTGAAAAAAAGTGCTTTTCTTTAAAAATAAGGAAATTTCTAAGTGACCCCAAACTTTTGAACGGTAGTGTACTTTTGAACCTTTTGGCAATGAGGCAACTTCAACTACGTCTGTAGATACAACATATGCTCATGCTTATTCAACTTGAAGGGATATACTGTATGTAGTCGTTTAGAGATGGAGGCTAGGAATTTGACAGAACCAGATAAATGTATCGTGAGAAGATCTTTTTTCTGTAACTTCTATTGGCTGCTCCCTTTCGGGGTTGCCACAGTGGATCATCTGCCTCCATCTCACCCCATCCCTTGCATCCTCCTCTGTAACACCAACCCTTGCCATGTCCTCCTTCACTACATCCATGAATCTTCTCTGTGGTCTTCCTCTTTTCCTCCTGCCTAGCAGCTCCATCTTCAACAGCCTTTGTCCAATACAGTGGTGTGAAAAAGTGTTTGCCCCCTTCCTGATTTATCCTTTTTCTGCATGTTTGTCACACTTAAATGTTTCAGATCATCAAACAAATGTAAATATTATGTAGGTTTGGATTTTTTTCCCTTAATAATAAACACCTTCATTTAAAAACTGCATTTTGTGTTTACTTGTATTATCTTTGTCTAATATTTAAATATGTTTGATGATCTGAAACATTTAAGTGTGACAAACACACACAACAAAAGAGAAATCAGGAAGGGGGCAAACACTTTTTCACACCACTGTATATCCACTATGCCTCCTCTGCACATGCCCAAACCATCTCAGCCTTGCCTCTCTCTTTGTTGCCAAACCGCACAACCTGAGCCGTCCCTCTGATATACTCATTTCTAATCTTGTCCCTCCTAGTTACTCCCAATGAAAATCTTAGTATCTGTAGAAGAGCTTGGAATAACGAGGCGATGTGATTTATAAACCAAAGTTTATTATCAGCTTCGCTCCTCTAACAAGTCTCATCTCAGTGCAGAAGCAGAATAAGAGATCGAAAACATTCAGACCTACATACTTATACCTACACATAACAAAAGACATTGCATATCACAGCTGACATCCCGCATTAGCTTAATCTCCCCTCCTTTGTCTTCTGACTCCTCCACCTGACCCTGGGTGGTCAGGGCGATCGATCTCCTCCATTGTCCTCTGTCTCTTCCACCTGGCCCTGGGAAGTCAGGGCGATCGATCTGGTCTCCACCGCTGCGCCTCGGATGCTCTTTGATCTTCGCTGGCGGTTGAGACCTCTTGTCCTGTTCTGAGGCGTGAGGTCGTTGCACATATGTAATCACCAAACATTCTAAGATGCTTATACATATGTAGGTTATGGGATATATGATTAATATAAACCACAGCCCCCCCCAAACGACTAAGAAAAGGACAATCAAAGTAAGTCCACAGTTTAAGATAATTTCTATGACATACTATACTGTTAAACCTCTTGACAAGGAAGAAACTTTCCAGCAGTCATGCTCCTGTAGAGAATTCAGTGGTAACCATAACAGCGTAGTAATATCACAAATCAGTCTTAAAACTGTCACGGCACAATCTGATAAAATAGTTAACAACTTTTGGTTAATTTGCATCAGTCCCTGTGCCGTCTGGGTTTTAATCTTCTCCCGAATCTGCTGTGGGTCCGCTTTGGCGTCCTGGCGGGACCTTCCTCTAAGGAATCTGCAGCTTGGGGAGGAGAGTGGTTATTTGTTCCCTGCAGGGGGGTTGAGTCTTTTTTCTTGGGGGGTCTACCCCGCCGAGGTGCCCTCGCCACCCGTGCAGGTTCGTCTCTCAACAAGAAAGCAGGTTTAAGTCTGTCAATGCTGACTGTTTCTTTTCTGTCCCCTAAATCAAGCACAAAATGCTTATCACCAGGTTCCAGCACTCTGAATGGTCCATCATATGGTGGACGGAGGGTTAATTTTAAAGCTTCATGCCTAACAAAAACGAATTCGGCGTTTTTTAAAGCTTGGGGGACAAAAAACCGTGGAAAAGAGTGATGTGCCGGTCCGGGGAGAGTGTCCGGTCCGTTGCTGCCTAAAGGCCTCAGGGTTGGAAGATGCCCAGGCTCTGGGTTCTCTGGTAAAAACTCACCTGGGAGTCTGAGAGGTTGTGCAAAAACTAATTCTGCTGGGGAGGCGTCTAGATCCTCTTTAGGCGCAGCACGCAACCCCAATAAAACCCAGGGAAGTTTATTTACCCAATTTGTATCCGTTAGTGAGGCTCTGAGGGCGGCCTTTAAAGATCTGTGAAAGTGCTCGCATAACCCATTAGCCTGAGGGTGATAAGCGGTGGTGCGGTGAATTGTCGCCCCTAAGCTGCTGGCCATGGCTGACCAAAGCTCTGAGACAAATTGAGACCCCCTATCGGACGTGATGTCCGATGGGACGCCGAAACGTGCCACCCAGTTTGTCAAAAAAACGCGAGCGACTTCCACCGCTGTGGTTGACGCCAGAGGGACCGCCTCAGGCCAGCGCGTAGTACGGTCTATCATTGTTAACAGGTGTGTGAAGCCTTGAGACGAAGGTAGTGGTCCCACGAGGTCGACATGAACGTGGTCAAACCTTCTAGCTGGGATTCGAAAAGGCTCTAGAGGGGCTTTTGTGTGTTTGTGTATTTTGGCGCGCTGACAAGACATGCAAGTTTGTGCCAATTCCTTTACATTTTTGCGCAGGCCGGGCCACACAAACATTTCGGCGACCATTTTAACCGAGGCGCGCACACCTGGGTGCGCGAGGGAGTGAATTGAGTCGAAAATACGGCGGCGCCATGCAGCTGGCACTACCGGGCGAGGTCGGCCGGTTGAGATGTTGCATATTAGGGGGGGTACACCGTCGCGTAAACCCCTTTCCTCCAGCCTTAACCCTGTTGGTCCAGACAGGAGTGCGCGCACGTCCGCGTCACTGCCTTGCTCCTCTGCCATGGCTGCGTAATCTATCCCTACGTTAATTGGGGCCGCGTACATGTCCGCGTTGGCGAAGAGTTCTGCGGCTGAGGTAGTATAATCTGTCTCCTCGCGCTCTGGCGATGTCACAGCGCGAGAGAGGCAGTCTGCTACCACGTTAAGTTTGCCTGCCACATGTCAAATGTCTGTGGTGAACTCTGAAATTGCAGCTAGCTGTCTTTGTTGCCTGCCTGACCATGGTTCTGAAATTTTAGCCATCGCAAAGGTGAGCGGTTTGTGGTCTACAAAAGCCGTGAAACACCGCCCTTCTAACCAGAACTGGAAGTGGCGGATGGATAAATGAAGCGCTAGCAGCTCCCTGTCAAAAGTGCTGTATTTACGCTCAGTTTGGTTTAACGATTTGCTGAAAAATGCCAAAGGTTGCCAGGTTCCGCCAACGTGTTGTTCCACAACTGCCCCTATGGCCAGGTCTGAAGCGTCTGTGGTTAGCGCAATGCGGGCCGAGGGATCAGGGTGAACCAACAATGTGGCGTTCGCTAGAGCACTTTTTACTTCCGCGAAGGCGCGTTCGCGCTCCGGGGTCCATTCGACCGCGTTGGAAGGCTTTTGTTTTCTGAGCACGGTATACAGGGGCTGCATGAGTTGAGCTGCGCGGGGGAGGAAACTGTTGTAAAAATTAACCATTCCCAAAAATTCTTGCAGCGATTTGACCGTTTGTGGTCGTGGAAAATTTTTTACTGCGCGAACTTTGTCTGGCAATGGGACTGCCCCCTCCGGTGAAACTCTGTGTCCCAAAAAATCAATTTGTGACACGCCGAATTTGCATTTGGCTGGATTGATTATTAACCCGTGCTCTTCTAGTCTCTGAAAAACCGTAGTGAGGTGTTGTTCGTGTTCTTCCTCCGACGAGCTGGCTACCAGCATATCGTCGAGGTAGACGAACACGAAAGGGAGATCGCGTAATACCGCGTCCATCATCCGCTGAAAGGTTTGAGCAGCGCCTTTGAGGCCAAACGGCATCCGCAAAAATTCAAAAAGACCGAAAGGGGTTATTACAGCCCTTTTAGGAATGTCTTCCGCTCGAACGGGGACTTGGTGATAGCCGCGGACCAGGTCTATTTTAGAAAAAATGCGCGCACCCGCCAGATGTAGTGAGAAATCTTGGATGTGAGGAATTGGGTAGCGGTCATGCGCTGTCGCATTGTTTAATCTGCGGTAATCGCCGCACGGTCTCCAAGAACCGTCGGTTTTCGGGACCATGTGGAGTGGCGATGCCCAGGGGCTTTTCGAGCATCTAATAATGCCTAATTTTTCCAGGGTGGCAAACTCGTCCCGTGCTATGGCGAGCTTGGTCACGTCTAAGCGCAGAGCTTTGGCGAACACGGGTGGGCCTGTTGTGGGAATGAAGTGTTCAACCCCGTGTTTCGCTACTGTTGCTGAAAATTTTGGAACTGTGAGTGCTGGAAATTGGGTGAGGAGTTGGTCAAACTTACCTCCTGCTGTTGTGACGCTGGCCTGCACGGGTGGTGGAGAAACTTGAGCTGAGCAGGGGATAGAAGAAAATGACAGTGCATTAACCAAGCGCCTATTTGCTAGATCGACTAACAACCCATGTGCACACAAAAAATCAGCGCCCAACAAGTTAAAACTCACCGCCGCTACAATAAATATCCATCTATAGTTGCGGCCGTGAATGCAAAGAGGCAGGCTCCTTTCACCGTAAGTGTCGATGATCGAGCCGTTGGCTGCCATCGCCCCATTTCCCCGGGGACCCATGGCCCGATCTGCGTGGGAAAGGGTGATAAAACTCAGTTGAGCTCCGGTGTCGATCAGAAACTGTCTCCCGGTGTGTCCGTCAGTCACATAAAGAAGTTTATTTTTTTCACCGAGAACCGCAGCCGTTAACGGTTCTCGGTTTTGGCGTTTTCCCGAACTTTTGAACTTGCAGGGGGGAACGCATTTGTACGCCCCCTCGGCGAAACGGTGGTGGTAATAGCAGATGTCGTTCCGCCTGCTGCGTCTCGGTCGTGTTGCCGCCATGGTGGGCGGGCTCTGCTCGGTTGTCTGTGGTTCTCCGCTGCTCTGGGCATCCGCGCTGAGATCTGCGGATGCTGCTGTGGCCACCTGTTCCCCGTAGGCGTTGATGAGTCGCTGCGCTTCTCGGGCCAGCGCGTGGAAGTCCTGCTGGGTGTTGCACCGCATGTTGATCAGCGTCCCTCTCGTGTGTGGCGGCAGAGTGCTGAGGAAGATGTGCTGGAAGAGGAAGTTGTCGTTGTCCTCTTCCTTGAGCTGCAGCATGTCCTCCATGAGGGCCTTGGGTCTGCATCCTCTGTGGCCGTAGATCGCCAGGATCTTCTCTGCTCTCTCCTCGGCTGAGGGGACGAAGTTCTCGACGATGGTCGCCTTTAGCTCTCTGTATTTGTCATGGGCGGGCGGCTGTCGGATTATGCTCCGCGCACATCTTGACGTGGCAGCGTCGAGTTTGGCGACGATGTGATAAAACTTCGTCTCGTCCGCCATTATGCCCGCCAGTGCAAACTGAGCCTCAGCTTGCTGGAACCACGAGCTCGGGTCTTCTTGCGAGAATTCTGGCAGCTTTACGGTGACGGCGCTTGTGTGGGCCATCCTTGATATGTCCGCCGGGTGAGAGCGCCTTTCTTCTGCTCTCACGGCGGGGCTGGGGATGGTGCTCGATTGAGCCCTCTCTTCTGCCGTGGGGAAACGTCTTCCATCCGTTCCCCTGTCTGCATGGGCACCGGCGCTTGCCTGGGTCGCCTCCGATGAGTCAATCGCGGGAGAACGTCTCTGTTCCATCCTCACGTCTGGTCACCAGTGTAGAAGAGCTTGGAATAACGAGGCGATGTGATTTATAAACCAAAGTTTATTATCAGCTTCGCTCCTCTAACAAGTCTCATCTCAGTGCAGAAGCAGAATAAGAGGTCGAACACATTCAGACCTACATACTTATACCTACACATAACAAAAGACATTGCATATCACAGCTGACATCCCGCATTAGCTTAATCTCCCCTCCTTTGTCTTCTGACTCCTCCACCTGACCCTGGGTGGTCAGGGCGATCGATCTCCTCCATTGTCCTCTGTCTCTTCCACCTGGCCCTGGGAAGTCAGGGCGATCGATCTGGTCTCCACCGCTGTGCCTCGGATGCTCTTTGATCTTCGCTGGCGGTTGAGACCTCTTGTCCTGTTCTGAGGCGTGAGGTCGTTGCACATATGTAATCACCAAACATTCTAAGATGCTTATACATATGTAGGTTATGGGATATATGATTAATATAAACCACAGTATCTTTAACTTTGCCACCGCCAGCTCCACCTCCTGTCTTTTTGTCAGCGCCACTGTCCCCAAACCATACATCATAGCAGGTCTCCCTACCGTCTTGTAAATCTTCCCTTTCACTCTTGTTGCCACCCTTCTGTCACAAATCACCTCTACACTTGTCTCCACCCACTCCACCCTGCCTGCACTCTTCTTCCCCTCTCTTGTGCATTTTCCATTGCTTTGGATGGCTGACCCCAGGTATTTAAACTCATCTACTTTCACTACCGCGACTCCTTCCATCTTCACCGTTGCACCTGCCTCCCTCTCATTCACTCATGTATTCTGTCTTTCATTCCTCTTCTCTCTAGAGCATACCTCCTCCTCTTCAGGTTCTCTTCCACCTGCTCCCTATTCTTACTACAGATCACAATGTCATCTGCAAACATCATGGTCCATGGAGACTCCTGCCTGACCTCGTCTGTTAGCCTGTCTGTCACCATGGCAAACAAGAAGGGGCTTAGAGCCAATCCCTGATGTAATCCCACCCCCACCATGAATCCATCCATCACTCCTACAGCACACCTCATCACCGTCTTGCTGTCCTCATACATGTCCTGCACCACCCTCACATACTTCTCTGCCACTCTTGACTCCCTTATACAGTACCACACTTCCACTCTTGGCACCCTATCATATGCTTTCTCTCAATCCACAAAGACATAGTGCAACTCCTTCTGACCTTCTCTGTACTTCTCCATGAGCACTCTAAAGGTGCATTCACACCAAACATGAACGGGCGGTGCAAATCCATACAAAGTGAATGGGAAGACGCAAGTATGCGCGTTCACGTCCCAGGCTAGCTAGCTGCTAGCTTTGAGATTCTGTCATCACCAGAGTAAAGATATCACCATTGCAGAGTAAACTAGTTTGAAAATGAAACTCACTCACCAGGAGACAAGTGGACCAGGAACTTTTCAGCTGAATCGGGATTTTGGAGTTATTGACCCACGGTTTCCAGCCACGGACGTCCTACCAAGCTAGCAACGTAAACACCCTTCATCTGTGAAGTTTTGGGGGCTTGAGACAACATTTTCAGGTGAGCCCCTGGTCAGATAATGCAAACCTAAGCATGACATTATTTTGGGAATTTCCACAGCAGGTTGAACACAGCTGCAGAAGTTTTAAAGACAACTTAGCCTATCTGCATCTCACTATTCATGTCTGTTCGTGTGTTTACATTGAGTTATAATGTAATCGTGCCGCGTGAAAAATTCACCTGTTCACGTTTGGTGTGAACGCACCTTAAGCGCAAACACTACATCTGTAGTATTCTTTCTTGGCATGAAACCGTACTGCTGCTCACTGATTGTCACCTCTTCTCCTAACCTGGCTTCAACAACTCTTTCCCGTATCTCCATAGTGTGGCTGATCAACTTTATGCCTCTGTAGTTACTACAGCTATGAGCATCACCTTTGTTCTTGAAAATTGGTACCAAAACATTTCTCCGCTGCTCAGGCATCCTCTCGCTCTCCAAGATTGTGTTAAACAATTTGGTTAACAAGTCCACTGCCATCTCTCCTAAACATCTCCATACCTCTACAGGTATGTCATCTGGACCAACTGCCTCAACACACTCTCGTCATTTGCTAGTACATTACCATTTCTGTCCTGAATCAACTTAACCTGCTGTACAGCCTTTCCAGCTTGATCTCTCTGTCTAGCCAATCGACACAAGTCCTTTTCTCCTTCCTTAGTGTCCAGCCACTCATACAACTCACTATATGCCTTTTCCTTTGCCACCTATCTCTTTGCCTTGCGCCTAGATTCTAAATACTTCTGTCAACTTTATCTCCCTGACTATCCCACTTTTTCTTTGCTAACCTCTTCCTTTGAATACTCTCCCGTACCTCCTCATTCCACCACCAAGTCGGACAGTCAGACCACATCACTCTGTTTATGTACCCGGCATATAGACAAAGACTGAAACAAACAAACCCTGTTATTAAACAAATTAAACGCTGGACTCCAGAGGCTGAGAGCACCCTGCAAGACTGTTTTGCCCGGATAGACTGGGATGTGATTAAAGCTGCAGCCACCCGGGAGGACTCTTCTGTAAACCAGGGATGGCAACAGGAAATTCTGATTCCAGCTGAAATCTAATTTGGTTGATTGACTTATGGGGGGGCGTAGCCCCCCTGAAGCTGAGAGGTTTTCAGTAAAACAGAAGTAATTTAGACTGGAAAAAAATGATTAAAAAAAATGAAATACTGGACTTACATAAATCATTAAATTTAATGAAAAGTTAACTTACTTTTTCTTCAATGTTGTCTCACTGTCTTTAGTCCAACATATTTAACAGTTCTATAAGAGTTTATTACACTATTTACACTGGTCACCAATAGGGGTGGGTTCAAAAGATCAATATATCGATATGGATCGATACACGTTTGACTGAGCCGATATCGATCCACAAAATCCGCGGATCGATCTTTTAATATTAATATGTTTTAATATAATATTTTTATGTTTGTGAACGTCTGCTGAGTATAATCGGGTCGAAACCGGGTCAGTGAGCCATGAACAACGGCCGAGAACCATAAAGAACCGACGCGCTAACGGAGCTAGCAAGCTAACCGATATGCTAGTTCTTCTTCTGTGGTGTTAAAACGGTTCTCATCCGGCAAGAGTTTCCTGCCGCGCGTGCTCTTTCGTGTTTACACGAGCGGAGATAATAACGTGCGTCTCTTAATTTGGCAACAAAAGTCACCGTAAAGATTGTCCTCAACAGCTTCTGAATATTTTTCATAAATAAAACTTCTGTGTTCCCTGCGGCGCGTGCACACGTCTTTTGCGTTTACATGACGCGGAGTTAATAACGTGCGTCTCTTAATTTAGCAGCAAAAGTCACCGTATAGACTGTCTTCAACAGCTTCTTAATATTTTTCATAAAGCGGGGATAAACGGACTTTTACTCCATGCAGCGCTGTGTTGGAACATAAAGTTGACGACTGATAAATGGAAAATGCGCGGAGACTGAAACCCGTGAAGCAGAGGGAGACTTGGAGCTGCTGAGACTGTAAGTATAATATTTGTTTGTTTTAACGTTTGTGTCATCAATTAATAATTTATCTGGCATGATGGTGGTTTCTTTTACAAACTATGGACACAGAGAGAACTGTTGGTTAAGCGCTGTGAATAAATGCAGAATTAAGGTATATTTTATGAGATTATGGACTTCTGCCACTTAAGCGATGTGAAGAGAATAAATCACAATAAAATTAATAAAGGCTGCAGTACAACAAGCTATTTTTACTCAGTAGAACTAAAGTGAAATGAACAAACCTCAGGAAATGAACTGAAACCCTTTTCCAACATTGAAAGTTAATTTGTAGTTAAAATATATAAAAAAAAACTAATTTATTAAACCCTACTGTGGTGTGGCGATCTAAAAATGTGAATGTTAATTTTACTGTGAAATCTATTCTTTTTATCTGCCTTCAGATGTGTGAAGACTGGAAGCTTCATCCTGCACTGAGACCTTCTGAAGGTCAGAGGTCGTCAGTGGAGGAGCATCCCTGCTTCATGTGGATTTCAGCACAGAAGAAGACCTTCAAATTCAAGATTCAAGGAGGTGCTGCCATCTTCTCCACACTAACATGCATTCAATGCAATTTAGTTGTTGTAATGACAAATTATTTTATTTCTTTTTTTAAAGTTCTCAGCAAGAACACAATATTGGTCATTTTTTTTTTACAATTTTACTGAGCATTTAATTCTAAATAAATCACTGTTTAACAAGAAATTTTTGGCAATCCTGTACTTTTCTTGTGGTGTTACATAGAATAGCATCACTGTAAACTATGGAAAAAGCAGCTGCTTTAAAATTTGTACTTCCTCACACAACTTTGAGTGCAAAAAAAACTCTAAAAGTGCCATAACTTTTTGGAAAAGCTCCCACAAATCCAGGCTTTTTGGGCCACAACAATCACAAAAACAGCTGACAAAATCCTGGAGGGACTGAAATACAGTGAGATTATGAATGCATGGTTCATGCATTGAAGTTGTTTACTTACTCTGGGTGGTGAACTTGACACGACACACCCTTTGCACTAAAGAAAGCACCTGTGAGCACTTTATGAAATGATAAGTTAAATAATAAAAAGTGCATTATTGTAACTGATTTTGGGTCAGTTCTATGTGTGATAATTTATGTATTAACAAAGTAAGAAGATTCTTGGTACAATTTGCAGCATTAGGTCTCAAAGATTTTTGTTTCATGGGAAGTAAAATGGCTATTAAAATGGTAATTCCCCAGATCGAATCGGGATTGAATCGGAATAGAATCGATTCAGAATCTCAAGAATCGGAATCGAATCGATTCTGGAAAATAGGGATCGTTCCCAGCCCTAGTCACCAAGTCACTTCTAAGGTAGTCGGCATGTTTCTTCACTTTTGATGCGTGGTCTGACAGTGCCACACATCCACGCGATCCATAGTTAATCAAGTCTTTACAATACACACAAAAAGCTTTTCCGGCCACGTCTGGTTTCTTCAGAAATTGTCCGAGTGTTTCTGTTACCTCGTCGAACTTTGAGCCAATTTTCACCTTTACCGTCACTTTTCTCTCAAGCCAATTCCATCGGAACTTATTTTTGACACTTCTGTCTATTTCTAGCACTGATGACTCCTGATCCTTCGATAAAAATCTCATAATTCCGCTGAAAACGATACCGAAAGCTCAGAATTCCAACACGAACACGCCGCCATGAATTTTTGACAAAGCATACAATGAGCCATTTGACTGGTCCAATCGTTTGCAACTATCCAATCGCAGGGCCGTTTACAATACAGCAGTAGCTTGAGTACAAAACATCCGGGTTATCGCGGGAGACTTGACCCGGGGAAGCGCCGAGCGCTTATGTAATCGTGTTGATTTTCGCTAAAATCGGTAACAATAAGGTACTTTACCCCCCCTAAAATTTTCACAACAGATTTAGACGATTCACAGAAATGATCAATTTGAAAATAAATCGGCGGGGAAAATTGCCATCCCTGGTAAACATACAGGACTATACTGAGTATGTGACCGGATACATAAGTACTTGTGTTGATACCATCGTACCCACCATACAAGTCAGGAAGTTCCCCAACCAGAAGCCCTGGATAAACAGTCAGGTACGTTCAGGTACGTCAGATGCTGCATGCTCGCTCTCTTGCATTTAAATCAGGCAATGAGGCCGAGTACAAAGCTTTAAACTATGGACTGAGGAAGGCTATAACAACAGGCAAGAGGCAGTACAGAGAAAAGCTGGACAGCCTCTACTCCACTCCTGACCCTGGGCATATGTGGCAAGGCCTGCAGCACATCACAGACTACAAGAGAACCACCAGCTCCACAGACAGCCTGCCAGATGATCTCAATACCTTTTACACCCGCTTTAAGACCTCCAGCTTCAGTACAGAGAGTACACACACATACAAACACCCCCCCCCCCCCCAAAAAAAAGTTTCATCAGGCCAGGTGAACAAAGCACTGAGGAATATCAACCCCTGCAAGGCAGCAGGACCAGACAACATCCCTGGGCGGGCTCTCAGAGCATGTGCTGCCGAGCTGACTAATGATCTCACAACCATCTTTAACCTCTCCCTCAACCAGAACAGAGTCCCCTCCTCCTGCTTCAAAACCACAACCATCGTACCCCTCCCCAAAGAAGAGCCCGCCGATCTGCCTGAATGATTACAGGCCAGTAGCACTCACGCCAATCATCATGAAGTGCTTCGAGAGAGTGGTGTTGGCCCTCATTCAGGACAGCATACCAGATACCCTGGACCCCCTGCAGTATGCCTACCAGCCCAACAGGTCCACCTCAGACACCATTGCTGCTGCACTCCATTATTCCCTCTCCCACCTGGAAGATAAAGACTCCTGCAACAGAATGCTCTTTGTCAACTACAGCTCCGCCTTCAATACGGTCATCCCCCACAAACTCACATACAAACTGTCTTCACTTGGCCTGCACCCCACCCTCTGTGACTGGCTATTGGGCTTTCCAACTGGCAGGCCTCAGTCTTTCAGGACTGGTAACAGGACCTCAGCCAGCATCATCACAAACACGTGTCCCACAGGGTTGTGTTCTCAGCCCCATCCTCTACAGCCTCTTCACCCATGACTGTGTTGCCTCCCACAAGAACAATGACATCTTAAAGTTCGTGGACGACACAGCAGTGATAGGACACGTCACTAGTGGCAATGAAGCGTCCTACAGGAGGGAGGTGGTCCGCCTGGTGTCATGGTGTGAGGACAACAACCTCAACCCAGACAAGACAAAGGAAATGATAGTGGACATGAGGAAGGGGAGGAGACCTCATCGGCCGCTGTTCATCCGGGAGCTTGAAGTGGAGAGGGTGAGCAGCTTTAAATACCTGGGCATCCACATCAGCGAGGACCTTAACACCACAGAGCTGGTTAAGACAGCTCAACAGCGGCTGTACTTTCTGACGAGGCTGAGGAAGTTTGCCATGTCCCCCAACATCCTCAACAACTTCTACAGCTGCATCTTGACCAACTGCATAGTACAGCAGCACTACTGCTTTGGACCGCAAACACCTGCAGAGAGTGGCATCTGATAGGAAAGTTTCATATTTGTGATTTGCTTTGTCTCAGAGTCTGTGTGAAAGTGCTAAAGATGCTGATGCAGCTGTACTTTGTTTTCACTTTGTTTTAGTTCACTTGTACTGTTCCTGTGTAACTAGTGCTGAGTGAATGTCATGGTTCCTGAGAAAGCAATAATCTGTACACCAAGTTTTGACCAGATGTACTGAACCAATCATCATGGACATCCTCTCCTCCACCTCTTGGGAAATGAAGGGCTTAAAGGACTCAGTGATGTGTGTTTGAGTCAGAATAATGCGCGAATAGGCTCTGAGACTGTTTTTGTATTGTTCTCCACTGGCCAGTGTAATTAAATTTGCTGAAACTTTGATCCTGCCTGATTCTTTGACTGAAGGTTAAGAAGAATTTTTCCAACAGCATCCATCACTGCAGAGTCCAAAGGAGAGCTGCCTCCATCCTCCAGGACCCCACCCACCCCCAGCACAGAATGTTCACACTTCTACCCTCAGGCCGGAGATACAGAAATGTGAAATGCAGAACATCCAGACTAAAAAACTCCTTTCCTACTACCATCAGACTCCTGAACAATTAACACAATTCCGGACACAGCTTTGCAAATAGGAATTCACACACTGGATGCTAAATTTGCACATTGTTCATTTGCACACTGTACACAGTCTCACCCCGTCTCATGTCCATGTCATCTCTGCTGCTAAATTATCATTGTACCGTCTACTGTGTATTATCGGGGCACACAGCTTTACACAGAGGAATTCTCACACTGGATGCTAATTTGTACATTTCTCATTTGCACACTGTACATAGTCTCATGCCATCTCACGTTCATATCATCTGATATTAAAATTACCATTGTACAGTCTATTGGGTATTATCAGAGACAAGTCAAACTCACTCAGTGGATTTTTATTTTACTCAGGGATAAGTTATAGTCACCCAGTGAATTTTCATACTTCTTGTTTCCGCTAGTCTTAACTGCTTTAACTGTCCTAACTGCTTTTAATGTGTATTTATTAGTATTAGTATTAAGGTGTGTTTATTACATTTATTATTATTGATGTGTATTTATTACTTTGACATTCGTTGCGGACAGCAGAGTAAGAATTTCATTGCTCAGGAAATGTTGCATTTCTTAACTGTGCACATGATAATAAAGCCTTTGAATCCTTTAAGTCTCCTTGTTTTCCTTCCTCTGTCCACTGGATACACCACATATCTTTCTACCCGTTTCCCTCTATATTTTTGCTGTACTTTCCCACTCATTTGATAATTCTTCCCTACCACCCAGAGCCTGTATCAACTCCTTCCTGAACACTGTGTGACCTTCTTCCTTCTGTAACTTCCCCCACTTAATCTTTGCCTCTGTTTTGACTGTTTTCCTCTTCTTGCTTTCCAAAGTCATCCTACAGACTGCCATCTGATGCGGTCAAGCTACATTCTCCCCTGCCACCACCTTGCAGTCTCCCATCTCTTTCAGATTTATCCTTCTGCATAGGATGCAGTCCACCTGTGTGCACCTTCCTCCACTCTTAATTCACCCTGTTTCTCTGTCTTCTTGAAGTATGTGTTCACCATAGTCATTTCCATCCATTTAGCAAAACCCACAACCATCTGTCCTTCCAAATTTCTCTCCTTAAGACCATACCTATCCAGGACCTCTTCATCACCTCTGTTCCCTTTACCTACATGTCCCTTAAAGTCCACTCCAATCACCACTCTCTCCCCCAGGGAACACACTCTACCACTTCATCCAACTTACTCCGGAATTCCTCTCTCTTCTACCAGACATCCAACTTGTGGGGTATACGCACTGACAACATTCAACATCATACCTTTGACTTCTAGCTTCAAACTCATGATTCTGTCAGACTCCCTCTTTACCTCCTGAACACTCTTCACATATTTCAAGATTACTCATACTCCATTTCTCTTCCTAGCTACACCATGGTAGAACAATTTAAATCCACCTCCAATTCTCCAAGCCTTGCTTCCCTTCCATCTGGTTTCTTGAACACACAGTTCTTTTTTCTGTAACTGTACTGTACTTATCCACCAGTACTGCATTTAACTAATTGGCGAAAATTGTTATTTTACCTAATGAATCATAAGCTGTATGTGTTAGCGCTATGATTGTTGTTATTATTGATGTTGACAAATATGGTATGATGGCTTAATATTAGTCAACAATGATTCAATGGCTTATGCTGCAGGAGACCGACTAACCATTCGTAGGATACTCATGGGCCGATGAACACTGACAGACCAGTCCCTGGTCCTGGTTGACCACTAGCTGACAGCAACAAACCACGGTGGCTCCTGCCGTCTGGCCATGGCCAATTAACTGAGCTCGCCAGCCCACGTGACAAACGCACAATGCATTCTGGGATTAGTAGGTCCTGGCGATTGTAAGCAGACTGCAAGGACATGGCACCTCGACATTTCTTGTGAATGAATGAAAAAAAAAAAAATCACAAAATGGACCGTTCAAAGGAAAATTTAAAGGGACAGTACTACTCCAAACTGAACAGGACTGCAAAGGCACGCTATTTGGCAAGGCTTTAAGGGGTTAACAGGCTGGATCCCTACCAACATACAATGTGGAGTTCAGACGTAAACATTCTGCCTAACTCCGACCATGCCTTCATTTATTTTATTTTAACTGTCAGTCCATATATACAGGAAGTTTTCAGTAACTTTAGGTCTTTACAGCAAGCCCAAGTGCAGTTCACAGATGGATGGGTGATGACTTGTAGATGTACAAGGCAGACCTGAAGACAGCTGTGAGCACAAAGGTATGTTTCTTTTTATTTCCTCTCTTGCTATGCTAAACATTGTTCTTTCCCTATACAACCAGATGAAATTAAAATGTGCAACACTCTGAAAATTTTTCAAAATGTACAGAAATTATATCATTTTCAAGTACTGTGAAAAAAATGTGTGAACTTGTCATTTGTTTTAAATCTATACGAAACATTTATCAAATTGTTTACTTTGTTTTGAATATACAAATTAGCTTGTTATGATTACACAACATAAAAATATTTTTTTTGTAAGTTGTCTGTTTTTTCAACTGATTTAAGACAATTTTGCACTGCTGAATCCGAAAATGACATCCGTTTCTCTCGATCAGGTCAGGTTTTTACGCCAAGTTGTAAGCAGTTGTACTGTAAATTGAACAGTAGACATTGACAAAGGTATGTACATGTAAATTGAATGTTGCATCATCATTGTCCAAAATTCAGAGAATTTCAAGAAATAAAAAAGAATTTTGCATTATATAAAGCAAAAATACCCATACATATAAACAAAAACGTAAAAAACATGTGGCCATAGTTCAAAAAGTTGACCTGATTAAGCAAAACCAATGTGATTTTTGGATTCAGCACATCAAAATTGTCCTAAATCAGCTAAAAGAACTTAGACAATAAATTTGGTGTTGACCAGTGTTATAGCTCTTCTGCTTAATCTGTTGTAATTCTGAATGTGTTGCGGTGTACTTGCAGGCAGCCAGAAGAGCTGGATGACATGTTTGCCTGTCATAACCCAAACTGTGTAAATCAATGGTTCCATCTAGGATGTTGGAGTCAGTCAAGCAGCAGCCAAGGTTATACCTCATGTGCACACTAGAATACTATAGCATGAGTCTGGTTATATAACATAACATTGTTATGTGAAACACATTGATGCATGTCATTTTATATTCCTGTATTTTTATTTTTTTACTACAGTTTTTCCATAATCCTGTGCTGTTTTTATTTCACTTGTGTGTTGTGCAACTGTTTTCTCTCATCCTTCTCTTATAGTTAATTGCGCAGTAGCCTGGTGGAGCACACACAATTTGGTTGTACTGTACAACTGTACAATGACAGTGAAGCCTATACTATTCTGACTTCAAAGTGTTCCACATTTTACAAAGCTTTTGAAAAGTATTACAGCCAAAAAGACCCATTTTTGGACTGCACTTTGCACACATTCTGCACAGTATTTCTCAGAACTTAAGTTACACTCATAATTTTGCATCTTATAAATAAAAAGCTGGAGTTTGTAAACCATTGTGTACTTTATTTTCAAATTGTTACAAAGCCATTAAAGACATATCTGAAGGGGTAAATCATACCAAAGCACGTCTACATTCTAAAACTATGGCTTTATAACAACACTTGGACACATACTGGTCAAAGCACAGGTTACAGCAACAATCTTATCCAGTAAAGTCATGTTGTCGCCTTCACATGGTACCACAAAGGCCAGAAGTATAGTGCCATTCAGTCTTGTATATTTGGAGTGCATGCACCCTATTACGCTCTCATTTCAGTTCAATTTGTTTATATAGTGCCAAATCACAACAAAGGGTTATCTCAAGGCACTTTACAAAAGAGTGGGTTTAGGCCACTCTCTGGCATCAAGCTGGCTGTGGCTCCTGGTGAATGCAGGTATTTTCAGTGTGGCACCTACAAGGGCAATGCTGCCAATACTATGTCCCTTGATGACAGCTTCTGAAGAAAGCCGTAGTCCCACAATTTTTTTGTGCTGTACTACTGTACAATGACAATAAAGCCTATTCTATTCTCCTCTTGCAAGAGTAAAATTTGGTTAAGCTTCAGGTGACACATGCTACAGTTCTGCTGTTCTTGCACATTTTCCACTGGAGCATCATCAGCCTGACAGATCTGTGCTGCATCAGATGTTTTTCCTCCATCTCAGCCAGAGGTGTGGTGTTATCTGTTGGTGATAAGGACAATATACTACGTTAGTTAATATATTTTGTAATCAAAAGGAATCCCAAGACACATTTTAGAAAGAAAAACATAGGCCAAAAAAAAGATGACCTGAATATAAGGAGCTACATTATCCATCTCAGTCACGGGGCCAGTGATGTTGGGGGTCTGTGTTGGGGGTTCACTTGCATACCCTACAGATTCTTTTTGTCGTGATCTCGTCCTTCTTCATAAGCGGTTAAACCTGTCAGGAGTGGTAGCTTGAAGCTCTGCATAGCCAACGCATATAAGACGGTGCCCAGTCAGGATCACAGTCTAGCATTTCAGAAGCTGGTCTGCCTGTTAAAG
The DNA here is from genome assembly GCA_020510985.1 of Pholidichthys leucotaenia. NCBI lineage: Eukaryota > Metazoa > Chordata > Actinopteri > Cichliformes > Pholidichthyidae > Pholidichthys > Pholidichthys leucotaenia. Next base: position 135,875,549 of record CM035841.1, on the reverse strand, counting down.
CAAAGGAAACTGTAAGAAAATACTTTGGTGTAGAACAAATTAAAACCACTCACACGTGTGTAAGTGGTAACTTTTTCTAGCTACTCGGATATCGGAGACTTTCTTTAGCTTAGCTTTGTTTAGCTTAGCCCTGCTAACATAGGCTAAAAGCTATGACCAAGCAAGTTTTAACCACTCAGCAACAACAACAGACTTATATACTGTAAATCATAACTTACCTTTATAAAAATGCTCTGAACACACCACCATCGATAAAGGAGTGTGGTTGAAAGTTATATTGGGTCTTCTCACTGCTGCAATCCAGGCCAGACGTTGCCTCTTTATTACATCCGAAACGTGGGCTGTGCTGCTCCTCTTCCATGCTGGAAAACGATAAAAGCCTATTCCGTGGTTTATCTTTTTTCCACGGTGGTTGTAAGAATGACTAGAACAGTTACAACACTGCTGGCGAGCTCTACACTTCCCTATGTCTGCTACGTTGACGTGATCTTCTTCTTCTAGATTTGATTGGTGGTTGGCAACCAGCTTACAGGTGCATTACCGCCACATACTTCACTCTATCTGGTCAGGAGCTGTAGTCCTTACAAATTCATCACTCTATATCACTCCATCACTCTATACATCCAGCATGACAGGTGCATTATTTGGCGGTTGGCATCTTCACTCTATATATCTTGGCCGTGGCATTACAGGTGCATTACCTTCTTCTTTTAGATTTGATTGGCGGTTGGCAACCAGCTTACAGGTGCATTACTACCACATACTTCACCTTCTTTCTGTGTGCCTGTTTTGCTGGCAACAAGCCTGCTCTAATACTCCGTTGACGTGATTTCAGCGAACTACTGAGGCCTTTTGTTCCCAGAATGCACTTGGTTAATTTTGTAAACGCTACGTCACACTGGCGAGCCTAACTGGTTATGCATTCTTCCACTGTGAAGTCACTGTCTGTCCATTTTTTTTTTCCACCCAGTACACGTAAATTCTATTCATAACAGTTTTGTGGCTTTGTTTTTCTCAGCAGCCGCTTTTAATTTGTGACAGCTTGGGGAAAATAGGTGACCGTGCTGGTGCCTGTGCAAAATTAAGTAAACGTAAATAAAGTCTTTGAAACGTTTGTAATTATTTAGATTTGTTTCTCATACAGTTGTTACTCGGTTAGCCCAACATACCTATTGTGTGGATTTTCATCTTTGGGCAGGAGCAGCGACGGAGAAAAGCCTCTTGAAAGCAGAAACGGAGCCAAAACCTTCTCCGAGTAAAGTTTATTCCCTGGTTAAAGGAAGGAGATGATTAAAAAGCGAAACGTGTTCACCACCACCAATCTCACACAGCAGTTATGCTAGTTAAGCTAGCTAGTGTTAGTGTAGCGCACGGCTCTTTATATTGTTTGAATGCAGAAACGGAGCCAAAACCTTCTCCGGGTCATGTTAATTACGGTCTTAAAAATATTTTTAATAGTCTAACCACGAAGCCTCAGCTCACCACTTAAATCTCCACTGGTCCCGCCGCCATCTTCAGCAATTGCGCCAAAATGACGTCACAGTCGTTCCCCCACTGATGCCACACAGTACTTTAATCATAAAGCTCAGTCATAGCTAACATGCTACTGCCACTTTCTTCCGTTTTCCGGGCGCATTGTTAAAGCTGAAGTCATTGTTCTGACGTTCGACCTTCCTAGAGCACGACATAAAAACAACCACCGGACAGGCTTTACAAAACTAGCACAACCCAAGACCCTCACCCGCTGACCAAAACCAGCAACGTTCTATTATGGCATAACATCCGACCACGTGACAGGATGTGGCCTTGTTGGTTTAACTTGTGTTTTCAAAACATGAACGGAGTCAGCAGATCAGCGTTTTATTTAGTGAAGTGACAGTGTTCAGATTATTAGAGACACTGACTGCTGCCGAAGAAGAAACACGCGGAGAGACTGAAATAACCATCCAACAGGACAAAAAAAGGTGGAAAGTCAGAGGAAACTTGACTGAAATCTGAAATGAAGCTACAAACAATAACAGGTATGCCAAACTACAGTGGGAGAACACCCACTAGAAAAGAGACTTTTGGAGGATTTTTATTCAAAAATCTGCACGGAACCTCGAAACATATTTGAGTGTTAGCTCAAGTAGGTTTGTTTTGTCTTCTTTTTAATTATTAATTTTTTGTTTTTCTTATTTAAGACAGAAATAAAAAGATGTTTTTACCTTTACATGTTTTGACTGTCTACTGCAGTCTTCCTCAGAAGTGTCAGCTGATTGCTGTGAAATGTCATTTATTAGCTGTCTTTCCTAGGCATATTACCCATGTGCAAGAACGCCTCAAAAATGACAGAGCTCTTAAAAGATGCACAAATCTCACAGTTGATGACATATCTGGATTATTACAATTTGTTGCAAAAATCCACCTGTTTTCAATTCAGAGAAAAAATCTACAGAGAGAAAAAAGGATTTGCAATGGGAGACCCACTATCAACCATCATGAGCAGCTTTTTCATGGAGGATCTGGAAAATAAAGCCATCAGCACAGCACCCATAGAATGCAAACCCACTCTCTGGAAGAGATACGTGGATGACATATTGGAGAAAATGAAAAAGGACACACAAGAATTCACATACCATCTGAACAACATAGACAGCATGGGGAACATAAAATTCACACATGAAGAGGAAGAAAATGCCATAGCCTTTCTGGACATGAAAATCCACCACAATGATGAGGATGGTAGAAAATTCTCAGTCTACAGGAAACCAACCCACACGGATCAGTACCTACTATGGACATCAGAACACCCCACAGCACAAAAACTATCACTTGGCAGGACACTATGGGCCACCATCATCACAAACCAAGAAGACAGACAGGAGAAGGAAAACCACATGCACTCACACGCTGCCAATATCCGATATGGGCCATAAATAAAGGGAAACAGCAAGTCAAAAACAAACAGAAAACAAGACACGGACCAAAAGCCGAAATCAAAAACAAGGACACCATAACCATATCATACATCCGAGGGGTAACAGAACCAATTCACAGGATCATGAAAAAACACAAAATAAACACAGCGGTAAAAACACACAAAACATTAAGAGTTATTAGTACACCCGAGGACAAAATAGAACAAGGCAAAAAATGCGATGTAATATATGAAATATCATGCAGATCATGTAACAAGACCTACATCAGAGAAACAGGAAGATAATTAACCACAAGGAAAAAAGAACACCGGAAGAAATGTAAAAAAGAAACACAAGGACAGCTCACAAGATCGCAAAAAGAAAAGGCAGTACAAGCAATATTAAAATCAGCTATATCGGATCACTGCAAAAGAAATAATGACATCATCTACTGGGACAACGTCAAAATCATTGGATCAGAGAGTAACAGACACAGGCGCTGGATCAAGGCGGCCATAGAAATCAGGAAGTGGGAAAAAGACAGCATGAATCTGGATGAGGGGGCATTTATGCTTTCCCACTCCTGGGACTACATTCTCCAGAGACCATCAGGCGGCGGAGGGCGGGGCCAGCCCAGTGGCTCTGACTGTTCTTCTGGGTTGTCCCCGCCTAGGAAAAGCAGCTGATAAATGACATTTCACAGCAATCAGCTGGTACTTCTGAGGAAGACTGCAGTGGACAGTCAAAACATGTAAAGGTCAAAACATCTCTTTTTTTATCCTTGTTTGAAATAAGAAAAACAAAAAAGTAATATTTGAGTGTTAAAATGAAGGAAAACAGCTGAGTTGGGAAAATAAACTGGTCTGTTAACACTGGAAATAGGAGAGTGTTTTTACTGTAAAATTTGTCGGGGGGGGGGGGGTTCCATAAATTTGTAACCTTTTTCAACAAGTAACCTCTTGAGTTTGGACGAAGAAGCCTCAGGTTTCAGACCTCAGATTTAACACGGGGATATTTAGTGTCTTCAGCTAAGTTATATAAATGTCTAATCCCATAAATAATGAAGCTGAAGTTAAATTTGATGGTAAATAACTCAGACTCTCTTTAGTGCTGAGTCATGGTGTTTTGGGGGCTGGCTGGCATGGGTCAAATATCTCAAACAGGTTAATTTTGTCTTCTTAATGATAAAATTGATAGTTCTTCTATTAAGACAAAGCAAAGGGATGTCTCATACCTTTGAAAAAAGAAACATCTGCTTGGTCGTCTGCATGACCGACCAGGCAGATCTGTCAAATCTGTTGGGTCAGTCACACTTGTGCCTACAGCTGATGTGACACGTCACAGACATCAGATGACACTTTCTGAAGAAGACTGCAGACGACAGTCGAAACATGTCAAAGGTATGAGACATCCTTTTGCTTTGTCTTAATAGAAGAACAATATCAGTGATATGGGTCCAAACTCAAATCCTGAAACCATCTTGTTTTCTCCGATAAAATCCAAGTGCAGTGATGTCAGTCCACACTGGGCCACTTTTCTAAATGTTCTCTGTAGAGAAGCAGTCAGAAGTTAGTGAGGACTCCCATCAGGTCATTCCTTCTGACTATATTATTGCTGCTGAAGCCACTTTTATCTAAGAGCCTTCAAAGAATGAACTTTATCTCTTTGTCATAACCATATTCCACCATTTTTCTCGTGTCTCTTTGTCCCTCCAGATGTCCCACAGCAAAACTGCTTTAACCAGGAGGAGGTTCTGGATGATCAACAGCTTTTAAACCAGGAGAGAAACTTTATTGTTGTTCAGGTGGAAGCAGATTGTTCTCAGATTAAAGAAGCACAGGAGGACATCTGTATCAGTCAGGAGGGAGAGCAGTTTGGACTGAAGCAGGAGATCGAAACCTTTGATGAAGGTTGGTGAAGGTTGTTAAACTCAGTGATTGATGAGACAGAAATGAGACACAAGTCAACTGAAAAATGACGAGTGGTCACAACAATGTATCTCCATACCCTGTTAGACAAAAAAACATGGGCTATAATGCCATAAGTTAGACATGTTTACAAAAAATATGAATAGCATTGTTAACAGTATTATAAGAAAAAAAGTACCGTATCTTATGGACTATAAGGCGCACTTAAAATCCTTTAATTTTCTCAAAAATTGACAGTGCGCTTTATAATCCAGTGCGCCTTATGTATTACTTTTGGTTGTTGTGCTTACTGACCTCGAACCGATTTTATGTGGTACACGGCGCTCAAAAATCTGTCAAAATATTACGGTGTGAAAATGAGTGGTGAAAATGAGTGAGTGGCTGAGAGAAGTTTACGTCGAGACCGGATGGCTTTTTCCACAAATCTCCGTCTCTGTTGATCTGCGACTCCATGCGCGCCCATCTCACCGATACTGTCAAAAGCCAAGTGAAGCAAACTAATTTGGAGCTTGCCATCATTCCGGGTGGATTAACCATATTACTCCAGCCGCTAGATATTGGTGTCAACAGGTCATTCAAAGTTAAATTGCGAGCTGCATGGGAGCATTGGATGACAGAAGGCGAACACACATTCACCAAGACAGGGAGGCAACGCCGGGCGAGTTACGCCACTATCTGCCAGTGGATCGTGGATGCCTGGGCTAAGGTATCAGTCTCAAGTGTCATCCGAGCTTTCACAAAGGCCGGAATCATCACTGAACCGCTAAATAACAGCAACGAGACTGACTCGGATAATGACGAGAGGGATCCGGGCATGCTTGATGCCGAAATCGCCCAACTGTTAAACTCAGACACTGAAGATGAAGAATTTGATGGATTTATGGAAGAGGAATGAACTAAAAAAGTGAGTGTACTGTTTTGTATTTTATGTGTTCCAACTAGTTTTTTGTGTTACAACTGAATAATGTTGAGAGTGTGTGTTCCAACTGTTTTTTGTGTTACAACTGAATACCGTAATGTTGAGAGTATGTGTTCCAACTGTTTTTTGTGTTACAACTGAACAATGTTGAGAGTTATTGTGAATAAGTTGAATAAAATTTCACTTATCTGACGGTTTTGTTGCACTTAATGTGTCTCGCTTAATGTGCCTTATAATCCGGTGCGCCTTATGTATGAAAATAGACCGTCAAATAGACTGTTAATTGTTGCAACAGCCTTTTTTTTTAATCTTTCTTCTTCTTTCTACACCTTTCACTCTGTATATATATCACGGACGCACGGATCGCCCCGGGGGTCTCCCGGGTCGGCGGACGGAGCCACGGTTTGCAGCGGGAGACGTTACAGCGGGGAGGAGCTAGTGCTAGCTAGCACTTGGCCGCCGCCCGGTGCTAATGGGAAACTCGACATACCGGGAGCTGTAGCGAAAACGAAGCGGGTGCCGGGCTGGAGTTTAGGCGGCGTGAAAGAAATATAAGACAGAATAATAAAGAGCGATGGCAAGAACCAAGCAGACCGCCCGTAAAATCTACTGGAGGAAGAAGCCCCCCAGGAGACAGCTAGCCACAGGGCTGCTCGGAGAGGCGCTCTGGCCACCGGCAGAGTGAAGAGGCCTCGCCGTCACAGGTCCGTGGCTCTGAGAGAGATCCGTCGCTACCAGAAATCCACGGAGCTGCTCATCCGTAAGCTGCCCGTCCAGCGCCTGGTGAGGGAGATCGCTCAGGACTTCAAGACCGTCCTGAGTTTCGCCGTCATGGCTCTGCAGGAGACCAGCGAGACCCACCTGGTGGGTCTCTTCTTCGCTAAGGGGGTCACCATCATGCCCAAAGACTTCCAGCTGGCCCGCTGCATCCGCGGAGAGAGAGCTTAGACTTTCTGCTGCACATTCACCAACCATAATGCTCTGCACTGTGTGTCTATATATATACATTTATAGTAATATGGACATATGTTTGGAGGTCTGAAATGTCCAAATTTTATGTTGTATTATTGGTCGGCACAACTGAGGTCTATGACATATTATTTTTCATCAAATGATCTCCCTCACTGGACTGAAATGGAATCATACAATTTACCTTTACCTCTTCCCATATTCATATACTCAGATTCGGCAAAAAAATTACAAAAACAAGTTAAAAATCCATTTGTAAAGCATATGATCAAAATATGGTGTGAAGCTAAAAACTATTTAAAAGAACCACAGTTATTGTCACAATTTAGTCCAATATGGGGTAATCAATATTTTAAACCAGGGAGAGCGGATGCTGTATTTAAAGTATGGAATTTAAAAGGGATACAAAAGATTCAGGATTTATATTTGCCATGTGCAGAAAACATAATGTCTTTTGAAGAGTTGAGGATCAAATTTAATCTCAATAGAACACATTTTTTTAAATATCTTCAACTTAGAAACTTTATTCGATCAAATCAAAATAAAGCTCTCACTCGACCTATCTATTCATCCTTGGAAAAAATGTTGATGAAAGATAGTAAAAGAAAGGGTATTATTTCAGAGTTTTATAACTCATTGACACTATTTTCAAGTGAAAATTCACTGAAAAGATTAAACTACTGGAAAGAAGATCTGCAAACTGAAATTTCAGAGGAACAATGGGAATTGGCTTGTACAGAAGCTCAAACCAAATCAATAAATGCACGCCTTAAATTGATACATTTCAAATGGTTAATGCGGATGTATGTTACACCGGAGGAGTTAAATAGATATAACAAAAATATACCAGATACGTGCACAAAATGTATGGAAAGTAAAGGAACTCTATTTCATTGTGTATGGGAATGTAGATTAATAAGAATGTTTTGGGAAGAGGTGAGGGTAACAATTGAAAAAATAATCTCAAAACAAATCATATTGAATCCTAAACTGTTTTTGTTGGGTCTGTACCCAGAAAAGCATAATTTTAATAAAAGTGAAAGAACATTCATAGACCTCAGTTTGCTTAATGCCAAAAAATGTATTGCACTATTATGGAAAAAGACTCATAGACCAGATGTGACTCAGTGGTTAAGACAGATGTTAACAAACCTTCCATTAGAAAGAATAACATATATACTGAAATCAAAGGAAATTGTGTTTGAGAACATATGGAGACCTTTTATTGATTATGTAAAAAATTTAAACATAACTCTTGAAGAAGAAGGTGAATGATATGTGTGGACCTTGTAAATTCCAAACTGGTGAACATAATATGTATACTTATGTGTTGGATTGTCTAGACTAAACAGAGGAGCATTGTTGAAGATTTGATTTTGTTGGTGGTTGTTGGTGTTTTTTAGTGCATTTTTTTTTTTTGTAGTACTTTAGTGTTAGTGTTTGATTGTTTGTATCATGTTTGTTTAAAAAAAAAAAGGTTCAATAAAGATATTGTGGAAAAAAAAAATATGGACATATGTTTACTAGATGTTGTTTTTTCTTGCCTTCTGATTGTTGCTCTGAGTGTTGCTATCCCTATGCTGTTGCAATCCTGGAATTTCCCCATTGTGGGACTAGTAAAGGCTTATCTTATCTTAATTGATACTGCGCCTTATAATCCGGTGTGCCTTATAGTCTGAAAAATACGGTAGTACAAGTACTGTAGGTTTGGACTCCACAGCACATACAGAGTATTTCTCCTTCTTATACTTTGGTGGTGTGACTCTACACAGGTGCTCCATCTTGTCAGCTGAGACCTCAAGTGCAGAGCAGTGAGATACAACAAGAAATCATAATATAGCCGCAAGTGGTGAGAATCGGGTTCCAAGGAGGTGTAAACTTCAAGGTCTTGTATTGCTCCCATATAGATCCTTTATGCGACTGGTGTAAGTCTGCTGATGGCTCCCTAGCTCACCTCTTCTAGACGTGTCCAAAGACTTATGATTTCTGGTTTAAATTATTCAAATTGTTTACTGAAATGTATGATTTCGTGTTAAAGCCTGAACAAGAGGTAGTATTGTTTGGCTATTCTGTGTCTGTTGACTCTTAACCTCCCTGTCCAGAACAACATTAAGTATGGAATGATAATATTAGCGAAGAGATTGATTTTAAGGCTCTGGAAGTCAGAAAAGGTACCCCAATTTCAAGATGTGGCTAACAGAATTTACCTCTGTACTGCACATGGAGAACCGGTTTCCTCCCACATGCCAAAAAACATGCAAGTTAGGTTAATTGGAGACTCTAAAGTGGCCCCAGGAGTGAATGTGTGTGTGAATGATGAAAGGGTTGGGCGCTGCACCAGTGGCTGCCTCATCCACTCATATGGATGCCCTGTAATTTCCCCATTGTGGGACTAATAAAGGCATCTAAATTCAATATGACATGAACAATCTTAAGAAGTTCAACCAGACTTGGCAGCCATTTTAGACCATCTTGCTAAGTTCAATGGGGACTCTGGACAGTAATGAAATCCATAGTCCATTGCTTCACCACATGGAGCAACATTCCCACCAGCCTCCTGGACACACTTCCATCAAGAATGCCAAAACAAATTTTTGAAGTGATCAACAACAACAGTGGGACTACTCACAACTGAGTCCTTTTTTGACACTTTCAATTGTTTAGGGGGTTTTTTTGTTGTTTTTTTTAGCTATGGTCTTAAACTTTTGATCACCTGATGAACAGCCTGTTTGAGTTTAAATAAAGTTTTCAATAAATTGCCTACTCTGTATTTTTTCTTTTTTTTTTGTCTCTTGCTCGTTTCTTCTTTTTGCATTTTGAAGCTCTACTTTTAAACTATCCACCAGCGTGAAATGTGAATGCTTGTAATTTTTCCCCGGTCTTAAGATTTTGTTAAGGAGTGTATTGAGACATCGCCCAGCCCTATTCAGAGTAAACGAGGAAGTCAGAGATAGTGGCCTTTGGCCCCGCTGTCATGGGCTCCATTATGAATTACAGCTGACTGCAGTGCTTCGCAGCACTCGATATGTTTACACTAGAGATGCAATGGGTCTCTTCTGCTAAAACCACTTTTATTTAAGAGCCTTAATAGGATGAACTTTATCTCTTTGTGTCATAACCATATTCCAACATCTTTCTTGTGTTTCTTTGTCCCACCAGATGTCCCACAGCAAAATGACTTTAACCAGGAGGAGGTTCTGGATGAGCAGCAGTTTCTAAACCAGGAGAGAAACTTTATTGTTGTTCAGGTGGAAGCAGATTGTTCACAGATTAAAGAGGAACAGGAGGACGTCTGCAGCAGTCAGGAGGAAGAACAGTTTGGACTGAAGCAGGAGACCGAAGCCTTTGATGAGAGTTGGTGCAGGTCAAGGTTCCACTCTGATTGGTGAGACAGAAATTAGACACAAGAAGTCAGCTGAAAAATGACATGAGTAGTTTTTTTTTTTTAGAAAAAAACTTGAGATATAATTCCATAAGTTAGGCATGGTCACGGAAAATCTGAGTACCTCTGGAACTATAATGGGGGGAGTTGTATACCATGTACTGTAGTGAATATTGGTTTGGACGCCACAGTATGTTGAGTATTTCTCCTTCTTATATTTTGGTGGTGTGACTCTACACAGGTGCTCCACCTTTTTTGTTGTCAGCTGAGGCCTGAAGTGCAGAGCAGTGAGATACAAACAGGAATTTTAATATTTCCCCTCTGTAACTGCCCCAGTAATTTTCTTTGTTAAACAAGTTTTTTTTTTAGAAAAGAGACTTTTGTATGGTGGCCCTGAGGGATCAAACCCTGCAAGTTAAGAAAACACCTGCAAACAGACAGTTCTTTTAAAGTGACACTCCAGCAAAAATCAAGTGTTTTCTGTTTTTAACATGTCTGTAACATGTTTTTTATGACTTACAAGACATATCAAGAGCAAAATCATTGAAATGTCTCGTATCTTTGTTAAGCCCCCCCCCCCCCCCCCCAAAAAAAATGGCCAACTTTGGACAGAGTTGCTGTGTCTCAGTTCTGGTGTTGCATCCTCATAGACCACGGCCCTGGAGGCCAAAGCACTCAAAGTTTGGGTAGGCTGCATCTAAAGGCTTGATTTACGACTGTTAAATGAGATGGTCTAGTCTTGGAGGACGTATGTTTGCGTGACCACGCACTACCCTGTTGCCTAGCAACCATGAGTGTCAGTTGAGTTTTTTGTTTCTGACATTTTTGACAGAGAAAGAACTTTATTTTATCTTTATTATTGTATTTTCATTACCTTTTAGTTGATAATCTTCACCAGACAGAAAGAAGACCATGACCAAATAAAATAAGACTTTAACTCATGTTAAAGTGAGCAGGTAAAATTAAGGTAAATTAAAATCACTTGCTGGGACGGTTTGCCGCTGAGTGTGAAGCGGCTGGGATGAAAATCAGCACCTCCAAGTCCGAGTCCATGGTCCTCAGCCGGAAAAAGGTGGATTGTCCTCTCTGGGTTGGGGACAGACTCCTGCCCCAAGTGGAGGAGTTTAAATATCTTGGGGTCTTGTTAACGAGTGAGGGGAAAATGGAGCGAGAGATTGACAGACGGATTGGAGCAGCATCTGCAGTGATGCGGACGTTGTACCGGTCTGTTGTGGTGAAGAGGGAGCTTAGTTCTAAGGCAAAACTGTCGATTCACCAGTCAATCTACGTTCCTACTCTCACCTATGGTCACAAGCTTTGGGTAATGACCGAAAGAACAAGATTGCGGATACAAGCGGCTGAAATGAGCTTTCTCCGTAGAATTGCTGGACTCACCCTCAGAGATAGGGTGAGGAGCTCAGTCATCCGGGAGAGGCTCAGAGTAGAACCGCTGCTCCTCCACATTGAAAGGAGTCAGTTGAGGTGGTATGAGCATCTGATTAGGATGCCTCCTGGACGCCTCCCACTTGAGGTGTTTCAGGCACGTCCCACTGGGAGGAGACCCCGGGGCAGACCCAGGACTCGGTGGAGAGGCTATGTCTCCCAGCTGGTCTGGGAACGCCTTGGTATCCTCTCTGAAGAGCTGGAGCAGGTGGCTAGGGAGAGGGAAGTCTGGGCTTCTCTGCTTGAACTGCTGCCTCCGCGATCTGGACCTCTGGAAAAGCGGTAGAAGATGGATGGATGGAAAACCACAAAACAGATAAATTAATTTTTATTACTTTAAATATGTATACCAGTTAGATTGAACTTTAAAATATATTCTTAATTACATGACCAGTAGAAAATATAACTGTTTACTGTTATCATTTATGACCATTATGTAGCTAAATAATGTCATGTCTTGTATCAGCTCTGACATTTAATTTTAATGTTGTAAAGCAGACCACAGTCCTGTACTGTAGGATGATGACCCTCAGTGATTTTCAGCAGCAGTAGAACAGATTCAATCTTCAGCTTCATCTCAGTTAAACCAGTGCATCTCAGTAAATTAGAAAATCATGATTTGCCATTTAATTTTAAAAACCATAATCATTATCATCAATATTAAATCAGGTTTAAAATGTTTCACTCTGTGTGTAATAAATTTGTGAAAGCCTCTTTTAGAATTAGTTTGCAAAAAATCATCTTTTTCAAAAAACTACTTCATTGAAATGCAGTTTTTCTAACTATTAACCGTAAGCATGCAATATTTTTAATTAGCTTGTTTCAGTTTGCAAAGTAAACTGCTAAAAAATTACAATTAAAACAGTTCATCACATCTCTTTTATTGTGGTTATTTCAGTCAAATTGTGGAGGAAGGAAGCAGACGAGGCAGCGAGCTTGGACAACACACGAACTTTATTCCTCCTCCAACGTCAAGTACAGTACAACTCTGACTGGGTCTCTGAGCACTTTCTTTTTATAACCTTTAATTCCGTGCCTTGAGACCCAGGGAGCCCGACAACAACACATTCAGTGGAACAAAGACATGCGTGGCACATTAACATCACATAATACCAGTACCACTTCTCAAACCCTCTCTTCTTCCAGCGGTTCTGGCGTCTCCTGAACTCGCCGGAGGGCAAATAATCCTTTCTGTCCCATCTGAGACCCCCCGGTACCACTTCCTCCTTCAGTCCATTATTCCCTCTTCCCCCCGGCTCCCAACTCTGGGTGGAGAATCCCCCACACTTTGCCACCACAAAGCTCCCCCACCCAAACACCCAGAAAGGGCACTAACCCCCTCGTCCTTTGGGCTTGAGCCGGCGCCCATATAGCAGCTGTAGCAGGGGGGTCACCAATCCGGTCGAAACACCCTGCTGGCAAGGTGTACAGGAGGGCACGTCAGTCTGTGGAGGGAAAAACGGTGGTGGTGGGGGGGAAACATGTTAGCTTCGTGAGCGCAGGTCTCTACTGAGGGAACACCAACTTGCGAAGCCACCGATGGTGGGCGTCCGCACCGAGAAGCTTAAGCCAACACCACCTGCTCGTCTGCCAACACAAAAGCAGGCTTCAGCCTGTCGATGCAGACAGTCTCCCTATGCCCCTCAAAGTCTAACAGAAAATGCTTTGCCCCAAGGTCCAGCACCCTGAACGGTCCGTCGTACGGTGGGTGCAGCGGGGTCTGGTGCGCATCGTGCCTGATAAAAACAAAACTGGCATTCTGTATGCTTTTTGGGATGAAGGTGCAGGGAAAACAATGGTGGGCCAGGACCAGCACGTTAAAAGCTTCCATACTGTGCAAAAATTGTGCAGGCAGGTCGACCCCAGGCATGGGGTTTTCCGGTAAAAACTTCCCAGGGATCCACAGTGGCTGTGAAAAAACGAGTTCTGCCGGGGAGGCTGCCAGATCCTCCTTAGGCACGGAGCCCAACCCTAAAAGAACCCAGGGCAAGAGGTCGACCCAATTTGCATCCGTGAGCGAAGCTCTGAGCACTGCCTTAAGCGACCTATGAAAATGCTCGCATAACCCATTAGCCTGGGGGTTGTACGCGGTAGTGCGGTGAATTTTGACCCCCAGGCTCTGGGCCATCACGGACCAGAGTTCCAAAATGAATTGCGGATCCCTGTCGGAAGTTATGTCCGACGGGGATCTGAACCGTGCCACCTAAGCTGACAAAAAGGCGCAAGCCACTTCCGCGGATGTGGTGGAAGCCAGCGGGACCACTTCAGGCCAGCGTGTGGTGCGGTCCACGATTGTCAAAAGGTGCGTGAAACCTTGCGATGGCGGGAGGGGTCCCACCAAATCCACGTGGACATGGTCAAACCTCCTGGCCGGGATTTGGAACGGCTCATGGGGGGCTTTGGTGTGCTTGTGCACTTTGGCCCACTGGCATGTGACGCACGCTGCAGCCGACTCTTTCACGTCCTTACGCAAGCGCGGCCAGACAAATTTCGCTCCCACCAGTTTAACCGAAACGCGCACGCCTGGATGCGAAAGGGAGTGGACTGACTCAAAAATGTGGTGGTGCCAAGAGCTCGGAACCACTGGGCGTGGGTGACCGGTGGAGATGTCGCAGAGCAAAGGAGGGCACCCTTCTCGCACCACCCTGCTCTCCAGCTTTAACCCAGTAGGCGCAGACTGGAGCGCACAAATGTCCGCGTCCCCGGCTTGCTCCGTGGCCATGACAGGGAAATCTATTCCCATGTAGACCAGGGAGACTAACGCGTGTGACATGCAATTGGCCACTACATTGAGCTTACCAGCAACGTGTTGAATGTCGGTCGTAAACTCCGAGATCGCGGCCAAATGCCATGGCTGCTGGGCCGACCACGGCTCAGAGACCTTGGACATCGCATACGTCAGCAGCTTATGGTCAATGAACGCGGTGAACTCGTGCCCCTCTAGCCAAAACTGGAAATGGCGCATCGCCAGGTGGAGAGCCAACAATTCTCTGTCGAATGTGCTGTATTTGCGTTCGTTGTCGCGCAAAGTTCAACTGAAAAATGCAAGCGGCTGCCACGAACCAGAGACGTACTGCTCCACAACTGCCCCTATGGCAGCGTCAGATGCTCCGCACTGATGGGTCAGGGTGGGCAAGCAAAGCAGCATCAGCGAGCGCTGTTTTGGCATCAGCGAAAGCCTGGATTCGCTCGGGGGTCCAGTTGATGTTTTACGTGGGCTTCTTTTTCTTAAGCGCGGCATACAATGGCTGTGTTAGCTGGGCTGCCCGGGAGGGGAAACGGTTATAAAGGTTAACCATTCCCAAAAACTCCTGTAGGGCCCTCATGGTCTGCGGATGCGGAAAGTCCGACACGGCGTGCACCTTATCCGGTAGCGAAGTCGCGCCCTCCGGCGAAATGCGATGGCCCAAAAAATCAATTACTGGCACCCCAAACTAGCACTTCACTGGGTTAACTATAAGCCCGTGCGCTTCCAACCTCTGGAGAACTATCTTGAGATGGGCGAGGTGCTCCTCCTCAGATGTGCTAGCCACCAGAATGTCGTTTAAGTAGACAAAAACGAAGGACAAGTCACGGAGCACTGCGTCCATCATTCTCTGAAAGGTTTGCGCCGCACCCTTTAGTCCGAATGCCATGCGTAAAAACTTGAAAAGGCCAAGATAAGTTATTACCGCTATCTTAGGAACGTCTTCCTTGCGCACTGGGACCTGGTGGTAACCGTGGACCAGATCCACTTTTGAAAAAACACGGCCAGGCGCACGGAAAAATCCTGGATGTGTGGGATGGGATACCGATCGTGTTCCGTGGCATTGTTCAAGTGCCGGAAATCGCCACATGGTCACCACAGCCCGTCGGCCTTAGGTATCATGTGTAGCGGGGATGCCCACAAGCTGTTGGAGTGCCTGATGATGCCCAGCTGCTTCAAGTTGGCAAACTCATCGAGCATGCTGGCCAGTTTAGCCGCATCCAGGTGCCGAGGATGCGCGAACACCGGTGGGCCTTTTGTGGTTATAAAATGCTTGATCCCGTGTTTGGTTACCGTAGTCGAAAAAGTTGGGACTGTGAGTGCTGGGAACTGTGCAAGTAAATGCTGGTACTTACCCCCGGAGCTATTACGTTAGCCAGTGTTGTTGACCCAGCTCCCCGAGCAGTGCAAGGCAGGGAGGTGAAAGAGACAGCGTCCACTAAATGTCTGTTGGCCACATCAACTAATAACCAATAAGCACATAAAAAATCTGCGCCTAAAATGGGGACAGAACATGCAGCTACCACAAAGTCACACTGGAAATTGCGTCTGTAAGCATATCGTCAGTGTCCGTTCGCCAAACGTCCTGATGGTGGATCCGTTGGCGGCTGTGAGCTTGTGACCGCTGCCTCCTGCCGACCTGTCTGCGCTGACTGGTAGGATGAGGCTCTTCTGAGAGCCGGAGTCCACCAAAAACCGTCTCCTTGAACGTGTGTCTGTGATATAAAGCAGCTTGTTCCTGTCGCCATCGATTGCATCTGCTACTGACTGCTGGTCGTGCTGTCTTCCTGGTTTCTTGAACTGGCATGGCGGCAGGCAGCGTCGGGCATTCAAGCTGAAGCGGCAATGATAGAAACAGATCGCTCTGTTCCCGCATCTCTTGGTGTCCATCCCGGTTACCAACCACGGCTCCTCGAACTCGCTGGAGTCCTCATGGATGCCGGTGCCGCTGCATGCATGCTTAGAGCTCTGGTTGCTAAAATGATGTGGTCTGCTTCCTGCACCAGGGCGCGGTAGTCCTTAGTCACCAGCTGCGGCGTGTTGGCCAGGATTTCCCTCGCTGTGGCAGGTAGGTTCCTGAGGAACGGGTGGGTGAACAGGAAAGATTCGTCGTTCTTCCCCCTCAGTGCCAACATGCTCTCCATAAGCTCCACGGCTGATCTGTCACCTAACTCTGAATGTGTTAGGAGTCTCTCTGCCCTCTCACTGTCAGACAGGGTATAGCGCTGGAGTAGCATCTGCTTGAGCGCTTCATATTTCCCTTGGGCCGGTAGCTCCTGCAGCAGGCTCATCACCTGTTGCGTGGCGCGTGCATCCGGCGCAGTGACCACATAGTAATATTTTGTGTGGTCCGTTGTTATCCCACTGAGTGCGAACTGGGCTTCTATATGCAGGAACCACGCGGTCAGGTTGTGAAGCCAGAAGTCTGGGAGCTTGGCTGAGACAACGCACGGGGTGCTGGTGCTCTCCCTCCAGGTAGTCTCCAGGGTGGTGCTCGGCTCATTCTCCATGGCACGTCTTGGGTCACCAATGTGGAGAAAGGAAGCAGACGAGGCAGCGAGCTTGGACGACACACAAACTTCATCCCTCCTCCAACATCAAGTACAGTACAACTCTGACTGGGTCTCTGAGCACCTTCTTTTTAAAACCTTTAATTCCATGCCTTGAGACCCAGGGAGCCTGACAACAACACATTCAGTGGAACAAAGACATGCGTGGCACATTAACATCACATAACGCCAGTATCGCTTCTCACACCCTCTCTTCTTCCAGCATTTCTGGCATCTCCTGAACTCCCCGGGGGGGGGGGGGGATAGTCCTTTCTGTCCCATCTTTAACCCCCCGGAACCACTTCCTCCTTCAGTCCATTATTCCCTCTTCCCCCCAGCTCCCGACTCTGGGTGGAGGATCCCCTACACCGTGCCACCACAAAATATCAGTTTTATAAATCTTGAGTCCAGCCCGTTCTCTCCACAGCTGACCAGAAGAAAGGGAAAAAAACAATCAGAGAAATCTGATTATCACTTCAGATGTGATGGAATTTTTTAAGATCAGCATAACAAAATTATTTCAGATGTCCTGTCCCTCCTCAGCTTCATTAACTGCTCCTTTTTCTCTAAAAATAACCTTAGGTGTTTTTTTTTTTAAACAGCACCACATAAGCAAATGAATAACATCAACTTCCTGATGTCTCTGCGGGACTTTAAAAAGTTATCTTAAAGCAAATTATTTCAGCCACATCATACTGTATTTTTATATTACTGACATTAGTTAATAAACTAACATTAATGGAAAAAAGGTTTAACTTCAGAAAAAATAACAGTTCAACATGTTTATTTAATACATTAAGCGAAGCATACAGCACATCAGAAAAAAATAATGTCACTTAACATGAGCTTGAATAATCAGATGTTTGGTGTTTTCTGGATTATTGGTGTTTTCATGTTCAAACCGCTGTAGAATTCAAGCAAAAAAACTTACTTTGAACTGTTTCTAACTTCATTCCGCTTCTGCCTGAGCTGAGAAAAAGAAGCCAGGCTGAGCCACGCACTGAATGCTGGGATATGTTAAGACCGCAAGGATGTTCTCATGTATCCTTAGTTTTCGGGGTTTTGAAGGCTGCATTTGTCAATCGCATGTGAAAGAGCCCATGGAATGGGACAGCCTTTAACGCAGCACGGTGACATATCTGGCCTAGAAATGTGCACTTGGAGGATGCAGAATCTGAATTGAGACACAGCCAGTGTTTCTAGCTACCGAAGCATTCCTGCTTAGCCTGACTGGTTATAACATTACCCAATCAGGCTAAGCACTGGGCATGTCTACAGACCTGAGTTTACTGCCTCAGGGGAAGAGGGAGGAGCCGATGAGGGGAGAGGAAAAAAAAGGAGCCGAGGAGCAAGCAGGAGCGTTTACAAATTGGGAAAGATGGCAGATTATACGTGTTCAGTTTTTGGCTGTGTGAGCAATAAATCTTCTTCTTTTAAATTACATGTCTTACCCACACATGAAAATATGACAGCAATGATTAATTTTATTTGGAAAAACCTCAGTGTCCCTGCTAAAATACCGGAGAGGACAAGGGTTTGCAGCCTGCATGCCAGGGGAGAAGGCCCTGGTGTGCGTGGCGCAACAGCCGGGGCAAGTATCGTCATAAGGTGAACCTGCGGAAGGATCATTCTTGGTGGAGCGGAGAGTCGCTACCCAGCTGGAGGGCTCGCCTAGATGGGAGTATCCGTTGGTGCGCCCTGCCAGCCGGCTCGCCTCTTCCCAGAGCGAGCTGGGGAGAGTGCTCCGAAGGAGCCGAGCAATCCTAAACTCCTCCCTCTTACCCCAAACGAGGGTCTCTGGTTACCCACTCACTGCAGATTGCCTTGCTGAGGGCCAGCAAGCAGTTCACCTTGGAGCAGCTCGAAGCAAGGCGAGCTCCGAAGAAATGAAGCCATGGAGAGCCTCGGAAGCAAGCCGGCTGGCGGGCGCACTGGACCGAGGTGAACTGCTCACCGACCCCCTGCGAGGCGATCCACAGTGAGTGGGCAACCAGAGACTGTCAGCAAGCCTTCCAGCCTCCATGCCGGGCCGGGCAGCAACTCTCCACTCCACTGAGAATGATCCTTCTGCAGGTTCACCTATGGAAACGTTACGACTTTTCACTTCCTCAAGTTGGATTGCCTTCTCGGAGTCCTCGTCTTCTTCTAGCAACTGGTGGGTGGGAGTATGGGTGGAGCTAATTAGAATATTCATAGATCTGAATATTCTTAAGTAGGTGAAATATGTTAAAGCTCTTTCCAAGCCATTCTAAGGCAATGAAAGTTTTTTTTTTGTGTATAGCAAGCCACAACATACTATTCTGGGCAAAACAAATTGTTTTTTGAGGTGGTTCTAGAGCCGCCGGAGTGCATCTTTAATTTATAGGTGGAGCTATAGCTGAGTTCAGCTCAGATGCTCCTGCAGCAGACAGGATCCAAATTTTTTCCCATTACTTTTTTCCCCACCCCATTTTCCCTCTTTCATGTCTAATCAGCTTCATTTCCACTTAAAAGGGAGCGGCTGTGGCGCAGGTGTAGTGTGGCCGACTACTGATTGGAGGGTCAGGGGTTCGATTCCCGCTCTGTCTGCAGTCTGCATGTCGAATTGTCCTTGAGCAAGACACTGAACCCCCAGCTGCTCCTGGTGGGTCAGGCCAGCACCTGTGCATGGCAGCTCCACCGCCATCAGTGTGTGAACGTCACATGTGCATGAACGGGTGGATAGCAGGATCTGTAAAGCGCTTTCGTCATCCAGAGAGGAGTAAAAAAATGCTATATAAGTGATCGCTGTTTACCATTCACACCAGAAAAACACATATGTGGGAGTTTGCAATGATTTTGCTGTTGATATGTCTTGTAAATCACAAGAAACATGTTACAGACATGTTAACAGAAAAAAACTTGACTTTTGCCGGAGTGTCACTTTAATTCTCACATAATTGTGCAAAATTTTATATTTGTGGCTGCACAAAAGAGTTTCTGTATAGCAGAAGGTTCTGCATAATTTACAAATAAATCACTGTTCAATAGGAAATTTTGACAATGACTTATTTTCTGGGTCAAATTATTCAGTGATAATTTTTTTTAATGATGCCTCCTTGTCACACACACACACACACACACACACACACACACAAACACACAGAGTGGGGAAAATAAGTATTGAGCACAACGACATTTTTATCATTAAACATATTTCTGATGGAGCCACTGACCTTAGATTTTCACCAGATATCAGTAACAACCCAAGTAATCCAAACATACAAAGAAATCAAGGTAATTGTGTTCACAAAACAAGATATATTTAATAAAGTGGAATGACACAGGGAGTAAGTATTGAACACGCTTGATGAAATTCATTTAATATTTAGTACAAGTTAGTAGCTTCCAGACACCTTCTGTATGGAGAAACTAGGCACAGGCATTGCTCGGGAGTGATTTTCGCCTATTCTTCCACACAAACAATCTCCAAATCTTGACGGTTCCGTGGATGTCTTCTATGAACTCTGATCTTCAGTTCGTTCTATAGATTGTGGAGTGTGTAAAATAAGAGACATATTCACGACAGACGGTTTATTACACACTTCACATCTTTCAAGCACAGAACAGAATAACACATTTCAGCAGGCTCTCTTCTTTTACCCAAATCACTCCTCACAAGTTTCATGGCATTTCTCCACACACAACATGACATTTGCATTACACTGCATTCAACCCCCTACGTCCTTGACTCCTTCCTGCTATCTCGCCAGGAACCTCCTGAGCATTGTTCTCCCATGCTTATCCACTGTCTCTTGTCTGAGATGCTAAATAATCTGACTCCCCCAAGGTGCTACAAGATTTTCAATTGGATTCAGGTCAGGTTATTGACTGGGCCATTCTAGCAGCTTTATTTTCCTTCTCTGAAGCCAATTGAGAGTTTCTTTGGCTCTGTGTTTGGGATCATTGTCTTGCTGAAATGTCCACCCTCGTTTCATCTTCAGCATCTTGGCAGATGGCAACAGGTTCTTATCAAGGATATCTCTGTACATTTGTCCATTCATCTTTCTTTCAATTATATTACGTCTGCCTGTACCATGTGCTGAAAAACACCTCCACACCATGATGCTCCCATCTCCAAACGTCACTGTTGGTATGGTGTTTTGGGGCTGATGTGCAGTACCATTTCTCTTCCAAACATGCTGTGTGTTGTGGCATCCGAAAAGTTCAATTTTAGTCTCATCTGACCACACTATATTCTCCCAGTATTTTAATAGCTTGACCAAATGTTGTGCAGAAAACTTTAAACAAGCTTCAACATGCATTTTCTTCAACAATTGAGTCTTGCGAGGTGAGCGGGCATAGAGTCCATGTCGGCTGAGTGCATTACTTTTTTTTTTTTTTTTTTTGAAACAGCAGTACTTGCTAACTAGGTCTTTCTGGAGCTCTCCACAAGTAGTCTTTGGCTCTTGGATAACTCTTCTGACAATTCTTTTGACTCCTCTGTCAGAAATCTTGTGAGAAGCTCCTGGTCATGGCCGGTTTATGGTAAAATGATGTCCTTTCCACTTCCGAATGATGGCTCCAGCAGTGCTCAATGGAACATTCAGCAGTTTAGAAATGCACCTGTAACCAATGCCATCATTATGTTTTGTAACAATAAGGTTGCAAAGGTCTACAGAGACCTCTTTGCTTCTACCCATCATGAGTTCTTTGTGGTGTGACAATCTAATATTCACAGACCTTTTTAAAGGCTATCAATCAGGACTTAACCAGCTGAAATTAATTTGCACTCATGGGGCATAGGATGGCTTCCTAAATTCTGATGGATTTCAGCTGGTTTCTTGATTTTTGATGCCTTTTTGCACCTCTTTTTCATGTGTTCAATACTTATTCCCTGTGTCATTCCACTTTATTAAATATAACTTGTTTTGTGAACACATTTGCCTTGATTTCCTTGTATATATGGATTACTTGGGTCATTACTGATATCTGGTGAAATCTCAGGTCAGTAGCTCCATCAGAAATATGTTTAATGAGAAAAATGTTTGGTGGCCAGGGAGAGGGAAGTCCAGGCTTCTCTGCTTGAACTGTTACCTCTGTGACCCGGACCTCCAGAAAAGCATTAGAAAATGGATGGATGTATGGACTCTTCTGGGTAAGTTTCCTACGTCAAGTCTTAAAAAAGCCCACCCACTGCTGTCTGAAAGACCCACCCACTGGTCTATTATTGGTCGGCCTAGCTGTCCGTTATGTAGATCAAAGAGGTGGCTAAAGGTAGTCTATTAGCCCACAAACTAACGCTGGTACCAGGACACTGGCTGTAAGCGTGGCTTATATTGTTATTTTCTTCAGATCTTAGTCACCGTAATAGTAGTGATGTTATGCTGGACACCGCCCACTCGAGACTGACTCGAGGAATATAACATGGAAGTGTCACGAGCAGAGTGTCGAGCACCATGTCAACATGCCCACAGTCATGTGACCGTAGCAAGCGAGGACTCATTATGTCGGTTACATCACATGACTTAAGGGCTCACGGGAAGTTTGAGAGGGAATTATTTTTTTTTGTTTGCGTTGTATTGTTTGTTACTGCCATCCAATTTTGAATAGACCTCGGATGGCCAAATGCTAAAAAAAACAAAAAACAAAACAATATAAGCCACATTTACAGCCAGTGTCCTGGTATCAGTGTTAGCTTGTGGGCTAATAGCTCAGGGGCTAATAGGCTACCCTTGGCTTTTAGTTGGCCATGTGAGCCACAAACCGGTACAAGCAATCGGCTGCGGAATCATTACAAAGCCTCCAACTCCCTGCAATCAAAATGTCCCAGGACCAGATACTGCTGACTCTCACGCCCAGCAACCCCACCCTTTTCCATGGATCTGCTCTGCTCTCATGGGCAGCATAGTCACTCCAGCTTTCAACTGGCTGTGAGAGCAGAGCTGAGTCCCACAGAGCCACATTGCCCTTTGAGATCCCTTGGCTCCATAGCTCGCCTTGGGTTGCGGTGATCATCCAGCACGCAGTGCTATTTGTTGTGGAATCACAGCAAAATTTATCGGAAGATAGACCAGACTGACTCGAGATACACCATCAACTGTGGATCAGTAAACCAGAGCACTGCTCTACCAAGTTGGGAGGCTAGAAGCTAGTCAGCTATAATGGCTAACTGATGTAAGAGGGAGGGCGGAGTTGAAACAGCGAAGGATGGTTCTTAAAGTGACAGGCCTTAAATCAGAATGTTTAAAGAAAACCAGGAAAAAAACAAATTTGCTTCAATAATTAAAAAGATTACAGAAAATGTGAACAAAATATGTCACAAACATTTCATTAAGACTTGTGAAGTATTAAAATGTGGAAAAGTGCAGTCAATGACCCCTTTAAGACAGACTGATGTGATATGAGAACTTTCCTGTGGTCTGATCAAACACAATTAGAGATTCTCTTTGAAAACCACAAAGCTACATATGATAAATGTTCATATCAAACTGTTTGGGTTTTTTTTTAAACTAAATTACAGCTTCAAAATTTCATTCACAGAACAGACTGAAACCTGAAGATAAAAATCTACATTTGGTACTGGACTACAGCACATCAAGTGTGTTGAGTTCTCATATGCTTAGTCAAAGTATAACGCTGGCTGAAGCATTTGCCACATATTTCACAAGAAAATGGCCTCTCACTGTTTTATTTATTTGCATCTCATTTCCTTACAAGTGCAATGGGCCCCAGCCAGGGGTCTATGATTACACTTTAAATTAAAAAGCTTTGTATCCAAGGGCTCTCTTTAAGATAGAGACTGTTCCTCTGATTGCTGAGATCTGTATTTCACAGATGCTAGGGCAGCCGGGTATTGCTTGTAGATATTTTTTCAAGTTCTTCTTAACCATCCCAGTTGCTCCCACCACCACAGGTATAATATCTGCATCCTGCAGATTCCAGGTGCTCCTTAGATCGTTTTTGAGGTCTTGATATTTTGTTATTTTTTCTCTTTCTGCTCTGTTGAGGCCGTAGTCGTTTGGTATAGTTACATCGATTAATTGGGCAGTTTTGCCCTTTTTGTTCAAGATAACTATGTCCGGTTTTATTGCTCCTCCTTCAATGTGTCTTCCAGTTGGGATTTCCTTGTCATAAAAGATGGTAATATCTCCGTTGGAGCTAACTGGCTCTGGATCGTGCTCCCATACTGGTCCTTTTACTTCTATTTTGAATTCTTTGCATATTTTCCAGTGTATATAACGGCAGATCTTATTGTGGCGAGCAGTGTAGTGTCCATCAGCCATGAGGACCTGGCAGCCGGAGAGCAGGTGGCTTACACTCTCCACCGCTACATGACAGAATCGACATTTGTCACTCTGTGACAATCCTGCCATTTTTTTAAAACCATTGGTTAGAAGTCCCTGGTCTTGTGCTCCAACCACTAGTCTCTCCTCGTCGTACCCCAGATCTCCATTCCTGATCCAGCGCAATGTCTCTTCCCTATCAATATAATCCCTATTGAGTTCCTCCTGGAAACGTCCTGCTCGCTTATGTTGTTTCCATCTTTCTTTTCTTTCCTCCTGTGTCCTTTTACTGTATTTTTCTCTCGTCTTTCTAGCTATTTTTGTTGCTGGGTTTTGCTGATTGGCTTTCATGTTATCTAATAAATCTGCTGCAAAGGTCTCGGCTTGTTTAGTTATAGATGTGTTAATACTGAGGGTTTCATGATGTTGGGTGACCTTTTCCATCGTCTCATCATTAGCGCTTTTTAGGTATTGACCAATGCTTATTATTGTTGCCCTGTAGGCCTGGTTCATTTCAATTAGGCCCAGCCCTCCCTCTTTACGTGGCATATATATCCTATCTAGGCATTGGTTTCTGTATGTTACCTTATGAAGGGTTAGGGTCTTCCTGGTCCGAACATCCAACTTATCCAGTTCCCCTTGTGGCCAGTCTATCACCCCAAATCCATATGTGGCAACTGGTACTGCCAACTGGTTTATTGCAGTGATCTTATTTTTAGGTGTTAAATTTGATTTACAGATTTTCTTTAGGCGATGTTGGTATTCTTTTTTGACCATTTCCCTCATTTTTCTGTGTTCAATAGTTGCGTTTTCTTCTATGCCCAGATATTTATATGCCGATTCCCCTGCCAGGTCTTTGATATGCTTATTGTCTTCTATTTGGATATTTTCTGATGCCGTTTTCTTTCCTTTTTTTATTGTACATTTTGCACACTTGTCAAGTCCAAATTCCATGCAGATGTCTTTTGAAAACATGTGAACGGTACTGACAAGTTGATTCAGTTTCTGTTCAGATTCTGCATAGAGCTTGAGGTCGTCCATGTAGAGTAGATGATTCACTCTCTTGCTCCCTTTTTTTGTTCTGCCTTTGCTTAGGTCATACCCGATGTCAAGGTCCGATAAGATTTTGCTTAAGGGGTCGACACAAAGACAGAAGAGCAGTGGCGAAAGGCTGTCCCCCTGAAATATTCCTCGCTGGATCCTGATGTCTGGAATTGTTATTTGTCCTTCTTTGTGGTTAAGTGTAATTGTAGTTTTCCACTTAGCCATCTGGACCTCCAGAAAAGTTTTAATCTCTGGGCTGATGTTATACAGCTCCAGACAGCGTATTATCCAGGAGTGGGGGATGCTGTCGAATGCCTTTTTGTAGTCGATCCACGCCACGCTTAAATTTCTCTCACGCCTCTTGCAGTCTTCCAGGATGGTTTTATTAATGAGTAGTTGTTCTTTGGCTCCCAGCTTATTTCTTATGCAGCCTTTTTGCTGTGGCTGCAAGTAGTTTTCTGAGTCCAGATGTTCATAAATGGCCTCAGTAATGATTCCTGTCAGCCATTTGTATGTGGTCGGGAGGCAACAGATGGGTCTGTATTTATTGACTTGTTGGGTTTCAAGACTCTTGGGCAGGAGTATGGTGTTTCCATATGTGAGCCACTCTGGTGCTTCTTCCTCTCCCCCAACAAGTCGGTTAAATGCCTCTGCGTAGTGTTTGTGTAGTGCTGTTATTTTTTTGAGCCAAAAGTTTGGTATTTTATCTATTCCAGGGGATTTGAAGTTAAGGTATTTCCTGATTTTTTCTTGAGCTGTTTCTTCTGTGATTTTTAGTGAGGGCATCTGTTGTTTTCCTTTATTTTTCTCAGCAATGGTTTGAATCCAATTATTATTTTTATGTTGAACTGGGTCCTCAAACAGATTTCTCCAGAATGTTTCCAGTTGGGTTTTCTCAGGAGGTACCTCTACTTCAATAGTTTCATCTATCAACCTCCTGTAGACTTGCTTTGGGTTCTGTGCAAATAATTTATTTATCAGTTTTGAGTTCTCTCTCCGTTGCCTGTTTCTGATTTGAGCTGCTAGGGCCTTGACTTGCGCCTGGTGCTCTGCTATTTTTCCTATTATTTGCTCTTTCCTAATGTTGTATTTTTTTTGGATTCTGTTGATTACTCTCAGTAATTTAGTATTGCAGTTTTGGTTCTGTATGTAGTAAGTCATTTGAGAAATTTCTGCCCTAAATTGATTAATTTTTCCTTGAAGTTTATTTTTCCAAATGGGTGTAGAGATTTTTGTTTTGGTTTGACGTTCAGTTTTTTCTTTATGCTGTGGAGCTAGCTTACTCTGCACATACCACGCTGCACCAAAGTTTATGCAGTTAAGCTCTGTCAAACTGACCCCCTGAGGTACAAGGTCACATAGGCCTCTGTTGACCTTTTGCAGTAGTAATTTGAATTCTTTATTCTCTTTTAGCTTAATTAATCTAGGACGTTCTTTCATTGTCATTTTTTTTGTTTCTTCTATTTTGTTGGCAAGTTCCTCTTCCATTTCTAGTTGATGTTGGTTCATTTCTATTTGGGGGTTGATCTGTTTCCTTATTGGATCCTGGTCTACACTCCCCCTTGTTGCTTCATCAGGATGTTCTGATTCTGAGCCCGAAGTTGCAGGGGATTCGCCTGGGTGGCCTGGTGGCACCTCTGTAGGGTGTGTTTGACAAGGTTGCTCCAGAGGTTTTTCAGTTAATGGTAATGGTAGCGGACACTCAGCTGGGCAGATGTTATTCTGTGCCATTTTTCCTATTTCAGTGTGCATGTACTCCAATTGTTGCTCTGTGAAGTACCTTTGGGTGAGGAAGTTGTGTCTCTGGGTTGTGAGTTTGGCTCGGGGTACGCCAGCTTTATCCGGGCAGTGATGGAAAAAGATTCGCTGCCACTCATTGCATCGTTCCCGCTGGTTGCTGTGTTTCATCTTGGCGTACTCGGTTGCCCATATTAAAACCCATCTTTCCTCCATGCTCCACTGACTTTGTTTGTATTCTTGTTGTTCAAATAGGTTGGCATCTTGATAGTCTTTTATTGCTTGGGCTTGAGCTTCATATTTGATCTTTTCTATTTCTTCTTGTTGTAAGTATTTTGAGACCTGAGAGACTATAGATGTTAATTTGGAGATGGTGGTGGCTGCTTTCTTTTCTGGTGGTAGCTCGGATTCTCTGATCTTCTCCTCAAATACATGCTTTTTCCTTCTGCCCCACTTCTCATACCTTGAATAGGCGTAGCAGGACAGAATAACTTTCTTCTCATCAAGGGACCATTTTACAGTTTCTTCTTTTCTCGTATACCGTTTAGTCCTTTTTTGATCTTGTTGGGGCCCAGGACCAGATCTGTGCTGGTCTGATGGGGATCCCGGTTGAGTGTTTGTGACACTCGAAGACGAAGCTGCACCATCGCTCTCAACAGCCCGCCTAGTGCAGAAACGAGCTGAGGGGACCGTTTTATCCTGGTCAGTACCTTTCCAGCATCTTTTTCCTGTATTATTCATTTTTCATATTTGGTTCCTCATCGTCCACGGCTTCTTATTGGTTATTCGAAGCTACCCTCGCCATGATTACTCATATTGAGGGGGTACCCCCCATCCGCGACCCGGGGGACGCGCTGGCTAGCCTGAGGGAAAAGGCCACCAGCCTTTCACCTGTGTGGACTCTCATGTGTTTTTTCAAATTACTATGTCGATTAAAATTTTTCTTACATATTTCACAGAAAAATGGCTTCTCACCTGTGTGAACTATCATGTGAGCTTTCAAAGCAGAGCAGTCAGTGAAACTGTGCCCGCAAGTTTCACAAGAATATGGTTTCTCCCCTGTGTGGATTCTACTGTGAGTTTTTAAACTGCCATGTATAGCAAATCTCTGCCCACATGTTTTGCAAGAGTATGGTTTCTCACCAGTATGGATTCTAGTGTGAATTTTCAAACTACCCCGTTCTGTGAAACTCTGGCCACAAATTTCACATGAATACGGTTTCTCACCTGAATGGATTCTACTGTGACGTGTTAAAATACTACGTTGAGTGAAACTCTGCCCACATATTTCACAAGAGTATGGTTTCTCACCTGTGTGGATTCTAGTGTGAGTTTTCAAAGTCCCCCGTTCTGTGAAACTCTGCCCACAAGTTTCACAGGAATACGGTTTCTCACCTGTATGGATTCTCATGTGAGCTTTCAAATGATCATGTACAGAGAATCTCTGTCCACATGTTTCACAAGAGTATGGCTTCTCACCTGTGTGAGTTCTTACATGCCTTTTCAATTGATAACTTTGATTAAAATTTTTCTGACATATTCCACAAGAAAATGGCTTCTCACCTGTGTGGATTCGACTGTGAGTTTTCAAATTGCCACGTACAGAGAAGCTCTGCCCGCAAGTTTCACAGGAAAATGGCTTTTCACCTTGGTGAATTCTAGTGTGAGCTTTCAAATATTCATGTGCAGAGAACTTCTGTCTACATATTTCACAAGAGTATGGCTTCTCACCTGTGTGACTTATTATGTGTCTTTTCAAATGATAACTTTGATTAAAAATTTTCTGACAAATTCCACAAAAAAATTGCTTCCCTCCAGTGTGACTTCTCTTGTGAACACCTAAATCTGTCTTATTTCTGAAACTTCTCCTACACAGGTTGCAAACATATGGCTTATCTATTGTGTGGCATTTCTTCTTTTTGGGCCTATTCTGGAAATCTTTGTCATCAACAGAACATTTTATAGACTTTTCAGCTGTGTCTGGATCACACTGATTATCTAACATGGGGGAGTTGTCTACATTGTTACTGTCACTTCTGTTTCTGTGTAGTCTCTTCTTTGGCTTTGGCTGTTCATGTTTACTTGATCTTGGGTTAACATTCTTCCCTGCACCCTGGTCTTGGATCTCAGTGCCAGGAGAGCTGTGAGAGAGGAGCTGCCCACTGTTTGGTTCAGTTTCACTGCTGTCATTGTCCTGATCAGTAGGAGTCACCATGAAGGTATCAGTCTCTTGTTTCCATCCAAAATGTTCTTCTTCTTGATTGGTACAGAGTTCTTCCTCTTCTTCTTTAACCTGTGGAGCATCTTGTTCCTCCTGGTCCAGACTGGAGTTCCTCTCCTGGTTACAGAACTGCTGGACAGCGAGAACCTCCTCCTCCCTACAGTCATGTTGCTGTAGAGCATCTGGAGAGAGAAAGAGACACAAAAAATTGCTATTTTTAAAAAATCACACAGAGTAAACATTTTTATTTATGCCAGTGTACTCCTAGTACTGGTCCCAAGTCCAGGTAATGGGGAGGTTTGTATCAGGAAGAGCATCCAGCACAAAATCTTTGCTAAATCAAACATGAGGATGATCATAAATGAGACTTCAATAACAGATTGGTTGAGGCCTGGGTTAACAATGACCACCACCAGTGCTGTTAACTGACAGTGTTGATGGAAATTAGGCTACTGTTGGGCAAAGATCATGAAGAAGATGAGAGGAAATTTGTGTTTGGAGGCAGAGACAGAAAAGGAAAAGCAGGAGTGTGGAGGTGAATATAGGGACTTTAAATGCAGGGATTATGCTGGTAAAGGGAGACAGTTGGCTGATATGATGGAGAAAAGGAACATAGTTATAGTGTGTGTACAAGAAACCAGATGGAAGAGAAGCAAGGTTAGGAGGATTGGGGTGGATTCAAACTGTTCTATTATGGTGTAGATAGGAAGAGAAATGAAGTAGGGATAATGTTGAAGGAAGAGTGTGTGAAGAGTGTCTAGGAGGTGGAGAGGGAGTCAGACAGGATCATGAGTTTGAAGCTAGAAATCTAAGGTGTAATGTGTGAATGTTAACGCGTATGCTCCACAAGTTGGATGTCAGGTAGAAAAGAAGGAGGAATTCTGGAGTAAGTTGGATGACGTGATAGAGTGTGTTCCCAGGGTGGAGAAAGTGGTAAGTAGGGCTGCAACAAACAATTATTTTGGTAGTTGACTAATCTAACGACTAGTTTTTCGATTAGTGGACTAATCGCAATTATTTCTCTGATGTTTGCCATCTCTGCTTCCTGTTGGGGCTCTAGTGCATATTTTACCTCACCCACTGTTTAAGCCTGCACACCTGTGAAAATCATCTTGTCAGTCCCAGCTTTAATATAACATTTTATAAGTAGGTTCTAGAGCTAAATACAAAAAAACAAGAAAGCTGTATTAATGAAAGCACCAAGGTGCTGATGCCTCGGTGCCAGAGCCTTGGCAGAAGTATGAGTTTTCGGATCATCACCAAAATGTTATGGGTTCCTCTCTAGCCCAAGGACCACCTCTGGTAAAAAATTTCATTCAAATCCATCTAGTAGTTTTGGAGTACACGCATGCGCAGTGAAAATAATCTGCAGTTCAAATGCCCATACTGTCGGCAGCAGCCAAGAGCCACCAACCTGATTTGAACACCTGCAATCCAAACACAAAGAACAGCACGGTGGCAAACGTTTTAAATGGCGGAAGCGATAGAGGTACGTGAATACAATGATGAGACAAACAGGAGGTTTTGCTATTTAGTGGCACAGGAAAAAAACAGACGGGCAAAAAGACGGACATTTGTTCACCCGGTATTGGCGGAGTGCTCAGTACTTTCCTCTGGCGGGAGTTTCTGGGCGCATGCACTGTACCGTTCCATTGACAGTAAAGGTGAGCTATTTTTGTGTTTATTTAACAAACAAAGCATTATTTTGAAATTCTGGCAAATTAAAAGTCGAGAAAACATGGTGATACAATGATACAAGCCTTTAGTTCGGCTTAATTTTGACCGGGCTAGCTGAAACAGAGAGGCAGACAGACAGATACACACAGCCACAAACAGATGCACTCAGTGATTACTGTATGCCTCCGTTTTCACCGAAGCATAATTATCACAAGTTTAAGGTTAAACAGTATATCAGTTTATCATAAACAGCATAATGCCCGTCAATTAAACAAGTGACATTAAATATCTTACAACTGAATTACTGATCTGCTCCAACCCACAAACTAACATTAAGTGGAAGTTTTCTAAGTGTATTTTTTTTAACAATATACATAATTCAGAAAGGTAAACCTTCATATTCAGTATTCACTGCACTTAAGAGTGATATTTCAAGCCGTTTGATTTAATTTTGATGATTATGGCTGTAGGTTTTTATTTATTAATTTACAAATTAGGATATATTAATTAACTCAGATGCACTAATATTCAGAATGAGGGCTAATATTAACGAAGATGAAAAAGAGATAGCGACTCCTGTAATTCAGTCATTTACTGCATTCAACACATTAGCCATGACTTAAACAGCTCAGCCCTCAGCAAGCTAACATAAACAGCACGTACTAACAGTATTGTCATTTTTCTAAAGCTCGAAACAGTTGGCCATTGAAAATAAGTGGCGCTAACTTTCTTTAATCGCTAAAACTTACCAAGCAGAGAAGCAGCAGTAAATGTCGCGGCTCCGGGGTGTCTCCGTTTCAAATGTGCATGCCTCACTGTAGTGCTACCATGATAAGATAAGTCTGCTTTGTGGAGTCTGCATTTTACTTGTTTTGTTTCTTTATTTTCTGTTAACTGTTCCCATACTTTCAAAGGTCTGGGTCTCACTTTTTTAAACTCCTCTTCTCTTGTGTTAATCTTTCCACTTCGCCATGTTGTACTCCTCTTCTTCTTCACTGGAAATTGTTTACGCATACCAGACAACAGAAGCGCTACTGCTCACAGCAGTTCCGGTCGTGCATTGCAGCTAAAACTGAACATTTCCGCAGCATGCATATAAACTTTAAAATTAAACAATTTGTCGACAATAAAAATCTGTGTTGACAAAGTCTTATTATCGACAACTTTGACTAATCGTTTCAGCCCTAGTGGTAAGTGGAGCAGACTTTAATTGGTATGTAGGTTAAGGGAACAGGAGTGATGAGGAGGTCTTGGGTAAGTATGGTGTATAAAGCAGATGTGGAAGGACAGATGGTTGTGGATTTTGCTAAAAGGATGGAAATGGCTGTAGTAAGCATTTGAAGAGAGAGGAACATAGGGTGACATACTAGAGTGGAGTAAGGTGCACACACAGGTGGACTATAGCTTATGGAGAAGGAGAAATCTGAAAGAGACAGGAAGTTGCAAGGAAGAATCAGGGAAGAATGTAGCTAGGTTGCATCCGATGATAGTGTGTAGAGTGACTCTGAAAAACAAGAAGAGGAAGCAAGTGAAGCCAGAGCCAAGGATTAAATGGTGGAAGTTAGAAAAGGAAGAAAATGGTACAATGTTCAGGAAGGAGTTGAGACAGGCTCTGGGTGGTAGGGAAGAATTACCCGAGGACTGGGCAAGTATAGCTAAAGTATTAAGCAAAATGGCTAGAATGGGACTTCCGGTTATGGCTGCCACGTAGGACGGACGTGTCTCGCTCTGCTCTGCTCCTGGAGAAAAAAAATCGGCAAATAACTCTCTCATTTGGGACAGAACGTATCCCAGCATTTGGGCGAGGATATGTCGGCGAAGCCTAAGGCTGGAAAACCAGGAAAAGGAAAAAGCGAGCCGCCGAAACAATCCAAATTAACGGACTTTCAGGTCTGTGACGCAGCAAACAAAACTCCATATATGGCGGAGGAGGCTGGCGGCGGTGCGATGTCTGCGGGGAATGGCGCAGATGCGCTGATGGCTGCCATGAGTTCAATGAGAGCGGACTTTTCCTCTAGATTTGATGGGATTATGACAGCGTTGGAAGGAATAAGAAAGGAATTGGGTGACTGTGTAGAACGAACGGCGCAGATGGAGCTCCGTCTCGCTAGTGCTGAAGATGACGTCACCCGTCTTCAATTAAAGGTGCGCACTTTGGAAAAAAAAAATAAATCTCTGGAAGATAATATTTTGGATTTGGAATCTCGGTCGAGACAGAATAATTTGAGGCTGGTGGGTCTTCCAGAGGAATCAGAAGGTCGGGACGTATGTTCCTTTCTGGAAAAGTGGATTCCGGAGGTGCTGGGCAGCGAGGAGTTGCAATCAGCAGTGGTTCTGGAAAAAGCACATCGTATTGGCCCACGGAGAGACAAGGGACCGCCGAGGACCTTAATTATGAAGTTTCTTAGCAACAGAGACAGGATGAAGATCTTCAACGCTGCACGTGCTAAAGGAGAGATTAAACACCAGGACCAGCAGGTGCGGTTCTACCCAGATTTGGCCACAGGAATCCAGCAATTGAGGAAGCAGTTTGATCCCATACGTAAGGAGCTGCGCAACCTTGGGATTCGTCATGGTGTAATCTATCCTGCGAGACTGCTGACCACGTATGAGGGCAGAACCCACATCTTCAAGACCCCAGAGGAGGCGCAGGAGTTCATCAAGAAGATCAAAGAAGAAGAAGAGACTGGTGGGAGCTAAGCATGAACAAAATATAAGGTAGAATAATTAAGCATTTGCACAGGCATCTGACTGACTTGAAGTAAATAGTAAGTTTACAAAATATAGATTGTATTATATATTAAAAAAACAAAACAAAAACAAAACAAACAAACAAAAAAAAAAACTATGATGTACAAAGTTGTTAAAAATTTTGGAGTTAAGTTGGAAAACTACAGAGGAGAGTTAATGTTACGTCATTAAAAGCAGTAGAGTTAGGGTGATTGGGAGGATGAAGGAGTGGCTTAGGCTGTTCCCCGTGGGTGTGGAACGGTCGATGGCTATATCGGGAGACAGAATTTTTCTTTTGATTTTGGGGGGTTTGCCACAAGTGTGGGAAGGGGAAATTTGTTTGTGTGTAGTTTGTAGGATGAATGTTCAACCACTCATGTTTTTGCTTCTCTGTATGAGCATGTTTACACTGCAAGGTAATCCCAAACTCTCTATTGATCATGGACCAAAGTGTTAATCTTAATTTAACTTCATGGAATTGCAGAGGTCTACAAAATTTAAAAAAACTTAAACAAGTTATGAATAAAATAAAGGACATGGGTTCAAGAATTGTGTTTTTACAAGAAACTCATCTGATAGAGGAGGATGTTAAAAGAATTAGGAGTAGATGGCAGGGAAGTGTATTCACCTCTTCATTTTCATCCCGAGCCAGGGGAGTTATGACTCTCATACATAAATCAGTTCCTTTTCAGGTGAAAAATGTAATTGGAGACAAAATTGGAAGATATGTAATCATTCAAGGTTCTTTGCTATTAGAAAATATAAATCTTGTGAACTTATATGGTCCCAATATAGATGATCAGAAGTTCTTTGCTAATTTATTTCTCATCTTATCATCACTTACAGGGCAACATATAATAGCAGGGGATTTTAATTGTACATTGAATCCAGGTGTGGATAGATCAACAGGACTGGATTGTACGCACATTGGATGTAGGATGACTATTAATCATTTTATGAAAGAATTGAGATTGTTAGATATATGGAGAGAAATGAAACCACAAGTTAAAGCCTATTCTTGTTATTACAGTACCTACAAGACATTCTCACGTATTGATTATTTTTTGATTTCCACAGAATTAAGGTCCAAGATTCAAAACTGCTTTTATGATAACATCGTGATTTCTGATCATGCACCCTGTTGTCTAATATATGTAGATAAAAAATTGACAAAGGAATCAGGTAGATGGCAATTTCAGCATAAATGGCTTCAGGATGAGGAATTTGTCAAGTATATAGAAAAACAGATAGACGAGTTCTTTGACATCAATACTACACAAACATCAGCATGTGTAAAGTGGGAGGCTTTCAAAGCTTTTATTAGGGAACATATTATTAGTTATACAGGATCAAAATCTAAGAAGACTCGAGAGGAGAGAGCTAAATTGGAACATAAAATAAAAAGTCTTCAGGAAAAAGTGTATGCAGGAAGTGACCCAAGGTTGGAGAATGAATTACTGATTTTGAGAGCTGAATACGACAAAAAATCAGCGAATAGAGCTGCCTCGAGTCTTCTAAGATTGAAACAATCTTTTTATGAACAAGGTGAAAAATCAGGAAAATTATTAGCATGGCAGATTAAACAATTGGAAATTAAAACACCAATTACCAGTATTATAAGTAACGGACAGGTAGTTATAGATCCTTTAGAAATTAATAGAGCCTTTAGAGATTACTATGAAAAATTATATGATACCAAAAATGAACCTGATTTAACAAAACTAAATGGGTTTTTGAACGAACTATCTATACCGTGTATTCCAAATGAAAACAGGGAGATATTGGAGTCTAAAATTAGTCAAGAAGAAGTTGGGCTAGCCATTGATAATATGAAATCAGGAAAAAGTGCAGGACCAGATGGTCTTCCAGTTGACCTTTATAAAAAATTCAAGAATAAATTAATAAAACCTTTTTTGGAAATGGTTTTAGAAGCATTTCAAAATAATAATTTACCATCATACATAAATAATGCCTTAATTATACTGCTGCCAAAACCAGGTAAGCCCTCTAATAAATGTGAAAATATGAGACCAATAAGCCTATTAAACGCCGACCTTAAAATAATCTGTAAAATTTTAGCAAGACGAATACAAGAAATTTTACCAAATATTATTAATTGAGATCAGAATGGCTTTATAAAGGGTAGACAAGGCTTCCATAATGTAAGAAGACTATTTAATATTATTTATTTTAATAAAGAAGCACCGGATACAGCTCTCCTATCATTGGACGCCGAAAAGGCCTTTGATAGAGTTGAATGGCCCTTTCTTTTTGAAGTCCTACAAAGGTTTGGACTTGGAAATAATTTCATAAAATGGGTTCAAATAATATACAATAATGCTACAGCAGAAATCCTAACAAATAACAATATTTCAAAACCAATAAAAATCAATAGAGGATGTCAACAAGGCTGTCCACTTTCACCTTTACTGTTTACTATGGCAATTGAACCTTTAGCGATAGCGATACGTTTACACTCACAAATATATGGAATTAAAGTTGGACCAACAGAACATAAAATCTCCCTGTACGCCGATGATATAATTTTGTTTATGTCGAATCTAAAAAAATCAATTCCAACCTTGTTGAATTTAATAAAGAATTTTGGGGAAATATCAGGATATAAAATAAATAAAACTAAATCTTCAATATTAATGCTAAATGAGACCCAGAGAAATTACCCAGCCCCTGAGGTAAATCAATTCAATGTTGTAAATCAGTTTAAATATTTAGGAATCCAAATTATGCCTAAGCTAGAATCAGTCGCCAGTGTCAACTATGAAGCCTTAATGTCAGATATCAATGAGTTAACTCAGAGATGGATGTCACTACCAATGTCGATGATCGGGAGAATCAATATACTTAAAAGTAATATTTTACCTAAAATACTTTATTTATTTCAATACATTCCCTTATCACCACCTTTAGATCTATTCTCAAGAATAAAAAAAAAGTTAGTGGAATTTATATGGAACAACAGGAGGGCTAGATTACGTTTGTCTTTATTATATTTACCATTTGATCGTGGAGGTCTGAAATGTCCAAATTTTATGTTGTATTATTGGTCGGCACAACTGAGGTCTATGACATATTATTTTTCATCAAATGATCTCCCTCACTGGACTGAAATGGAATCATACAATTTACCTTTACCTCTTCCCATATTCATATACTCAGATTCGGCAAAAAAATTACAAAAACAAGTTAAAAATCCATTTGTAAAGCATATGATCAAAATATGGTGTGAAGCTAAAAACTATTTAAAAGAACCACAGTTATTGTCACAATTTAGTCCAATATGGGGTAATCAATATTTTAAACCAGGGAGAGCGGACGCTGTATTTAAAGTATGGAATTTAAAAGGGATACAAAAGATTCAGGATTTATATTTGCCATGTGCAGACAACATAATGTCTTTTGAAGAGCTGAGGATCAAATTTAATCTCAATAGAACACATTTTTTTAAATATCTTCAACTTAGAAACTTTATTCGATCAAATCAAAATAAAGCTCTCACTCGACCTATTTATTCATCCTTGGAAAAAATGATGATGAAAGATAGTAAAAGAAAGGGTATTATTTCAGAGTTTTATAACTCATTGACACTATCTTCAAGTGAAAATTCACTGAAAAGATTAAACTACTGGAAAGAAGATCTGCAAATTGAAATTTCAGAGGAACAATGGGAATTGGCTTGTACAGAAGCTCAAACCAAATCAATAAATGCACGCCTTAAATTGATACATTTCAAATGGTTAATGCGGATGTATGTTACACCGGAGGAGTTAAATAGATATAACAAAAATATACCAGATACATGCACAAAATGCATGGAAAGTAAAGGAACCCTTTTTCATTGTTTATGGGAATGTAGATTAATAAGAATGTTTTGGGAGGAGGTGAGGGTAACAATTGAAAAAATAATCTCAAAACAAATCATATTGAATCCTAAACTGTTTTTGTTGGGTCTGTACCCAGAAAAGCATAATTTCAATAAAAGTGAAAGAACATTCATAGACCTCAGTTTGCTTAATGCCAAAAAATGTATTGCACTATTATGGAAAAAGACTCATAGACCAGATGTGACTCAGTGGTTAAGACAGATGTTAACAAACCTTCCATTAGAAAGAATAACATATATACTGAAATCAAAGGAAATTGTGTTTGAGAATATATGGAGACCTTTTATTGATTATGTAAAAAATTTAAACATAACTCTTGAAGAAGAAGGTGAATGATGTGTGTGGACCTTGTAAATTCCAAACTGGTGAACATAATATGTATACTAATATATTGGATTGTCTAGACTAAACAGAGGAGCATTGTTGAAGACTTGATTTTGTTGGTGGTTGTTGGTGTTTTTAGTGCATTTTTTTTTTTTTTTTGTAGTACTTTAGTGTTAGTGTTTGATTGTTTGTATCATGTTTGTTAAAAAAAAAAAAAAAAAAGGTTCAATAAAAATATTGTGGAAAAAAAAATGGCTAGAATGGTATTTGATGCATCTTTGGGACAGAAGAAAAAAGATGAGACCTTTGACCTTTTGATCCCAAACCCATAGTCAGAGGTCAGGGTATTAGGGTGAACCTGTGTACCAAGTTTGGTGACCCTAGCTTTACTTGCTGTATAGTAGTAGTGAAAAGGGAATGTTGACCCTAACCTTGTGACCCTGAGCCCATAGTTCGAAGTGAGGATCCCAAGAAGAACCTGTGTACAAAATTTGGTGACCCTAGGTTTCACTGTTGTTAAGATATAGTTTATATGGCATTTTGACCTTGACATTTTAACCCCAAATCCATAGTTATAGGGTGGGGTCCCAAGATGAACCTGTGTACCAAGTTTGGTGACCCTAGCTTTCAATGTTGTTGAGATATAGTTTATATGGCATTTTGACCTTGACATTTTGACCCCAAACCCATAGTTATAGGTTGGGGTCCTAAGCTTTATTTGTTGTTGAGATATAGTTTAAATGGCAATATGACCTTGATCGTGCAATCCCAAAACCACAAAAGTCAGGGTCGCAGGGTGAACCTTTGTACAAACTTTGATGAACCAACTTTACTCATTGTAAAACCCATAATTATAGGTCAGAGTCTCAATGTGAACCTGCGAGTCAAGTTTGGTGGGCCTAGCTTTCTTTGTTGATGAGATATACAGTAGTTTATATTGCATTTTGACCTGGACCTTTAACCGTTCAATCTCAAACCATAGTTGCACTTGAGGGTCAGAGGGTGAACCTGTGTACCAAGTTTGGTGACCCTATATTTCTGGCGTCTTTCATCTTCCTCTTGACAATACCCCATAGATTCTCTATGAGGTTTAGGTCAGGAGAGTTTGCTAGTCAGTCAAGCACAGTGATACCATGGTCATTAAACCAGGTTTTGGTACTTTTGGCAGTGTGGGCAGGTGCCAAGTCCTGCTGGGAAATGAAATCAGCATCTCCATAAAGCTTGTCAGCAGAGGAAAGCATGAAGTGCTCTAAAATTTCCTGGTAGATGACTGCGCTGACTTTGGACTTGATAAAATAAAGTGGACAATCAGCTCTGATTGCATAATTTAAGTGTGTGTGTGTGTGTGTGCGTGTAAAGGAGTATGACCATGGAGGCTGTAATTTCTCAGAGAAATAAAACCTCCTTGGTCTAACTATCCATATGTGGTTTTCTCACTGAGCACCGTCCTGTCCTGACATTTTCACAACAGCTATCTGGCCTCTACAGACAGCAGCTGAGCACCTCAGTTTGTGGGTTGCCAGGTCAGATGGGTGGGCATTGTGCGTGTGATCTGTTGGCTGTGTAGGTTGCATTTAATCTGACAACTTCAAATTATGGGAGTTTTTCTGGAGAAACATCACGTTGGCATGTTATGGGAGGATGTTGTCCATTTATAATTAAACGGGCTGGGCTCTGATTTGTATCAGCAGGGGACGCTCACGTACCCGTGTGCCCCGAGAGCAGCAGCTTGTGTTTGTGTGTGGTCTTGTCAATTTTAACTTCGTCAGTTTTAACTTTTGTCACCACCGGGAGTACTTAACAAATCGTTTCCACCATAAGAGGAGTGTATTTGGGGGTTCTTGCCACTTTGTGGACTTTTTTATGCCATTTTACCGGGGGACATCTCAGCAATGCTGCCGTTTCTTTCAACAGGATTACCTACAGTTGGGAGACACTTCTCTCCCTCCATCCAAGTGTGAGTGTAAATCCTCATCTATTTCATCTGAATGATCAATAAATTTCGGCAAATGGATTATCACTGCCGATGAGTCGTCGGAGGAAAAGAGGGAGAAGAGGGGGAATACAGCGCAGAATAAGGAAGTATAGCCTGCGTGACAGATGCCGACTCCCCCCGCTCCCCACCATCCTGCTATCAAATGTCCAGTCCATCCAAAACAAGCTAGATGAGCTGGAGACCAACACTTGGTGTGACCAGGATTTTAATGAGACATGTATCCTGGCATTTATGGAAACATGGCTTAAGGACACGGATCGTGATGAAGACCTCTGTCTAAGTGGCTTTGGATGTCCGATGCGCTCGGACTGGTCGCTTCTCATCACAAATAAGTCCTCTGGAGGAAGAGTTTGTTTGTATATCAACCAGAGGTATTGTAACACTATGGTGGTTCGGGAAAAAACATGCACCCCCGATCTGGAGCTCCTGTCTGTCTCATTTTGGCCATTTTATTTATCGAGGGAGTTTCCACAGATTTTCTTTACACTGGTTTATATTCATCCACAGGCTAATGTCACATCGGCCATTCAGGTGATAGAGTCCAGCCTGTTGGTCACTTCCTCTGTCTGTCTGGATGCGCCAAAGTTCATTTTAGGGGATTTTAATCACTGCCAGCTACATAAGACTCTAAAGACGTACGATCAGTATGTGACGTGGCACAACGATAAGGAATTCCACTATTGACTTGTGTTATGGCACAGTGCCTGGTGCTTATAGATCCTTGCCTCTGCCCCCTTTTAGAGCATCCTATCATAATAGTGTTCACCTCATTCCTATTTACAAGCCCAGGTGTAAGCAACAAAAGCAAACTGCAAAAACAGTGAAGTGCTGGTCAGAAAACAGCAACACCAGCTTACAGGCTTGTTTGGACTGTACTGACTGGGATGTTTTTTATAGCTCATGCACAGACTTGGATGAACTGGCAGAGACTATCTCATCTTATATGTCTTTCTGTGTGAACACAAACATTCCATGTAAAACCATTACAGTCTTCCCCAATAACAAGCCATGGGTGACAAAAGAGCTAAAAACTGTCATAAATAAAAAAAGGTTTTTTTTCACTGGTAATACTGAGGAAAGGAAAGAAATTAACAGAGAGGTTCGGAATGAGATAAAGAAAGCAGAAAGACTGTATAAGGAAAAGGTGGAATTGAAATACAGCAGTGGTGATCTGAGAGCAGCCTGGAGAGGAATTAAGTCCATGTCCTCTATAAATCAGAAAGTAAATGAAGGCAACAGAAAACTTGTAAGAACTGAGGGTGCAGATGATGTGAATCTTACTAATGTTTTTAATGACTTCTTTTGTCGTTTTGAAAAGCATGATTTTTCTGTGAAAATGTCCCACCTTAAACAGTCTCTTTCTTCAAATAGCAATATTATTATTAAAGAGGAAAGTGTTAGGGATTACCTTAAAAAGGTTAATATTAGAAAGGCTCCAGGTCCAGATCTTATCTGTGGCCGTACACTCTGGTATTGTGCTGATCAGCTTACCAGCGTCCTTCACTATATGTTCCAGATGTCTTTGAACTGTAGTCATATTCCTGCCATCCGGAAATCGTCTACAGTAGTGCCTATTGCTAAGTCCACTTCTCCTAAAGAACTCAAAGATTTCAGACCTGTGGCTCTAACATCAATAATGATGAAAATCTTTGAGAAAATTGTAAGAAAACTTGTTCTACAGTCTGTTCAAGATAAACTTGATCCACTTCAGTTTGCATACCAAACAAAAAAAGGGTGTCGAGGATGCTAAGCTTTTCATTTTATATTGTGTATATAAACATCTAGAAAACCACAGGCCCATGCCAGGCTTCTGTTTGCTGATTTTTCATCAGCTTTTAACACCATGTAACCTCATTTTTTAACAGTAAGATTAATTTATGATTTTAATTTATCTCACCAACTCGTGCTTTGGATTATGGACTTTTTAACTGGTCGGACTCAAAGGGTACTTGTAAATAAATCACCTTTCAGACTGTCTGAGCACTTCTACAGGGTCACCACAAGGGTGTGTCCTTTCACCCCTTGTTTTTATTATGTACACAGATCATTGTAGGAGCAATTATGAGGGCAGCTATATTGTCAAATTTTCTGATGACACAGCTTTGCTGTCCCTTTTTCAAGGTCCACAATCAGAGCATGGCTTGGTTCTTAATGATTTTATCCCCTGGTGTGATGACAACTTTTTGGATTTAAATGTGTCTAAAACCAAGGAATTAAATCTTGATTTTATAAAGAAAAAAGAAGCTGTTCAGGAGACTAGAATTCACAATGACAAAGTCGAAACAGCAAGGTCATACAAATACCTTGGTATTTTGATGATCAGCTGAAATTCAGTGTAAATACTGAGGTCATTGCAAAGAAAGGGCAACAGAGAATGTACCTTTTAAGGAAAGTGAACTCCTTTTCAGTGAGTCAAATGATTCTCTGCCATTTTTATCAGTCTTTTATTGGGAGTTTGCTTTGTTTTTCTTTTATCTGCTGGTTTAATGGTCTCACAGTTAAAGATAGGAATAGTCTAAACAATATTGTGAAGATCTGTTCCAAGATTATCGGTGTGAGACAGAGAGATCTGAATTCCTTTTGTAACCAGCAGATCATTTGCAAAGCAGAATGCATTTTATCTTCTCCTGATCATGTCCTCTCAAATGAATTCTCTCTTTTGCCATCTGGGCACCGTTATGTTTTACCTGCTAGCAAAACTAATCAGTATGCCAAGTCCTTTATTCCCTTAGCAATAAAGCTACTAAATGCTTCTTATGGTTGTTAAATGTCACACGTTTTTTTTTAAAACATATATTATTATATATCATACAGGTTTTAGGTTTTTGTTTTTAGCATGACTGGGGGTTACTAAAAGAATAAAAGAACAATCTTATCTCATTGTTGTATTTTTTTATAGTACTATTTACTATAGCACTCTCTCTAATGCCTGGTTAGATGTGACTTTTATTTTCTTCCTGTATTGTCTATTGTCTCTTGTGTTTTTAAAACTTGGTGCATCAATGTACAAGTTGCTTTTTAAATCAATTGCCCCTTGAGGGATAAATAAAGTTGTTTGAATTGAATTGAATATAATTATGTTCTAATTAGGCATTTTTAAACTGGAACTGAATTATCTGCTTTGATGGTAAACACGTTACCAAGCTTCTAAGTATTAAGTGCCAAACGGCAGTTTTTTTACACAAAGTCAATAGACCTTGTTAATTCTTGGGTGACATGTACAAGCTGTTTACATTGCAATGGTATGTTACTGAATACATACAGTATATTGTTAAGAAATCTTGTTCCATGTGCCCCTTTTTTGAAATTGAAAATTTAAATTTTTTGAAAACTGGAAGCCTTGGTCTACAGCTGGGTTCCTCCACCTGCTGAAGACCACAGAGCCTTGGTATAAGTGCCCCTCACCAAGCTACTTTACTGAAATGGCTATATCTACACTGTACAGCCAAACCAAAGCTATGACCATTTCTTTTAACTTGTTTTGTCTTTTTTTATATATTTTTTTCAGAGTAGCTTGTCTTAGAGCTCCTATGAGAAAATAAAACCATATTTTTGAACAAGTAATGCACTGCAGAACCTTTTAAGTAGAGGTTAGGTCCAAGTTCAGGTTTACCTGATTGCATTAATGGATGGAAAACTAGCCATGTACCATAATATAGAAAACTGAAGATGTAACATTGACA
The DNA here is from genome assembly GCA_020510985.1 of Pholidichthys leucotaenia. Lineage (NCBI taxonomy): Eukaryota > Metazoa > Chordata > Actinopteri > Cichliformes > Pholidichthyidae > Pholidichthys > Pholidichthys leucotaenia. The sequence goes on along the minus strand of CM035841.1, from coordinate 135,832,155 downwards.
TCCTTGGAGAATCATTTTGAATTTAAATTGCTACAGCTGAATCAAATCATCCTAAGTCTGAGAATTTTAGATACTATGACATAATTGACACGCGGACATCGTCAAACATTACTATTGATCTGAGGTGAAGCTGATTAAAAACCCTCATCTACTGCACAGTAATCTAACTTGGGGTAGGTATACTCTTCAAAAAAGTTGTCTGACTGCAGATTTAAGACAGATGTTTTGTTCAAAGTGTTTACCTTCATGGTGGCATCTTTTTCCCAGTCGTCTCTTCTTCGGTTTGGGTTCTGCTTCTTCTCTAGTTGAGCCTGAGTCTACACGCTGTCTTCCTTCCTCATTTTGGATCTCATTTACAGCAGAGTTGTGACAGAGGAGCTGCTCACTGTTTGGTTCTGTCTCAGTCGGCTCCTTTTCCTCAGAAATAAGAGTCACTATGAAGTTATCAGCTTCCGGCTTCACTACCAGCTGTTCTCCCTCCTGACCGCTGCATAGTTCCTCCTGTTCCTCTTTAACCTGTGGAGGTTCTGGTTCTTCCTGTTCCACTTTAATCTGTGGAGGTTCTGGTTCCTTCTGTTCCAAACCTGAGTTCTCCTTTTGGTTCCAGAGCTGCTGGTCAGGAGAAAACTCATTCTCACAGACATGTTGTTCTGGGAGGTCTAGAGGGAAAACAGATAAAATAGTTCACTAATGGGATGAAATTATAACTCAGTTCTAAGGAAATTAATGTCCACCTCTGTTGGTCTTTTTCAGCTACTGTGAACAGTCAACTTGAGCAGGAATAATACAGTCAGAAGGAATGACCTGATGGAGTCCTCACTAAATTTCTGACTGCTTCTCTACAAAGAACATTTAGGGGCCGTGCATACGTTTTACCCCAAACCGTGGAAGTTCATCTACAGTTTAGCTGTCCGTGCATACTACGCCGGGTATTTGGAGGTGTGAAAGTGTAGAGGTTTGAAACCAGTCTCCAGAGTGGAGAGGTTTTGTTGGCGCCGATTTTGCACATCTGTGTGCACAGACACAAAGAACTATGGCATGATAGAGCCCCGATTTACAATAGATTTCAGCCAATCCACACACCAAGGAACATTTATTTCTCACAGAGAAATACAAATACAGAGCTTAAATGTCTGTATTTCTCACAGAAATACAAACTCTGTGAATAAACTTTAAGCCTGATGTGTTTATAGTTAGGATTAGGTGAAAAAAGGGCCCTTAATGCTATCAGTAAAACACTTTTTTTTTTTACACAATAAATGCAGCCTTATATAGAAAAATAATCATCAAAATTATAATCAAGGAGGATCCCTACCTTTACTGAATGAACAAATCAGTGTGGAGCTGCCGTTGTTTCAAATCCAGTTTTCCAAATGATGTGATGTCTGCTGCAGCCAACATCACATCATATCACTTTTTTCCTTACTCGATGCCCCAGATTATAGCAAGAGCTTACCAGGGCAGTAGCCCCTGGGCCCCAACTTGTGTGGAGCCCCAAAAGAAATTCTATTTTTTTTGTCTTGCTAATTCTGCCATGCCCAACGTTTATTGGGAGGGTTTGTTTTGGCATATCAACTTTTTATTTGTTGATATGTATGTCTGTCCCGCCTGTTTAATTTATTTGGTTAAGAGTTGACATTTGACCTGATTAACGTTGGACGTGGACCAGTAGTGAATCCTTGGACGAATGAATGAATGTAATGGCATATGATAGCGGTGCCCAAAAAAGAAGAAAGAAAAACAGGAATGTGAGAAGGTTTTAAAAAAGATTCCTAAATTGACAGGATTTTTTAAAGTTGTGATACAGATGGACCGTGTCAACTTTACAGTCACAACAAGATGTTTGTCAAACTGTTAGCATTACAAATGTTAACATGGGATGCATTGGCGGAGCCGCTGTCTGAAAATCTGTCAGTCACAGCAGGCAGAAGCTCCCAGTAATTGAAGTTGTAAAACACCCATTGGAAGTATTAAAGATTCGTACACACTGGGAATACTGGGCCAGAAAAGGACCGGAGAACTGCCAGAAAACGGACACTGATGTCAGAGCATCTGAATGTTCCTACAAACAGCAGAAACATTTTTTCTCCAAGTACCATTTTAATTGCAAACTTGCAAATGGTGAGTACGTTTCAAGACAATGGCTTCAATATTCTCCTTCCACGGCTGTTTGTATTGTTTTGCCTGCCGCATATTAGGGGTGGGTATCGTGAGGGATTCAATATGAATCACGATAATTGGGTCGCGATTCGATCCTATCACGATTCAACGATAATCACAATGGTATGGAAGTCAGGTTATTCCGCACCTCAGACAGAGACAATGAATACACAAGGGAGAACAATGCCCAAGAGGGTGAGAGGGGGTTGAATGAAGTGTAGTGTAAATATCGTGCTGTGTATGAGGAAGTGCCTTGAAGCTTGTGAAGGTGACTAGATACTTAGAGAGGAGTGCTTGCTGTAACCAGTCATTCTGTTCTGTGCTTGTGAGATGTGAGTGTGTAATAAATCGTCTGACATGAAGCTGCCTCTTCATTTACACACTCCACACTGGTGACCCAAGACGTATTATGGAACACAAGGCGAGAACCCCGGAGCCGGCCCGGTCGGGAAGCCCCAGAGACGCAGCAGCCATTCCACAGACAGCCAGGACTGGAACCCCCAGCAACGCGTGCGCAGTTTCAGTCAAGCTACCGGATTTCTGGCAGCACAACCCGCGCTCTTGGTTCCACCACACCGAGGCCCAGTTCGCCCTCCGGGGAGTAACGGTAGACGACACCAAGTTCTACCATGTGGTAGCAGCGCTGGACTCCCGCACAGCCCAGCAGGTAGCGAGCCTGCTCGATCAGCCACCAGCCCGCAACAAATATGAGGCGCTCAAGGCTGCGCTCATTCGGCGCTACACGCTCTCGGAATGTGAGAGAGCGGAGAGGCTCCTGACGCGGACCGAGTTAGGAGATGGGTCTCCCGTAGACCTGATGGAGAAGATGCTGGCGTTAATGGGCACGGATGACGGGCACTTTCTGTTTGCCCACCTTTTCCTCCGGAACCTTCCAACAGTGGAGAGAGCGGTTCTGGCCAATTCGCCGTTGCTGGCCGCGCGTGACTACCGTGCACTAGCCCAGGAGGCAGACAGGATCATCCTCACCACCAGGACGATCACAGTCAATACGGCAGCGGCGGAGCCCAGCGAGACGACCAGAGGAGGCGAGGAGCCACCGACGGTAGCAGCAGCGGGGGCCAAGGAGCACCAGAGAGACACGCTCTGTTTCTACCACCGCTGTTTCAGAGAGAACGCACGCAGATGTGTGCCACCATGCCAATTCAAGCGCTCGGGAAAACGCCGAGGCCGACGGTCGGTAGCAGCTGCAACCTTAGATTACTGTTGCTCAGTGGCTCAAGCACTTAAGAGGGATTCTGATTGTTTTGCCAAAAAATTTAGAGTGTTTTCTTTTGAACAAGACCAACTCCATGAAGATATTGCAAGGAGTTGAAGAACAGCTTTGAATTTAGTTTGGGTATGTTTTTCAGACACTCGAAGGGAAATTGACTGGAATGCTCAGGGGTTAAGCCTGCACAGACACCTGTGAAAACCACCTTTGTTGTCAGTCCCTGCTTTAATATCATTTTATAAGCAGTTTCCAGAGCTAAATAAAATTACCCATGAAACACGCATTTGAAACTGAAGCTCAACAGCTTACTCAAATTTATTTAAGCCAAATAATTGAAACAAATTAAAAGAGCAGTCTTAAAGTTAAAGTGCAAAAGCAAAAAATTGAAACCATTGCTGCACAGTGCACACCCAGTCTCTGTCTTAACATAAAAAATGGTTAATCATGACCCATGAAACTTAAATCTGAAACCGCTCAGCTGAGCTTAATCAAGTCTTTGAAGCAACACAAAGTCTTTTTTTTTCCACAATATTTTTTATTGAACCTTTTTTTTTTTTTTTTACAAACATGGCACAAACAATCAAACACTAACACTAAAGTAATTTAAACTAGAAAAGCACTCGGAGAGCGCAGACCTCCGCCAAGCGCCACAGTTGCCCCCCATACAGCGTTTGTGTGTACGTTTTCAGATTCCTTGACCATGAAAACATATGACTAGCAATTGGATTCACAATGATAGGATTAGTGGTTCATTAGTAAAAGCATTACCTACTTGGCGGAGGTAATAAACTGAAGTGTTGGTGTTGTGTCCATCTCGTGCATCTGCAAACTCCCAGGCTGCGGGCGTTGCAATTGAATGAATGAATGAATTAATCTTTATTTCGAATAGATTAAGAGTACAGGTTAAAAGAAAGTGAATAATATAACAAAGGGGGTAATAAAATCCAACAAGGTCAAATTAGACAATAACTCCTGTGATTATACAGTTCAACATAAGTTATCCGAAATGTGTGATGGGTGAATCCGCAGCTTATATTGGCCACCCATGTTCCATCCAAGAATTCAAAAGAAAAAACAAAAGAAATCATGACACAACCGCGTACAACCCGCAGGCCAATGGGTTATGCGAGCGTTTTCATAGATCACTGAAAGCAGCACTCAGGGCTTCACTGAAGGATGCAAATTGGGTAGACAGGCTGGCGTGGGTTTTATTGGGGTTGCGCTCCGCGGCAAAAGATGATTTGGAATCTTCCCCGGCAGAGAGCTTCTTTTGGCGCAGGCTCTATGGCTGGCCGGGGAATTTCTGCCAAATAATCCAGCGGCGGACAGCTGCCCGTCTGAGGTTTTGCAGCGTAGCGCAAACACAGGCACACAGGCACGCTGGCGAGCCGTGGCCAGCACTGTGTTCCGTGTGCTTTTGTGCCTAAAACTTTGAAGAAGGCGGAGTTTGTGTTCGTCAGACACGACGAGCAGTGCCCTCCATTGGGCCTGCACACATGTTGAAAATGGCCATATCTGACAATGTTAAAGAATCCTTTAAAAAATTCCTGTATCCAGACGGTGATCCGGATCATCCCCAAAATTTAATCAGTTCTTCCTTGTACCATTTCCAACAACGCCTGAAAGTTTCATTGAAATCTGTCCAAAACTTTTTGAGTTATCTTGCTAACCAACAGACAGACAAACAAACGCTGGCAAAAACATAACCTCCTCCTGGCCTCCGGCCTGGCGGAGGTAAAAAACAAAAAAAACCCCCAAAACACTAACTACAAAAAAAAAAAGTACTAAAAACACCAACAACCACTAACAAAGGCAAGTCATCAACAATGCTCCTCTGTTTAGTCTAGGTAATCTATTACATAAGTATACATATTATACATTCACCAAATTTGGAATTTGCAAGGTCCACACACATCATTCACCTTCTTCTTCAGAAGTTATGTTTAATTTCTTTACATAATCAATGAAAGGTCTCCATATATTCTCAAACACATTTTCCTTTGATTTCAGTATGTATGTTATTCTTTCTAGTGGAAGGTTTGTTAATATCTGTCTTAACCACTGAGTCACATCTGGTCTATGAATCTTTTTCCACAGTAGTGCAATACATTTTTTGGCATTAAGCAAACTGAGGTCTATGAATACTCTTTCACTCTTATTAAAGTTATGCTTTTCTGGATACAGATCCAATAAAAACATTTTAGGGTTCAATGTGAATTGTTTTGAAAATATTTTTTCAATTGTTACCCTCACCTCTTCCCAAAACATTCTGATTTTTCTACATTCCCATAAACAGTGAAATAGGGTTCCTTTACTTTCCATACATTTTGTGCACGTATCTGGTATGTTTTTGTTATTCTATTTAACTCCACTGGTGTAACATACATCCGCATTAACCATTTAAAATGTATCAATTTAAGACGTATATTTATTGATTTGGTTTAAGCTTCTGTACAAGCCAATTCCCATTGTTCCTCTGAAATTTCAATTTGCAGGTCTTCTTTCCAATAATTCAGTCTTTTCTGTGAGTTTTCACTTGAGAATAGTGTCAATGAGTTATAAAACTCTGAAATAATACCCTTTCTCTTACTATCTTTCGTCAAAATTTTTTCCAAGGATGAATAAGTAGGTCGGGTGAGAGCATTATTTTGATTTGATCGAATAAAATTCCTAAGCTGAAGATATTTTAAAAAATGTGTTCTATTGTAACCACTCGTGTGACTTATTTAATGCTTTGCATAAGGCCTCACATATTAGATAAGAACAAAGACAGAGTTTCCTCGGAGATAACAGGATACTGGGAAAGGGTAACCTTTGGTATGCAGAGGGGATGCTATGGGATTTAAGAGGAAAGGCATTGTTACTTGTTATTATAATGCAATGTGACTTGTGAGCTGTGAGAGCTGTTACTTGTGATTATAATGCAATGTGACTTGTGAGCTGTGAGAGTCCTGGGTATATAAGGGACGTGGTTTTTCTGTGATGTTCTCTTTTTTCTACTTTGCTCATGTTGGAGCGTGTAATAAACTGCCTTGAGATGAAACTTGCCTCATTATTACACTCTCCACACTGGTGACCCAAGACGTAGCATGCAGCAAGAAGAGAATTCCCCGGGGCCAGCCTCGCTGGGAGCCCCCAGCCAAGCGTACGCCGTTACGGTCCAGCTACCGGACTTTTGGCAGCACAACCCACGCTCCTGGTTCCACCTGGTTGAGGCACAGTTTGCCCTCCGGGGAATAGCGGTAGATGACACGAAATTCTACCATGTGATCGCAAAGCTCGATAACCACACGGCGCAACACGTGGAGAGCCTTCTGGAGCAGCCACCAGCCAGCGACAAATACGGTGCGTTGAAGGCTGCACTCATCCAACACTACACCCTCTCGGTTGAGGAGAGAGCAGAGAGACTCCTGGCGCTGACCGAGTTGGGAGATGGAACGCCCATTGACCTGATGGAGAAGATGCTGAGGTTGAAAGGCTCGGACGATGACCACTTCATCTTTACCCACATTTTCCTCAGGACCCTACCGTCAGTGATGAAGGCGACCCTGGCCGGTTCGCCGTTGTTGGCCCAGCAGGACTTCCGTGCGCTGGCCCGGGAGGCGCATCGGATTCTCAACGCCAGCAGGCAGCGCGCAGCCATGGCGGCAGCGACGGAGCTCGGCGCGACGGCCGGAGATGGCGGGGAGCCAAGGACAGCAGTAGAAGAGCCACCAACGACAGCGGTGGCGGAGGCCAAGGAATGCGGAGGAGACACCCTTTGTTTCTACCATCGCCGTTTTGCAGAGAAGGCACGCAAATGTATACCACCGTGCCAGTTCAAGCGCTCGGGAAACGCCAAGACCGGGGGGTCGGTAGCAGCTGCGACTCTCGGGGAGGAGAACAAGCTGCTCTACTTGACGGACGCACGCTCGGGAAGACATTTCCTCGTGGACACCGGTGCCCAGTTGAGTTTCATCACGCCTTCCTCTGCTGACCGGCTGGCGGGTTCCAGCAGTCCCGAGATGGCAGCAGCGAACGGCTCGAGAATTAAGACCTTTGGTGAGAGGACTCTGCTTCTGTCTCTACATGGCCGTACTTTTGAGTGGACTTTTGTCATAGCAGCATTGAATTTCAATATTTTAGGGGCTGATTTTTTGTGCTCACATGGTTTGTTAGTTGATGTTGCTAACAGGCACCTGGTTAATGCACTTTCTTTTGATTCTATCCCCTGTGCAGCTAGAGTGGCCCGACCAACAGCACAAGCCAACGTCACAGCTGCAAGCGGTAAGTTCCACACACTGCTCACTCAGTTCCCAGCACTCACGGTCCCCACGTTTTCCGTCGCTAAGCACGGGGTGGAGCATTTTATTACCATAACCGGACCGCCTGTTTTTGCAAAAGCTCGGCGCTTGGATGCAGCTAAACTGGCCATAGCGCGCGAGGAGTTCGCCAACCTGGAAAGGTTAGGCATCGTCAGGCATTCGAACAGCCCATGGGCTTCCCCGCTTCACATGGTCCTGAAAGCTGACGGCTCATGGCGACCGTGCGGGGATTTCTGCAGGTTGAACAACGCTACAGCGCATGACCGCTACCCAATCCCGCATATCCAGGATTTTTCCGTTCATTTAGCAGGGGCGCGCGTTTTTTCTAAAATAGACTTGGTCCGCGGTTACCACCAAGTCCCAGTGCGCGCTGGGGACGTACCCAAAACAGCGGTGATAACTCCATTTGGCCTGTTTGAGTTTTTGCGCATGCCATTCGGGCTTAAAGGGGCTGCACAGACGTTTCAACGCATGATGGACGCAGTGCTGCGCGATCTCCCTTTCATGTTCGTCTACTTGGACGATATTTTGGTAGCCAGCGCGTCCGAAGACGAACACGAAAACCACCTCGCGGCAGTTTTCCGGAGGTTGGGAGAGCACGGGTTAATAATCAACCCAGCGAAATGTCAGTTCGGGGTGGCGCAGATCGATTTTTTAGGACACCGAGTTTCCCCCGAAGGAGCGGTTCCGCTGCCTGACAAAGTGCGTGCGGTGGCGGATTTTCCCCGGCCGCAGACAGTCAGAGCGTTACAGGAGTTTTTGGGAATGGTGAATTTTTATAACCATTTCCTTCCCGGTGCAGCGCAACTCATGCAACCGCTTTATGCCGCACTCAAAAAAAGAAACCTGCAAATAAGCTTGAGTGGTCCCCGGAGCGGGAGCGAGCGTTCTCGGAAGTCAAAACAGCCCTGGCAAACGCTGCATTGTTGGCACATCTGGACCCAACGGCCCGCATAGCGCTCACCACTGACGCGTCTGACGTTGCCATAGGGGCGGTCGTGGAGCAGCAGGTAGCAGGAGCTTGGCAACCGCTCGCCTTTTTCAGCAGGACCTTGCGCGATAGTGAGCATAAATACAGTGTGTTTGACAGGGAGTTGCTGGCTCTCCATTTGGCCATTCGCCACTTCCAGTTCTGGCTAGAAGGGCGCTGTTTTACCGCGTTCGTTGACCACAAGCCGCTAACATTCGCGATGGCTAAAGTTTCAGAGCCATGGTCGGGCCGGCAACAGAGGCAGTTAGCCGCGATCTCAGAGTTTACTACAGATATTCAGCACGTGTCGGGTAAACTGAACGTAGTGGCAGACTGCCTCTCGCGCGCCGTGGCTGCCCCCGTCCGCGTGGGGATAGATTACACAGCCATGGCCGCAGAGCAAGGTAGTGACGCAGATGTGTGCGCGCTCCAGTCTGAACCAACAGGGTTAAGGCTGGAGAGCAAGGTGCTGCAAGACGGTATGCCCCCCTTAATCTGCGATGTCTCCACGGGACGACTGCGTGCCGTGGTGCCGGCAGCGTGGCGCTGCCGCGTTTTCGACTCGATTCATGCTTTGGCGCACCCGGGGGTTCGCGTGTCGATCAAAATGGTAGCGGAAAAATTTGTGTGGCCCGGCCTTCTCAAACAAGTCAAAGAGTGGGCGGCAGCCTGCATGGCGTGCCAACGGGCCAAGGTACACAGACACACGAAGGCTCCATTGGAGCCATTTCTCATTCCTGCCAAGAGGTTCGACCACGTTCACGTGGACCTCGTGGGCCCCTCTCGCCATCACAGGGGTACACGCACCTTCTGACAATGGTGGACTGCACCACGCGCTGGCCGGAGGCGGTCCCTTTGGTGTCAACCACAGCCGAGGAGGTGGCGCGCGTGTTTGTAACGGCATGGGTGGCGCGTTTTGGAGTCCCGTCGGACATTACATCCAAGGGGATGTAATGTCAGAGGCCTGCAATTTGTTTCCGAACTTTGGTCAACAATGGCCCGCAGCCTAGATGTCACGATTCACCGTACAACCACGTATAATCCGCAGGCTAATGGGTTGTGCGAACATTTTCACAGGTCATTGAAAGCAGCTCTCAGAGCGTCACTGACGGATGCAAATTGGGTGGACAAGCTTCCGTGGGTTTTATTAGGGTTGCGTTCTGCGCCTAAAGAAGACTTAGAGGCTTCCCCAGCTGAACTCGTTTTTGCGCAGCCACTGCAGCTGCCCGGGCAGTTTCTCCCGGATAATCCTGCGCCAGGCAGCTCCCCGTCCCAGCTGTTGCAGAGTAGCATCGACACAGCTACGCTGCCGGGCCCTGCCCACCACAGTTTTCCGCGCGTTTTTGTGCCTAAAACTTTGAAGAACGCGGAGTTTGTTTTTGTCAGACATGATGCTCATCGCCTCCCACTGCGACCGCCTTATGATGGACCATTCAGAGTGTTGGAAACAGGGGACAAGCATTTTTTGCTAGATTTGGGGGGTAGGAGGGAAAAGGTTGGCATAAACAGACTCAAACCCGCTTTTGTCGTGGCGGACGAGCAAGTGCTGTTGGCAAGGGCCCCTCGGCGCGGCAGGCCTCCACGGGGTGCTTCCCAGAGTAATATTCCCCCAGAACACCCGCAGGGACTGACAAAAGGTTTTCACCCCCAGACAACAACCCCCAGCATGACAGCGCCGCTGAGAAGGTGAATCCTGGTTACAGCAGATACGGGAGGAGACTGAAGCCCAAGCAGCATGTGGACTGATGTTTAATGATTCTATCATTGCATGCAGATTGTTATCCTTTTGTTCAGTCTACATGTTTGGGGGGTGGTGGTGTAGCCACTCGTGTGACTTATTTAATGCTTTGCATAAGGCCTCACATATTAGATAAGAACAAAGACAGAGTTTCTTTGGAGATAACAGGATACTGGGAAAGGGTAACCTTTGGTATGCAGAGACTGTGAGGGGGATGCTATGGGATTTAAGAGGAAAGGCATTGTTTTTTTTTTCCACAATATCTTTATTGAACCTTTTTTTTTTTTTTAACAAACATGATACAAACAATCAAACACTAACACTAAAGTACTACAAAAAAAAAAAATGCACTAAAAACACCAACAACCACCAACAAAATCAAGTCTTCAACAATGCTCCTCTGTTTAGTCTAGACAATCCAATACATAAGTATACATATTATGTTCACCAGTTTGGAATTTACAAGGTCCACACACATCATTCACCTTCTTCTTCAAGAGTTATGTTTAAATTTTTTACATAATCAATAAAAGGTCTCCATATATTCTCAAACACAATTTCCTTTGATTTTAGTATATATGTTATTCTTTCTAATGGAAGGTTTGTTAACATCTGTCTTAACCACTGAGTCACATCTGGTCTATGAGTCTTTTTCCATAATAGTGCAATACATTTTTTGGCATTAAGCAAACTGAGGTCTATGAATGTTCTTTCACTTTTATTAAAATTATGCTTTTCTGGGTACAGACCCAACAAAAACAGTTTAGGATTCAATATGATTTGTTTTGAGATTATTTTTTCAATTGTTACCCTCACCTCTTCCCAAAACATTCTTATTAATCTACATTCCCATAAACAATGAAATAGGGTTCCTTTACTTTCCATGCATTTTGTGCATGTATCTGGTATATTTTTGTTATATCTATTTAACTCCTCCGGTGTAACATACATCCGCATTAACCATTTGAAATGTATCAATTTAAGGCGTGCATTTATTGATTTGGTTTGAGCTTCTGTACAAGCCAATTCCCATTGTTCCTCTGAAATTTCAATTTGCAGATCTTCTTTCCAGTAGTTTAATCTTTTCAGTGAATTTTCACTTGAAGATGGTGTCAATGAGTTATAAAACTCTGAAATAATACCCTTTCTTTTACTATCTTTCATCATCATTTTTTCCAAGGATGAATAAATAGGTCGAGTGAGAGCTTTATTTTGATTTGATCGAATAAAGTTTCTAAGTTGAAGATATTTAAAAAAATGTGTTCTATTGAGATTAAATTTGATCCTCAGCTCTTCAAAAGACATTATGTTGTCTGCACCTGGCAAATATAAATCCTGAATCTTTTGTATAGGAAAGGCATTGTTACTTGTTATTATAATGCAATGTGACTTGTGAGCTGTCAGAGTTGTTACTTGTGATTATAATGCAATGTGACTTGTAAGCTGTGAGAGTCCTGGGTATATAAGGGATGAGGTTTTTCTGTGATGTTCTCTTTTTTCTACTTTGCTCATGTTGGAGCGTGTAATAAACTGCCTTGAGATGAAACTTGCCTCATTATTACACTCTCCACACTATTAAGATTGAATTTGATCCTCAGTTCTTCAAAAGACATTATGTTATCTGAACGTGACAAATATAAGTCTTGAATCTTTTGAATCCCTTCTAATTCCATACTTTAAATACAGCATCCGCTCTCCCTGGTGTAAAATATTGATTACCCCATATTGGGCTAAATTGTGACAATAAGTGTGGCTCTTTTAAATATTTTTTGGTTTCACACCATATTTTGATCATGTGCTTTACAATTGGATTTTTAACTTGTTTCTGTAATTTTTGAGCCGAGTCCGAGTATATGAATAAGGGAAGCGGTAAAGGTAAATTGTATGATTCCATTTCAGTCCAGTGAGGGAGATCATTTGATGAAAAATAATATGTCATAGACCTCAGTTGTGCTGACCAGTAATACAACATAAAGTTTGGACATTTCAGACCTCCACGATCAAATGGTAAATATAGTAAGGACAAACGTAATCTAGCCTTCCTATTGTTCCATATAAATTCCACTAACTTTTTTTAATTCTTGAGAATAGATCTGAAGGTGGTGGTAAAGGAATGTATTGAAATAAAGTATTTTTTTTTCCACAATATCTTTATTGAACCTTTTTTTTTTTAACAAACATGATACAAACAATCAAACACTAACGCTAAAGTACTACAAAAAAAAAAAAAAAAATGCACTAAAAACACCAACAACCACCAACAAAACCAAGTCTTCAACAATGCTCCTCTGTTTAGTCTAGACAATCCAATACATAAGTATACATATTATGTTCACCAGTTTGGAATTTACAAGGTCCACACACATCATTCACCTTCTTCTTCAAGAGTTATGTTTAAATTTTTTACATAATCAATAAAAGGTCTCCATATATTCTCAAACACAATTTCCTTTGATTTCAGTATATATGTTATTCTTTCTAATGGAAGGTTTGTTAACATCTGTCTTAACCACTGAGTCGCATCTGGTCTATGAGTCTTTTTCCATAATAGTGCAATACATTTTTTGGCATTAAGCAAACTGAGGTCTATGAATGTTCTTTCACTTTTATTAAAATTATGCTTTTCTGGGTACAGACCCAACAAAAACAGTTTAGGATTCAGTATGATTTGTATTGAGATTATTTTTTCAATTGTTACCCTCACCTCTTCCCAAAACATTCTTATTAATCTACATTCCCATAAACAATGAAATAGGGTTCCTTTACTTTCCATGCATTTTGTGCATGTATCTGGTATATTTTTGTTATATCTATTTAACTCCTCCGGTGTAACATACATCCGCATTAACCATTTGAAATGTATCAATTTAAGGCGTACATTTATTGATTTGGTTTGAGCTTCTGTACAAGCCAATTCCCATTGTTCCTCCGAAATTTCAATTTGCAGATCTTCTTTCCAGTAGTTTAATCTTTTCAGTGAATTTTCACTTGAAGATAGTGTCAATGAGTTATAAAACTCTGAAATAATACCCTTTCTTTTACTATCTTTCATCATCATTTTTTCCAAGGATGAATAAATAGGTCGAGTGAGAGCTTTATTTTGATTTGATCGAATAAAGTTTCTAAGTTGAAGATATTTAAAAAAATGTGTTCTATTGAGATTAAATTTGATCCTCAGCTCTTCAAAAGACATTATGTTGTCTGCACATGGCAAATATAAATCCTGAATCTTTTGTATCCCTTTTAAATTCCATACTTTAAATACAGCGTCCGCTCTCCCTGGTTTAAAATATTGATTACCCCATATTGGACTAAATTGTGACAATAACTGTGGTTCTTTTAAATAGTTTTTAGCTTCACACCATATTTTGATCATATGCTTTACAAATGGATTTTTAACTTGTTTTTGTAATTTTTTTTGCCGAATCTGAGTATATGAATATGGGAAGAGGTAAAGGTAAATTGTATGATTCCATTTCAGTCCAGTGAGGGAGATCATTTGATGAAAAATAATATGTCATAGACCTCAGTTGTGCCGACCAATAATACAACATAAAATTTGGACATTTCAGACCTCCACGATCAAATGGTAAATATAATAAAGACAGACGTAATCTAGCCCTCCTGTTGTTCCATATAAATTCCACTAACTTTTTTTTTATTCTTGAGAATAGATCTAAAGGTGGTGATAAGGGAATGTATTGAAATAAATAAAGTATTTTAGGTAAAATATTACTTTTAAGTATATTGATTCTCCCGATCATCGACATTGGTAGTGACATCCATCTCTGAGTTAACTCATTGATATCTGACATTAAGGCTTCATAGTTGACGCTGGCGACTGATTCTAGCTTAGGCATAATTTGGATTCCTAAATATTTAAACTGATTTACAACATTGAATTGATTTGCCTCAGGGGCTGGGTAATTTCTCTGGGTCTCATTTAGCATTAATATTGAAGATTTAGTTTTATTTATTTTATATCCTGATATTTCCCCAAAATTCTTTATTAAATTCAACAAGGTTGGAATTGATTTTTTTAGATTCGACATAAACAAAATTATATCATCGGCGTACAGGGAGATTTTATGTTCTGTTGGTCCAACTTTAATTCCATATATTTGTGAATGTAAACGTATCGCTATCGCTAAAGGTTCAATTGCCATAGTAAACAGTAAAGGTGAAAGTGGACAGCCTTGTCGACATCCTCTATTGATTTTTATTGGTTTTGAAATATTGTTATTTGTTAGGATTTCTGCTGTAGCATTATTGTATATTATTTGAACCCATTTTATGAAATTATTTCCAAGTCCAAACCTTTGTAGGACTTCAAAAAGAAAGGGCCATTCAACTCTATCAAAGGCCTTTTCGGCGTCCAATGATAGGAGAGCTGTATCCGGTGCTTCTTTATTAAAATAAATAATATTAAATAGTCTTCTTACATTATGGAAGCCTTGTCTACCCTTTATAAAGCCATTCTGATCTCGATTAATAATATTTGGTAAAATTTCTTGTATTCGTCTTGCTAAAATTTTACAGATTATCTTAAGGTCGGCGTTTAATAGGCTTATTGGTCTCATATTTTCACATTTATTAGAGGGCTTACCTGGTTTTGGCAGCAGTATAATTAAGGCATTATTTATGTATGATGGTAAATTATTATTTTGAAATGCTTCTAAAACCATTTCCAAAAAAGGTTTTATTAATTTATTCTTAAATTTTTTATAAAGGTCAACTGGAAGACCATCTGGTCCTGCACTTTTTCCTGATTTCATATTATCAATGGCTAGCCCAACTTCTTCTTGACTAATTTTAGACTCCAATATCTCCCTGTTTTCATTTGGTATACACGGTATAGATAATTCGTTCAAAAACCCATTTAGTTTTGTTAAATCAGGTTCATTTTTGGTATCATATAATTTTTCATAGTAATCTCTAAAGGCTCTATTAATTTCTAAAGGATCTATAACTACCTGTCCATTACTTATAATACTGGTAATTGGTGTTTTAATTTCCAATTGTTTAATCTGCCATGCTAATAATTTTCCTGATTTTTCACCTTGTTCATAAAAAGATTGTTTCAATCTTAGAAGACTCGAGGCAGCTCTATTCGCTGATTTTTTGTCGTATTCAGCTCTCAAAATCAGTAATTCATTCTCCAACCTTGGGTCACTTCCTGCATACACTTTTTCCTGAAGACTTTTTATTTTATGTTCCAATTTAGCTCTCTCCTCTCGAGTCTTCTTAGATTTTGATCCTGTATAACTAATAATATGTCCCCTAATAAAAGCTTTGAAAGCCTCCCACTTTACACATGCTGATGTTTGTGTAGTATTGATGTCAAAGAACTCGTCTATCTGTTTTTCTATATACTTGACAAATTCCTCATCCTGAAGCCATTTATGCTGAAATTGCCATCTACCTGATTCCTTTGTCAATTTTTTATCTACATATATTAGACAACAGGGTGCATGATCAGAGATCACGATGTTATCATAAAAGCAGTTTTGAATCTTGGACCTTAATTCTGTGGAAATCAAAAAATAATCAATACGTGAGAATGTCTTGTAGGTACTGGAATAACAAGAATAGGCTTTAACTTGTGGTTTCATTTCTCTCCATATATCTAACAATCTCAATTCTTTCATAAAATGATTAATAGTCATCCTACATCCAATGTGCGTACAATCCAGTCCTGTTGATCTATCCACACCTGGATTCAATGTACAATTAAAATCCCCTGCTATTATATGTTGCCCTGTAAGTGATGATAAGATGAGAAATAAATTAGCAAAGAACTTCTGATCATCTATATTGGGACCATATAAGTTCACAAGATTTATATTTTCTAATAGCAAAGAACCTTGAATGATTACATATCTTCCAAATTTGTCTCCAATTACATTTTTCACTTGAAAAGGAACTGATTTATGTATGAGAGTCATAACTCCCCTGGCTCGGGATGAAAATGAAGAGGTGAATACACTTCCCTGCCATCTACTCCTAATTCTTTTAACATCCTCCTCTATCAGATGAGTTTCTTGTAAAAACACAATTCTTGAACCCATGTCCTTTATTTTATTCATAACTTGTTTAAGTTTTTTTAAATTTTGTAGACCTCTGCAATTCCATGAAGTTAAATTAAGATTAACACTTTGGTCCATGATCAATAGAGAGTTTGGGATTACCTTGCAGTGTAAACATGCTCATACAGAGAAGCAAAAACATGAGTGGTTGAACATTCATCCTACAAACTACACACAAACAAATTTCCCCTTCCCACACTTGTGGCAAACCCCCCAAAATCAAAAGAAAAATTCTGTCTCCCGATATAGCCATCGACCGTTCCACACCCACGGGGAACAGCCTAAGCCACTCCTTCTTCATCCTCCCAATCACCCTAACTCTACTGCTTTTAATGACGTAACATTAACTCTCCTCTGTAGTTTTCCAACTTAACTCCAAAATTTTTAACAACTTTGTACATCATAGTTTTTTTTTGTTTGTTTTGTTTTTGTTTTGTTTTTTTAATATATAATACAATCTATATTTTGTAAACTTACTATTTACTTCAAGTCAGTCAGATGCCTGTGCAAATGCTTAATTATTCTACCTTATATTTTGTTCATGCTTAGCTCCCACCAGTCTCTTCTTCTTCTTTGATCTTCTTGATGAACTCCTGCGCCTCCTCTGGGGTCTTGAAGATGTGGGTTCTGCCCTCATACGTGGTCAGCAGTCTCGCAGGATAGATTACACCATGACGAATCCCAAGGTTGCGCAGCTCCTTACGTACGGGATCAAACTGCTTCCTCAATTGCTGGATTCCTGTGGCCAAATCTGGGTAGAACCGCACCTGCTGGTCCTGGTGTTTAATCTCTCCTTTTTTAGCTCGTGCAGCGTTGAAGATCTTCATCCTGTCTCTGTTGCTAAGAAACTTCATAATTAAGGTCCTCGGCGGTCCCTTATCTCTCCGTGGGCCAATACGATGTGCTTTTTCCAGAACCACTGCTGATTGCAACTCCTCGCTGCCCAGCACCTCCGGAATCCACTTTTCCAGAAAGGAACATACGTCCCGACCTTCTGATTCCTCTGGAAGACCCACCAGCCTCAAATTATTCTGTCTCGACCGAGATTCCAAATCCAAAATATTATCTTCCAGAGATTTTTTTTTTTTTTTCCAAAGTGCGCACCTTTAATTGAAGACGGGTGACGTCATCTTCAGCACTAGCGAGACGGAGCTCCATCTGCGCCGTTCGTTCTACACAGTCACCCAATTCCTTTCTTATTCCTTCCAACGCTGTCATAATCCCATCAAATCTAGAGGAAAAGTCCGCTCTCATTGAACTCATGGCAGCCATCAGCGCATCTGCGCCATTCCCCGCAGATATCGCAGCGTTGCCAGCCTCCTCCGCCATATATGGAGTTTTGTTTACTGCGTCACAGACCTGAAAGTCCGTTAATTTGGACTGTTTCGGCGGCTCGCTTTTTCCTTTTCCTGGTTTTCCAGCCTTAGGCTTCGCCGACATATCTTCGCCCAAATGCTGGGATACGTTCTGTCCCAAATGAGAGAGTTATTTGCCGATTTTTTTTTTTTCCAGGAGCAGAGCAGAGCGAGACACGTCCGTCCTACGTGGCAGCCATAACCGGAAGTCGAAATAAAGTATTTTTGGTAAGATATTACTTTTAAGTATATTAATTCTCCCGATCATCGACATTGGTAGTGACATCCCCCTCTGAAGTAACTCATTAATATCTGTCATTAAGGCTTCATAGTTGGCACTGGCGACTGATTCTAGCTTAGGCAAAATTTGAATTCCTAAATATTTAAACTGATTTACAACATTGAATTGATTTACCTCAGGAGCTGGGTGATTTCTCTGGGTCTCATTTAGCATCAATATTGAAGATTTTGTTTTATTTATTTTATATTGTGGAGTGTGTAATTGACGAGGCAGGTTTGTCTCAAGGCAGTTTATTACACGTCTCCAACATGAGCATTGTAGAAAGAGGACATCTCAGAAAAAACTCGTCCCTTATATACCCAGGTCTCCCCACATCTCACAAGTCACATTGCATTCACATCAAAGGTAACTTTGCATTTCCTCTTAAATCCCCTAGCATCCCCCTCACAGTCTTTGGCCCACAAAGGATCCTCCAAGGAGTCCCTTGGCACACAAAGGATCCTCCAAACAGTCTCTTGCATATAAAAGATTACACTTTCACAGCTTCCGGTTATCTCCAAGGAAACTCTGCACTTTGTTCTTATCTAAGATGTGAGGCATTATGCAAGGCATTAAGTAAGTCACATGTGTGGCTACACCCCCCCCAAACATTTTAGATCGAACAAAAGAATAACAGTCTGCATGCTGTGTGATAGAATCATTACACATCAATCCCCATGCTGCTTGGGCTTCAGTCTTCTCCCGTATCTGCTGTAACCAGGATTCGCCGCCTCAGCGGCGCTGTCATGCTGGGGAGCTGCTGTCTGGGGGTGAAGACCTTTTGTCAGTCTCTGCGGGTGTTCTGGGGAAATTTTACTCTGGGAAGCTCCTCGTGGGGGTCTTCTGCGCCGAGGGGCCCTCGCCAACAGCACTTGCTCGTCTGCCACCACAAAAGCGGGTTTGAGTCTGTTTAAGCCAACCTTTTCCCTCCTACCCCCCAAATCTAGCAAAAAATGCTTGTCCCCTGTTTCCAGCACTCTGAATGGTCCATCATAAGGCGGTCGCAACGGGGGGCGATGTGCATCGTGTCTGACAAAAACAAACTCTGCGTTTTTCAAAGTTTTAGGTACAAAAACGCACGGAAAACTGTGGTGGGCAGGGCCCGGCAGCGTGCCTGTGTCGATGCTACGCTGCAAAAGCCAAGATGGGGAGCTGTCCGGCGCAGGATTATCTGGGAGAAACTCCCCGGGCAACCGAAGTGGCTGCGCAAAAATGAGTTCGGCTGGAGAAGCCTCTAAGTCCTCTTTAGGCGCAGAACGTAACCCCAATAAAACCCACGGTAGCTTGTCTACCCAATTTGCATCCGTCAGTGACGCTCTGAGAGCTGCTTTCAATGACCTGTGAAAACGTTCGCATAACCCGTTAGCCTGTGGATTGTACGCGGTTGTACGGTGAATTGTGACGCCTAGGCTGCGGGCCATTGTTGACCAAAGTTCGGAAACAAATTGAGGGCCTCTGTCAGACGTAATGTCCGACGGGACTCCAAAACGCGCCACCCATGCTGTTACAAACGCGCGCGCCACCTCCTCGGCTGTGGTTGACGCTAAAGGAACCACCTCCGGCCAGCGTGTGGTGCGGTCCACCATTGTCAGAAGGTGCGTGCACCCCTGTGATGGCGGGAGGGGACCCACGAGGTCCACGTGAACGTGGTCAAACCTCTTAGCCGGAATGTGAAATGGCTCCAAGGGAGCTCTCGTGTGTCTGTGTACCTTGGCTCGTTGGCACGCCATGCAGGCTGCCGCCCACTCTTTAACTTGTTTGCGGAGGCCCGGCCACACAAATTTTTCTGCTACCATTTTGACCGACGCGCGTACCCCCGGGTGTGCCAAAGAATGAATAGAGTCAAAAACGCGGCGGTGCCACGCTGCCGGTACCACGGGACGCGGTCTCCCCGTGGAGACATCACATATTAGAGGGGGCATACCATCCTGCAGCACCCTGCTCTCCAGCCTTAACCCTGTTGGTCCAGACTGGAGCGCGCGCACATCCGCGTCACTAACCTGCTCCGCGGCCATGGCTGTGTAATCTATCCCCACGCGGACGGGGGCAGCCACGGTGTGCGAGAGGCAGTCTGCCACTACATTCAGTTTACCCGACACGTGCTGAATATCGGTAGTAAACTCTGAGATCGCGGCTAGCTGCCTCTGCTGCCGGCCCGACCACGGTTCTGAAACTTTGGCCCTCGTGAAAGTTAGTGGCTTGTGGTCAACGAACGCGGTGAAACAGCGCCCTTCTAGCCAGAACTGGAAGCGGCGAATGGCCAAATGGAGAGCCAGCAACTCCCTGTCAAACGCGCTGTATTTACGTTCACTATTGCGCAAGGTCCTGCTGAAAAAGGCAAGTGGCTGCCAAGCCCCGGCTACATGCTGCTCCACAACCGCCCCTATGGCCACATCTGACGAGTCAGTGGTGAGCGCTATGTGGGCCGTTGGGTCTGGATGTGCCAACAACGCAGCGTTTGCCAGGGCTGCTTTGACTTCCGTGAACGCTCGCTCCCGCTCCGGGGACCACTCGATCTTATTCGCGGGTTTCTGTTTTTTGAGCGTGGCATACAGCGGTTGCATGAGTTGCGCTGCACGGGGGAGGAAGCTGATGAGGAAGCTGATGGCAGCGAGCAACGCACTTGTCCCCTCCTCAGCAGTTACCGCTCCGCCGCTGGCTCCCTCCTCCGCCATAGTCTCTGGAGTTTTTTCTGCTTCGTCACGAGCATGGAAGTCTGTTAGTTTGGATTGTTTTGTCGAATTACTTTTTCCTCCGCCTAATTTCCCTGCCTTGGTCTTTACCATATCCGCGCCTAAACGCTGGGATAGGTTTTTGTTCCAATTAAGAGAGTTTTAGCCTACTTTTTATTTTTAGGAGCAGAGCAGTGTGAAACACGTCTTCCTACATGGCCGCCATAACCAGAAGTCCCCCAAATAAAGTCTTAACTCAAAACATAAAGTGCAAAAATTAAAAATGGCTTCTGCTGCAGCATGAAGGCCTGTTGTAACTGCAAGTTCACAAAGAGTAACATTCAAGTCCATAACAGCAAAAAAAAAAATCCTATTTAAAATTTTTCCATTTCTGGAAGTTTTAAATTTCAGTTAGGCTTTAGAATTCAAATTAAATAAAATCTTCCAGTACAAGACAAAATAACAGTTTACACACTGTTTATATTGCAGTGTAGAAATGTGAGCATGTCAATGTGTTCCGGAGTGAGGCTGGCTCTCTTCTTTGAAGCAATGTTCCTGGCTGTTGAGAAGAGATGCTCAGAGGGAGTTGAGGTAGCAGGAACACACAGGAATGATTTGACTAGTGATGCTAGAGTTGGATACTTTGCCTCATTCAGCTTCCACCAAGACAATGGACTCTCTGTCTTTGAGATGGGCTGCTCTCCAAAGTACCGCCTGCAAAATGTTGTGTCCTAATAACGGGAGACCTGAGCCATGTTGAACCGAGCAACAAACAGAACTTTATTCAGACAGGCACAGATTATACATACTGGCCGTAGCCCGGTGACGTCATCATGTCCACTCTCCAGTGTCGGCTACGGCAAGCCCCAAGGACCAAATCCCCACATCACATTTCCCCCCCTTTACAAAACGTGAAAAACACCACAGGAAACAGACCCCCCTCCCACATTAATGGTAGCATAACAGAACCCCACAGAGCACATGCAACACATACACTGAAGGTTTTTTTTTTTTTGAACACACATAGAACAGCAGGGCTAGTAGGCTAAGCAGGCACCTGGGTAGACTGCCAGGATACCTCACATGTTGGGGAAGATTATTCTGCTGCCCATTCCCAACACGCTTCAGCTAAAGCTACTTCAAAGTCACCGAGGTATTTGGGCCTCTGATGCGTCCTAGCCAAATGCCTCACCAGAGGAGGACCTGCTCCAGGCCCCATAGGCCGGACCTGAGAGTCCCCAACACCCCCATCAGATAAGTCCCAACCCTCATCAGTCTGCTCTGCCGCAGCTCCCGGATCCTGTGCAGGCAACGACTTCCTGAGTCGGCTGGAATGCTACCATGACCTGTCCGAGAGCTCGAACGTGTCCTGGCCCCGCCGCCTCACGATCTGTAGAGGCACCGTCCAGAAAGGCTGCAGTTTATGCGTGCTGTTGGGATGCTTAATCCAGACTCGGTCCGACACACTGAGTCCGTGGGCCTTCGCCCCGTGCTTCCTGTCAAAACGTTGTTTCATCTTCTGCTGTTGGGCAATGGCCCAGTCTAGTGGAGGGTCTGTGTTCCCCAGAGGGGAGGCTATGGGGGGCCTCAGTCGGTCCAGGGGCAGGTGGAATTTGCACCCCAGCATGAGTTTCACCGGGAAGCACCCTGTCATGGCGTGGTCCATTGCCCTGTAGTGGAGGAGTGTACTCTGGAGGGCGTCAGGGAACGTGGATGCCAGCACCTGCCATGGGACAACAGATGAAAATTAACCTGGTGGGAAAGTCTGACATTTTATATTTGATTTTAAATGTTTATTAATATACACCATTTTTAAATACAAAAATCTTACTTCATTATCGTTTGGCTGTGCATATCCTGTTCATTGGTCTCACTGTCACTTGTGTCTGTTGAGTCACATGATCCAAGCAGTGAATCTAGAGCTGAAACAGACCTATTTGGGGTTCTCTCAGCTGAGGCTGTAGAATCCCCCTTAGCTTCCCCATTCTCATTGGTGCACTTTGTCTTCACAGTAGTACTCCCATCCATAGACTGTAGTGAGCAAGAGCTTGTACTTGATTCTGAACACTGAACCTCTCCTCTGCTGTCAGAAATTTCAGTTTTCGAAATCTTCGGTCTAGTGTAGCTGCAATGATCCGTTTACTTATGTTATCATCAGTGACGATGGTCTCTCTTGACCAGCGTGCAGTGATCTCCTGTGAAGCAGCTGCGTGGAAGGCCTGTACAGGAGCTGTATCATAGACAGTGTGGGTGGACTTCATAAGCCCTCTGACCAGAGGAGGCAGGGCAGAAAATGTCACGTAACTTTCACCACTCAAGTAGACAGTGGCACATTCAAAGGCCTGGAGAGCTTTGATGAGTTCCTCTAGCAGAGTCCATTTAAGGTCAAGGTATTTAAGGTCAAGGCATTCTTTCCTTCTCTGTGTTACTGCTGGGTCAGACAGAGTTGCAGTGAGTGACCATCTCTGTTCAAGGAGACGAGTGATCATGTAATAGGTGCTATTCCACCTGGTAGAAACGTCTTGGATAAATTTGCGTTCTGGGATCCCCATCTGTATTTGCTTGGCCTTCAGCTTGCTTGAAGCCAGTTCACTTTGTTTAAAGTGCTTGACAAGACACCTTGCTGCTGCTAGCGCTTTACTGATCTGAGGATGTTTGAGTGCATGATTGATCACCAACTGTAAAGTATGGCCAGCACGGCGGACAGACAACCATCCGTGTTTTTCCTGCAACATATTTGCAGCCACCACAATATTGAAGCCATTGTCATGGACAATTGCCACAATCTTTTTGGGAGGGATCTCAAACCTTTCCACAGCCTGCTCAATCCACAAAGCAATGTTGGGTCCAGTGTGCCTTTCTTCAAGTGGCATGGTTGTGAGGCAGAAGCTAGCAAGCTCCCAGTCATCACTGATAAAGTGACAAGTGATGCCAAGATATGCTCCTGTAGCAACACTGGTCCAGGCATCAGCTGTCAGGACAAGCCTATTTTTAGTTGATTTAAGAGCATCTTTAACCTTACTGAGAACAGTTTCATATTTTCCCTCCATGAGCTTTGTAAGGTGGGTTCTGGAAGGTAAGGTGTAACCTGGATGGAATGTGCTGATCATCTTCAATCATGGATAGTGGTCTCATGTCAGTGACAGTCATGTCGAGGATGCTCTCTGTCAAAACTTCTGCAATTTGAGGAGTGCATGTGCCTCTGTGTGCCCCTGTTTTTTTTAATCTTCTGTAAGATGTTCCCAAAAACAGAAAGTTTGGGTCTGTTTTTTTTTTTTTTTTTAATCCACGTTGCCTGGCTCATCCTTTCTTTTTGCCATACTGTGCTCCTCTTCTTCTTCACTGGAAATTGTTCATGCATGCCGGACAACAGAGGCGCTACTGCCCTCAGCAGTTCCGGTCGTGCATTGCCATCACAATGTTACCGCCGCGGCATGCGTATAAACTTTATTGTGACGTTATGAGGGTTCACACAAGGAAGGAGAGATGACTGTAACGAGAAAAGGCTTTATTTGACACACCACTCAACACAGACAGGAGGGGAGGTCATTCACACAGACCCCCGTTTCACTGAGGGTGACACAAACACATGATCAGTCACTGCTCTGACTCTTCTTATAACACTGCTGTGTCATTATAACGCAGCCATAATGACACGGCAGTAACACTTAGAACACACGAATAATAACACTCTTTGAATCCTCCGTGGCCAAAGCATGCCGGGAGAATCCCCACCCCTTTAACACAGCCCCAACGTTACACTGCACCCCCCCCGGACTGGTTTCTGTCCCCAGAATAATAAAAGTCAGGTTCAAAAATCCAACACGAATCCGTCCAGGTGTCGGGGCGGCCTCTGTTGTCAACGACCAGCATGTACAGGCCCGCTAGTGTTCATCTGTGCCTCGGTCAGAGTATCTGGTCGGGATGAAGGCTCCGGCTCGATCACCCGTGGGGCGGATGGGTGGTACGGGGCGAGACGGTCGCGGTGGAGTACCACGACCCGGTCTCTTTTCTGCAGCCTTACCCTGTATACCATATCCGACAGTTGCTGTAGGACCTCGCACAGTCCCAACCAATGGCTCGCTAGTTTTGGTGACAGTCCCCTTTTTCACTCCGGGCAGAAAACCCAGACCCGATCTTCTGGTGCAAAGTCCCTCCCCTGGCAACGGGAGTCATATGCCCGCTTCTGCCGGCTCCCTGCCACCGCCAGGGCCTCCCGAGCCAGTCCGTGCAACGTGTGGAGACGTTCCTTCAAGCAAAACAAATAATCCAACCACCGGTTTTCCCTCCACCTCCGGCTCCGGGGGTGGGGGGGTGGGGGTGAATACCAAATCCACTGGTGTGCGCAGCTCACGTCCAAACATCAGCGCTACAGGAGTTCACTGGGTGGATTCCTGTGCTGCTGTCCGGTACGCCCACAGAACAAAGGGCAGATGCAGGTCCCAGTCTCGCTGTTGCTGGTCCACAAGGACAGCGAGCTGGGTGGTAAGGGTCCAGTTGAACCGTTCGACCAGGCCGTCGCTCTGTGGGTGCAGCGGGGTGGTCCGGGTCTTCCGGATGCCCAGCCGCTTGCAGACCTCCCCGAAGACCTCTGCCTCAAAGTTCCGACCTTGATCGCGGTGCAGCTCCTCCGGTGCGCCAAACCGACAAAACATCTCGTCCACCAGTTTTGATGTTGTGGTGGCAGCGCTCTGATCAGGGACCGCATACGCCTCTGGCCAGTTGGTGAAATAATCCATTGCGACCAGCACGTAGCGGTTCCCCTGGTCCGTGGCCAGGAAAGGGCCCAGAATGTCCACTCCTACCCGCTCCATCGGTGCTCCCACCCCGTACTGCTGCAAGGGGGCGTGGGATTGCTGAGTCGGCCCCTTATAAGCCGTGCAGGTGTCGCAGCGATGGACATGGAGCTCTACATCCTGGTGGCATCCGGGCCAGTAGAACCGGGCTCGAAGACGCTGCAGAGTCTTCATCACTCCGAAGTGGCCCACCTCCACCGCCCCGTGGATCAGCTGGAGTACGTTGGGCCAGAGCCACCGGGGAACCAGCAGCTGCCAGACGTGATGCTGCCCAGCTGGAGTCTGCCACTGCCGATACACAACACCCTCGTGACAGCGGAGATTGACCCACTGGGAGTATAGGGCCTTGGTCTCTGGGTCCAGCACAGATACAGCCTCCCAGGCGGGCCACTGGCCCGTGTCCAGCCACTGCCGAACCCGGGAAATGACCGGATCTCTGTTCTGCTCGCTCTGCAGCTGCTGCGTGCCGAGGGCCTCTGTGACGTCATCGCTGGGGAGAACTGCCTGATTATCCAAGGAGGAGCTGTGTACCACTGTGTTATTCCTGCTCACAGCGGTCCGGAGAGCAACAGCCTGTGGGACGGCTTGGTCTCGATCCTCTGCCCGCTGGCAGTTTCGACAGTCCTCCGCAGCACAGGGATGCTGAGACAGCGCGTCAGTGCTGGCATGGAGGCAGCCTGCCTAATGCACAATCAGAAAATCATAATCCTGCAGTGCCTCCAGCCATCTCGCCAACTGTCCATCCGGCTCTTTAAAGTTCAGCAGCCAGGTCAGGGAAGCATGATCCGTCCTGAGCTGGAACCTCCCCCCGTACACATACCGGCGAAAACGGCGAAGCCCCTGGATGACAGCCAACAGCTCTCTGCGAGTAACGCAATAATTCCTTTCAGCTCTGCTGAGAGTGCGGCTGAAAAAAGCAACTGCCTGCTCTCCATGTTCTCCCTCCTGGGATAACACCACCCCAGTGCCCTGGTTGCTGGCGTCCGTGCCCATGATGAAAGGGCGGTTCGGGTCGGGATACTGCAGGATGGGGGCTCCGATGAGCGCTGAGCGAAGCCGGGAAAAAGCAGCAGCACAGCTCTCACTCCACTGAAACGCAAGGCCCTTCTGTGTCAGCTGATGCAGCAGGCTGGCGATGGTGGTAAAGTCTTTCACAAATCTCCTATAATAGGAGGCCAATTCGAGAAAACTCCGTAGCTCTCACACATCCCGTGGCATTGGCCAGTTTTTCACCGCTGCCACTTTCTCTGGATCGGTGGCGACTCCCGCTGTGCTGACGACGTGGCCCAGGAAGGTGGTCTCCCGTTGAAATAGGTGGCATTCCCGTGGGTGTAGCCGCAGCCCGGCCTGTGGGATGGCGTCCAATACTTCCCGGAGGTTGGACAGGGCGCCATCAAAGTCAGCTGCGTGAACCAGCAGGTCATCCAGATAAACAATGCAGCGGCTCCGGGGCACGTGAGCCAACACTCGCTCCATCAGACATTCAAAGGTGGCCGGGGCGTTGCAAAGTCCAAATGGCATCACCTTGAACTGATACAGTCCCTGCCCGATGGAGAAGGCTGTTTTCTGGCAGGCCTCAGGTGACAGCTCTACCTGCCAATAGCCGCTGCGAAGGTCCAGCGAGCTGAACCAGCTGAAGCCGGTGATGTAGTCCAGCGCGTCATCGATGTGGGGCAGGGGGTAGGAATCCTTGCGGGTGACGTCATTCAGGTACCGGTAATCCACACAGAACTGCCATGAACTGTCCTTCTTCCTAACCAGCACCACTGGTGCTGCCTAGGGGCTGCTGGAGGGCTCAATAATGTCCGCCTCCAGCATTTCCCATATTTTTTGTTCTGCTGCCGCCTGCCTTGAAAAAGGCAGACGGCGGGGGCGGAGCCAAATCGGCCTGGTCTCACCGGTGTCGATCCCGTGCTGCACCAAGCTAGTTCGGGTGCACTCCTGATCTTTGGCAGCGAAGACATCCATGTAGCAGTCCAACAGCTCCCGCAGCTGGTGTCTCCGTCCCGATTTCAGTCCACTGCAGCTCTGCTAGAACAATTCCTCGACCACCTGCTGCGTTTCTGCTGACACATTGACCCGCTCTGCTGTGGCCCTCCCCCTTGCTGTCTCTATCAGTGATTGTGCTCCCTCTGCTCGTGCTGGCGGCGCCGTTGTGTTCAGTTCTTGCAGTAACCCGCCCGGTTCGGTCCGCCCTCGCGGCCCCTCAATCACACAGGCCTCCGGGTTCCTCCTCTGGGCCCCGCTGCAGAGCATGATGGTCCGAGCCCCCAGCAGGAAGGATGATCTGGCGGTGTCAATTTTTGCACTCCATGCTGCGAGCAGATCGAGTCCAATAATGCAGGGGTCTTGAATATCAGCCAGCCAGAACGGGTGGTTTGTGTTCTGACCGGCCACCCCCACCACAAGAACTCGCCGCCCTCCCAGTCTGGTGCGCTCACCGGTGTCTGTGGTGACGCAACGCCCGGTGGGTTCCCACCCCTGCGGTTCTGCCTCGTCCGTACCTGACAGCACTCCGGGACGGACCAGGGAGATGGTAGAACCGGTGTCGAACCTGAACCAAGTCGATAGGCCCTTAGAATAGAGGGTTAGTACTAGTGAAGCGCTTTGAGGGGTCTTTGAGATTAGAAAAGCGCTATATAAGTACAGGTACCTTATCCCCCTTATAACCCTAAGAGGGGCTCGGCTTGTCCTGACGTGCTGCTGAGCACGCAGTTTTCCCATCCTCGTCGGTCTGGCCCCGTCCTCTTCTGAAGCCGTCGTAGCGGTCGCCATCATAGCTGCAGACCCTCCATCCCTCTGCGGCCAAGCTCTGGAGGAATCTGGGGCCAGCACATCAGCGTCACTCACCAACGCAGGCGCCTCGCAGCCATGGTCTGTACCCCCCTCTACCGTTTCCTGAGCACCAGCACTGAGACTCTCCTGCGCCGAACCTGAGTGAGACTGGTCCTGCTTGACCGCCGTGGTGTCCGTTAGTTTTTCGTCCCACACAATGTCATCATCGACCACCAGAACTGGAGGGTTCCTCTGGCCACAACCAGACCATTCTTTCCCAGCGCCATCTTTAATGGCAAAATCCAGTCCGTAGAACAAATCACAGCCCATGATGTTGTCGCCTTGGGCCATCATGTGGAATGTGAAGTCAGCCATCATGGCAGACTTACACCGAACTGTTAACTCCAAAGTCCCAACCGTGCACAGCCTGCCAACTCCATAACTATAAAGTGGCACTGGGTTACTTTTTATCCTGTAGTAGGGGAAAAACTTCTTCACCGTGGCCCAGTTCAGCATCGACCCCTCCGCCCCCGTGTCGAGCAGCAGCAATACCGCCATGCCGTCCAGCTCCACTGCGCAGAATGTGCACCCGTTGGTACTGGGGGACACCGTATGGATGGTTGTTGGGGGCGGGCGGAGTGATCTCTTCCATGGGCTCTCTGGCTCAGATACACGGCACGCTTTAGCATAATGGTTCAAGCGTCCACATCTGCTGCAACACTTCCCTCTAGCCGGGCAGTCCTCAGCCTTGTTTTGATGTTTCACAGACCTGCAATCCTTGCAAAGGGGTTTTCCCGGGGCAGACCTTCGCCTGGCAGCATTGGCTTCCGTAGTATCGTTGTCCAAGCTATCCTCGCTATCTGAGTCCGCTACTAATGCTGCGTTGGGAGGCTCCGGCGACCGTTGTGACTGGCACCAATTTAGCTCCGAAGCTAGCTTGTCTGCCGCCTCCAATTAGAGAGCTAGCTCGACAGCCCTGGCTAACGTTGTCACTCGGCGCTAGGGCTGAAACGATTAGTTGAAGTTTTCGATAATGTCGACAGTAAAAAATTATCAACAGATATTTTTATTATCAACAAATCGCTTAAATATATTGTAACGTCGGGGCTGTGTTAAGGGGGCGGGGATTCTCCCGGCATGCTTTGGCCGTGGAGGATTCAAAGAGTGTTATTATTCGTGTGTTCAAAGTGTTATTGCTGTGTCATTATAATGCACCATATGTCTCTGAAAAGTGCTTCATAAATAAATTTTACTTACTTGGCGATTGGAGAAAAAGCTCCATGCCGGAGTCTCTTTAGCCTAGTCGTTGCTAATGCTGCTCCGAGACGTGTGTGTGGCCCACATGTTCCGAGTGTTTTTTCTTTTTTTCGTGCAGCGCTTCTTGTGGGTTGTGCGTCATGTCAAGGTCTTTCCTTCCATCTTTGTTATAAAATCCAAAAAAAGCCCCGACATTTGAGCTAACTGCTTCCTAACTTTCAAAGCTGGCTGCAAGTCTCAAAGACAAGCTATGACTTCACTTGACTGGGTGTTTGCTTTGTGCCATCTAATGGACTGAAAATGAAGTTGATTAACTGATAACTCAAAAGCATATGTGTGTACATTTTTTTAAAATAAAAGATTGATCCGTGCATTTATGGATCAATACATTGTCACCAGTGCCAAGTATCGTGCTCCATCACTGAATCGATCTTTTTTCCCACCCCTACTGCATATATAGTGATCCCCCTCCCCACACACACACTAAGCAGGGTTCACACGATAGTGTTTGGACCGACTTTTACAGATGTTTTGAAAAAAATCAGAAATTAGTCCAAATGTCATGAAATTACATTCGTGAGCAGTTTGTTGTTTTTTTGTTTTTTTTTTTTTAAATCCAGCACACACCAACTTTTTTGAACTCTAAAGGAGCTTTTTAACTCCACAGCCTTGCTTGGCCATGGATGAGAGCTGTCCACTACAATTCAAAGATGATGCCAGTCTTTCTCTTCGTCCAGGAGTTGTAAAATTTCCTTCAGTTATATTATCGTTCATCTCGACCAGAGTTATTAATCTGCTCTGGTGAATGCAAAATTGTAGATTTAATTCAAAACAACTGTTGGGATATTTTCATTTGGAATCATTCTTTTAAAAGAATGACAGTGAAGGAGATTAAAATTGTAAAAATTGTCATCATTAGATAATGATTATCAGGTTTGTGCGCACATAACCTGCTCTTCTCCTGGGTTGTGGAGAAGAGCAGTTGTTTTAGTAGGGCAGACTGGTCTGGCAATGTTTTGTT
The DNA here is from genome assembly GCA_020510985.1 of Pholidichthys leucotaenia. Lineage (NCBI taxonomy): Eukaryota > Metazoa > Chordata > Actinopteri > Cichliformes > Pholidichthyidae > Pholidichthys > Pholidichthys leucotaenia. The sequence goes on along the minus strand of CM035841.1, from coordinate 135,801,510 downwards.
TTATTTTTTCCTCTTTAGTGAAAAACCCTGTTCTGGCTTCAAATAGTTAATATTTAACCCTTGAACAGAAAACATTGGCTGAGTGTGTTTTTCACTGTCATAATTAAAGTTGTGGGTTGATACAAGATATTTGTTGGTTGCTAGTTCTGATGGCACTATATTTTTCTGCTATTCGAGCTAAACCTAGAGCTTTGTGGTCATTCACTTTATTTAGTAATTGGCAGTGGCTATGGATACGGAAGCTGTATCCCTATATTTTTTTTTTTTTTTTTTTTTTTGTTACTTATTTGTACCCGTAGGTAGACTTGGTTTGCAGTCTGGTGACAAGCCACCGGCTGCTGGTCGCTGCGTGCGCGAGCGCCCTAAACCTACATGTTTTTGGTGTGCGGGAGGAAACCGGAGAAATCCCGGAGTAAACCCGCGCAACACGGGGAGAACATGCAAACTCCACACAGCTCACTGTTGGTCGGGGGCTGGGATTGAACCCACGATCTCATGATCCCCGCGGTCCCCCGGCCGAGGGTAAAACTGTGCTGCCACAGTGCTAAACCACTGCGCCACCGTGCAGCTATATGAAATATCTACCGGTATGGAAAAGTTGACAATCTGACTAAACCTTTTCAGATCAACTCCATGCCAACTGCTGCTGTGGTTTAGGTAGATAGTACGATGGGCCTGTAATCAGAAGGTTGTTGGTTCACGTTCTGCTATCGGTACCTTGTCAAAACTATTTTTTTTTTTTCACAATATCTTTATTGAACCTTTTTTTTTTTAACAAACATGATACAAACAATCAAACACTAACACTAAAGTACTACAAAAAAAAAAATGCACTAAAAACACTAACAACCACCAACAAAATCAAGTCTTCAACAATGCTCCTCTGTTTAGTCTAGACAATCCAATACATAAGTATACATATTATGTTCACCAGTTTGGAATTTACAAGGTCCACACACATCATTCACCTTCTTCAAGAGTTATATTTAAATTTTTTACATAATCAATAAAAGGTCTCCATATATTCTCAAACACAATTTCCTTTGATTTCAGTATATATGTTATTCTTTCTAATGGAAGGTTTGTTAACATCTGTCTTAACCACTGAGTCACATCTGGTCTATGAGTCTTTTTCCATAATAGTGCAATACATTTTTTGGCATTAAGCAAACTGAGGTCTATGAATGTTCTTTCACTTTTATTAAAATTATGCTTTTCTGGGTACAGACCCAACAAAAACAGTTTAGGATTCAATATGATTTGTTTTGAGATTATTTTTTCAATTGTTACCCTCACCTCTTCCCAAAACATTCTTATTAATCTACATTCCCATAAACAATGAAATAGGGTTCCTTTACTTTCCATGCATTTTGTGCATGTATCTGGTATATTTTTGTTATATCTATTTAACTCCTCCGGTGTAACATACATCCGCATTAACCATTTGAAATGTATCAATTTAAGGCGTACATTTATTGATTTGGTTTGAGCTTCTGTACAAGCCAATTCCCATTGTTCCTCTGAAATTTCAATTTGCAGATCTTCTTTCCAGTAGTTTAATCTTTTCAGTGAATTTTCACTTGAAGATAGTGTCAATGAGTTATAAAACTCTGAAATAATACCCTTTCTTTTACTATCTTTCATCATCATTTTTTCCAAGGATGAATAAATAGGTCGAGTGAGAGCTTTATTTTGATTTGATCGAATAAAGTTTCTAAGTTGAGGATATTTAAAAAAATGTGTTCTATTGAGATTAAATTTGATCCTCAGCTCTTCAAAAGACATTATGTTGTCTGCACATGGCAAATATAAATCCTGAATCTTTTGTATCCCTTTTAAATTCCATACTTTAAATACAGCGTCCGCTCTCCCTGGTTTAAAATATTGATTACCCCATATTGGACTAAATTGTGACAATAACTGTGGTTCTTTTAAATAGTTTTTAGCTTCACACCATATTTTGATCATATGCTTTACAAATGGATTTTTAACTTGTTTTTGTAATTTTTTTGCCGAGTCTGAGTATATGAATATGGGAAGAGGTAAAGGTAAATTGTATGATTCCATTTCAGTCCAGTGAGGGAGATCATTTGATGAAAAATAATATGTCATAGACCTCAGTTGTGCCGACCAATAATACAACATAAAATTTGGACATTTCAGACCTCCACGATCAAATGGTAAATATAATAAAGACAAACGTAATCTAGCCCTCCTGTTGTTCCATATAAATTCCACTAACTTTTTTTTTATTCTTGAGAATAGATCTAAAGGTGGTGATAAGGGAATGTATTGAAATAAATAAAGTATTTTAGGTAAAATATTACTTTTAAGTATATTGATTCTCCCGATCATCGACATTGGTAGTGACATCCATCTCTGAGTTAACTCATTGATATCTGACATTAAGGCTTCATAGTTGACACTGGCGACTGATTCTAGCTTAGGCATAATTTGGATTCCTAAATATTTAAACTGATTTACAACATTGAATTGATTTACCTCAGGGGCTGGGTAATTTCTCTGGGTCTCATTTAGCATTAATATTGAAGATTTAGTTTTATTTATTTTATATCCTGATATTTCCCCAAAATTCTTTATTAAATTCAACAAGGTTGGAATTGATTTTTTTAGATTCGACATAAACAAAATTATATCATCGGCGTACAGGGAGATTTTATGTTCTGTTGGTCCAACTTTAATTCCATATATTTGTGAATGTAAACGTATCGCTATCGCTAAAGGTTCAATTGCCATAGTAAACAGTAAAGGTGAAAGTGGACAGCCTTGTCGACATCCTCTATTGATTTTTATTGGTTTTGAAATATTGTTATTTGTTAGGATTTCTGCTGTAGCATTATTGTATATTATTTGAACCCATTTTATGAAATTATTTCCAAGTCCAAACCTTTGTAGGACTTCAAAAAGAAAGGGCCATTCAACTCTATCAAAGGCCTTTTCGGCGTCCAATGATAGGAGAGCTGTATCCGGTGCTTCTTTATTAAAATAAATAATATTAAATAGTCTTCTTACATTATGGAAGCCTTGTCTACCCTTTATAAAGCCATTCTGATCTCGATTAATAATATTTGGTAAAATTTCTTGTATTCGTCTTGCTAAAATTTTACAGATTATCTTAAGGTCGGCGTTTAATAGGCTTATTGGTCTCATATTTTCACATTTATTAGAGGGCTTACCTGGTTTTGGCAGCAGTATAATTAAGGCATTATTTATGTATGATGGTAAATTATTATTTTGAAATGCTTCTAAAACCATTTCCAAAAAAGGTTTTATTAATTTATTCTTAAATTTTTTTATAAAGGTCAACTGGAAGACCATCTGGTCCTGCACTTTTTCCTGATTTCATATTATCAATGGCTAGCCCAACTTCTTCTTGACTAATTTTAGACTCCAATATCTCCCTGTTTTCATTTGGAATACACGGTATAGATAGTTCGTTCAAAAACCCATTTAGTTTTGTTAAATCAGGTTCATTTTTGGTATCATATAATTTTTCATAGTAATCTCTAAAGGCTCTATTAATTTCTAAAGGATCTATAACTACCTGTCCATTACTTATAATACTGGTAATTGGTGTTTTAATTTCCAATTGTTTAATCTGCCATGCTAATAATTTTCCTTATTTTTCACCTTGTTCATAAAAAGATTGTTTCAATCTTAGAAGACTTGAGGCAGCTCTATTCGCTGATTTTTTGTCGTATTCAGCTCTCAAAATCAGTAATTCATTCTCCAACCTTGGGTCACTTCCTGCATACACTTTTTCCTGAAGACTTTTTATTTTATGTTCCAATTTAGCTCTCTCCTCTCGAGTCTTCTTAGATTTTGATCCTGTATAACTAATAATATGTCCCCTAATAAAAGCTTTGAAAGCCTCCCACTTTACACATGCTGATGTTTGTGTAGTATTGATGTCAAAGAACTCGTCTATCTGTTTTTCTATATACTTGACAAATTCCTCATCCTGAAGCCATTTATGCTGAAATTGCCATCTACCTGATTCCTTTGTCAATTTTTTATCTACATATATTAGACAACAGGGTGCATGATCAGAGATCACGATGTTATCATAAAAGCAGTTTTGAATCTTGGACCTTAATTCTGTGGAAATCAAAAAATAATCAATACGTGAGAATGTCTTGTAGGTACTGGAATAACAAGAATAGGCTTTAACTTGTGGTTTCATTTCTCTCCATATATCTAACAATCTCAATTCTTTCATAAAATGATTAATAGTCATCCTACATCCAATGTGCGTACAATCCAGTCCTGTTGATCTATCCACACCTGGATTCAATGTACAATTAAAATCCCCTGCTATTATATGTTGCCCTGTAAGTGATGATAAGATGAGAAATAAATTAGCAAAGAACTTCTGATCATCTATATTGGGACCATATAAGTTCACAAGATTTATATTTTCTAATAGCAAAGAACCTTGAATGATTACATATCTTCCAAATTTGTCTCCAATTACATTTTTCACTTGAAAAGGAACTGATTTATGTATGAGAGTCATAACTCCCCTGGCTCGGGATGAAAATGAAGAGGTGAATACACTTCCCTGCCATCTACTCCTAATTCTTTTAACATCCTCCTCTATCAGATGAGTTTCTTGTAAAAACACAATTCTTGAACCCATGTCCTTTATTTTATTCATAACTTGTTTAAGTTTTTTTAAATTTTGTAGACCTCTGCAATTCCATGAAGTTAAATTAAGATTAACACTTTGGTCCATGATCAATAGAGAGTTTGGGATTACCTTGCAGTGTAAACATGCTCATACAGAGAAGCAAAAACATGAGTGGTTGAACATTCATCCTACAAACTACACACAAACAAATTTCCCCTTCCCACACTTGTGGCAAACCCCCCAAAATCAAAAGAAAAATTCTGTCTCCCGATATAGCCATCGACCGTTCCACACCCACGGGGAACAGCCTAAGCCACTCCTTCTTCATCCTCCCAATCACCCTAACTCTACTGCTTTTAATGACGTAACATTAACTCTCCTCTGTAGTTTTCCAACTTAACTCCAAAATTTTTAACAACTTTGTACATCATAGTTTTTTTGTTTTGTTTTGTTTTGTTTTTGTTTTGTTTTTTTAATATATAATACAATCTATATTTTGTAAACTTACCATTTACTTCAAGTCAGTCAGATGCCTGTGCAAATGCTTAATTATTCTACCTTATATTTTGTTCATGCTTAGCTCCCACCAGTCTCTTCTTCTTCTTTGATCTTCTTGATGAACTCCTGCGCCTCCTCTGGGGTCTTGAAGATGTGGGTTCTGCCCTCATACGTGGTCAGCAGTCTCGCAGGATAGATTACACCATGACGAATCCCAAGGTTGCGCAGCTCCTTACGTACGGGATCAAACTGCTTCCTCAATTGCTGGATTCCTGTGGCCAAATCTGGGTAGAACCGCACCTGCTGGTCCTGGTGTTTAATCTCTCCTTTAGCACGTGCAGCGTTGAAGATCTTCATCCTGTCTCTGTTGCTAAGAAACTTCATAATTAAGGTCCTCGGCGGTCCCTTATCTCTCCGTGGGCCAATACGATGTGCTTTTTCCAGAACCACTGCTGATTGCAACTCCTCGCTGCCCAGCACCTCCGGAATCCACTTTTCCAGAAAGGAACATACGTCCCGACCTTCTGATTCCTCTGGAAGACCCACCAGCCTCAAATTATTCTGTCTCGACCGAGATTCCAAATCCAAAATATTATCTTCCAGAGATTTTTTTTTTTTTTTCCAAAGTGCGCACCTTTAATTGAAGACGGGTGACGTCATCTTCAGCACTAGCGAGACGGAGCTCCATCTGCGCCGTTCGTTCTACACAGTCACCCAATTCCTTTCTTATTCCTTCCAACGCTGTCATAATCCCATCAAATCTAGAGGAAAAGTCCGCTCTCATTGAACTCATGGCAGCCATCAGCGCATCTGCGCCATTCCCCGCAGATATCGCACCGTTGCCAGCCTCCTCCGCCATATATGGAGTTTTGTTTGCTGCGTCACAGACCTGAAAGTCCGTTAATTTGGACTGTTTCGGCGGCTCGCTTTTTCCTTTTCCTGGTTTTCCAGACTTAGGCTTCGCCGACATATCCTCGCCCAAATGCTGGGATACGTTCTGTCCCAAATGAGAGAGTTATTTGCCGATTTTTTTTCTCCAGGAGCAGAGCAGAGCGAGACACGTCCGTCCTACGTGGCAGCCATAACCGGAAGTCTTGTCAAAACTATTTTACTTGATATGAGATGAAATTTAGACTTACAGTTAAGAGGTTAGCCTTACAAGTTGGGAGTGGGTAAGGCTAAAAAGGTAGTAATTAGATATTAATTAAAAATTTGAAACAAATAAATGCCTCAGATTTCCGTACCTGTAGCCTGCTGCTTTACACATCAATAGAACGTACTGGCCAATCAGATTTGAGCTGTATCTGTAACAAGAATTCTATGGGGACGGTTCTGTATCCTTTGCCACTGCCTTAGTAATTTAGGCCCTTCAAGGTCAAGCTGATCCATCAGTGACCCTGGTTACATGGTCATAATAAACCGATTACTGGGAATAAACTGATAAGGGCAATAATCAGTTTTGTCGTGTTTACATGCACTGAATAAACAGATTATTGGAGGGTAAACTACTTGAGTTAACAACCCCAGTTACATGGCCTTTATCAGATTATTCTGTTTACATGACCACTTGAATAATCAGGCAAGTCCAGAAATCCAATCATAACCAGTTCATTCATGTGTATGTAAACATGGTCAGTAACCCCGGCTACATGACCACAATAATCCGATAACTAGGAATAATCAGATAATGGTAATTGGATTTGACATGTTTACATGCACCGAATAAATGGATTATTGGATAATAAACTATGTGTGTTAATGTAATTTCACTTTGTGGAACACAATAATTGCCTTTTATCTGATTGTTTTTACATGACTACTAATCAGACAACTCCAGAAATCCAATTATAAACAGTTTATTATTGTGCATGTAAACATGGCCATTTTGCATATCATGCTCCCATAAATATGTGGGAGGGCCCCAAACCTTGCTGTAGCCCAGGGCCCACAACCTCTTTAATCCGGCACTGCTTGTAATGCTTTTGTAAAAGCTGACTGAAGACTTCTTATCAAATATTCAAACCAGCTGTCAGTAAGTCAGATTTTTTACTGCCTGCAATTATACAGGTTATTTATTTATTTAGCCTATTTATTTAATTCAATTCAACTTTATCTGTATAGAGCCTAATCCAGCAAAAGTCATCTCAATGTGCTTTTTATTACTCCCTCATTCTTTTAGCTTAACAATATCAATATAAATATTTCTTGCAGATGGAATGTGGCGTTTATAGACATAATTCAAAGTCCCTAGTAAAACTTCCACTTGTCATCCATTAGTTACAACAGCAGTTTTCACACCTTTGTTGGATCCGTGTGCATGTGTTTGCTTCTGTGACATGTCATGTGCACACAGATGTTCCCCTGCGGGTCTAAACAAAAACGCTGTTGCGTGCCCCACGCCTTAGAAAAGTGGCTCAGTGTGGTCTGACATCACTGCATTTGGATTTTATTTCAGAAAACAAGATGGTTTCAAGTACGGCTGTATGATGTGACCTCAAATGATCATCATGATTAAATGAACTTCAGTTTCAGTTTTTACAACTTTTTTTTTAACCTCTTAGCATTCCATCTGATTTCCCAAAAACCCCAACAAATAGCATACTCTATGTACATTCCTCAAAGTATTGGAACAGTGGCAAAAGTTTTGTTATTTTAGCTGTTTAGCAAAACATATTCAAGATACAGTTATATAATCAATATGGCCTTAAAGTACAGACTTTAAGGCCAACTTTAATTTTGAGGATATTTATATCCAAATATGAGTTATGGTTTAGGAATTGCAACTATTTTTATAGAAAGTCTCCTTATTTCAAGGGCTCATAAGTAATGGGAAAATTGACTCAAAAGCTATTTCATGGACTGCATGGGCTATTCCCTCATTCATCATTCAAGTAAGTAAAAGGTCTGGGGCCTCATGTATAAAGGACTGCACAGCTATCATACTGAAAGATGGCGTACTCGCAAAATCTGAAAAGCATGTGCTTACCAGGGGTGTGCCATATCATATCTTTCACGATAATACCAGTAAAAATTCATACCGTGATATTTGGGGTCTGCTGCGTGATGATGTCACATCGTTACATTGCTGACGGAAGTTACGTATTACTATAGAAACGGCAACACAAACATGGCGCGGGAAGCTGCTGCTCCGTGTTTAGAGAGTCTGCGTCTAGTTGTGAGGAAGTAATTTAGCTTCAAGTCTGTTTTAGACTGCTGCCATGTTAAAAAAAAAGACAGTGCAGCAATGTGGATAATCTGCCCCCATTTTTTTCCGCACGTCATCAGCACTGTTCTAGGGAAAAGTTTCCCTTCACCTTGGAACCGTGTTGTTGACATGCAAAATGTCCAGAGTTTTATTTTTGTTCCATTGTGGCTGCTTTAGCTTGATTTTATTCAACCACCCAAAAGGACAAAAAAAAAATCTGTTAGGTGGGACGAGAGCTGAAAAGCCCCAGGAGTTGTCTGTGCAACGGAGACTTATAATGCAGGTAAACTGATTCAGCATGAGAAAGAGAGAGCGAGAGAGAGATGGGAGGTCCGATGCAGCAGTCAGTCTCTGCTAACAGAAGTTAGGGAAAGAGCAGGCAGGTAGGCCAGCATACAGTATATTCGGTATGATAAAAATGATGAATTAATAGTTGTAAATAACCTCACTCCCTCCGTGTTTAGATCCTCTTCCTGACCCAGTGAAATAACATACTAGAACTAGAAAAGCACTCAGAGTGCATACCTCTGCCAAGGCTCCTTCCGTTTCTCATGGATCACCTCCAGAATGTAATGGGTTTGTGTGTAGGCCTATAGCCACTTGTGGTGAAAATTGCATCAAAGTCTGTTCATTAGTTTTGGAGTATTGTTGCTAACACACTGTGAGAAGATAAGAGCCTTGGCTGAGGTATGCATTCTCAGATCATCACCAAAATATAATGGGTTCCTCTGTAGCCCAAGAACCACCTCTGGTGAAAATTTCATCCAAATCCATGCAGTAGTTTTTGTGTAATCCTGCTGCACAAATACAAACAAAGCCCTTGGTGGAGGTATGCACTCTCAGATCATCACCAAAATCTAATCATCTGTTCCCTGTGCCATTACACACCTTTCCTGAAAATTTCGTCAAAATCCGTTCATAACTTTTTGAGTTATGTTGGTAACAGACAGACAGACAGACAGACAAACCCCGGTAAAAACATTACCTCCTTGGTGGAGGTAATAAATTAATTTAATGTGTCAAAAAGGGCCAAACTTCCCTGGTGCTATAGAGCATAAAAATGAGATAGACAGAAGTAATGTGTTGAATGAGTATTTGTGGGTATATTATGCTGTTGTGGCAGCTTATAGTTCAGGGTTTACATTCTTTAATGTAATAAATAGGTTGCATTAATTTTAATTATATTATCTCCAGCTTACATTCATAAGGCAATGTTTTTAGGACAATTCAGACGTTTTTAGAAAAATTTGCATAATTTTCAAACCTATAGACTGTATATAGTATGCAGCGCCAACTTTACTCTCATCTACTTGTGACTCTTCTCTCCTAAATTTGTTTTCTTTTCTCATGTTTTAACATCTTTTCTTAAAGGGTACAATTTTTGTTGATAAATTTTTTAACTTTTTTGTGGTAAATCTGTGACCCTTTTCATGTAAAATTGCAACTTTCTACCAAAAAAAAATTTGCATTTTTTTATGTTATTTAATAAAAAAATGATGACTAACAACTGACGTACCTAAGTGCACTGTATATTAATAGCGACACAGTACCATGACTACATGCCTTGTTGTGTTTTTATTCTGAAAAGGTGAAGAAATCAGAAGCAGCACTAGATTTAAATTAAGTTTAGTTGATCAATTGTTTTAATCATCAACAGATCAATTGACTATCAAAATACAATCTGGATAATTTTCCTCCCAGCTGAAGGTTATAATTTAAATTTAAAAGTACTTTGATACCTGCTATTTTGTGTTGGCCTACTAAAATTGTGGTGGTCTCAGGTTTGCAATAACAGGGTGGCCTTGGAAGTCAAATTCCCAACCTCAATTTTTGTCCCAGTCCACCCCTCAGTGCACTTAAGATGTGGCGGTTTATATTATTTTTTTTGGTAATATTTGATACAGAATAAAAAATGTTTGAAACTCATTCTGAACTGCTCTTTATAAACTGGAGAAATAAGTTTTTTTTGTTTTGTTTTTACTGAATATGTTGAAGGTACATACTTCTGTTTAAAAAAACAACAACTGTATTCTGTGATATGGCAAAGAATATTGTTATCGTGAAAATTCACAGATATGTCATGATATCATTTTTAGGCCATAAACCCTACCCCTAGTCCAAACCAATATTCACTACAGTACTTATACTTTTTTCTAATAATAGTGTTACCAGAGTTATTCATATTTCCTGGAACCATGTTTAACTTATGGAACTGTATCTCATGTTTGTTTTCTAACAGGGTGTGTAGACATTGTTGAGACTGCTCTTCTGTCATTTTTTGGTGACTTGTTCTGTCTCAATCACTGAGTGGAACCATGATCCACACCAACCTTCATCAAAGGTTTTGGACTCGAGCTTCAGTCCAAGCTGCTCTCCCTCCTGACTGATGCAGATGTCATCCTGCTCCTCTTTAATCTGTGAACAATTTCCTTCCACTTGAACAACAACAAAGTTTCTCTCCAGGTTTAGAAGCTGCTGCTCATCCATAACCATCTCCTCGGTAAAGTCATTTTGTTGTGGGATATCTGGAAGAACAAAGCCACAAGAAAGGCGATGGAATATGGTTATGACACAAAGAGATACAGCAAAGTTCATCCTATTGGGCCTCTTAGATACAAATTGCTTCAGTAGCAATGATATAATTGGAATGAATGACCTGATTGAGTCCTCACTAAATCTGTGATTGCTTCTCTACAGAGAACATTTAGAAAAGTGGCCCAGTGTGGACTGACATCACTGCACTTGGATTTTAATAGAGAAAACAACAGCTTCACAACTTGATCAATGGCCGATATCAGCCAGAGAGGAGTACTTGGAGTCTAGGTGTATGGCAAAGAGAGGGGTAGCAAATGGAAAGGAAAAGGTATATTGTGAATTGTATGAGATGCTGAACACCAAGGAAGGAGAAAAGGACTTGTATTGATTTGCTAAACAGAGAAATTGAGATGGAAAAAATGTGCAGCTGGTTAGGTTGATTAAAGACAGAAATGGTAATGTACTTATGAGTGAAGAGAGTGTGTTGAGAAGGTGGAAGGAATACTGTGAGGAGCTGATGAATGAAGAAAATTAGAGAAAAAGGAGGATGGATTAAGGAAAGATGGTGAATCGGGAAGTTCTGAGGATTAGTAAGGTGCAAATGAAGTGTTGTGGTACAGATTTTCAAGAACAAGGGTTGATGCTCAGAGCTGTAGTAACTACAGAGGCAAAAAATTGATCAGTCACACTATGAAGATATGGGAAAGAGTTGTTGAAGCAAGGCTAAGAAGAGCGGTCACAACCTAAGCAGCAGTATGGTTTCATGCCAAGAAAGAGTACTACAGATGCAATCTTTGGTTTAAGAGTGTTGATGTAGTTGAAGTATAAAGAAAGTGAGAAGGAGTTGCACTGTGTCTTTGTAGATCTAGAGAAAGCATATGATAGGCTAACAAGAAAGGAAGTGTGGTACTGTATGAGAAAGTAAGAAGTGGCAGAGAAGTATGTGAGGGTGGTGCAGGACATGTATAAGGACAGCAAGATGGTGATGAGGTGTGCTGTAGGAGTGACAGATGAATTCAAGGTGGAGTGGGATTACATCAGGGATCAGCTCTGAGCCCCTTCTTGTTTGCCATGGTGATGGACAGGCTGACCGACGAGGACAGGCAGGAGTCTCCATGGACTATGATGTTTGCAGATGGCATTGTGATCTGTAGTGAGAGTAGGAAGCAGGTGAAAGAGAACTTGGAGAGGTGGAGGTATGCACTGGAGAGAAGAGGAATGAAAGTCAGTAGAAGCAAGACAGAATACATGAGTGTGAATGAGAGGGAGGCAGATGTAACAGTGAAGATGCAAGGAGTAGAGGTAGTGAAGGGAGATGAGTTTAAATACCCGTGGTCAACCATCCAAAGCAATGGAAAATGCACAAGAGAAGATGGAGCTGCCAGACAGGAGGAAATGATTCACAGATAAGATTCATGGATGCAGTGAAGAAGGACACGGAGAAGGTAGGTGTGAGAGAAGAGGATGCAAGAGATAAGAGTGAGATGGAGGCAGGTGATCCCTAAAGGGAATAGCTGAAAGAAGAATGTTACGTCCCCAAGTATAGGGGTTTAGGGAAGCAACATAAATAAATAGGGGAAGCCGACTTCAATAGTTCAATAAAAAGGTTTATTGATTAAGTCAACACAAAAATTGCAAAAGAAGAAAAAAATAAAGGTCCCAAACAAAGGGCGAGTGTCTTCAAAAAGGAAGAGCTGATCTGCCAACAAAACAGAAAACAGATTAACCCACTGCACAGCCAAATACTAACAGCATAGCTCAGAATACCAACACCTACCAGCACAGCAAACAATCACACCACTAGCAAAACCAGACACACAAGGGGGTAAAGCAGTAGCAGTCAGCAACAGCAGCCCACTCTTCAGCTCTCCTCCAGTATTTAAGGATCCCAGCCTTATTGGTAAGGTGGGGTTGCCAAAAATCACACACCTGCTGAACTTGCATGCCTGGAGAGAGAGAAGAGCAAAATACACACCCCTATACACCCTATACAACAGGGCCATAAAAAGGAACACTCATGTTCCAGGCCGTAACAGAAGATCAGCCAGCCCTAAAACAACATAATAATAATGGATTAGATTTATGTATATGGTGCTTTACTTCTCAAAGCACTTACAGTGAGTCCATTATTCATTTACTCCAGACAGACATTGATAGTGGTAAGCTACTTCTGTAGCCACAGCTGCTCTGGGGCAGACTGACGGAAACGTGGCTGCCTCTCCGACCACTACTAAACATTTACACCCACTGTCATGGACAGTGGAGGCAAAGTGGGTAAAGTGTCTTGTCCAGGGACACAGCAGCAGGATGGCTGGGGAAAGCAGGATTTGAACCACCAACCCTGTGGTTACTGGACGACCAGCTCTACCTCCTGAGCCACTGCCGCCCACGACTACCATGACTCGGCACTAAAGAGTCAGTGAGTCTTGAGTTATTTCCCATCATAATTAACTCAGCTTCATGTGTGTTGATGGGATTAACCATTTATGTCAGGGGTGTTCAATCATGTGCCATGGAGGGCCAAGACCCTGCAGGCTTTACCTCCAACCAGTGTCTTCAACAGCAGATTCCACTGAATTTCTTCTCACTGGTTGCTGATAAGTGAAAATGGGTAGAAGAGAAAACCTGCAGGGTCTTGGCCCTCCATGGAACATCAGGACACCACTGATTTATGTAATTTAGCTGAAATATCCGTGTTAAATCAGAGGTCTGCAACCTGAGACTCCTTTGTCCAAACTCAAGATGTTACATGTTGAAAAGGGTTAAATACATGAAAAAAAATCCACTCGTTTAACAGTAAAAACTCTCCTATTACCAATGACACCAGTTTATTTTCGTAACTCAGCTGTTTTCCTTCATTTGAATGCGTTTCATGGCTCCGTACAGATTTTTTGGACCAAAATCTTACTTACTTACTTAAAAATCTTCCAAAAGTGTCCTCTCTAACGTGTTATCCCATTCTAGTTCACACACCTGTTGTTGTTTGTAGCTTCATTTCAGTCCATTTCTTCTGCTTTTTCACTTTTTCTTTGTCCCGCTGGATGGCTTTTTCAACCTCTCTGTTTCTTCTTCTTCAGCAGTTAGTCTCTCTCTGATAACACATTGTTGCTTCACTCAATAAAACGCTGATCTGACTCAGTTCATGTTTTCTACAATGCCACAGAGATACAAAACCACCAACACAAGCTAAGCTAACAAGGCTACATCCGGTCACGTGATTGCATATTTTCAAAATAATTTACTAACGGCGCTCACTAATTTTGATCATAAATTCCCGGCGGGTCTTGGTCGCCGTTTTAGTTGTGTTTATTGGTTTTATAAAGCCTGTCAGGTGAATGTTTATGCCGTCCTCCGCGAAGGTTGGACGTCCGAACCACAGAGATCTTTTATGATCTCTTGGGGGAGACAACATGTGACGTCACTTGGCGCGTGTGTACCTCAAGTCAAAATGGCGGCGGGACGAGTGGAGGTTTAAGTGGTGAGCAAAGAGATAGTGGTTAAACTGTTAAAAATACATCTGCTGGTCATCAACAAATGTTAGGAATATTTATAAGGCGACAGCTAAGCTGACCCAGAGAAGATGTTGGCTCCATTTCTGCATTCAAACAGTATTTAAAAGAACGGTGAGGTAAGCTAAAACCTGCTAGCAACTGGTGTTGAACAGATGGGCACATGCTTTGATTCCACTAACCAGGAAGTAAACCTTCTGCATTCCACTTTAAAGTGGCTCGTGTATTTTTCAACAGAACAGTAAATCTTTTTTTATACCAGTTTGATGTGCATTTCTCCGTAGCTGCACTGAGATTAAGAAGAAGAAGCAGCCAACTTTATTGTCATTCAATGTAAAACGAATTTACCTTTCTCCTGTCTACAATGTTAATCACATCTAGAATCAGAAGGACTGCTGCCCTAAACAACTTTTCCATCCCCCATTCTATTATAATGAGCACCAAGCCAGAAGGCAGGAAGTACCATTTTTATATGGTCTTTGGTAGGACCCCACCAGGACTTGAAGCTACGACCTCCCGGTTGTGGGGCTGATGCTCTTATCAACTAGACCACCACTCTGGTCATTGACTGAAAAATGGTGTTTGTAGGTTTTATTAACTGTCTGAAATGAGTACTGGCCGACTAATTATCCAAAAATTTTCAAAACAGTCAATTCTCTTAAAAAAACCTCAACAAATCTTTTATCTCATTTTTCTCATCCAAAAATGCCATAAAAGGCATAAAAAGCCATTTACCGGAGTGGTGGCTCAGTTAGTAGAGCATCCGCCCCACACCCGGGAGGGAGGGGTTCAAATCCCGGCCAGGTCATGCCGAAGACCATATAAAAGCGGAACTTCCTGCCGTCCAGCTTGGTGCTCAGCAGTAATGGAATGGAGGAGGGAAATCTGTGGCGACGCCTTGCATGGCAGCGGCCCTTCTGATTCTACACATGGGGTGTGTGTGATTGACACTGTATCAGAATCAGGTTTATTGCCATTGTTCATGTAGTACACAAACTAGGAATTTGTCTCAGTACAATGCTGCAACATTAAACATGATAAGATAAGAGAAATAAACTATACATGTAATAAAGTGTAGGATAAGATAGAGATAGGAGATAGGATAAAGCACAATTTCGTTCTACTGTACATGATTGGTTGTATGGTTGAATGACAATAAAGGGTGATTTAATATTTTAATTTAATAAACGTTTTTGACTTTTCTGTCTAAATTGTTAAAGTCACGAATAGAAAAAGCCAACTCCGTGCCAGGCTGCACGGTGGCGCAGTGGTTTAGCACTGTGGCAGCACAGTTTTACCCTCGGCCGGGGGACCGCGGGGATCATGAGATCGTGGGTTCAATCCCAGCCCCCGACCAACAGTGAACTGTGTGGAGTTTGCATGTTCTCCCCGTGTTGCGCGGGTTTACTCCGGGATTTCTCCGGTTTCCTCCCGCATACCAAAAACATGTAGGTTTAGGGCGCTCGCGCACGCAGCGACCAGCAGCCAGTGGCTTGTCACCAGACTGCAAACCAAGTCTACCTACGGGTACAAATAAGTAACAAAAAAAAAACAAAACTCACTGCTGTCCTTGAGACCCGCCCACTGCTCTGTTATTGGCCCTGCTAGCTGTCTATCATGTAGATGGAAGTGGCACTAAAGATAACCCCTGAGCTATTAGCCCCCAAGCTAATACCAGGAAGCTCGAACCAAGCGTAGCTTATATTGTTATTTTCTTCAGAGCTTAGTCACCCTAATAACCATCCCTGTTACCACCTGGTTCACTGTTCCACAGTCCACAATATACCTCACGTCTGTACGCCCCATCTCCCAACGGTTTTGCCGTGATTCCGCAGCTGGTGCTGGCATGCCAGTCGCAGCAACCGTCTACGGTGCGACCTGAGACCCCGAGCTCCCAACCATCCTCCGGGGCTCCGTGCGACTCCGCTCTACTCTTGCAGGCAACGTAGAGGAGCAGCTTCATGACTACACATCCCCCAGCTGGCCATGGGAGAGGAGTGGAGTCCTGCAGAGCGAGACACTTTGCTTTGAGATCCCGAGGCTCGGCAGCTCTGCTCAGCCAGTGGCCTTGGGTTGCGGCGATTAGTGGACACGCAGTGGGTGATTTGTTGTGGTATCCTGGCAAAGTTGTTGGGAGATGGACCGGAATGACGCGAGATACACAATCGACTGGATCAGTGAACCAGCGCTGCTCATCCAAGCTAGGAGGCTAGAGGCTACTCAGCTAATGGCTAAGTGACAAGCTTTAAATCAGAGCATTTCAAGAAAGCCAGGAAAAATAAAGAACAAATTTGCTTCAATAATCAGTAATTTAAAAAAATTAAAGAAAGTGTGAACAAAATATGTCACAAAAACTTCATTAAGACATCTGTAAGCTATTAAAATGTGGAAAAAGTGCAGTCAATGACCCCTTTAAGCTTATGACAGAAGCTGGAACTGCTTCATTTTTATGACTGTTTTATACACGCACAGTGGTGTGAAAAAGTGTTTGCCCCCTTCCTGAGTTCTCATTTTTTGTATGTTTGTCATACGTAAATGTTTCAGTTCATCAAACAAATTTAAATATTAGACAAAGATAATGCAAGTAAACACAAAATGCAGTTTTTAATTGAAGGTGTTTAATTTTAAGGGTAAAAAAAAATCCAAACCTACATGGCCCTGTGTGGAAAAAGTGACTGTCCTCCCTGTTAAAACAAATTAACTGTGTTTTTTTTACATCTTTGGAAAGCTGAATTCAATTTTCTAGCCATTTCTAAAGCTTTGGGACTCCAGCAAACCACAGTGAGAGCCATTATCCACAAATGGCGAAAACATGAAACAGTGGTGAACCTTCCCAGGAGTGGCTGGCCGACAAAAACTACCCCAAGAGCACAGCAACGACTCATCCAAGAGGTCACAACAGACCCCCAACAGCATCCAAAGAACTGCAGGCCTCACTTGCCTCAGTTAAGGTCAGTGTTCATGACTCCACCATAAGAAAGAGACTGAGCAAAAATGGCCTGCATGGCAGGGTTCCAAGACGAAAACTGCTGCTGAGCAAAAAGAACATAAAAGCTCGTCTCAGTTTTGCCAGAAAACATCTTGATGATCCCCAAGACTTTTGGGAAAATACTCTGTGGACTGACGAGACAAAAGTTGAACTTTTTGGAAGGTGTGTGTCCCATTACATTTGGCGTAAACGTAACAGCATTTCAGAAAAGAACCTTCTTGCTTCTGCCCTTCAGAGAGAACAGACGCCTTTTTCTTTGCTCCCTTTTTTACCCTCCTTCCCTCCCTAACTGAGAATCCCAGCTTGCTGTCTTGTCTGCGTCGCTGTTCTTCTGGCTGAATCTTGATCCAAACGAAAAAAATGGATTTGGTGAGCGGCTTTAATAAAATTAACAACATTTCATATAAATTCGGGCCAGGGGGAGCCCCTCTGGAGAGACCCATGGATTGGAACGCATGTGTCTGCATGATTCGACTGAGGATGTGGAAACATCTACCTGATTTGGCTAGGATCACAGGATTTTCTGCTGATTGGCTCTGGAGTTTTTCCTGGTGTATCGAAAAATTAACTGGAAGAGCTAATTAAAAGCGGTCCCGGCATAGCTGCTTCTCAACAATTCGACTAGACGGGGGAGTGCACCAACTATCGGCAATGATTAACATGGAAATTACCATCTGGCACGCACTGTAGAGGGATGGACTCTACCGGACATGTTTACCCATGTTCTAGAAGGGAAACATCTGGAGTCGTTTTTGGTGCCTCCAAGGAATGGATTTAAAGCCTATGTATGGAAATTATGAACACAGGATTGCAAGAGATGAGAAATTCTATGCTCTGAGTGATCTGTGTCTATCAGACCTTTAATTCGATGCCCTGTTGTCTATTTTCCTCCTGGATTAAGACAAAACAGAAGATTGTGCTTCTCTTTCATAAACATACTGGGACTGCATCTGAACTCTCATTGACATGTGACTGGCTCAGGAAATTTCCATCTGTCATGCCTCAAGGACATGCTTCCGAGTTTCAGACACTAAGACATAACATCTTGGCTGGGAGAGATTTTGCTGCCTCCAGTAACTGATAAACACTCACCTGCATTCAACATACACGAACACACTGATTCATTCATATATACTGAATTACACCCATCCATTCACTGATCCTCTCTGACTTTTGGTCTTTTGGTTTTTTGTGGTTGATTGTTGCTCTATGCTATTGAGAGATTTTTTTCATTGTAATCATAATCTGCTTAAATATTCATAAGCTGTATTCTGATAACAAAGTTTTTTTTCTCTCCTCCCCCCTTGTGTCGTTCCCTCCCCTCCCCTCCCTTTCTTATCTATCTCTGTTTGATGAGGCGCCTATTATGGATGCGCACCAATGTCAAATCAAATTCCTCGCGTGTTTTTTACATGCTTGGCAATAAAGTTTATTCTGATTCTGATTCTGAAAAGGAACATCATACCAACAGTAAAATGTGGTGGTGGTAGTGTGATGGTCTGAGGCTGTTTTGCTGCTTCAGTACCTGGAAGACTTGCTGTGGTAAATGGAACCATGAATTCTGCCGTCTACCAAAAAATCCTGAAGGAGAAAGTCTGGCCATCTGTTCATGACCTCAAGCTGAAGCGCACTTGAGTTCTGCAGCAGGACAATGATGAATGGCTTAAGAAAAACGAAATGAAGACTTTGGAGTGGCCTAATCAAAGTCCTGACCTGAATCTGATTGAAATGCTGTGGCATGACCTTAAAAAGGTGGTTCATGCTTGAAAATCCTCCAATGTGGCTGAATTACAACAATTCTGAAAAGATGAGTGGGCCAAAATTCCTCCACAGCGCTGTAAAAGACTCATTGCCAGTTACTGCAAACCCTTGGCTGAAGTTGTTGCAGCTAAGAGTGGCCCAACCAATTATTAGGTTTAGGGGGCAATCACTTTTTCACATAGGGCCATGGAGGTTTGGATTTTTTTCCCTTAATAATAATAAACACCTTCATTTAAAAACTGCATTTTGTGTTTACTTGTGTTACCTTTGTCTAATATTTAAATTTGTTGATGATCTGGCATCAAACTGAGGATTCTAAATTGTCCTTGGGTATGACTGTGAGAGTGAATGGTTGTCTGTCTGTCTGTGTTGGCCCTGCGATGGACTGGCGGTCTGTCCAGGGTGTACCCTGCCTCTCGCCCAAAGATGCTGGGATAGGCTCCAGCGCACCCCCCCCCCCCCCCCCCCGCAACCCGAAAAGGAGTAAGCGGAAGAAGATGGATGGATCTGAAACATTTAAGTGTGACAAACGGGGCGGCAGTGGCTCAGGAGGTAGAGCAGGTTGTCCAATAACCAGATGGCTGGCGCTTTGAATCTCGCTCTCCCCTGATATCCTGCTGTTGTGTCCCTGGGCAAGACACTTTAGCCACTTTGCCTCCAGTGTCCATAACACTGGGTATGAATATGTATAAATGTTCAGTAGTGGCCAGAGAGGCCATTGGCACAGATTGGCAGCCACGTTTCCATCAGCCTGCCCCAGGGCAGCTGTGGCTACAATAGTAGCTTGCCGCTACCATTGTCTGTCTGGAGTGAATGAATAATGTATCTACTGTATTTGTAAAGCGTCTTTGAGTGTCTGTGATAAAGCGCTGTATAAATCTGATGCATTATTATTAAATATACAAAAAATGAGAAATCAGGAAGGGGGCAAACACTTTTTCACACCACTGTGTGTGTGTAATAATCAGACAGTTTATTTTTTTTTTTTTGTCTTGGGGCTTCCCTTGTATTTGGTCTGATAAATGTATTGATTATGATGATTGGAGTGGGGATCGGAGAGACCACTGATATGGATTGGCAGCCCCGTTTCTGTCAGTCTGCCCCAGGGCAACTATGGCTACAGAAGTAGCTTACCGCTACCATTGTCTGTGGAGTGAATGAATAATGGCTTATATGTATATATACACACACTGTATATTAGGGGTGGGAATCACGATACTTGGGTCACGATATGATCCTATCACGATTCAGCAATAATCACGATATCGAGTATCGCAGTACCATAGCTTTTATACTTTTTCACCTTATTCAACCTCAAATCATTTCCCAAAGTAAAACTGTTGACATCTCTAGGTGACTCGTGAATATGCAGCGGCCTCCCTTCTCTCTTCATGTTTTGTGCTGTTTAGTGTTATTTAAATTACGCCTAAGTGTATATTCATGTGTTTAATGTCCACGTATGATGCGCACAAGCTACAGTCGCCATAGCCTTCAGAAGATAAGGAATATGACCAAAACATTACGTCTTGAACCAGAGCGTTTCAAAGGAACTCTGGCTACTAGGACTTCTCCGCCAGACTTCCACACCCCCGGCCTCGGCTGCTGTGTTTCATCCCAGAGACAGAGACACCGGTGTCTCTGTAGACGTGTGAGCGAAAACGAAAGAGAGGTAAATGTGGAGGTGTCTGAACGAAGCTAGCCTCTATCCCACACAGACTCCCGGTTCCTTCCCTCATTCTGGCCAACGTACGCTCACTAGACAACAAAATAGATCACATACAGCTCCTGAGATCTGCGCAACATGATGTGTTTTTATCTTTATGAAAATGTGGCTAAATTACAAAATCTTGGACTCCTCTATTCAGTTACTGGGGCTATCATGCTGATTGGGTGTTGAGGGAAGACCTGCAGGGAAGGCATGTGTGTTTACATCAGTGACGCTTGGTGCCGAGATGCAACTGTTGTGCACAAACACGTTGGAGTTTATGATCAACTGCCGACCCTTCTACTTATCAAGGGAAATTACATCTATCCTGCTAGTTGCCGTGTATGTCCCGCCCACCACCATCAGCGAGAGGAGTAAAGCAGTAAATGAACTCTATCAGGCCATCAGTGAGACACAAACAGCCCATCCAGATGGATTCGTAATCACAGCAGGAAACTTCAACCATGCAGATCTAAGAGCCCTCCAACCAAAACTACACCAACATGTGGACTTTCCAACAAGAGCAGAAAACTTGCTGGACCTGGTGTACACAACTCACAAGCAAGAATATAGACCCCCCCCCCACCCACACACACACACCTGGGTCTCTCTGATCACATCACCATCTTGCTAAGGTCTGCATACAGACCCAGAGTGAAAGCCATCAGACCCAACAAAAAAGCGGGTATGTGTGTGGCCAAAGGGGGCCTGGGATGCTCTGAAAGACTGCTTCAGCACTACAGACTGGAACACTTTCAAGCATGCAGCCACTCACAGTGGACACACAAACATAGAGGAGTACAGCAAGGTTGTTGTAGCATACATAGCTAAATGCATTGATGATGTCACTCATTGCAAAACTGTCACTGTTCGTGCTAACCAAAAGCAATGGGTGACAGCAGAGGTCCACAGGCTCCTGAGGGCTCAGAAGCCTGTGGGGCTGGTGTCACTGCAGGACTAACAACAGCTAGGGCTGACCTGTCCTGTGGCATCAAGGAGGCAAAACAACAATACAACAAAAAACTATCCGGCCACTTCAGCAACACCAGAGATGCACGTTCTCTCTGGCGTGGCATACAGACCCTCACAAACTGCAAACCTCCACCTCAGACCTGTGCGAGTGACATCACACTGCTTAACAACCTAAACGACTTCTTTGGCTGCTTTGAAGACAAAACAGCACATCAGCACAGAAGACCACTCCTCCCCCAGATGAGCGGGCTATAAGTCTGGATCTGGCTAGTGTGACGAGGACGCTCTCCAGGATCAACCCACGCAAGGCAGCTGGACCAAACAACGTACCAGGTCACATTCTGAAGGACTGTGCAGAGGAGCTCAAGA
Source organism: Pholidichthys leucotaenia (assembly GCA_020510985.1). Taxonomy (NCBI): domain Eukaryota; kingdom Metazoa; phylum Chordata; class Actinopteri; order Cichliformes; family Pholidichthyidae; genus Pholidichthys; species Pholidichthys leucotaenia. The sequence continues at coordinate 135,779,316 of CM035841.1, read as the reverse complement.
ATGTCCTAGCCGACATCGTCAACATCTCCCCGAGTCAAGCTGTTGTCCCCACGTGTTTCAAAACTGCTACCATAATACCAGTCCCAAAGAAGCCTGTCCCATCCAGCTACAATGATTACCAGCCCATAGCAGTGACCTCCACCATAATGAAATTCTTCCAGCGGCTGATCATACAAAACATCAAGTCCACCCTCCCTCCCTCCTACGACCCACCTCAGTTTGCATACAGGTCAAACAGATCCACAGAAGCCAGTTTAGGAAGCTTGGGATCAGACCACCAAGGTCTCCGCCTTTGACCGCCACCTGATCCACATAGCACCGGACCCCCATGGTCCCTCCTGCAGGTGGTGTGTGTGTGTGTACTTTATTGGTGAGCCCACTGGAGGGCAGACCCATGTAACTCCATTGGGCTGAGCCCAGCGGGTCCCATGGGTGGAAACCAGGCCACCAGACACTAGCCATGGAGCCCTTCCCCAGGCCTGGCTCCAGGGTGGGGCCCCGGTAACCCCATACCGGGCGGGATACACTGAATCCTTGTTCTAGCATTCATCATGAGAGTCTGTTGGATCGTTCTTAGTCTGGCCCTTCACCCAGGACCAGTTTGTCTTGGGTGACCCTACCAGAGGCAGATTGCCTCAGACAACATAGCTCCTGGGATCACTAGGGCATGCAAACCCCCCACCACGATAAGGTGACGATCCATGAGGGGTAAACGATTTGTCGACACTAAAAATATTTGTCGACAAATTTTTATTGTCGACGTTATCGATAATGTTGACAAATCATTTCAGCCCTACCGTTAACGCCCTGTCCCCTTAACGGTGACAGATTTTGTGATCGCGGTTAATGGCAGAAAGCGCAAACAGTACTTTTTGGCCTAGCAGCGCTCCATACCAATGCCGTTCTGGCCACAGACACTGTGCGCGCCATGCAGACATTGCTAAGTCAAACAAGCTGAATTACAGCCATGGATATCCCCAAAGTGCTGTTATGTTTAAGTTTACAACATTATGTGTTGGAGTTCTCACCTGGATAATTGTTGCAGCCTCCTCCAAAACTTTGCCTGGATGTTCAGGCAATCATGTCAGTTGATAGTGCTATGAGATGACTGTTGTTGTGAAATGGCGCTATATAAATAAAGTTGAATTGAATTGAATTGAATGTTGGGTTGTTGTTCTTCTGTGGACGCTAGCTAGCTGGCTAGTAGCTACATGCTAGGTTATAGCTGACCTCTAGCAGCTGACGCGGACAGAAATTTGCTTGGTTTCATCCTCATAGCTTTGGGTCCAACTGTTGGTGAGTACCAGTCTAAAAAAAAATCTCAAGCCGTGTTCGTAATGTCCATTCAGTCCCTCACCATTTTTGCAGCATGGTGGGGTGTCATCACGGGCGAGATAGTTGTTTATGTTTGCAATTTTTCTGCTAAAAGGGAAATTGTGTCTGTTGTGACACACAAGGTTTTGTGTTGATCTGCTTAAAATTGGTGTATGTTTGTTTCTCTTACCTTTTTATTTTTATTGATTTTATTGACTGTAGCTTCTAGTCGTGCTGAGTTTTATATTGTCTCGTTGGTTTTATATTGTTTTTGTGCTAGTGTCCTGCTCCTTGCTTTTATGTTTTTATGTGTCCTTGTTGTACAGCACATTGTGTAGCGAGTGTTGCTTTTTAAAGTGCTTTATAAATAAAGTTGACTGATGTGGGAGAAAGAGCAAGCTCCTTTTGTGGCTGCTGGCAGGTTGTTGTTCAGTGACGTTATTGATGCCCTGGCATTCCGTTGTTTGCACATGCAGTCTACTTTTGATAATTTTCTGGAGAATATTCTGGATAGTTTTTGTCATTTTGGATATGGTGAGAGCTTTAATAAACCTGCAGGTGAAGACAGCAAGCATATTTGTCCACTCCTATGTTCATAACAGTATGACAAACTTGAAAAATTACCGACTTTAGGTACACTGTATCTGTATGGAAAAACGTGATTAATGTTTTATTAATTGTGATTAACTCCATTCATCCATCCATCTTCTTCTGCTTAATCCTTTTCGGGTCACGGGGGTGGGTGGATTAACTAAATATTCTAAAAGATTAATTGCGATTAAAAATTTTAATTCTCCAACACCACTAGTTACAACACAGGATTTTTGACTCTGAGCTGAAAACTTGCTTATACTCACCCTGCAGGTGTAACGTAGTATTTATCACTTTCTCAGCCCAGCAAACATCATAAATTAATTTATTTTCATCAATGACTTATTTTATATTTATTTATTTATTTATTTTGGCATAACAGGACCTTTCAGTTGGAAAATGCTGTATTGCATTATTATGCCGTGTGTGTTTCTGTCGTTTTGGTCATCTACTGTCATGCTTCTCTTACACTGTAATTTCCCAGTTTGGGATCAATAAAGTACATCTCTCTCTCTTTCTCTCTGTCTCTCTCGGCTTTGATTTGCCATAGAAGCTTAAACTATTTTAATGATGCAAACTGCAACATGACAAAAGTATGTTGGAAAAACAGAATTTCCCTTCAAAACAACACATTTCAAAATTCTCTCTGTACTGGACAAATAAGAAATGAGCTTAATACCACTAATTATGCATTTTTTTAATTTATCATTCCATTCTTTCTGAAGCCAGTCAGTCGATGCCGTTCTGAAGGTGAATGTTCCCCACATCTGATGCTGTCCTCCACTCACACCGTCTGCAGTGGAGTTCATCTATTTAACCATGTTCCTTCATATAATGGAAGTATATTTCTGTCATAAGGAGAAAATTAAAACTAGTATGAATATAATTTACTGTTTTGGTGTTCTGGTGAAAACGTGAACATATGAAACACTTATTCACAGAAAATTATTTAATAGTAAAGCATATGCACATCTGTTCACTTGTAACAGTTTAAAAAACATGGAGCATGAAGAAGATTCACTCCGTTTTCCACATGGATCATAATGATGAATGCATCTCTTCTCTGAATGTTGCAGGAATGGGTTGGTGAGAATGTTAAGGTGGTCGGTGTCAGTGGTTTGGCTCCTGTTCTGCTCTTCGTGGAAGAATAGCTGATGTAGCTTCATGGAGACCTGCCATTGATGGTCTGTCCTGAGTGCTGGAGAATAAAGCGCCAATGTAGAAGTCCATATTCTGGGTCTGAGGACTTTTACGGGGCCCTCATGCTAACAAGCTCTTAACCATCAGCAGCCGCTTCACAACAATTGTGACCCGTGCTGGCAAAATGAGCTGGAATGTGCACATGCTAATTACAAGAAGAAGTACTTCTTTGCACAAGAAGTCAAAAATCATGATTTTGGTCGAAATTAAGATTTTGATAAAAAGTAGTTCATAAAAGCGTCATCTACCTATCCAAACGGTCAAAATAGCAATTACATACCTTAAATCACCTTTGTTTGAAGGTTTTGTACAAGTCATGTCTTCAGAAGTTAGTCCTTTGTTTCAATTTTCCTTAGAAAATTTGTATATTTCTTTGCTAGCTGGCAGCAAGTTCCGGGAAAACCCCGTCAGTGCCTGGTATCATTGTAAAGCTTGGAACTCCTACTTTCTAAAAATACACATGGAATTCCAGAAGACGTAACTCAGGACCAATACAATGCAAGTTTTCAAACCAGCCAAGACGTAAACAAAATCGGCTTGTTGCTAACCAGATATTGCAAGGCCACCGCTGATTGGCTGAATCACCCCACGCGGTGCATTGTAGTATCATGGCAAGCGTCCATGTTTTAAGCAGACTGTAATTTTTTTGTTGAAAAAGAACATTTTTGAGCATTTAATTCATTATTTTTTCTTGATATGTGACTTTGATATTCTAGAATGGATATAGCAGGTAGTACGCGCACTGAGGAAGTCGCAAGCGCTCTGAATGATCTGGAATCAGCAAATCTTGTGGGTGCTGTTTGTCAGGCTGATTTTGCTCAACTTATCGACGATTATTTTGGTGGTCAGGACCCTGTAAGTACTGATAATGAATCAGAAAGTGATGGAAGTGACAGTGAGGAAGCTTCTCCTCTCCTAGACAGTCCTGCCGACGAACGAAACAATGTTTTAGATGGACAAAACGGTGATATCGATGATGTTATTCCTGAGGGCAATTTGCATGGTGAAAATGTACAGGATGATGTACATGGGGCTGGCAGTGACTCTGATGATGATGATTTGCAGGGTGAGAGAGGTGTAGGCCTGTGTTTGCATGACGATGCAGATGCTGTCTTGGAACGAGCTGCTGACCTATTGTTAGATCAAGATGAGGAGGTTGAAATTCAAAAAATCAGGGGTTTTGAGTGTAAATGTGCAGCATTCAAAAAGGGACAGTGCATTAAAAAACTGGATACAGGACTGATACACAGTCTGCGACAAAACATGCAAAAGATGAATGATTTCGAAAAAAACATTGTCATCATTGCCAAAATCAGTTCCACTCTAAACCGTTCGGAAAGGACCAAGGGTACCAAGCAAAAAGAGACGAAAGCCAGAAGGCTTTGTAGTGGCTCCTACTCGGTTGAAGGGACAAGGATCTGTCGCGAGGCCTTCAAATTCATTCACTGGTAAGCTTCTTTATTTGTTTACCTTTTTTACTATTGTTCAGGGCCTTCAACTGAAAATCCTGAAAGGATTGTTGATAACTGTACGGCCAGCTATATGAAACCCCAGGGGATTTGAGACACACATTTTTCCCGGGCGTAGAAAAAGACGGCAAGCACGTCCACCTCTGTACAAACATTACTGTGTACATGGCCATTGGTGTAGTGCAGCTGATCTTGTGTGATCATGCTCATTTGACATAATTATCAAACACAGTGGTTCATATCATGTTAACGTTTTTATTTTCAGCATTTCACAGAATCGCCTCACTGACTGTATAAACTGGTACAAGGTGAATGGCCTCACTCCAAAGGTGAAGAAAAGTGGAGGAAGGAGAAAGAATGCCCGCCTTCTGAGCCATGATGACATAGAAAGGGTTGTCAAATTCATCTTGAATTACTGCGAAGACCACGCAATTATTCTACCAGGCCGTATACCAGGGTACAAAGACTTTCGAATTAAGCTCCTTCCATCCAGTACCACTAAGGCATCAGTCTTCCGTCTGTACAGATCTGCAATGATAGATGCAGGTACAGTGTCCATAGGTCAAGCCAGTCTACTTATGTACTATATTCACACAGCAAGATCCTTGTTACCTGGGCAATTCAGTGTCATTACAAAATGAGGAAAATAGTTCCTGGCTTCAGTCTGTTTGAATGGGTGGCCGATGCAGCTTTATTTCACTTTGTAATAGATGCCTTCGTTTTCATATTTTGCAGGTCACCGTGCCGTGAAAATAACAAGCTTTCGCAGACTATGGAACTCACTTTTGGCCTTCATAGTTAAGGCAAAACCAGTGATGGATTTGTGTTGGCTTTGCCAAAAAAACAATTATCAGGTGTACTGCAGTGCCAATCTCCCAGAGGTGATCAAGACTGCTAAGCTGAAAAAGCAAGAGGAACACCTACGAATTGTCAACATGGAAAGCGAGGTCTATCGTGAGATGGTCGCAGCAGCCAAGGAAGTTGTTAAAGAGGACCCGAACTTAAAACTCGGACCACATGCCCCTTGTTCTAGGAACTGCCGCATGCACTACTCATTTGATTTTGCTCAGCAGGTGCATCTGCCGAGTGATCCACTGCAGCCTGGACCGGTCTATTTCCTCACACCGAGGAAGTGTGCTTTATTTGGCATCTGTTGTGAGGGCCTCCCACAACAGGCTAACTATCTTATTGATGAGGCGTCTTGTACCACAAAAGGGGCCTCAGCTGTCATCAGCTATCTGCACCATTTTTTTGAAAATTACGGAGTGGGTGAAGAACACGTGGACTTACATTGTGACAATTGTACAAAGCAAAACAAGAATAAAGTTGTCCTGTGGTACTTTGCCTGGAGGGTGATTCATGGCCTCCACAAGTCTATCACATTGAACTTTCTTATCACAGGACACACAAAGTTTTCACCAGATTGGTGTTTCGGTTTAATTAAACAGAAATTCCGCAAAACGAGGGTGTGTTCTGTTGGAGAACTGGCTGATGTGGTTCGGCTAAGCACAGTGACTGGTGTGAACATCCCACAACCTACCATGGATAGAAATGGAAAGAACATCGTTAAGCACTACAACTGGCATCAGAAGTTAACGGAAACAGGCAGAGCTGTACCCGACATCAAGAAGTACCATCACTTCAGGTATGTTTCTGATTTTGTATTCTTGCCTTCACCTTTTTACACACTGCCATAATAATACAGATCTATTTTAATTTCAGTGCATACAATCAAATAATTGTTTATTTCATTTCATGTTGTGCAGTCAAAACAGTTAATACTACTTGTACTATACTTACTACATTTTGTACCGGTACTGTACTGTGATTCAGTTCTTGTTATCAGGCTATTGTGTCCATCTGGTCTCATCTATAAACTGAGCTTCCTTTTGACTTATTTTTGATATCATCATCATTATCTAAAATTATGATTCTCAAAAACATTTTCTTAAATTATGTTTTTAGGTTCTGTCACACAAGGCCAGGGGTAGTCTTTTGCAAGGAGTACAGTGATTCTGATGAGGTCCCTGAAACTCTTCTGAAAGACATCCATAATCTGCCAACTCCCAACTTGCCACCAGTGATACCGCCTCCTGGATTACCGCCTGCCAGACAATGGTACCTGTTCGAAAAGATCAGGCAATTTTGTAGTGAAGAAACGATGGATGTAACTTGCCCGAAACCAGCTGTCTCGAAGCCGCAGACCAACAATCAAGATGAGGACGACATGGATAACAAGCCTGTCCATGCTATCCCTGCTGCTGCTCCTCACGGGTGTGGGCATGGATGCGGGCGTGGGTGTGGCCCTGGCCATGGTAATGACAGTGCACTACCTATGTCAAATGTTTAAGCATTTTTGGGCCCAAAACTGGCGATTGACCAAAAAAAAAAAAAAAAAAAAAACCCAAAACAGTGACATTGCAATGTAAAAATTTTGTACTTGTTTTAAGTTCAGTTAAATATATGTTTTTCCTGTAGATATAGTATTTGACCTTTTGTACAGAAATTTTGGTGGTATTACAAGGATGTTTTAGGTATGGTTGCCATGGTGTTTTGTTATGAACCATACTCCGAACTTTGACCTGTTTTTTCTCAAAACTGTCTTTCCTTACCTCGTTGACTTCAAACGCATATAAGTCGGTCAGTTTTTGCCCAGTTCCTACATCTTATATATCATTTTGAAGGTCTTTCAATACAGAATATGAAAATAACAATAACTCAGTTTTGAAAATTTCCTTATTGTGACTCATTTTGCCAGCATAGGTCACAATTGGTGGATGTAAACAAAAGAAACTATGACTTGCAGTTTTCAAAATAAAATTACACGGAATAGGTATGTAGAACTAACAAGGATTTGAGAAGCTTTATTGTTAACTACTGGGATTGAAAATCTTTATTCCTCGAACGGAATGGCCCTCATTTATCAAATGTGTCTTAGGCAGAAAAGTGGTTGTATAATCATTTCAGCATAAAGATTGATATTTTCAGGAGGGGGAAGCAGCTCCCTGTCCACACTGTTTATGGTGCGGATGGGGCGCTGTTGACTTCGACTGGGGATATCGTCAGGTGGTGGAAGGAATACTTTGAGGATCTCCTCAATCCCACTGATACGCCTTCCACAGAGGAAGCAGGGCTTGTGGACGAGGGGGATGACTCGCCTATCACAGGGGCTGAGGTCGCCAAGGTGGTTAAAAATCTCCTTGGTGGCCGGGCTCTGGGGGTTGACGAGATTCGCCCTGAGTACCTCAAGGCCCTGGATGTTGTAGGGCTGTCATGGTTGACACGCCTCTGCAACATTGTGTGGAGGTTGGGGGCAGTGCCTTTGGCATGGCAAACTGGGGTGGTGGTTCCTCTCTTCAAAAAAGGGGACCAGAGGGTGTGCTTCAACTTTAGAGGGATCACATTCCTCAGCCTCCCTGGGAAGGTCTATGCCAAGGTACTGGAGAGGAGAGTCCGGCCGTTGGTCGAACCTCGGATTCAGGAGGAGCAATGCGGTTTTTGTCCTGGCCGTGGCACATCGGACCAGCTCTTTACCCTCTCGAGAATTCTCGAGGGTTTGTGAGAGTTTGCCCAACCAGTTTACATGTGTTTTGTGGACTTGGAGAAGGCATTCGACCGTGTCCCTTGTGATTTTTTTGTGTGGGGTGCTTTGGGAGTATGGGGTATCAGGCTTGTTGTTACAAGCTATTAGGTCTCTGTACGACAGTTGTGAGAGTTTGGTTCGTATTGCCAACACTCGGTCAGACTCATTCCCAGTGAGAGTTGGACTCTGCCAGGGCTGCCCTTTGTCACCGATCCTGTTCATAATTTTTATGGACAGGATTTCTAGGCGCAGCCAGGGAACGGAGGGTGTCATGCTTGGTGACCACAGGATCTCATCTCTGTTGTTTGCAGGTGATGTTGTGCTGTTGGCTTCATCCAGCAATGACCTACAGTTCTTGCTGGGACGGTTTGCCGCTGAGTGTGAAGCAGCTGGGATGAGAATCAGCACCTCCAAGTCCGAGTCCATGGTCCTCAGCCAGAAAAAGGTGGATTGTCCTCTCCGGGTTGGGGACAGACTCCTGCCCCAAGTGGAGGAGTTTAAGTATCTTGGGGTCTTATGCACGAGTGAGGGGAGAATGGAGCGAGAGATTGACAGACGGATCGGAGCAGTGATGCGGACGTTGTACCGGTCTGTTGTGGTGAAGAGGGAGCTGAGTTCTAAGGCAAAGCTGTCGATTTACCAGTCAGTCTACGTTCCTACTCTCACCTATGGCCATGAGCTTTGGGTAATGACCGAAAGAACGAGATCGTGGATACAAACGGCTGAAATGAACTTTCTCTGTAGGATTGCTGGACTCACCATCAGAGACAGGGTGAGCAGCTCAGTCATCCGGGAGAGGCTCAGAGTAGAACCGCTGCTCCTTCACATTGAAAGGAGCCAGTTGAGGTGGTTTGGGCATCTGATTAGGATGCCTCCTGGACGCCTCCCACTTGAGGTGTTTTTGGCATGTCCCACTGGGAGGAGACCCCGGGGCAGACCCAGGACTCGGTGGAGAGACTGTGTCTCCCAGCTGGTCTGGGAATGCCTTGGTATCCTCTCTGAAGAGCTGGAGCAGGTGGCTGGGGAGAGGGAAGTCTGGGCTTCTCTGCTTGAACTGCTGCCTCCGCGACCCGGACCTCCGGAAAAGCGGTAGAAGATGGATGGATGGATTCATATTTTCAATCTGGACGTGATCATACAGTACACTCAAATCCCACGATAGGTCTGAGCTTGTGTATGAAAATTTTCAAGTCGCTGTAGAGTCGCGTGCAGCAGAGCAACATGGCTGTATGGTAGAAATATTTGACCATATCAGGTTACATTGAGCAGTTGACCTTTCAAGTGACATGTTTGTCTTGTGTTATATTTAGATGAGTGTTTTAACAATTTATTTTAAAGACTAAAGAGGGTTGCTTTATAATTACAAATATTCCAAATGCATTTATGGCATTGCAGCAAATATTGTGGCAGATTTAAGCGGAATATTTTTTTTTAAAAAGTATTTGATTTGATGTGGATGTGATGGAGGAATCTGAATTAAATCCTTAGCCGGAAGATGGTCATTTTACTCCAAAATACTTTACTATATGAAGGTTGACTCTGTGTGTGTGAAATTAGCTTCACTTACACAGAACATTAATTACCATTACATCATGATTGTTGGCAGTATATAAATTTAAGAAGTTAATATCACAAACTGTACAGTTACACACAGCAGAGGCATTTCAGCCTGACTACATGTGACATATACAGACAGTGATCAAAAATAATTGAAAGCAATGGGTACACAAAGCTGTCTGCAGTGTGATAGGTTAGACAGATTTATACAGTTACCTGTAAAACTGTAGCTTTAATGTAAGAAATATGTTTAATCAGCTTCATTTACAGTTAAAATTATGCTTCAAAGTTAGAATAGTTCTAGAGTAGTTCTATCACAAAATGAATCATTGCACACTGTATACTGGAAAAGTTGTGATTAGTCAACCAATCTAATTTTATCCAATTAAATACTTAGCCCATCCAATAGACAATGGATATAAATTTATAATTTATCAGTGGACACAAAGGAGGAGTTTTCAGAAGAAAAAAATAAATTGGTATGAAAAGAAGCTTCTTCACTTTGACATTCAGAGCACTGGGCAGAAATCACATTGCGTCAACTCCCGGCGTGGGCCTTCGCAATGCTTTGTTTTAATTAAACAGTCGGACTCCCCTGGTCCGCACCAGTTCTAAGTCAGCTGCTAGGTGCCAGCCGAGGCCACTCATGGCGGGGCACCCTCCCCGGGGGGAGGGGACCGCTGCGGGCACCACAGCCGTGGTGATCCGCGAGAAGGTCCCAGCGCACGTCCAGAGTCGCCGCTGCCCCTGCTGACCGCGTCCCACCGCCACATCTGCCTTCCGCCCGGCGGCGGGCACCACCGCGCAGAGACGCCCCGCCAGCTGTGCTTAGTATTAAGCGCCGCGGTGATGGGGGCTCCAGGTGGCGGGCCGAAGGGCGACGGGGGGACTGCTCCCCCAGCCGTGGCGCGAGCACAGCCCTGCTTCGCACCACAGCCCGACCGACCCAGCCCTTAGAGCCAATCCTTATCCCGAATTTACGGATCTGACTTGCCGACTTCTCTTAGCTGCCTTGATCTAACATGCCAGAGGCTGTTCACCTTGGAGACCTGCTGCGGATATGGGTACGGTCTGGTGTGAGATTTACACCTTCTCCCCTGGATTTTCAAGGGCCAGCGAGAGCTCACTGGACACCGCCGAAACTGTGACACTTTACAGAGTTCGATCCCAGCCCACAACCAACAGTGATCTGTGTGGAGTTTGCATGTTCTCCCCGTGTCTGCGTGGGTTTACTCCGGGATTTCTCCGGTTTCCTCCCACATGCCAAAAACATGCAAGTTAAGTTAAATGGCATCAAAACTGGGGATTCTAAATTGTCCTTAGGTATGACAGTGAGAGTGAATGGTTGTCTGTCTCTCTGTGTTGGCCCTGCGATGGACTGGCGATCTGTCCAGGGTGTACCCTGCCTCTCGCCCAAAGATACTGGGATAGACTCCAGCACCCCCGCAACCCAAAAAGGATTAAGCGGAAGAAGATGAATAAAAAAAGTAGCTTCTTTGGCTACTGAAGCCACTTTTATCTTAAAGGCCTAATAGGATGAACTTTATCTCTTTGTGTCATAACCATATTCCACCATATTTCTTGTCTTTGTTCCTCCAGATGTCCCACAGCAAAATGACTTTAACCAGGAGGAGGATCTGGATGAACAGCAGCTTCTAAACCAGGAGAGAAACTTTATTGTCGTTCAGGTTGAAGCAGATTGTTCCCAGATTAAAGAGGAACAGGAGGACATCTGCATCAGTCAGGAAGGAGAGCAGTTTGGACTGAAGCAGGAGACCGAAACCTTTGATGAAGGTTGGTGGAGGTCAAGGTTCCACTCAGTGATTGATGAGACAAAAGTGAACTGAAAATGTCAAAAAGTTCTAACAAAAAAGACAAAAATTATGCGGTAAAATAGAGTTGAAACTTTGTAGAGTTAATGTACAGTAAATGGCATGGATAGTCAAATTACTAAAATGAATATGTAATATAAGAAAATTACTAGAATACCTAAATATTCAATAGGGATAGGAATTGCAAGGGACCTTATGATATCCATCATGATACTTGAGTCACGATGTAATACTATCACGATACTATGATATGATGATACTACGATATCACTTAAGAATTGTGATACAATACACCCCACTCCACCCCCAGTTCAGTGTCACATTTTGTCCCCACAGTACAGCTGGCATATAAGTTTTCAGTATTTTCAACTTGCTGCAGCTGCTGTTCTTTCGGTGCCTGGAGACTCAGTCTTTTATTGGGTGGCGTGTTGTTGTGGGGTCCTTTCTGCTCTGCTCTGGGATTCACCAGTTTCAGGACCTCTGTGGCAGCTGGACGGGGCCACATGGCTGGTCTCCAGTGCCTTATGATCCAGAGGGCTTCATTTTCCGCAGCGACAGGGGTATGGGGAGGGTGGGGGACTGTGTTGTCTTCTTGGTTCACTCTGAGTTTGGAGATGACTTTGTTGTGCAAGGGGTGTTCAGAGTTGGTTGATTTTTACCACGCGCTATTTTGGCTTGACTGTTGCTGGGGTCTTGCTGAAGTGTTTTAGCTTGACGTCGTTTGCTAATGCTGCTGTTGCTGCATGGAGCCAAGAGGAGTGTGCCAGGGCGCGTGTTCATTTTGTTCCTTGATTATGTTCTCTCTTTCGACAGAACATATTATGGTATGATGATGTCCAGCCATTGGTCCGTAAAAGTGTCTCCGACTAACTCCTACAGTTTTTAAGCTAGGGCTTTTTTTTTTAATTTCACAGTGTTTGTACATGTATTGAAGATGTGCATATTAGAAGGATTTTATTTTTGGTTTGTTTTTTGAAAATTACAGGCTACTATGATTTATTATTAGTAAAATACATTTATATACATTTAGAAACTCACCAATGACTAGATGAAGACAGTTGAAATGAGGGCTGTGCAATATGATGATAGACAGATGGATAGATAGATAAACTTTATTAATCCCCGAGGGGAAATTAGTTTGTCTTAGCAAACAAACAAACACACACATACACAGCTAAAAACACAAATATAAATGTGACTAGATAGTTTAAAAACAAATCACTAAAAAGCTGAAAAAAAAACCCCACTAAAATGCAATACAATATAATATATCGGTGATGTGATAAAAAAAAATGTCTACGGTTTCATATAAAACTGTGTCGTTTATATTGGGATTTAAAAGACACATACCCGGTTTCTACTTGTCACCACCCTCTCCCTCGCAGTGTGCCAGGTGTGTGCAATAGTGGGTTCCAGTGGTTAACACAACAGCTAACTGCAAGCTAATGTTTTGGTCATATAGCCACTACTTCTGTTTGCCAGGGATGTGGGACTTTTTCCCACGGTGCTGCGTCAGAGAGAATAGTCCTCTAACCTCGTTTTAATTGGAGGTAAGTAACGATCATACTGTCTCGCTCTAATTGTAAAACGGCAATTGCTAAATGGTGACGCTAACTTGTTGCTAATAGGAAACATTATAGTGTATCAGACCATCGTTTCTTTGGTTTAAATTATTGCCGAATTTCTTAACTTTGTCTGAAAAAATATTACTAAAGCTGCAAAAAATGCGTGACAGCGGCCGCATATACACTAAATGAATAAATAAAACATGTCGGAGGAACAAATTGGCTTTAATGTAACTTGATTTCTAATAATTTTTAATTAGTCAAGTCGATGATAAGAGATGGTCCTTTTTATTGGTTATCATATATAAACTATAGAATTTACAGAAAATATATCTATCTATATATCTATATCTATCTATCCATATATATATATATATAGAGAGAGAGAGAGAGAGAGAGAGAGTGTCAAGTAAGATTACTTCAAATCAAATCAAACTTTATTGTCATATTGCTGTACATACAACTGTAGTGCAGGCAAGATGAAATTGCGTTTCTCTCGGCATCCATATAAGAAGCAGCATGATTAAGACACACTCCCACATAGCTCCCACCCCCCCATCCATTCACACATCCCTGAGACATACTTGGGGAAAAAGAATAACTAACTATAATATACAAAATGTCCATAGGTGCAGTAGTGTGTATGTGAGATTCCGGGTCAGCTGTTCAGCATCCTGACAGCTTGTGGGAGGAAGCTGTTGATCAGTCTGGTGGTTCTGCCTCTGATGCTCCGGAATCGTTTACCAGATGGAAGAAGTTCAAAGTGTTTATGCAGAGGGTGAGAACGGTCCTTGACAATGTTCAGTGCCCTGCTCCTACAACGGTTCTGAAAAAGTTCTTGGACAGAGGGGAGGGAGACTCCAATTACCCTCTCCGCCCCCTTGACTATCCTCTGCAGGGCTTTTTTGTCTGACATACTGCAGCTGGAGTACCATGTAGCAATGCAGTACGTCAGAACACTCTCCACCACACCTCTGTAGAAGGTCCTGAGGATGCAGATGGGGAGAGAGGCCTGTTTGAGTTTCCTCAAGAAGTGTAGTCTCTGCTGAGCTCGCTTCCTGATCTCCAAGGAATTCTTGCTCCAGGTCAGGTCCTGCGAGATCTGCACTCCGAGGAACTTGATGTTCTCTACTCTCTCCACTAAACGGCCGCCGATGCTGAGGGGGACGTGCTCAGGCTGTGACCGCCGGAAGTCGATAATCATCTCCTTTGTTTTGTCCACGTTGAGCACCAGATTGTTCTCCCTGCACCAGCCCTCCAGGTCTCTCACTTCTTCCCTGTACATTGATTCCTCATCCCTCTGAATAAGTCCCACCACCGTGGTGTCATCTGCAAACTTAATAATCTGGTTCCCCTCGTGTTTGGATACACAGTCATGTGTTAGAAGTGTAAACAACAGTGGACTGAGTACACAGCCTTGAGGGGTTCCGGTACTCAGCGTGACAGAGTTGGAGATGTTGTTTCCAACCCGGACAGACTGAGGTCTCTCAGTCAGGAAATCCAGGATCCAGAGACATGTGGCGGTGTTCAGACCGAGAAGGAGTAATTTCTCTATCAGTCTCTGGGGAATAATGGTGTTGAATGCTGAACTGAAATCAATGTACAGGAGTCTGGCGTAGGTGTCTTTCTGGTCCAGGTGGGTGATGACAGAGTGTAGGGTGGTGACTATAGCATCCTCCGTGGAGCGGTTTGAACAATATGCAAACTGGAGCGGGTCGTGTGATGCAGGGAGGCAGGCTGTGATGTGTGGTTTGACAAGCCGTTCAAAACACTTCATCACAATTGGTGTAAGTGCAACAGGACGATAGTCATTCAAACATGACACCACTGGTTTCTTTGCCACTGGTACAATGATAGAGGTCTTGAAGCATCTGGGAACGATGGCCTGACTCAGGGAGATGTTATAAATGTCAGTCAGGACATCCGCCAACTCGCTCGCGCAGTCTCGGAGCACACGTCCCGGAATGTTGTCTGGACCTGCAGCTTTGCGTGGGTTGATAGGAAACATTATAGTGTTACTTATATTGTGATATAAAATTTTGGTCATATCGCACAGCCCTAGTTGAAATGGCCACTGTTATCCTTTTCCATTTTCTCAAGTCTTTATTTATATGGCGTTCTGTGGGCAAAAGCCTGTTTGACCATTTGACTCTGGTATTCAGTTTTGACAGCTGAAAATTCTTTAAGTGCCTTTAATTTTTAAATGCTCCCTGTACTCTTTCACATGCTTGCTTCTTGCAGGTCGCCATGTTGGAACATACTGGGATATGCTCCATCCGGACTGTGCATGCACACGCGGCAAACAATCACCTAAATGGTGTAAAGATAGTGCTTTTAAGCAGTGTATTTTGTGACACCCCGATATAATAATAATAATGGATTGCATTTATGTAGCGCTTTTCACGACACCCAAATACGTTTTACACTGAGGCCATTATTTATTCAGTCTCCAGACAATGGTAGTGGTAAGCTACTTCTGTAGCCACAGCTTCTCTGGGCCAGACTGATGGAAACATGGCTGCCAACGGCCTCTCTGACCACCACCGAACATTTATTCACTTTGACACATTAGTGTCACACTGGAGGCAAGGTGCGTAAAGTGTCTTGCCCAAGGACACAACGACAGGGTAGGGGCAGCGGGAATCGAACCGCCATCTTTCCGGTTATTGGCCAATCTGCTCTACCTCCTGAACCACTACCGCCCCTGACATAAATGATAGCTTTATATGAAATGATAAACCTTTTATCTCATCATCCAATATACAGCTCTGGAAGAAATTAAGAAACCACTGCAAAATTATCACAAGTTTTACTATTTATGCACATGTTTGAGTAATAGCTCAGACAGGTTCATTTTGTCTTGTTAATGATAAAGCTGATCTTGTTCTTCTATTAAGACAAAGCAAAGAGATGTTTCATACCTTTGACATGTTTCGACTGTCATCTGCAGTCTTCTTCAGAAAACATCTTCTGACGTCCATGATGTGTCACATCAGCTGTTTTATCCTTTGTAAAAAAAGATGTATAAAAGATAAACTAAACCCAAATTTGTGTAAAATTTCCAGTTAACCCAGTCAAAGGCTTTCTCTGCATCCAGAGATACAATTGTGGTTTCTAAGTTTAATATTGCAGTAGTCATTTAAATTAAATAGCCTACCAGTGTTGTTGGTTGAGTGTCTGCCTTTGATAAAACCTGTTTGGTTCATGTGTATGGTAAAAGGAGTGATTCTTTTTAATGCTCTGACAAGGGCTTTACAAATGTTTTTTTTTATAATCATCTTTCATAAATAAAATTGGATGGTAGCTGGAGGGGAATATGGGGCCTTTGTTAGGTGTGAGAAGTAAGATAATGTTAGCTAAGTTCATATTTGGTGGTATTACATGATCATCCTTAATTTGATTCACCATTCTGAAAAAGGTAGGTGCTAACTATTGCTGCTCACATCAGCTGTTTACAGCAGCTCAAAAAACAAAACAATAAAATAACAACAGAGGTGGCTATTTTGTTCCTTAGAACCGAGTTATGCTTTCATCCCATTAATAAACTATTTCTTTCATCTGCTTTTCCCTCTAGACCTCCAGAAGCAACATGTCTGTGAGAATGAGTTTTCTCCTGACCAGCAGCTCTTGTTCCAACAGAAGTACTCAGGTTTGGAACAGGAGGAACCAGAACCTCCACAGGTTAAAGAGGAACCAGAGGAACTCTGCAGCAGTCAGGAGGGAGAACAGCTGATAGTAAAGCTGGAGACTGATGCCTTAATGGTGACTCTTATTTCTGAGGAAAAGGAGCAGCGTGAAGCAGAACCAAACAGTGAGCAGCTCTGCTGTCATAACCCTGCTGTAACTGAGATCCAAGATGGAGAAGGAGGCCAGAATGTAGACTTAAAATCAACTAAAGAAGAGGAACCCAAACCAAAGAAGAGACGACTGGGAACAAGAAGGCATCATGAAGGTAAACACTCTGAACAAAAGTGATAAGCCCCTTTTCCTTTGGCCAAAATATCTGGCTTAAATCTGCAGTCGGCAAATTTTTGTTGGAGATTACATCCACCCCGGGTCAGATTACTCTGCAGTAGATGTTGGTTTTATCAGCTTCACCTCAGCTCAGCAGTAATGTTTGACTGTGCCTGCATCATTGTCAGCTGCATTGCAGTATCTAAAAATGTCAGTCAGACTTCTCACGATTCATTTCAGCTGTAACAATTTCAATTCACAACAATTCTCCATAGATCTCAATGTGACATCTTCAATTATTATACACTCATCTCTAAAGACATCCATCCATTACTCCGTATGCACATACATCTTACTTGTCGGGCTAACTCCTCCCACAGTTTTCAAGCTATGATTTTTTTTTAATTTCACACAATGTTTGTACATGTATTGAAGATGTAATATTACAAGGATTTTAATTTTGGATCATTTTTGTGAAAAATACAGGTTTTAGAAATTTGTCCTTTTTTGCATGCAATTTAAATACAGGGTGCATGGTATATCTGGCATGGGGTCCAGTATCCACAGGACCCCACAGGTAAAAGCAGTTCCATTTTGTTAAGAAGGGTTATTAATATTTGCTTTTTTCAGCAGAGTTTCAAAGAATGATGAATCGTCAGCATACAAAGGGGGTTGAAAAATTCATAGTGGACAAATTTGACCAAATGTGGTTTATTTTTCAACTACAGGTATCCAAGCACTGCAACATCCATGGAAGAAGTGTGTGGACCGAAGGGGAGACTATGTTGAAAAATAAACCACATTTGGTCAAATTTGACCACTATGAACTTTTCAGCCCTCAGGAAACCTGTGATAAAGTTACCCCAAATAAGTATGTAAAACTGTCTGACTGAAGAAACACATTAATATGACTCATGTAGGATCCTAATCAGAGATCTGTGTTACATTTATTGTAAGTACTTATATGTGCAGTCAGTACTAAATGTTGGTGATTTCCCAGTGGCACCAGTAGAAACGTAACCGATCCATGGTCCAAACTAAAAAGTCCCTCATACTGCTGCATCTAAATATTTTTATTATTTTTTTTTACATTTGTATAGTTATAATTTCACTTAAATATGTGATTGATGTGTTGACACAGCAGAGTCCTGCTCAAATATAAAACAAGAATGTATTTACTCCAAGTGTTTAAAAAATACTAGGACTTGTCTTTGTCTCTCCAGATGCTCCACAGCTACATTGCTGTAAGGAAGAGGAGGTTCTCTCTGTTCAGCAGCTGTGTAACCAGGAGAGGAACTCCAGTCTAAACCAGAAGGAACAAGATGCTGCACAGGTTAAAGAGGAAGAGAAAGAACTCTGTACCAATCAGGAGGAAGAACACTTTGGACTGAAACATGACACTGATACCATCATGGTGACGCCTGCTGATGAGGACAATGACAATAGTGAAACTAAACTAAATGGTGAGCAGCTCCTCTCTCACAACTCTCTTAACACTGAGCGCCAAGACCAGGGATCAGGTAAGAATGTAAACCTAGGATCATGTAAACAGGAAGACCCAAAGCCAAAGAAGAGACTTTACAGAAACAGAAGTGACTGTAACAATGCAGACAACTCCCCTGTGTCAGAGAATCAGTGTGATACTGACACAGGTGAAAAGTCTGTAAAATGTTCTTTTAATGACAAAGACTTTAAGACCGAGCTCCAAGAAAAGAAACATCACATAGTGTATAAACCATATGTTTGTAACATATGTGAAAAAAGATTCAGTCAGAAGGGAAATTTAAATGTTCATATGAGAATTCACACAGGTGAGAATCCATTTTCTTGTGGAACATGTGGTAAATGTTTCACTCTACTTTGTAATTTGAAACTTCACATGAGAATTCACACAGGTGAGAAGCCATTTTCTTGTGGAGCATGTGGTCAGAGTTTTACGCGGCATGATTATTTGAAAAATCATATGAGAAGTCACACAGGTGAGAAGCCATTTTCTTGTGAAACATGCGGAAAATGCTTTGCTAAGCGTGGTGTTTTAACTCGCCATATAAAAATTCATACAGGTGAGAAGCCCTACTCTTGTAAAATTTGTGGAAAATATTTTATTCACCTTGATTATTTGAAAATTCACATAAGAACTCACACAGGTGAGAAGCCATATTCTTGTGAAACATGTGGGCGGCGATTCTCTGTACATTGTCATTTGCAAAGACACATTAGAAGCCACACAGGTGAAAAACCGTATTCTTGTGAAACATGTGGGCACAGTTTCACTGAACATGGTAGTTTGAAGAAACACATGAGAATTCACACAGGTGAGAAGCCATTTTCTTGTGGTATATGTCAGAAAAATTTTATTCAACATAGTCATTTGAAAAGTCATATGAAAAGCCACACAGGTGAGAAGCCATACTCTTGTGAAATATGTGGGCAGAGATTCTCTGAACGTTGTCATTTGAAAACTCATATTAGAGTCCACACAGGTGAGAAACCATATTCATGTGAAACATGTGGGCACTGTTTCATTGACCGTAGTACTTTTAAAACTCACACAAGAATTCACACAGGTGAGAAGCCATTTTTTTGTGAAATATGTATGAAAAATTTTAATCGACATAGTCATTTGAAAAAACATATGAGAGTCCACACAGGTGAGAGGCCATTTTCTTGTGAAACATGTGGGAAATGCTTTAGGCAGCATTATACTTTGACTCAGCATATGAACTCACACAGTTGAGGTGCTGTAGTCCCAATAACAAATTTAGTCCAAATAGTAAAACAGATTTTTATCTTAAACTTTAATTTTTTTTTTTTTTTGTGAATAAAATTTTGAAGCTATAATTTAGTTATGAATCAATTTTATATAAATATTTGTGACCCGCGCTGGCAAAATGAGTCGGAAAGTGCACCGGGAAATTACGAGCTACAGGTACGAGAAGTCATAAATCATGATTCTTTCTTTGATTGCTGGCGGCAAGTCCTGGGAAAACCCCCGTCAGTGCCTGGTGTCATTGTAAAGTTTGGAACTCCTACTTTCTAAAAATACACGTTTTTGCGGAAGACATAACTCAGGACCGATTGAACATGAGTTTTCAATCCAGCCAAAATATAAACAAAATCGTCTTGTTGCTGGTCAGTTTTTGCCCAATTCCTACAAATTATATATCATTTTGAAGGTCTTTCTTACTTTTTTCTTTTTTTTTTTTTTTTTCTTTTATCACCCTTATTGTCATTCAACCGTACAACCAACCATGTACAGTAGAACAAGAAGGCGCCGCCACAGAGTTCCCTCCTCCATTCCATTTATTGCTGAGCACCAAGCTGGACGGCAGGAAGTTCCACTTTTATATGGTCTTTGGCATGACCCGGCCGGGATTTGAACCCCTGCCTCCCGGGTGTGGGGGGGATGCTCTACCAACTGAGCCACCACTCCGGTAAATACAAAATATGAAAATAACATTACCTAAGTTTTGAAAATTTCCTCATTCAGACTCATTTTGCCAGCACGGGTCACATTTGTTGCAGTTTGTTAAAAAAAAAAAAAAAAAAAACTGTTTAGTGCTTCAAACCCTTAATTTTTTATGAGCTTTATGCATCCTCCATGATTTGTAAACAAAACTTGTAACTGTGATTGGTCAGACCACAGGACAGTTCTCCACATCACATTAGTCCACCTTAAATGATGTTTGTCCTTCATCTTTTAAGAATTGTTAAGGCTATTGTTAACACTAAAATATTTTCAATTAGTTTTTTTAATTAAAATTTACAGTATGTGTGAATTTTAAGGATTTAGAATGTGTAAAGATTTTTTTTAACATGGTTCATTATGGACTGCTGTATATATTGATTCTAATAACGCTTCTTGAAAGTTTAATTATCAGGTCTATATTGTTTTATATGCATTTGCACAAATTTCAACACAGTATGACACACAGTATGTACCATTACAGGCATAGGTGTGTAGAATAGTCAGAAATTATACTCAAGTAAAAGTAGTGTTAAACCTATGGTAGTAATTACTGAAGTATCAGTAAAGGTAGTTTTCCCACATAAATTTGAGATTTTTACTGTGTACATTTGCAACTTTTTTTCATGACTTTGGCACTTTTTCTGTATATGCACATTTCTGATTTTTATGTTCCTGGCGGTTTGTACACTTTTATACCCATTGTATTTAAACGCGATATCAAGTAAAGACATGGGTCTATAATTTGGTCCATTGTAATTATCATCATTTTCAGGGGTTGATCTCTGATCGGAGGGTTGGCAATTCCTGCTTTCTGCAGTCTACCTGTCGTAGTGTCCTTGAGCAAGACACTGAACCTCGAGTTGCTCCTGGTGGGTCAGGCCAGCGCCTTGCATGTCAGCTCTGCCACAATCACTGTGTGAATATGTGTATGAATGGGTGGATGGCCAGATCTGTAAAGCACTTTGGTCATCCAGGGATGAGAAAACGCACTATATACAGGGATGAGAATCCTCCGCGGATCCGTGGAATTCTGCGGATTTGATCATGTCTAGGGTCATTCTCGTGAATTGTCTAAATTCGAGGAGAAAATTTTAGGGGGGGGTGGTATGTTATGGCCGGCGAGTCGTATTTTCAATCGGCTGCTAAAATCCACCACGCAGAACGCGCTACCCAGCGAGATCAGTAATGTAATGTAACAAGGCCACTGATTGGCTGATACTTATTGAAGCAACCAATCGGCGATTTTGTTAGATTTCCTTTGTCATATCCAACACGAGGAGCGAAATGCAAATGGCGGACAGTTCAATCAGTTCAATCAACCGAGTTTTCCCGATTTCGTGAAAATGGTGAACCTAAAACTCATGAAAGACAACAAAGCAAGAATTTTAGAAATCGACAAAGGGATAAGGAACAAGTTTCGTTGGGAATGGCTTGAAAAAACTGTGTCAGTGACTGTAAAGATCGGTAAAAATACCAAAGTTGTGGTTGAAAAAATGGCCGACTTCATAGCGAAATGCGAAGTACCAGGGAAAGCCCAGTATGTTTATTGCAACGATTTCTTGAGTTACGGATCTCGTGGTTGTGTTGCCTTAGTTGAACACTGTTCAAAACAGAAACGCCTCAAAATTGTGGCTACAAGGAGATCGAACTACTCGCTCGGTGCTGCATTCAAAACGATCGATGGACACGGTCAAATTCAGATGCCAGTCAATCAAAGTTCATCACAATCGGCCCCGATTACAGCAATTAGTGATCGGAAGACACATTCCAAATTAAGATTTTTTTCTCGTTATAAGTAATGTACTTGAGAATTTTCGCGTAACGAATTTGTTATGAAATAGCGTGTAAGTTGTGACATCATGCTTGTTTTGAAACACTAATTGCATTTGAATGCTGATAATCGATTGTTAATAGATAAATGTTATTACATATTTTGTCACAATTTGAAATGCAATCTAAGAATTTTGAATATAATTTATCATTTTTTGTTTCACTAGGAGGAGTTACATAATGCATGTGCAAGTTTTTTTGTCATGGGTGGCGATGGGTTGCCTTTCCTAAGATTTTTTTTTTTTTTTTTTTTTTAGATTTAGTATACTTTATTGATCCCCAGAGGGGAAATTGAGGGTCATCCACCACCTGGATGGATGAAGCAGCCATGATATGGCACTATCCCTTAACCATTCACACACACATTCACACCTAGGGCAACTTTAGAGTCTCCAATTAACCTAACCTGCATGTTTTTGGCATGTGGGAGGAAACCGGAGAAATCCCGGGGTAAACCCACGCATACACGGGGAGAACATGCGAACTCCACACAGATCACTGTTGGTCGGGGGCTGGGATCGAACCCACGATCCCCCGGCTAAGGGTAAACTGTGCTGCCGTAGTGCTAACCACTGCGCCACCGTGCAGCCCCAAGATATCTTTGCTTTTATTAGTAAACATAATTTCTTTATGGTCATTGCATAAAAATATTAAACATCTTTTAGGTTTAACTTACTTTCTTAGATTATCTTTCAAATATTAAAATACACTAATATGCAACATTTTTATATTCCTAGTAACACTAACAAATGCACACATTAATAAATCAAAATGTTTGCAGAATGTCAGTATATTTTAATAAATGGGTGATGGACTTGGTGATGGAATTTTGTTAATATTTATAATTTATTTTACTTGGTTAAATTATTTTGTCTGTTCTAGAACTATGTAAATGTAATTCTGTGTCAGTTCTAAACATATTAAATAGTAGTAAAATATAATTTAGTATTATTACATCAACATACCATTCAGATATCATAAATTTACACATGTGATGCAGCAGCAGATTAAAAAGGTAAACTATAAATGCATTTGTACTTACTTCTAACTTTAAATATAAAACCACATTTGAGCATTCTAAAACACCAGATTTCGTTAGCTTCTGGGGGGCAGTGCCCCCCAGAACCCCCACCAAGACTCCGCCTTGGATCCGGCTTGGGGGCCTGTGTCCCCCAAGACCCCCGGCTTAGTTTCCTCTTTTTTTCCCAAACCCCATTCTCATCCCTTTATATAAGTGAATGCCATTTACCATTTAAAAGTTTCCGTAAGTGACATTTGACCTTCTGTCTCTCTAGAAGGGAAGGGAAGCCAAAGCTCTTTATTCCTGTGAGGCAGAGCACAGCCATGAACTCAGTTTTACACAGGGAGTGCTCTTCTTAAATGTGCACCCATCTGTAGAACCCGGCTGGTTGCAGGTGACATACAATGTCTTGTCACTTGTAGCCACAACATTTTTACCCCAAACTGGCAAACTTCTTTCACAGTTTGGCTTTCCGTGCATACTGTGCCAGGATTTCAGAGGTGTAAAAGCGTAAATGTTTGAATCTAGTCTCCAGAGTGGAGAGATTTTACTGGCATCTTTCCTTTCCACTTCTGTGTGCACAGAGTAAGCAATAGATTTAAGCCAGTCCACACACCAAGGAGCTTCTGTTTCTCACAGAAATACATGGTTGAACTTTAAGCTTGATATGTTTATAGTTAAGATTAGGGTAAAAAAAAAATAGGGGGGTGTCTTCTTTTTTTTTTTTTTTTTACAATGATGCAGCCTTATAGACAAAAAATAATCATCAAATTTATAGCCAAGGAAGATTTACAGACTGAAACACATCCCTAAATGATGCTTACCTTAGCTGAATTATGAAAAAAAAAAAAAAGAAATCACTGGAGCAGCTGATACAAATCATGTTAAATAATGTTAAATCCAGCTTTGCACAGCTCCTCAGACCGTGACACCACATCACCTTTTTTTCTTTAATTCTTACTGCATGAGTTTATTGACGATACACATATAAACTAAAATAATTATAATGGTGAATGAACAACTCCCATTCCCCAAAGTGCATGATAAAACACTTAAGAATATGTCATAAAAGATCAGACAAATAAGTGACCTGACAAACAAATAAACAAGGGTTCTTAAACAGTCGCTAATATTGGATGCCTCGTTTGTTTTCAATAATTCTGTAATTAATATTCACACAATCAAATAAATCTTAGCATTCAGTCCCTTTTATATTTGGCAAAGTCTTAACATGTGTGATTGCCTACATATAGGCTACACCTCTTTGGATTCTACTTTCAAACACACCCTGCATTTGGGCCTGTAAAGCCTAATTGGCCTACCTGTTTCGGACAAGAATACTTGCTTTCTACGAGCATGCACTAGTGGATTGATCCATCCATCTCATCTTCTACTGCTTTTCCGGAGGTCCGGGTCGTGGAAGGCGGCAGTTGAAGCAGAGAAGCCCAGACTTCCCTCACCGCAGCCACTTGCTCCAGCTCTTCAGAGAGGATACCAAGGCATTCCCAGACCAGCTGGGAGACATAGTCTCTCCAGTGAGTCCTGGGTCTGCCCCAGGGTCTCCTCCCAGTGGGAAAATTAAAATAAACACTTGAAATATACAGTGGGGTAAAAAATTATTTAGTCAGCCACCAATTGTGCAAGTTCTCCCACTTAAAAGATGAGAGAGGTCTCCAATTTTCATCATAGGTATACCTTAACTATGAGAGACAAAATGAGGGGGGAAAAAAATCCAGAAAATCACGTTGTCTGATTTTTAAAGAATTTATTTGCAAATTATGGTGGAAAATAAGTATTTGGTCACCTATAAACAAGCAAGATTTCTGGCTCTCACAGACCTGTAACTTCTTCTTTAAGAGGCTCCTCTGTCCTCCACTCGTTACCTGTATTAATGGCACCTGTTTGAACTCATTATCAGTATAAAAGACACCTGTCCACAACCTCAAACAGTCAGACTCCAAACTCCACTATGGCCAAGACCAAAGAGCTGTCAAATGACACCAGAAACAAAATTGTAGACCTGCACCAGGCTGGGAAGACTGAATCTGCAATAGGTAAGCAGCTTGGTGTGAAGAAATCAACTGTGGGAGCAATCATTAGAAAATGGAAGACATACAAGACCACTGATAATCTCCCTCGATCTGGGGCTCCACGCAAGATCTCACCCCGTGGGGTCAAAATGATCTCGAGAACGGTGAACAAAAATCCCAGAACCACACAGGGGGACCTAGTGAATGACCTGCAGAGAGCTGGGACCAAAGTAACAAAGGCTACATCAGTAACACACTACGCCACCAGGGACCAATCGGATTCAGGTCAGGACTTTGACTAGGCCACTCCAAAAATCTTCATTTTGTTTTTCTTAAGCCATTCAGAGGTGGACTCGCTGGTGTGTTTTGGATCATCGTCCTGCTGCAGAACCCAAGTGCCCTTCAGCTTGAGGTCACAAACAGGTGGCCAGACATTCTCCTTCAGGATTTTTTGGTAGACAGCAGAATTCATGGCTCCATTTACCACAGCAAGTCT
Source organism: Pholidichthys leucotaenia (assembly GCA_020510985.1). NCBI lineage: Eukaryota > Metazoa > Chordata > Actinopteri > Cichliformes > Pholidichthyidae > Pholidichthys > Pholidichthys leucotaenia. The sequence continues at coordinate 135,753,405 of CM035841.1, read as the reverse complement.
TCCAGGTCCTGAAACAGCAAAACAGCCCCAGACCATCACACGACCACCACCATATTTTAAGGTTGATATGATGTTCCTTTTCTGAAATGCTGTGCTACTTCTACGCCGGATGTAATAGGACACACACCTTCCAAAAAGTTCAACTTTTGTCTTGTCAGTCCACAGAATATTTTCCGAAAAAGTCTTGGGGATCATCAAGATGTTTTCTGGGAAAACTGAGACGAGCCTTTATGTTCTTTTTGCTCAGCAGTAGTTTCCATCTTGGAACTCTGCCCTGCAGGCCATTTTTGCCCAGTCTCTTTCTTACACATATGGACAAAATTGTTGGTACCCCTCTGTTAATGAAAGAAAAACCCACAGTGGTCACAGAAATAACTCGAATCTGACAAAAGTGGTAATAAATAAAAATTCTATGAAAATTAACCAATGAAAATCAGACAATGCTTTTTGAATTGTGGTTCAACAGAATTATTTTAAAAAAACAAACTCATGAAACACGCCTGGACAAAAATGATGGTACCCTTAACTTAATATTTTGTTGTACAACCTTTTGAGGCAGTCACTGCAATCAAACGATTTCTGTAACTGTCAATGAGACGTCTGCACCTCTCAGCAGGTATTTTGGCCCACTCCTCATGAGCAAACTGCTCCAGTTGTCTCAGGTCTGAAGGGTGCCTTCTCCAGACGGCATGTTTCAGCTCCTTCCACAGATGTTCAATAGGATTTAGATCAGGGCTCATAGAAGTCCACTTTAGAATAGTTCAATGTTTTGCTCTTAGCCATTCTTGGGTGTTTTTAGCTGTGTGTTTTGGGTCATTATCCTGTTGCAAGACCCATGACCTGCAAGTGAGACCAAGCTGTCTGACACTGGGCAGCACATTTCTCTCTAGAATACCTTGATAGTCTTGAGATTTCATTGTACCCTGCACAGATTCAAGACACCCTGTGCCAGATGAAGCAAAGCAGCCCCAGAACATAACAGAACCTCCTCCATGTTTCACAGTAGGGACAGTGTTCTTTTCTTGGTGCGCTTCATTTTTGCGTCTGTGAACATAGAGCTGAATGTGCCTTGCCAAAAAGTTCCAGTTTTGTCTCGTCTGTCCATAGGACATTCTCCCAGAAGCTTTGTGGCTTGTCAACATGCAGTTTGGCAAATTCCAGTCTGGCTTTTTTATGATTTGTTTTCAACAGTGGTGTCCTCCTTGTTCGTCTCCCATGAAGTCCACTTTGGCTCAAACAATGACGGATGGTGCGATCTGACACTGATGTACCTCGACCTTGGAGTTCACCATGAATGTGTCTTGAGGTTGTTCTGGGCTCTTTTGTTACCATTCGTATTATCCGTCTCCTCTTGTGGCCACGTCCAGGGAGGTTGGCTACAGTCCCGTGGATCTTAAATTTCTGAATAATATGTGCAACTGTAGTCACAGGAACATCAAGCTGCATGGAGATGGTCTTATAGCCTTTACCTTTAACATGCTTGTCTATAATTTTATTTCTAATGTTCTGAGACAACTCTCTCCTTTGCTTCCTCTGGTCCATGTTTAGTGTGGTACACAACATGTCAACAAACAGCACAGTGACTACTTGTCACCCTTTAAATAGGCCGACTGATTACAAGTTTGTAGACACCTGTGATGTTAATTAGAGGACATCTTGGTTGAACATGTCCCTATGGTCACATTATTTTCAATCTTTTCTAGGGGTACCATCATTTTTGTCCAGGCCTGTTTCATGAGTTTGTTTTTTAAAATAATTCTGTTGAACCACAATTCAAAAGCATCGTCTGATTGTCATTGGTTAATTTTCATAGAATTTTTATTTATTACCAGTTTTGTCAGATTCAAGTTATTTCTGTGACCATTGTTGGTTTTTCTTTCATTAACAGAGGGGTACCAATAATTTTGTCCACGGCTGTGGTGGAGTCATGAACACTGACCTTAACTGAGGCAAGTGAAGCCTGCAGTTCTTTGGATGTTGTTGTGGGGTCTTTTGTGACCTCTTGGATGAGTTGTCGCTGCGATCTTGGGGTAATTTTGGTCGACCAGCCACTTCTGTTCCATGTTTTCGCCATTTGTAGGTAATGGCTCTCACTGTGGTTTGCTGGAGTTCCAAAGCTTTAGAAATGGCTTTATCACCTTTTCCAGACTGATAGATCTCAGTTACTTTGTTTCCCATTTGTTCCTGGATTTCTTTGGAAGCCATTGGAGAGGTCTCCAATTTTCATCATAGGTATACCTTAACTATGAGAGACAAAATGAGGGGGGGAAAAAATCCAGAAAATCACATTGTCTGATTTTTAAAGAATTTATTTGCAAATTATGGTGGAAAATAAGTATTTGGTCACCTATAAACAAGCAAGATTTCTGGTTCTCACAGACCTGTAACTTCTTCTTTAAGAGGCTCCTCTGTCCTCCACTCGTTACCTGTATTAATGGCACCTGTTTTGAACTCATTATCAGTATAAAAGACACCTGTCCACAACCTCAAACAGTCAGACTCCAAACTCCACTATGGCCAAGACCAAAGAGCTGTCAAATGACACCAGAAACAAAATTGTAGACCTGCATCAGGCTGGGAAGACTGAATCTGCAATAGGTAAGCAGCTTGGTGTGAAGAAATCAACTGTGGGAGCAATCATTAGAAAATGGAAGACATACAAGACCACTGATAATCTCCCTCGATCTGGGGCTCCACGCAAGATCTCACCCCGTGGGGTCAAAATGATCTCGAGAACGGTGAACAAAAATCCCAGAACCACACAGGGGGACCTAGTGAATGACCTGCAGAGAGCTGGGACCAAAGTAACAAAGGCTACATCAGTAACACACTACGCCACCAGGGACTCAAATTCTGCAGTTCAAGACGTGTCCCCCTGCTTCTTAAGCCAGTACATGTCCAGGCCCGTCTGAAGTTTGCTAGAGAGCATTTGGATGATCCAGAAGAGGATTGGGAGAATGTTATATGGTCAGATGAAACCAAAATAGAACTTTTCGGTAAAAACTCAACTTGTCGTGTTTGGAGGAGAAAGAATGCTGAGTTGCATCCAAAGAACACCATACCTACTGTGAAGCATGGTGGTGGAAACCTCATTCTTTGGGGCTGTTTTTCTGCAAAGGGACCAGGATGACTGATCCATGTAAAGGAAAAAATGAATGGGGCCATGTATCGTGGGATTTTGAGTGAAAACCTCCTTCCATCAGCAAGGGCATTGAAGATGAAATGTGGCTGGGTCTTTCAGCATGACAATGATCCCAAACACACCGCCCAGGCAACGAAGGAGTGGCTTCGTAAGAAGCATTTCAAGGTCCTGGAGTGGCCTAGCCAGTCTCCAGATCTCAACCCCACAGAAAATCTTTGGAGGGAGATGAAAGTCTGTGTTGCCCAGCGACAGCCCCCAAAACATCACTGCTCTAGAGGAGATCTGCATGGAGGAATGGGCCAAAATACCAGCAACAGTGTGTGAAAACCTTGTGAAGACTTACAGAAAACGTTTGACCTCTGTCATTGCCAACAAAGGGTATATAACAAAGTATTGAGATGAACTTTTGTTATTGACCAAATACTTATTTTCCACCATAATTTGCAAATAAATTCTTTAAAAATTAGACAATGTGATTTTCTGGATTTTTTTTCTCATTTTGTCTCTCATAGTTGAGGTATACCTATGATGAAAATTGGAGACCTCTCATCTTTTAAGTGGGAGAACTTGCACAATTGGTGGCTGACTAAATACTTTTTTATCCCACTGTATCACACTCTGTGTAATGAATCTATATAATATATAGGTTTCACTTTCATTTCAGAAAGCATATTCTAAAGCATATTCAGGATACAGTTATCTAGTTCGTCGTCGGCCTCCGTCGGTCTATGATGACCATGGAAGAGAATCCTAAACGTCTACTCTGCTGGAACAGCACCGCCTGTGGCTGAACAGGCTGATGCGCACCGGTGTTCTACCTTCCAGCGTTGGGCGTTGGTAGGATTCAAGCCTGGGCAGGAAGATATGGAGGACAAGATGTTACCCATGCAGCATGTCCCCCCTCTCCATGTCACTGATGAATCCAAAGGAACAGCAGGGCTGCTATAGTTTGGCACCAGCGCCGTCGCAGGAGCTGCCAGAACGATGTTGAGCACAACAGAGAACTGCCTTAGGGGCTCCGACTCCGGATTTTTCCTCAGGGTTGACTCCCGAAGCCTTTCCCGTGACCGGGTGTGCTGCAAGGCAGCGGAGGTTTGAAATCAGGGTTTACCTACCCCTAGATGGGCTACCTTCTCAGGTTGACGAGCCACCATCTACCCGAAGCATCTGGTTTTAAGGCGCCAGAGATCCGCCCTCGCCCCTTCTCCTATTAGTAAAAGCAGTTCCGCCGGGCTTAGAGACTAAACCACACGGGCAGGCTAGGAGTTGGACTTAGTTGTCAGAGGCTTTTTGAGACGCATGCCGTAAGGAGCATTTTATGGGCACTGGGAGCTTAACCCCAGTGCCGCTCCTGGCTATGACAACCTTGGAACCAAGTTATCTAGTTAATATGGGCTTAAAGATCAGACTCTCACCTTTAATTTTAGGGTATTCACATCCAAATTGATGTTATGGTTAAGAAAGTGCAACCATTTTTATACAGAATCTCCTCATTTCAGGGTCTCAAAAGTAATTGAACAAATGACTCAAAAGCTATTTCATGGACTGCATGGCCTATTCCCTTTTTAATCCATTGTCAGTCAAACAGGTAAAAGGTCTGGAGTTAATTCTAGGTATGGCATTTGCATTTGGAAGCTGATGCTGTGAACCTACAACATGCAGTCAAAGGAGCTCTCAGTGGAAGTGAAACAGACCATTCTTAGGCTGAATAAAAAGAAGAAATCCATCAGAGAAATGGCAGAAATGTTATAAGTGGCCAAGTTAACACTGGTACATTCTGAGAAAGAAATTAGTGCACTGGTGACCTTGGGAATTCGAGACCTGGATGTCCACGGCAGACAACAATGGGATGATTGCATGATCCTCTCCATGATGGAAAAAAAAATCCTTCACAACATCCACCCAAGTGAAGAACACTCTCCAGGAAATAGGTGTATCAGTAAGTCTACCATAAAGAAAAATTTATGAGAGCAAATACAGGGTGTTCACCACAAGGTGCAAACCAGTGATCAGCCTCAAAAACAGAAAGGCCAGATTAGATTTTGCAAAAAAAAAAAAAAAATCTAAAGAAGCCAGCCAAGTTCTGGAACAACATTCTTTGGACAGATGAAACCAAGATCAACCTGTACGAGAATGATGGGAAGAAGAAAGGTGAGAAGTCTTGGAACAGTTCATGATCCAAAGCACACCACATCTTCTGTAAAACATGGAGGCAGTGTGATGCATGGGTATCTTCCAATGGCACTGGTCACTAGTGTTTATTACCTCCGCCAAGGGAGGAGGTAATGTTTTCAGTGGCATTGGTTTGTCTGTTACCAACATACAGTGGTGTGAAAAAGTGTTTGCCCCTTCCTGATTTCTCATTTTTTTGTATGTTTGTCACACTTGAATGTTTCAGATCATCAAACAAATTTAAATATTAGACAAAGATGACACAAGTAAACACAAAATGCAGTTTTTAAATGAAGGTGTTTATTATTAAGGGGAAAAAAATCCAAACCTACATGGCCCTGTGTGAAAAAATGATTTCCCACCCACTCCCCACCCCTGTTAAAACATAAGTTAACTGTGGTTTATCACATCTTTGGAAAGCTTAGTTCAATTTCTGTAGCCACACCCAGGCCTGATGACTGCCACACCTGTTCTCGGTTAAGAAATCACTTAAATAAGACCTGCCTGACAAAGGGAAGTAGACCAAAAGGTCCTCAAAAGCTAGACATGCTGCTGTCCAAAGAAATTCAGGAACAAACGAGAAACAAAGTAATTGAGATCTATCAGTCTGGAAAAGGTTATAAAGCCATTTCTAAAGCTTTGGGACTCCAGCGAACCACAGCGAGAGCCATTATCCACAAATGGCAAAAACATGGAACAGTGTTGAACCTTCCCAGGAGTGGCCAGCCAACCACAATTACACAAGAGCGCAGCGATGACTCATCCAAGAGGTCACAAAAGACCCCACAACAACATCCAAAGAACTGCAGGCCTCACTTGTCTCAGTTAAGGTCAGTGTTCACGACTCCACCATAAGAAAGGGACTCGGCAAAAATGGCCTGCATGGCAGAGTTCCAAGATGAAAACCACTGCTGAGCAAAAAGAACATAAAGGCTCATCTCAGTTTTGCCAGAAAACATCTTGATGATCCCCAAGACTTTTAGGAAAATACTCTGTGGACTGACAAGACAAAAGTTGACTTTTTGGAAGGTGTTTGTCCTATTACATCTGGTGTAAAAGCAACACAGCATTTCAGAAAAGGAGCACCATACCAACAGTAAAATATGACTGTGGTAGCGTGATGGTCTGGGGCTGTTTTGCTGCTTCAGGACCTGGAAGACTTGCTGTGGTAAATGGAACCATGAATTCTGCTGTCTACCAAAAAATCCTGAAGGAGAATGTCCGGCCATCTGTTTGTAACCTCAAGCTGAAGGGCACTTGGGTTCTGCAGCAGGACAGTGATCCAAAACACGAGCGAGTCCACCTCTGAATGGCTTCAGGAAAATAAAATGAAGACTCTGGAGTGGTCTAGTCAAAGTCCTGACCTGAATCTGATTGAGATGCTATGGCATGACCTTAAAAAGGCGGTTCATGCTTGAAAATCCTCCAATGTGGCTGAATTACAACAATTCTGCAAAGATGAGTGGGCCAAAATTCCTCCACAGTGCTGTAAGAGACTCACTGCTTGTTATCGCAAACGCTTGATTGCAGTTGTTGCTGCTAAGGGTGGCCCAGCCAGTTATTAGGTTTAGTGGACAATCACTTTTTCACACAGGGCCATGTAGGTTTGGATTTTTTTCCTCTTAGTAATAAACACCTTCATTTAAAAAACTGCATTTTGTATTTATGTGTGTTATCTTTGTCTAATATTTAAATCTTAAAGTGCAGACTCTCAGCTTAAATTTGAGGGTATTCACATCCAAATTGAAGTTAGTTTAGGAATTACAATCATTTTTGTACAAAATCTCTTCATTTCATCGGCTCAAAAGTAATTGGACAAACGAACATTACCATAAATAAAATATTCATTTGTCATACTTTGTTGAAAATCCTTTGCAGGCAATGACTACCTGAAGTCTGGAACCCACAGACATCACCAGACTCTGGGTTTCCTCCTTTGTGATGCTTTGCCAGGCCTTTACTGCAGCTGTCTTCAGTTTTTGCTTATTTGTGGGTCTTTCTACCTTAAATTATGTCTTAAGCAAATGAAATGCTGCTCGATCAGGTTAAGATCTGGTGATTGACTCGGTCATTTCAGAATATTCGACTTCTCTGCCTTATAAAACTCCTGGGTTGCTTTTGCAACATGTTTTGGGTCATTGTCCATCTGTACTGTGAAGTGCTGTCCAGTCAGCTTTGCTGCATTTAGCTGAATCTGAGCAGACACTATATCCCTATAAACTTCAGAATTCATCAAGCGGCTTCTGTCTCATCAACTAGAAAAGCATTCAGAGAGTGCATACCTCTGCCAAGGCTCCTTCCATCTCTCATGGATCACCTCCAAAATGTAATGGATTTGTGTGTAGGCCTAGATCAGGGGTGCTCAATACGTTGATCGCAATCGACTGGTAGATCGCGTGACATTAAAATGTTTTTTTTAAAGTTTTTAATTCTATTGCCCATCCTCCCATCTGCCCTCTTATTGGCATTTACTGTTTGATGTACAGGGCAGCCAATCAGGAGAGGTCCTGTCCTCTGTGTCATAGGTCACCTTGCATGCGCAGTCAAACATGCTAGCTAGCTACTGCTAAACTCCAGCGAGCTGTGACCGTGTTAGCGCTTCCAATTTTTATCAACTGAAGAAGGGATAATAAAAATGAGTGGAAGAGCTGAACCCAGTAAGAAGACAAAAACTTACCACTTCCATGCGGAATGGGAGGAAGATTTTTTTTTTTTCCACAATGTCATTTTCAAAGTGTATTTGTCTGATCTGTCAATCTATCGTTGCGTTTCCAAAGAAGGGAAATGTGGAGAGACACTTTCAAATTGTTCATAATAACTACAACAATAACTTCCCTCCAAAAAGTGAGCTGAGAAAAAGAAAGGTGAAGAAGCTGAAATCTCAGTTAATCGGATAGCAGGCATTTTTCACACAGCTGAATTCAAAGGCAAAGGCAGCCACTGAAGCATTGTTCTGGGTGAATCATTGCATTATTAAGCATACTCCAGCAGCTACTGTCCAGACTATGCAACCCTGGCTGGCTCATCCAGTGTAAGTCATCACAGTAAGGTAATGATTGTAAATGTATTGAATTGTATTGTGCCATAAGGGTTCATGCAGTTATATAATGTACGGCGTACATTGTACGACAACATATATTGCCATATTTGGCATTTTTTAAATGTAGGTAGATTGTTTTGTCCTGGTCATTTTAAAAGTAGTTCACAAGCCAAAAAAGTGTGGGCACCCCTGGCCTAGAGCCACTTGTGAAAATTGCAGCAAAGTCTGTCCATTGGTTTTGGAGTATTGTTGCTAACACTCTGTGAGAAGATAAAAGCCTTGGTGGAGGTAAGCATTCGCAGATCATCACCAAAATGTAATGGGTTCCTCTCTAGCCCAAGAACCACCTCTGGTGAAAATTTCTTCCAAATCCATCCAGTAATTTTGGAGTATTCTTGCTAACACTCTGTGAGAAGATAAGAGCTTTAGCGGAAGTATGCATTCTTAGATCATCACCAAAATGTAATGTGTTTGTCTGTAGCCCAAGAACCACCTCTGGTGAAAATTTCATACAAATCCATCCAGTAATTTTTGTGTAATCCTGCTACACAAATACAAACAAAGCCCTTGGTGGAGGTATGTACTCTCAGATCATCACCAAAATCTAATCATCTGTTTCCCATGCCATTACACACCTTTCCTGAAAATTTTATCAAAATCCGTTCATAACTTTTTGAGTTACAGTGGTGTGAAAAAATGTTTGCCCCCTTCCTGATTTCTTCTTTTTTTTTTTTTTTTTTTTTTTTTGTATGTCTGTCACACTTAAATGTTTCAGATCATCAAACAAATTTAAATATTAGACAAAGATAACACAAGTGAACACAATGCAGTTTTTAAATGAAGGTGTTTGTTATTAAAGAAAAAAAAAATCCAAACCTACATGGCCCTGTGTGAAAAAGTGACCCCCCCACCCTCGTTAAAACATTAATTAACTGTGGTTTATCCAGTCTTTGGAAAGCTGAATTCAATTTCTCTAGCCACACCCAGGCCTGATTACTGCCACACCTGTTCTCAATCAAGAAATCACTTAAATAGGACCTTCATGACAAAGTGAAGTAGAGCAAAAGATCCTCAAAAGCTAGACACCATGCTAGTTTCCAAAGAAATCCGGAAACAAAGTAACTGAGATCCATCAGTCTGGAAAAGGTGATAAAGCCATTTCTAAAGCTTTGGAACTCCAGCAAACCACAGTGAGAGCCATTACCTACAAATGGCGAAAACATGGAACAGAAGTGGCTGGTCGACCAAAATTACCCCAAGATTGCAGCGACAACTCATCCAAGAGGTCACAAAAGACCCCACAACAACATCCAAAGAACTGCAGGCTTCACTTGCCTCAGTTAAGGTCAGTGTTCATGACTCCACCACAGCCGTGGACAAAATTATTGGTACCCCTCTGTTAATGAAAGAAAAACCAACAATGGTCACAGAAATAACTTGAATCTGACAAAACTGGTAATAAATAAAAATTCTATGAAAATTAACCAATGACAATCAGACAATGCTTTTGAATTGTGGTTCAACAGAATTATTTTAAAAAACAAACTCATGAAACAGGCCTGGACAAAAATGATGGTACCCCTAGAAAAGATTGAAAATAATGTGACCATAGGGACATGTTCAACCAAGATGTCCTCTAATTAACATCACAGGTGTCTACAAACTTGTAATCAGTCGGCCTATTTAAAGGGTGACAAGTAGTCACTGTGCTGTTTGTTGACATGTTGTGTACCACACTAAACATGGACCAGAGGAAGCAAAGGAGAGAGTTGTCTCAGAACATTAGAAATAAAATTATAGACAAGCATGTTAAAGGTAAAGGCTATAAGACCATCTCCATGCAGCTTGATGTTCCTGTGACTACAGTTGCACATATTATTCAGAAATTTAAGATCCACGGGACTGTAGCCAACCTCCCTGGATGTGGCCACAAGAGACGGATAATACGAATGGTAACAAAAGAGCCCAGAACAACCTCTAGACACATTCATGGTGAACTCCAAGGTCGAGGTACATCAGTGTCAGATCGCACCATCCGTCATTGTTTGAGCCAAAGTGGACTTCATGGGAGACGAACAAGGAGGACACCACTGTTGAAAACAAATCATAAAAAAGCCAGACTGGAATTTACCAAACTGCATGTTGACAAGCCACAAAGCTTCTGGGAGAATGTCCTATGGACAGACGAGACAAAACTGGAACTTTTTGGCAAGGCACATTCAGCTCTATGTTCACAGACGCAAAAATGAAGCACACCAAGAAAAGAACACTGTCCCTACTGTGAAACATGGAGGAGGTTCTGTTATGTTCTGGGGCTGCTTTGCTTCATCTGGCACAGGGTGTCTTGAATCTGTGCAGGGTACAATGAAATCTCAAGACTATCAAGGTATTCTAGAGAGAAATGTGCTGCCCAGTGTCAGACAGCTTGGTCTCACTTGCAGGTCATGGGTCTTGCAACAGGATAATGACCCAAAACACACAGCTAAAAACACCCAAGAATGGCTAAGAGCAAAACATTGAACTATTCTAAAGTGGACTTCTATGAGCCCTGATCTAAATCCTATTGAACATCTGTGGAAGGAGCTGAAACATGCCGTCTGGAGAAGGCACCCTTCAGACCTGAGACAACTGGAGCAGTTTGCTCGTGAGGAGTGGGCCAAAATACCTGCTGAGAGGTGCAGACGTCTCATTGACAGTTACAGAAGTCGTTTGATTGCAGTGACTGCCTCAAAAGGTTGTACAACAAAATATTAAGTTAAGGGTACCATCATTTTTGTCCAGGCGTGTTTCATGAGTTTGTTTTTTTAAAATAATTCTGTTGAACCACAATTCAAAAAGCATTGTCTGATTTTCATTGGTTAATTTTCATAGAATTTTTATTTATTACCACTTTTGTCAGATTCGAGTTATTTCTGTGACCATTGTGGGTTTTTCTTTCATTAACAGAGGGGTACCAACAATTTTGTCCATATGTGTAAGAAAGAGACTGGGCAAAAATGGCCTGCAGGGCAGAGTTCCAAGATGGAAACTACTGCTGAGCAAAAAGAACATAAAGGCTCGTCTCAGTTTTCCCAGAAAACATCTTGATGATCCCCAAGACTTTTTCGGAAAATATTCTGTGGACTGACAAGACAAAAGTTGAACTTTTTGGAAGGTGTGTGTCCTATTACATCCGGCGTAGAAGTAGCACAGCATTTCAGAAAAGGAACATCATATCAACCTTAAAATATGGTGGTGGTCGTGTGATGGTCTGGGGCTGTTTTGCTGTTTCAGGACCTGGAAGACTTGCTGTGGTAAATGGAGCCATGAATTCTGCTGTCTACCAAAAAATCCTGAAGGAGAATGTCTGGCCACCTGTTTGTGACCTCAAGCTGAAGGGCACTTGGGTTCTGCAGCAGGACAATGATCCAAAACACACCAGCGAGTCCACCTCTGAAGGGCTTAAGAAAAACAAAATGAAGATTTTGGAGTGGCCTAGTCAAAGTCCTGACCTGAATCCGATTGAGATGCTGTGGCATGACCTTAAAAAGGTGGTTCATGCTTGAAAACCCTCCAATGTGGCTGAATTACAACAATTCTACAAACATGAATGGGCCAAAATTCCTCCACAGTACTGTAAAAGACTCATTGCCAGTTATCGCAAACGCTTGATTGCAGTTGTTGCTGCTAAGGGTGGTCCAACCAGTTATCAGGTTTTGGGGGCAATCGCTTTTTCACACAGGGCCATGTAGGTTTGGATTTTTTTCCACTTAATGATAAACACCTTCATTTAAAAACTGCATTTTGTGTTGACTTGTGCTATATTTGTCTAATATTTAAATTTCTTTGATGATCTGAAACATTTAAGTATGACAAACATACAAAAAAATGAGAAATCAGGAAGGGGGCAAACACTTTCTCACACCACTGTAACTGTATCTTGAATACGTTTTGGTAAACAGCTAAAATAACAAAACTTGTCAGTGTCCCTATATATGGACCTAACTGTATGTGTATGTTCATGTACAGTAGATATTGAATGAATATCTATTAATCAGCAATACAAGGGAAGGATTACATAAGTTGATGCTTCCTCCTACTCCCTTTTGAGCATGTAAATTAAGTCATTTAAGGTTTCCTGAGGACTTTCAGTATCTCTATTCATCAGATCACAATGCACTATTGTTGTTTATTTACTGTTCTATTTGTGGCTATCATTTTTATTATTCCCCGCCAGTCGAAGCCCAAAGGGGAATTATGTTATGGGTCCGTCCGTCCCACTTTAGTGAAATCAACCCTTTAGTTTTGGTCTGATTGTTTTGAAACTTGATACCATGGTACACTGAGGATGCACATATTGCAATTTGGTTCAGATTGGATGATTTTTGCAGGAATTGTAGCCCCTGACCTATGACCTCCTGTTTCACCTCACTTCATAGACGGTAACTGTCTTTTGAAATCAACTTCTCCTACAGTTTTCTTCCGATTGTTTTGAAACTCGGTACCATGGTTTGATATACTCTGATGATGCGCATAATACAATTTCACTTTCATTGGATGACCTTGAGGTCAGAGGTCAGATTTTTCCCTAAATCTTCTAAACACAATAACTACTCAAAGAAATGATGTAGCCTTTTCAAATCGATACAGTAGTTGTATCTAATACACATCTTGAATGACTTACACCCTGACCTAACTATGGGTTTGGGGTCAAGGGGTCAAAGGTCAAAGTTAACATTGCAGTTGCACTATGGTAAATGGTAAATACTACATTTCTATTGCTATAACTAACTAACTAACTAACTAACCTGCACTTATATAGCGCTTTTCTAGTAAAACTAGGGCCACCAAACCTGGTACACAGGTTCACCTGGGAATCCTGACCTGACTATGGGTTTGAGGTCAAAGGTCAAGGTTAGCATTCCATTTGCACTATTACTATAAAATAAGTAAAGCTAGGGCCACCAAACCTGGTCCAAAAGTTCACTTTGGGATCCTGACCTCAGGCTATGGGTTTGGGGTCAAAAGGTCAAAGGTTAGGGTCACCAAACTTGGTACGCAAGTTCACCTGGGAATCCTGACCTGACTATGGGTTTGAGGTCAAAGGTCAAGGTTAGCATTCCATTTGCACTATTACTATAAAATAAGTAAAGCTAGGGCCACCAAACCTGGTCCAAATGTTCACTTTGGGATCCTGACCTCAGGCTATGGGTTTGGGGTCAAAAGGTCAAAGGTTAGGGTCACCAAACTTGGTACACAGGTTCACCCTGTGATCCTGAAGCATATGACTATGGTTTTGGGATTGCAAGGTCAAGGGTCAACATCAAAATAGCTTATAACCTATATCTCAACAACAAAGAAAGCTAGGGTCACCAAACCTGCTCTGAAAGTTGCTAGGGTCACCATTGCTCTGAATGGTTTAGGGCCAAAATACATTTCAGATCTGCTCGTCCATTAGCAACCACCCAGACCCCTCAGGTCATCAGGGTCAGACCTACTATCTGTGCCCAGAGTTAGAACCAAACGTGGTGAGGCAACGTTTATTTTTTATGCCCCTCACATATGGAACAAACGCCCAGAAAGCATCAGGGCTGCTGAAACTCTCAACTGCTTTAAATCAAAGTTAAAAACTATTTGCCGACTTCCGGTTATGGCGGCCACGTAGGAAGACGTGTTTCACTCTGCTCTGCTCCTAAAAATAAAAAGTAGGCTAAAACTCTCTCAATTGGAACTAAAACCTATCCTAGCGTTTAGGCGCGGATATGGTAAAAACCAAGGCTGTGAAATCAGGCGGAGGAAAAACTGATTCGTCGAGACAATCAAAGTTAACAGACTTTCACGCTTGTGACGAAGCAGAAAAATCTCCAGAGACTATGGCGGAGGAGGGAGCTAGCGGCGGAGCGGTGACTGCCGAGGAGGGAACGAATGCGGTACTTGCTGCTATCAGCTCTATGAGAGCAGACTTTCCGTCTAAGTTTGATGGGATTATAGCAGCGATAGAAGGAATGAGAAAAGAAATAAGCGACTGCATGGAACGAGTTTCACAGGCGGAGCTCCGGATCTCCAATGCTGAAGATGACGTCACCAGCCTACAATTAAAGGTCCAAACATTGGAATTAAAAAATAAACGTCTGGAAGATAATGTCCTGGACTTAGAATCCAGGTCGCAACGGAATAATTTAAGGCTGGTGGGCCTCCCGGAGGGTACGGAGGGACGGGATACATGTTCCTTTTTGGAAAAGTGGATTCCAGAGGCACTGAACAACGCGGATCTGCAGTCATCGGTCGTCTTGGAGAGCGCTCACCGAATCGGCCCACCGAGAGATAATAAGACACCACCGAGGACGCTGATTATGAAGTTCCTCAGCTACAGAGACAAGATGACGATCACCAACGCAGCGCGTGCTAAAGGAGAAATCAAATACCAGGATCATCAGGTGCGGTTCTACCCAGATTTGGCCACAGGAATTCAACAATGAAGGAAACAGTTTGACCCCGCCCGTAAAGAGCTGCGCAACCTCGGTATTCGTCACGGAGTGATTCATCCGGCAAGACTGCTGGTCACATATAAAGGGAGAACCCATATCTTCAAGACCCATCAGGAGGCGCAGGAGCTTATCAAGCAGATCCAAGGAGAGACTGGCGGGAGCTAAGCATGAAGCAAGAACAAGATATAAAGGTAGAATATTTAAGCATGTGTACAAGTATCTGACTGATTTGAAACATATAGCATGTCTTGGGCTGCACGGTGGCGCAGTGGTTTAGCACTGTGGCAGCACAGTTTTACCCTCGGCCGGGGGACCGCGGGGATCATGAGATCGTGGGTTCGATCCCAGCCCCCGACCAACAGTGAGCTGTGTGGAGTTTGCATGTTCTCCCCGTGTTGCGCGGGTTTACTCCGGGATTTCTCCGGTTTCCTCCCGCATACCAAAAACATGTAGGTTTAGGGCGCTCGCGCACGCAGCGACCAGCAGCCAGTGGCTTGTCACCAGACTGCAAACCAAGTCTACCTACGGGTACAAATAAGTAACAAAAAAAAAAAAATGTCTTGTGGTGCACATATGTGGGTTTCATATGCTTCACATGTGTATTACTGTATGCTTATTGTATGCTTCACGTCTCAGAGGAACAAGAGGTCTGAACCTCCTAGGGGTAACAGGAGGATGTGAAGTCTGGCCTTTTGTATGCGAAGAGATGGCCTTGAGGGATTTCCTGACCACCAGGACTTTAGGTGGAGAAGAAGACCTGGAGGGGGGTGCATTGTGATTTGGGATTAAAAGACAATGTGACTGTGTGCTTTGATGTCCTGGGGTATTAAAGGGACAGATGTTGGGGGATTCCTCTCTCTTTCTGCTTTTGGATGTTGGAGAATGTGATTGTGAATAAAATTGGACTTGAGAAATAAACTCAGCCTCGTCCTTCCCACACTTCTCCACACTGGTGACCCTAAGATGTATCATGAGCGGAGACGAATCTCCCGAGCCAGACTCGGCAGGAGCCAGCCAAACAAATGCAGCCACAGTTCAGCTACCGGACTTCTGGCCGAACAATCCGCGCTCCTGGTTTAACGCAGTCGAGGCACAGTTCCACCTCCGGAGGATTTCGGTGGACGCCACAAAGTTCTACCATGTGGTTGCAAAGCTGGATAACCACACAGCCCAGCGGGTGGAGAGCCTGATCAACCACCCGCCGGACAGCGACAAGTACAGCACGTTGAAGGCTGCACTCATCCGTTACTTCACCCCCTCGGTGGAGGTGCGAGCAGAGAGGCTCCTGTCGCTGACTGAATTTGAGAGCGACAGACCTGCAGACCTAATGGGGAAGATGTTGAGTTTGAGAGACTCCGAAGATAATAACTTCATCTCCACCCACCTTTTCCTCAGGACCCTACCGTCAGCGGTGAGAATGACCCTGGCCAGTTCACCACTGTTGGCCCGACGAGACTACCACGAGCTGGGCCAGGAGGTGCAACGACTCGTCGACACCAATAAATGGCGTGCGGCTACGGCTGCGGCAGTGGAGCTAGGCGCAACGTCCGGAGATGGCAGGGGGCCAGAGGCTGCAGCACCAGACTCACCGACGACGGCGGCGGCAGGGGCCAGGAAACACGGAGCAGACGACGTCCTTTGCTTCTACCATCGCCGCTTCGCAGAGAGGGCACGCAAGTGCATTCCACCGTGCCATTTCAAGCGCTCGGGAAATGCCAAGACCGGGAGTCGGTAGCAGCTGCGGCCCTCGGAGAGGAGAACAAGCTGCTCTACTTGAGGGATGCGTGCTCGGGGAGGCATTTCCTCGTGGACACAGGCTCCCAGCTGAGTTTCATCACACCTTCCTACACTGACCGGCTGGCGCCCTCCAGTGGTCCCGGGGTGTCAGCAGCGAACGGCTCGGCGATTAAGACCTTCGGTGAGAGGACTCTGCTTCTGTCTTTACACGGCCGTACATTCGAGTGGACTTTCTTCATAGCGGCAGTCAATTTCAACATGTTAGGGGCTGATTTTTTGTGCTCACATAGTTTGTTGGTCGATCTTGCTAACAGACGCCTGGTTAATGCACTCTCTTTTTATTCTATTCCCTGTACAGCTCGAGTGGCCCCGCCAACAGCACAAGCCAACGTCACAGCTGCAGGTGGTAAGTTCCACACACTCCTCACTCAGTTCCCAGCACTCACGGTCCCAACCTTTTCGACGGCTGTGGCTAAACACGGGGTGGAACATTTTATTACTACCACCGAACCGCCCGTTTTTGCAAAAGCTCTGCGCTTGGATTCAGCTAAACTGACCATAGCACGCGAGGAGTTCACCAACCTGGAAAGGTTGGGTATCATCAGACGTTCGAAGAGCCCATGGGCTTCACATGGTCCCGAAAGCTGATGGCTCGTGGCGACCTTGCGGTGATTTCCGCAGGTTGAACAACGCTACAGCGCACGACCGCTACCCGATCCCGCACATCCAAGATTTTTCAGTTCATTTGGCGGGGACGCGCGTTTTTTCTAAAATAGACTTGGTACGCGGTTACCACCAGGTCCCAGTGCGCGCTGAGGACATACCCAAAACAGCGGTAATAACTTCTTTCGGGCTTTTCGAATTTTTGCGCATGCCGTTTGGGCTTAAAGGCGCGGCGCAGACGTTCCAACGCATGATGGACGCGGTCTTGCGCGATCTCCCCTTCGTGTTCGTCTACCTGGACGACATATTGGTAGCCAGCACGTCCGAAGACGAACATGAAAAACACCTCACGGCAGTTTTCTGGAGGTTGGCTGAGCACGGGTTAATAATCAACCCAGCGAAGTGTCAGTTCGGGGTGACGCAGATTGATTTTTTGGGGGCATTGCGTCTCCCCAGAAGGAGCGGTTCCTCTGCCCGACAAAGTGCGCGCAGTAACAAATTTTCCCCAACCACAAACGGTCAAAGCGTTACAGGAGTTTTTGGGAATGGTGAATTTGTATAACCATTTCCTCCCCCGCGCAGCGCAGCTCATGCAACCATTGTATGCTGCACTAAAAAAACAAAAGCCCACAAATAAAGTCGAATGGTCTCCGGAGCGAGAGCGCGCATTCTCTTAAGTCAAAACAGCCCTGGCAAACGCTGCATTGTTGGCACATCCAGTCCCAACGGCCCGCATGGCGCTCACTACTGACGCGTCAGATGTGGCCATAGGGGCGGTCGTGGAACAGTATGTAGCCGGAGCCTGGCAACCGCTCGCTTTTTTCAGCAAGATCTTGTGCGATAACGAACGAAAATACAGCGCATTCGACAGGGAGTTGTTAGCTCTCCACTTGGCCATTCGCCATTTCCAGTTCTGGCTGGAAGGACGCCGTTTCACCGCGTTCGTTGACCACAAGCCGTTGACTTTCACGATGGCCAAGATTTCAGAACCTTGGTCGGGCCGGCAGCAGAGACAGCTGGCCGCGATATCGGAGTTTACTACCAATATCCAGCATGTTGCGGGTAAACTTAATGTAGTGGCGGACTGCCTCTCGCGCGCCGTGGCGGCTCCAGCCCGCGTAGGGGTAGATTCTGCAGCCATGGCCGCGGAGCAGGTTAGCGAAGCGGAAGTGCGCGCGGCCCCAGTCCGCGTGGGGATAGATTATGCAGCCATGGCCGCGGAGCAGGTTAGCGACGCGGATGTGCGCGCGCTCCAGTCTGGACCAACAGGGTTAAGGCTGGAGAACAGGGTGCTGCAAGACGGTATGCCCCCCCTAATCTGCGATGTCTCCACGGGGCGACCGCGTCCTGTGGTACCAGTCGCGTGGCGCCGCCGCGTTTTTGACTCGATCCATTCTCTGGCGCACCCGGGAGTGCGCGCATCGGTCAAAATGGTAGGAGAGAAATTTGTATGGCCGAGCCTGCGCAAACAAGTTGGAGAGTGGGCGGCAGCCTGCATGGCTTGTCAACGAGCCAAGGTCCATAGACACACGAGAGCTCCCTTGGAGCCGTTTCACATTCCAGCTAAAAGGTTTGATCACGTCCACGTGGACCTCGTAAGCCCCCTCCCGCCCTCACAAGGGTGCACACATCTTCTGACAATGGTTGACCGCACCACGCGCTGGCCGGAAGTGGTTCCGCTTTCGTCAACCACAGCCGAGGAGGTGGCGCGCGCGTTTTTAACGGCATGGGTAGCGTGTTTTGGAGTCCCGTCGGACATTACGCCCGACAGAGGCCCTCAATTTGTTTCCGAACTTTGGTCAGCGATGGCCCGCAGCCTGGGGGAAACGATCCACTGCACGACCGCGTACAACCCGCAGGCTAACGGGTTATGCGAACGTTTTCACAGGTCATTGAAGGCGGCTCTCAGAGCGTCGCTTACGGATACAAATTGGGTGGACAAGCTACCATGGGTTTTATTGGGGTTGCGTTCTGCACCTAAAGAGGATTTAGACGCCTCCCCAGCTGAGCTAGTTTTCACACAGCTACTTCGGCTGCCCGGGGAATTTCTCCCAGATAATCCAGCGCCAGAGTGCTCCCCGGCTCAGCGGTTACAGAATAGCACGGGCCCGAGCATGCTACCGGGCCCCGTTCACCACAGTTTTCCGCATGTTTTTGTGCCTAAGGCTTTAAAAAATGCGGAGTTTGTTTTTGTCAGACATGATGCCCATCGCCCACCTTATGACGGACCATATAGAGTGCTGGAAACAGGGGATAAGCATTTTTTGCTAGATTTGGGGGGCAGAAAAGAAATGATCGGCATAAACGGGCTCAAACCCGCTTTTGTGATAGCTGACAAAGCTGTGCAGTTGGCTAAGGCTCCTCGGCGCGGCAGACCCCCTAGAGAGCATTCCCCAGAATACCCACAGAGATTGACTAACAGTTTTCACCCCCAGGCAGCAGCCCCACAGCAGGAAGACGCCACGGAAGTGGTACAGCCTGCCTACAGCAAATACGGGAGAAGGTTGAGGCCCAAGCGGCACGTGGACTGATATGTAGTGATTTTATTATGACATGCAATCTGTGGTTATGTGGTTCCATCTTAGACGTTTGGGGGGGGGTCATGTGGTGCACATATGTGGGTTTCATATGCTTCACATGTGTATTACTGTATGCTTATTGTATGCTTCACGTCTCAGAGGAACAAGAGGTCTGAACCTCCTAGGGGTAACAGGAGGATGTGAAGTCTGGCCTTTTGTATGCGAAGAGATGGCCTTGAGGGATTTCCTGACCACCAGGACTTTAGGTGGAGACGAGAAGACCTGGAGGGGGGTGCATTGTGATTTGGGATTAAAAGACAATGTGACTGTGTGCTTTGATGTCCTGGGGTATTTAAGGGACAGATGTTGGGGGATTCCTCTCTCTTTCTGCTTTTGGATGTTGGAGAATGTGATTGTGAATAAAATTGGACTTGAGAAATAAACTCAGCCTCGTCCTTCCCACACTTCTCCACAGTCTACAAAATATAGATTGTATTATATATTAAAAAAAAAAAAAAGCTATGATGTACTAAGTTGGAAAAACTACAGAAGAGAGTTATAGTCATGTTATTTAAAGTAGCAGAGTAAGCGTGATTGAGGGGAGAAAAGAGTGAGTGGTTTGACTGATCCTCGCGAGTGAGGAGCAGCCACTGGCTATAGCAGGAGACGGAATTTTTTTTTTTTTTGATTTTGGGGGGATTACCACGAATGTGGGGAGGGGGAATTTGTTTTTGTGTAGTTTGTGGGATGAATGTTCAACCATCCATGTTTTTGCTTCTCTGTATGAGCATGTTTATTTTGCAAGGTAATCTCAAACTCTTTATTGATCATAGACCAAAGCGTTAATCTTAATTTAACTTCATGGAATTGCAGAGGTCTACAAAATCTAAAAAAAACTTAAACAAGTTATGAATAAAATAAAAGACATAGGTTCAAAAATTGTTTTTACAAGAAACTCATCTAATAGAGGAGGATGTAAAAAGAATAAGGAGAAGATGGCAGGGAAGTGTGTTCACCTCATCATTTTCATCCCGAGCCAGGGGAGTTATGACTCTCATACATAAAACAGTCCCATTTCAAGTGAAAAATGTAATTGGAGACAAATTGGGAAGATATCTAATCATCCAAGGATCTTTATTAGAAAATATAAATCTGGTGAACTTATACGTTCCCAATATAGATGATCAAAACTTCTTCGTTAATTTATTTCTTACTTTAGCATCACTCACAGGGCAACATATAATAGCAGGGGATTTTAATTGTACATTGAATCCCAGTATAGATAGATCAACAGGACTGGACTGTACGCACAATGGATGCAGGATGACCATTAATCATTTTATGAAAGAATTGAGATTGCTAGATATATGGAGAGAAATGAAACCACAAGTCAAAGCCTATTCTTGTTATTCTAATACCTACAAGACATTTTTTTTTTTTTTTTGTTACTTATTTGTACCCGTAGGTAGATTTGGTTTGCAGTCTGGTGACAAGCCACCGGCTGCTGGTCGCTGCGTGCGCGAGCGCCCTAAACCTACATGTTTTGGTGTTTTCACATATTTTCACATATTGACTATTTTTTGATCTCCACAGAATTAATGTCCAAGATTCAAAACTGTTTCTATAACATTGTGATATCTGATCACGCACCCTGCTGTCTAATATATGTAGATAAGAAATTGACAAAGGTTCCAGGTAGGTGGCAATTTCAGCATAAATGGCTTCAGGATGAGGAATTTGTTAAGTACATAGAAAAACATGAGTTCTTTGATATCAATACTACACAAACATCAGCATGTATAAAGTGGGAAGCTTTCAAAGCTTTTATTAGGGGGCATATTATTAGTTATACAGGTTCAAAATCTAGGAAGACTCGAGAGGAGAGAGTCCAATTGGAACGTAAAATAAAAATTCTTCAAGAAAAAGTGTATGCAGGAAGTAATCCAAAATTAGAGAACGAATTACTGATTCTGAGAACTGAATATGACAAAAAATCAGCGAATAGTGCTGCCTCGAGTCTTCTAAGATTGAAGCAAACCTTTTATGAACAAGGTGAAAAATCAGGAAAATTATTGGCATGGCAGATTAAACAATTAGAATTTAAAACACCAATTACCAGTATTATAAGTAATGGACAGGCAGTTGTAGATCCTTTAGCAATTAATAGTGTCTTTAGAGATTATTATGAAAAACTATAGGATACAAAAAATGAAACTGACTTAACAAAACTAAATGGGTTTTTGGACGGATTATCTATACCGTGTATTCCAAATGAAAATAGGGAGATACTGGAGTCAAAAATTAGTCAAGAAGAAGTTGGGCTAGCCATTGATAATATGAAATCAGGAAAAAGTGCAGGACCAGATGGTCTTCCAGTTGACCTCTATAAAAAAATTAAGAATAAATTAATAAAACCATTTTTGGAAATGGTTTTAGAAGCTTTTCAAAATAGTAATTTACCACCATACATGAATAATGCCTTAATTATACTGTTGCCAAAACCAGGTAAACCCTCTAATAAATGTGAAAACAGGCCAATAAGTCTATTAAATGCTGACCTTAAGATAATCTGTAAAATTTTAGCAAGATGACTACAAGAAATATTACCAAATATTATTAACCGAGATCAGAATGGCTTTATAATGGGAAGACAAGGCTTCCATAATGTAAGAAGACTATTTAATATTATTTATTCTAACAAAGAAGCACCGGATACAGCTCTCCTATCATTGGACACTGAAAAGGCCTTTGATAGGGTCGAATGGCCCTTTCTTTTTGAAGTCCTACAAAGGTTTGGAATTGGAAATAATTTCATAAAATGGGTTCAGATAATATACAATAATGCTACAGCAGAAATCCTAACAAACAGCAATATCTCAAAATCAATAAAAATCAATAGAGGATGTCGACAAGGCTGTCCACTTTCACCTTTACTGTTTACTATGGCAATTGAACCTTTAGCGATGGCAGTACATTTACATCCACAAATATATGGAATTAAAGTAGGACCAACAGAACATAAAATTTCCCTGTATGCTGATGACATAATTTTGTTTATGTCGAATCTTAAAAAATCAATTCCGACCTTGTTAAATTTAATAAAGAACTTTGGGGAAATATCAGGATATATTAATAAATAAATAAAACTAAATCTTCAATATTAATGCTAAATGAGACCCAGAGAAATCGTCCAGCTCCTGAGGTAAATTAATTCAATGTTGTAAATCAGTTTAAATATTTAGGAATTCAAATTGTGCCTAAGTTAGAATCAGTCGCCAGTGTCAACTATGAAGCCTTAATGACAGATATTAATGAGTTGCTTCAGAGATGGATGTCACTACCAATGTCGATGATTGGGAGAATTAATATACTTAAAAGTAATATCTTACCCAAAATACTTTATTTCAATACATTCCTTTACCACCACCTTCAGATCTATTCTCAAGAATTAAAAAAAAGTTAGTGGAATTTATATGGAACAATAGGAAGGCTAGATTACGTCTGTCCTTACTATATTTACCATTTGATCGTGGAGGTCTGAAATATCCAAACTTTATGTTGTATTACTGGTCAGCACAACTGAGGTCTATGACATATTATTTTTCATCAAATGATCTCCCTCACTGGACTGAAATGGAATCATACAATTTACCTTTACCTCTTCCCTTATTCATATACTCAGACTCGGCTAAAAAATTACAGAAACAAGTTAAAAATCCTATTGTAAAGCATATGATCAAAATATGGTGTGAACTCAAAAAATATTTTAAAGAACCACACTTATTGTCACAATTTAGCCCAATATGGGGTTATGGCGCGCATTTAGGGCGCATATATAGTATGCATGTGTGGTATGCATTTCCCCTCACATATATTCAGTAGGCATGACGGTGCATACTCTGGAAGCTTCACGTCTAAACAGCCAAGAAGACCTGACCCGGCGGAGACCTCGGGAGGTGTGAAGTGGTTTCTTGAGAGATGGGAAGTCAGAGAGAATGTCCCAGCAGGAGCCCCCGAGGCTGAGGAGTTGAGAGACAATAGAGACGCCAAGGAGCCTCGGAAGCTATATGTTTACTGAAGGACTGTGGGCTGGGAATGTGATATTTGATGTTGGGGGGTTTTGTGTCTCTGGAGAGTATAAGAGCTGTGATGAATGATTGTTCTTCTTCTTTTGCTGAGATACTTGCTTGATAGAGGATGTAGACTCTCAATAAACCTTTCCTGAGAAATAAACTCAGTCTCGTTTGTGAAAGCATCCTCTACACTGGTGACCTATGACAAACCATGGCCGGTGACGGCGAGCTTTCCGCACCGGACTCTTCAGGAGCTAACCGGGTTAACGCAGCTACCACACTACAGCTGCCCGATTTCTGGCAACATAACCCGCGCTCCTGGTTTACCACTGTGGAGGCGCAGTTCCACCTTCGGGGAATCTCAGCGGACGCAACGAGGTTCTACCATGTCGTCGCGAAGCTGGACAGCCTCACAGTGCAGCGGGTGGAGAGCCTGACCAACCACCCGCCCCAAGACGACAAGTATGGCGCACTGAAAGCCGCCCTCATTCGAGCCTTCACTCCCTCGCTGGGAGAGCGAGCAGAGAAGCTCCTGGCGCTGACAGAAGGGGAAGCAGACAGGCCGGCAGATCTGATGGCGAAGATGATGAGCCTGAGAGGCGAGGATGACGACAGCTTTATCTTCGCCCACCTCTTTCTCAGAACGCTACCGCCAGCAGTGAGAGTCACCCTGGCCAGCTCACAGCTACTCAACAACCGTGACTACCACGAGCTGGGCCAGGAGGCGCAGCGGCTCGTCGACGCCCATAGACGACACGCAGCCACGACGGCAGCGGCAGAGCTGAACGCACCCCCGCGAGACGAGGGGAGACCAGAGGCTGCAGCACCGGATCCACTGACGTCGGCAGTGGCAGAGGCCAGAAGAAGCGGAGCTGACAACATCCTCTGTTTCTACCATCGACGCTTCGCCGAGAGAGCGCGCAGATGCGCCCCACCGTGCCAATACCAGCGCCAGGGTAACGCCAAGACCGAGAGCCGGTAGCAGCTGCGACTCTCGGCACGAAGAACAAGCTGCTTTTCGTGACAGACGCGAATTCGGGGAAAGAATTCCTGGTGGACACAGGCTCCCAGCTGAGTTTTGTCAAGCCTGCCTACGCGGACATGCTGACGCCTGCCAGCGGACCCCTGGTGTTAGCGGCAAACGGCTCCACGATCAAAACCTATGGGGAGAAGACGCTCCTCCTATCCCTCCACGGCCGCACCTTCGAGTGGACCTTCGTCGTAGCCGCAGTTAGCAACAACATGCTAGGTGCTGACTTTTTATGCTCAAACAGTTTATTAGTTGATCTTGCTAATGTCTTTTTACTCTATCTCCTGCACAGCTCGGGTGGCCCTGCCTTCTGCACATCCCAATGTCACAGCTGCGGGTGGTAAGTTTCATGCACTACTCAATCAGTTTCCAGCACTCACGGTCCCAACATTTTCAGCGTCAGTTGCCAAACACGGGGTTGAGCATTTCATAACTACCTCTGGCCCCCCTGTTTTTGCAAAAGCTCGGCGCTTGGACCCAGCTAAACTGGCCATCGCGTGCGAGGAATTCGCCAACTTGGAAAAACTGGGCATTGTTAGACGCTCGAACAGCTCTTGGTCGTCACCCCTGCACATGGTGCCCAAGGCTGACGGCTCGTGGCGCCCTTGCGGTGATTTCCGCAGATTAAATAATGCTTCAGCACATGACCGCTACCCGATTCCGCACATCCAGGATTTTTCGGACCATTTGGCGGGGGCGCGCATCTTTTCCAAAATAGATTTGGTGCGCGGTTATCACCAAGTCCCAGTCCGCGCGCAAGACATACCCAAAACGGCAGTTATAACCCCTTTCGGGCTCTTCGAGTTTTTGCGCATGCCTTTCGGCCTCAAAGGCGCCGCGCAGACGTTCCAACGCATGATGGATGCGGTGCTGCGCGGCCTCCCTTTCGTGTTCGCTTATTTGGATGATATTTTGGTAGCCAGTACATCCGAAGTCGAACACGAACGCCACCTCACAGCCGTTTGTCAGAGGCTGACAGAACACGGGCTGATAAT
Organism: Pholidichthys leucotaenia; assembly: GCA_020510985.1. Taxonomy (NCBI): domain Eukaryota; kingdom Metazoa; phylum Chordata; class Actinopteri; order Cichliformes; family Pholidichthyidae; genus Pholidichthys; species Pholidichthys leucotaenia. The sequence continues at coordinate 135,727,567 of CM035841.1, read as the reverse complement.
TAACCCAGCGAAATGCCAATTCAGGGTAGCGCAAATCGATTTTTGGGGGGGCACCGCATGTCTCCAGAGGGCGCGGTCCCGCTGCCTGATAAAGTGCGCGCGATAACGGATTTCCCCCAACCGCAACGGATTTCCCCCAACCGCAGGCAGTTAAGTCATTGGCTTCCCATAGAGTTTAGAATTAAGTTTAAAATCCTTCTTCTTACTTACAAAGCTCTAAACAATCAGGCTCCTTTTTATTTAAAAGATCTGATACTACCGTATCATCCTAACAGAGCACTACGCTCCCAAAATGCAGGTTTACTTGTAATACCTAGAATCTCCAAAAGTACAATGGGAGGCAGAGCCTTCAGTTATCAAGCTCCTCTCCTGTGGAATCAGCTGCCAATCTGGATTCGGGAGTCAGACTCGATCTCTGTTTTTAAGAATAGGGCTAAAACCTACCTTTTTGATATAGCCTACAATTAGGGAGGGATCATGTGTTTTCTGAACCCTCCCTTAGTTATGCTGCTAATAGGTTTAGTCAGCCGGGGGACCTCCAGTAATGCACTGGGCCTCACTCCTTTCCTCACTCTCTATGAAATATTTTTTTTTTGCTGGTCATTAACATTTGTTTGTTCTCTCCCATAGATTGAGTCCCCATCGTGCTGTTTGCTCTCTACATGTCTGTTCTTTTCTTCTTCTCTATCCCCTCACCCCCCCAGCCAGTCGCAGCAGATGACTGCCCCTCCCTGAGCCTGGTTCTGCTGGAGGTTTCTTCCTGTTAAAAGGGAGTTTTTCCTCTCCACCGTCGCCAAGTGCTTGCTCACAGGGGATCGCTTGATTGCTGGGGTCTTTCTGCAACTGTGGGGGTCCTCCCTACAGTTGATAGTGCTATGAGATGACTGTTGTTGTGAAATGGCGCTATATAAATAAAGTTGAATTGAATTGAATTGAATTGAATTGAATTAAGGCACTGCAAGAATTTTTGGGGATGGTCAATTTTTATAACCGCTTCCTCCCCAACGCGGCACGGCTCATGCACCCATTGTACGCGGCACTAAAGAAGCAAAAACCTGCATCTAAGGTCGAGTGGTCCCTGGACCGGGAGCGCGCTTTCTCACAAGTCAAATCGGCCCTCGCAAACGCTGCGTTATTGGCACACCCGGTGCCAGCAGCTCGCATGGCGCTAACCACGGACGCTTCCGACGTGGCAGTGGGGGCGGTTGTCGAGCAACTGGTAGCAGGGAGCTGGCAACCACTTGCGTTTTTCAGCAAAACATTGCGCGATAACGAGCGTAAATACAGCGCGTTTGATGGGGAGCTTTTAGCCCTGCATTTGGCCATCCGCCACTTCCAGTTCTGGTTGGAAGGACGCCGTTTCACCGCGTTTGTAGACCACAAACCATTAACATTTGCAATGGCCAAAATTTCAGAGCCTTGGTCGGGCCTACAACAGAGACAGCTGGCTGCGATTTCAGAGTTTACCACCGACATTCAACACGTGGCGGGCAAACACAATGTCGTGGCAGATTGTCTCTCGCGCGCAGTTGCACTGCCAGGCCCCCAGGGGGCAGACTCGGCGGCCGTAGACTCGGGCCAGGCTTGCGGCACGGAAGCGCTCACAGCCCCGGTCTGCGTTGGGTTAGATTATGCAGCCATGGCCGCCGAGCAGGTTAACGATGCGGACGTGCGCGCGCTCCAGTCTGGGCCAACAGGGCTAAGGCTGGAGCACAGGGTGCATCAAAGAGGTATGCCCCCCCTAATCTGCGATATCTCCACGGGGCGCCCCTGCCCCGTGGTCCCAGCTGCATGGCGTCGCCGCGTTTTTGACTTAATACATTCGCTGGCACATCCGGGCATTCGCGCGTCGATCAAAATGGTGGGAGAGAAGTTTGTTTGGCCGGGGCTGAGTAAACAGGTCAAAGAATGGGCTGCAGCCTGCGCAGCGTGTCAAAGAGCAAAGGTACACAAGCACACGCGGGCCCCTCTAGAACCTTTTCACATCCCAGCCAAACGCTTCGACCACGTGCATGTCGACTTGGTGGGACCCCTCCCGCTGTCACAGGGGTTCACACACCTTCTAACTATGGTGGACCGCACTACGCGCTGGCCAGAGGCGATTCCCCTGGCGTCAACCACAGCAGCAGACGTTGCGCGTGCTTTTTTAACGGCTTGGGTCGCGCGTTTTGGAGTCCCGTCAGACATAACGTCTGACAGAGGACCCGAATTTGTTTCTGAGCTCTGGTGATCCATGGCACTCAGCCTGGGGGTGAAAATTCATTGCACAACTGCGTATAACCCCCAGGCCAATGGTTTGTGTGAACGCTTTCACCGGTCATTGAAAGCAGCCCTCAGAGCGGCTCTCACGGACACAAATTGGGTTGATAAGCTTCCATGGGTTTTATTAGGGTTGCGTTCAGCACCTAAAGAAGATTTGCAAGCCTCTCCGGCCGAGCTAGTCTTCGCCCAACCTTTCCGGTTACCGGGAGAATTCCTTCCTGAGAACCCCGCACCAGATCGCCCCCCCGCTCAGCTGCTGCAGAGCGACGCGGGATCAAACACCCTCCCCGGCCCAGTTCATCACAGTTTTCCACGCGTTCTTGTGCCTAAAGCCTTAAAGAATACAGAATTCGTCTTTGTTAGACACGACGCACAGAGGTTAGGTTTAAGACCACCTTATGATGGACCGTTCAGAGTGTTAGAAACTGGGGAAAACCATTTTTTGCTCGATTTTGGAGACAGGAGGGAATTAGTCTGCATTAACAGACTCAAACCCGCTTTTGTGTTAGCTGATGAACAGGTGCAGGTAGCCAGGGCCCCCCGCCGTGGCAGGCCACCGGGGAGACACTCTGCTAAGCTTTCACAACGATGTGCTAATGACTCTGATCCACAGATGCAAGAGACAGCCACAGGCAGAGTGAGACCTGCTCACAGCAGGTATGGCAGGAGGTTGAAGCCCAAGCAGTTGGATGTGTGACATGTTGTGCCAAATTTTTTTCGTTCTGTGTGATATGTCATGATTCTATGCATCTGGGGTGTAAGTTGTCCTTATTTAGATGTTTTGGGGGGGTTATATGGCGCGCATTTAGGGCGCATATATAGTATGCATGTATGGTATGCATTTTCCCTCACATATATTCAGTAGGCATGACGGTGCATACTCTGGAAGCTTCACTTCTAAACGGCCAAGAAGACCTGACCCGGCGGAGACCTCGGGAGGTGTGAAGTGGTTTCTTGAGAGATGGGAAGTCAGAGAGAATGTCCCAGCAGGAGCCCCTGAGGCTGAGGAGTTGAGAGACAATAGAGACGCCAAGGAGCCTCGGAAGCTATATGTTTACTGAAGGACTGTGGGCTGGAAATGTGATATTTGATGTTGGGGGTTTTTGTGTCTCTGGAGAGTATAAGAGCTGTGATGAATGATTGTTCTTCCTCTTTTGCTGAGATACTTGCTTGATAGAGGATGTAGACTCTCAATAAACCTTTCCTGAGAAATAAACTCAGTCTTGTTTGTGAAAGCATCCTCTACAGGGTAATCAATATTTTACACCAGGGAGAGCGGATGCTGTATTTAAAGTATGGAATTTAAAAGGGATTCAAAAGATTCAAGACTTATATTTGTCACGTTTAGATAACATAATGTCTTTTGAAGAACTGAGGATCAACTTTAATCTTAATAGAACACATTTTTTTAAATATCTTCAGCTTAGGAATTTTATTCGATCAAATCAAAATAATGCTCTCACCCGACCTACTTATTCATCCTTGGAAAAAATTTTGACGAAAGATAGTAAGAGAAAGGGTGTTATTTCAGAGTTTTATAACTCATTGACACTATCCTCAAGTGAAAACTCACAGAAAAGAATGAATTATTGGAAAGAAGACCTGCAAACTGAAATTTCAGCGGAACAATGGGAATTGGCTTGCACAGAAGCTCGAACCAAATCAATAAATGTACGTCTTAAATTGATACATTTTAAATGGTTAATGCGGATGTATGTTACACCGGTGGAGTTAAATAGATATAACAAAAACATACCAGATACGTGCACAAAATGTATGGAAAGTAAAGGAACCCTATTTCATTGTTTATGGGAATGTAGAAAAATTAGAATGTTTTGGGAAGAGGTGAGGGTAACAATAGAAAAAATAATTTCAAAACAATTCATATTGAACTCTAAACTGTTTTTGTTGGGTCTGTATCCAGAAAAGCATAACTTTAATAAGAGTGAAAGAACATTCATAGACCTCAGTTTGCTTAATGCCAAAAAATGTATTGCACTACTGTGGAAAAAGACTCATAGACCAGATGTGACTCAGTGGTTAAGACAGATGTTAACAAACCTCCCACTAGAAAGAATAACATACATACTGAAATCAAAGGAAAATGTGTTTGAGAATATATGGAGACCTTTCATTGATTATGTAAAGAAATTAAACATAACTTCTGAAGAAGAAGGTGAATGATGTGTGTGGACCTTGTAAATTCCAAATTGGTGAATGTATAATATGTATACTTATGTAATGGATTACCTAGGCTAAACAGAAGAGCATTGTTGATGACTTGCTTTTGTTAATGGGTGTTGGTGTTTTTAGTACATTTTTTTTTTAATTTTTAAATTACTTTAGTGTTAGTGTTTGTTTGTGTCATGTTTGTTAAAAAAGGTTCAATAAAAAATATTGTGGAAAAAAAAACTATTTGCCATGGCCTTTCAGTAGCCTACAATGTAGTGTAACTTTTATTTCTGTTGTATTCTATTTTAGCTTGTTTTTGTTTCTCTTTAATTTACTTATTTAGTTTGCTTTTAAATTCCTATGTATTCCTTTTGCAACTTGTTGTAATGCTTTGTTTTTACAGTGGTGTGAAAAAGTGTTTGCCCCCTTCCTGATTTCTCATTTTTTTGTATGTTTGTCACACTTAAATGTTTCAAATCATCAAACAAATTTAAATATTAGACAAAGATAACACAAGTAAACACAAAATGCAGTTTTTAAATGGTGTTTATGATTAAGGGGGAAAAAAATCCAAAACTACATGGCCCTGTGTGGAAAAAGTGATTGCCCCTAAACCTAATAATTGGTTGGACCACCCTTAATAGCAACAACTGCAGTCAAGCATTTGTGATAACAGGCAATGAGTCTTTTACAGCACTGGAGGAATTTTGTCCCACTCATCTTTGCAGAATTGTTGTAATTCAGCCACAGTTGAGGGTTTTCATGCATGAACTGCCTTTTTAAGGTCATACCACAGCATCTCAATCAGATTCAGGTCAGGACTTTGACTAGGCCACTCCATGGTTCCATTTACCACGGCAAGTCTTCCAGGTCCTGAAGCAGCAAAACAGCCCCAGACCATCACACTACCACCACCATAGTTTACTGTTGGTATGATGTTCCTTTTCTGAAATGCTGTTACTTTTATGCTGGATGTAATGGGACACACAACTTCCAAAAAGTTCAACTTTTGTCTCATCAGTCCACAGAGTATTTTCCCAAAAGTCTTGGGGATCATCAAGATGTTTTCTGGCAAAACTGAGATGAGTCTTTGTTCTTTTTGCTCAGCAGTGGTTTTCATCATGGAACTTTGCCATGCAGACCATTTTTGCCCAGTCTCTTTCTTATTGTGGAGTCATGAACACTGACCTTAACTGAGGCAAGTGAAGCCTGCAGTTCTTTGGATGTTGTTGTGGGGTCTTTTGTGACCTCTTGGATGAGTCGTCGCTGCACTCTTGGGGTAATTTTGGTCAGCCAGCCACTCCTGGGAAGGTTCACCACTGTTCCATGTTTTTGCCATTTGTGGATAATGGCTCTCACTGTGGTTTGCTGGAGTCCCAAAGCTTGAGAAATGGCTTTGGAGTGGGCTAGTCAAAGTCCTGACCTGAATCTGATTGAGGTGGTGTGGCATGACCTTAAAAAGGCGGTTCATGCTCGAAAACCTTCCAGTGTGGCTGAATTACAACAATTCTGCAAAGATGAGTGGGCCAAAATTCTTCCACAGCACTGTAAAAGACTCATTACCAGATACTGCAAATGCTTGATTGTAGTTGTTGCTGCTATGGGTGGCCCAACCAGCTGTTAGATCTAGCTGACAATCACTTTTTCACACATGGCTATGTTGGTTTGGATTTTTTTTTCTCCTTAATAAACACCTTCATTTAAAAACTACATTTTGTGTTTACTTGTGTTATCTTTGTCTAATATTTAAATTTCTTTGATGATCTGAAACATTTAAGTGTGACAAACATCCAAAAAATGAGAAATCAGGAAGGGCGCTTTATTGTCACCAACAGCACAAAATATATTACAGCCGTAGCCCGCCTGACATCATTACCCCAACCCCCCTGGCCAGGCTACGGCAAGCCCCGAGTCAAATCCCACACATAACAGGTTCATGCTCGAAAATGCTCCAATGTGGCTGAATTACAACAATTCTGCAAAGATGAGTGGGCCAAAATTCCTCCACAGCGCTGTAAAAGACTCATTGCCAGTTATTGCAAATGCTTGATTGCAGTTGTTGCTGCTAAGGGTGGCCCACCCAGTTATTAGGCTTAGGGGGCAATCACTTTTTCACACAGGGCCATGTAGGTTTGGATTTTTTCTCCTTCATAATAAACACCTTCATTTAAAAACTGCATTTTGTATTTACTTGTTATCTTTGTCTTAACATTTAAATTTCTTTGATGATCTGAAACATTTACAGTTAGGCCCAAAAATATTTGGACAGTGACACAAATTTTGTTATTTTAGCTGTTTACGAAAACATATTCAGGATACAATTATATAATCACTGTGGGCTTAAAGTGTAGACTCTCAGCTGTAATTTGAGAGTATTCACATCCAAATTGGAGCAAGGGTTTAGGAATTACAGCTCTTTAATATGTAGCTGCCTCTTTTTCAAGGGACCAAAAGTAATTGGACAATTGACTCAGAAGGCTGCAAAAAAAAAAAATTAAATAACAAGGCTGGATGGGCTCTTCCCTCGTTAACCTGTCATTAATTAAGCAGTTAAAAGGTCTGGAGTTGATTCCAGGTGTGGCATTTGCATTTGGAAGCTGTTGCTGTGAACACACAACATGCGGTCAAAGGAGCTCTCAATGGAGGTGAAACAGACCATCCTGAGGCTGAAAAAAACAAGAAATCCATCAGAGAGATAGCAGAAATGTTAGGAGTGGCCAAATCAACAGTTTGGTACATTCTGAGAAAAAAAGAGTGCACTGGTGAGCTTGGGAACTCAAAAAGGCCTGGACATCCAGGGAAGACAACAGTGGTGGATGATCACAGAATCCTTTCCATGGTGAAGAACAACTCCTTCACAACATCCACTCAAGTGAAGAATACTCTCCAGGAAGTAGGTGTATCAGTATCTAAGTCTACCATAAAGAGAAGACTTCATGAGAGTAAATACAAAGGATTCACCACAAGGTGCAAACCATGAATCAGCCTCAAAAATAGAAAGGCCAGAATTGACTTTACCAAAAAGCACCTAAAGAAGCCAGCCCAGTTCTGGAACAGCATTCTTTGGACAGATGAGACTAAGATCAACCTGTACCAGAATGATGGGAAGAAGAAAGTTTGGAGAAGAATTGGAACAGCTCATGATCCAAAGCACGCCACATCTTCTGTAAAACATGGTGGAGGCAGTGTGATGGCATGGGCATGCATGGCTTCCAATGGCACTGGGTCACTTGTGTTTATTGATGATGTGACAAAAGACAGAAGCAGCCGGATGAATTCTGAAGTGTATAGGGATATACTTTCTGCTCAGATTCAGCCAAATGCAGCAAAGTTGATTGGACGGGGCTTCACCAGTGATCCAAAACATACTGCAGAAGCAACCCAGGAGTTTTTTAAAGCAACGAAGTGGAATATTCTGCAATGGCCGAGTCAATCACCAGATCTCAACCCAATCGAGCATGCGTTTCACTTGCTCAAGACAAAACTTAAGGCAGAAAGACCCACAAACAAGCAACAACTGAAGACAGCTGCAGTAAAGGCCTGGAAAAGCATCACAAAGGAGGAAACCCAGCGTTTGGTGATGTCCATGGGTTCCAGACTTCAGGCAGTCATTGCCTGCAAAGGATTCTCAACAAAATATTGAAAAGTAACATTTTACTTAGGGTTATGTTTATTTGTCCAATTACTTTTGAGCCCCTGAAATGAGGAGCGTTTGTATAAAAATAGCAACAATTCCTACATGTTTAATCATATATTTTTGTTCAACCCCTTGAATTAAACCTTGAAGTCTGCACTTCAATTCCGTTGTAGTTGTTTCATTTCAAATCCAATGTGGTGGCATGCAGAGCCAAAATCATGAAGATTGTGTCACTGTCCAAATATTTCTGGGCCTAACTGTAAGTGTGACAAACATCCAAAAAATAAGAAATCAGGAAGGGGGCAAACACTTTTTCCACACCACTGTATCTGGTGTGGATAATACAAGAATTGCTCTTTAAGTCTGTTCAACAAATAAATTCAGTAATAGCATATCCAGATTTAATATGCTAGACTTGACAAGACTTTTAAATTTTCTCTTTTTTTGCACTGTCCGTTTAGAGCAGGGGTGTCCAATCATGTCCCATGGAGGCCCAAGACCCTGCAGGTTTTCTCTTCTACCCAGTCTCTTCAGCAGGTGTTTTCACTTATCAGCAATCAGTGGGAAGAAATTCAGTGAAATCTGCTGTTGAAGACACTGGTTGGAGGTACAGCCTGCAGGGTCTTGGCCTCCGCGGCACATGATTGGACACCCCTGGTTTAGAGCCTTACAAAAAAATACCTCACGGTCACAAATTCCATTATACATATCAGACTTACTTCACAACATACTACATACAGTGGGGCAAAAAAGTATTTAGTCAGCCACCAATTGTGCAAGTACTCCCACTTAAAAGATGAGAGAGGTCTCCAATTTTCATCATAGGTATACCTCAACTATGAGAGACAAAATGAGGAAAAAAAATCCAGAAAATCACAATGAAGGATTTTTAATGAATTAATTGGTAAATTCCTTGGTAAAAAAAAGTATTTGGTCAATAACAAAAGTTCATCTCAATACTTTGTTATATACCCTTTGTTGGCAATGACAGAGGTCAAACGTTTTCTGTAAGTCTTCACAAGGTTTTCACACACTGTTGCTGGTATTTTGGCCCATTCCTCCATGCAGATCTCCTCTAGAGCAGTGATGTTTTGGGGCTATCGCTGGGCAACACAGACTTTCAGCTCCCTCCAAAGATTTTCTATGGGGTTGAGATCTGGAGACTGGCTAGGCCACTCCAGGACCTTGAAATGTTTCTTATGAAGCCACTCCTTCGTTGCCCGGGCGGTGTGTTTGGGATCATTGTCATGCTGAAAGACCCAGCCACGTTTCATCTTCAATGCCCTTGCTGATGGAAGGTGGTTTTCACTCAAAATCTCACAATACATGGCTCCATTCATTCTTTCCTTTACACGGATCAGTCGTCCTGGTCCCTTTGCAGAAAAACAGCCCCAAAGCATGATGTTTCCACCCCCATGCTTCACAGTAGGTATGATGTTCTTTCTCCTCCAAACACGACAAGTTGAGTTTTTACCAAAAAGTTCTATTTTGGTTTCATCTGACCATATGACAGTCTCCCAATCCTCTTCTGGATCATCCAAATGCTCTCTAGCAAACTTCAGACGGGCCTGGACGTGTACTGGCTTAAGCAGGGGGACACGTCTGGCACTGCAGGATTTGAGTCCCTGGTGGCGTAGTGTGTTACTGATGGTAGCCTTTGTTACTTTGGTCCCAGCTCTCTGCAGGTCATTCACTAGGTCCCCCCATGTGGTTCTGGGATTTTTGCTCACCGTTCTCTTGATCATTTTGACCCTACAGGGTGAGATCTTGTGTGGAGCCCCAGATCGAGGGAGATTATCAGTGGTCTTGTATGTCTTCCATTTTCTAATAATTGCTCCCACAGTTGATTTCTTCACACCAAGCTGCTTACCTATTACAGATTCAGTCTTACCAGCCTGGTGCAGGTCTACAATTTTGTTACTGGTGTCCTTTGACAGCTCTTTGGTCTTGGCCGTAGTGGAGTTTGGAGTCTGACTGTTTGAGGTTGTGGACAGGTGTCTTTTATACTGATAACGAGTTCAAACAGGTGCCATTAATACAGGTAACGAGTGGAGGACAGAGGAGCCTCTTAAAGAAGAAATTACATGTCTGTGAGAGCCAGAAATCTTTGCTTGTTTGTAGGTGACCAAATACTTATTTTTTTTTCCACAATATCTTTATTGAACCTTTTTTTTTAACAAACATAACACAAACAATCAAACACTAACACTAAAGTACTACAAAAAAAATGCACTAAAAACACCTACAACCACCAACAAAATCAAGTCTTCAACAATGCTCCTCTGTTTAGTCTAGACAATCCATTACATAAGTATACATATTATGTTCACCAGTTTGGAATTTACAAGGTCCACACACATCATTCACCTTCTTCTTCAAGAGTTATGTTTAAATTTTTTACATAATCAGTAAAAGGTCTCCATATATTCTCAAACACACTTTCCTTTGATTTCAGTATATATGTTATTCTTTCTAATGGAAGGTTTGTTAACATCTGTCTTAACCACTGAGTCACATCTGGTCTATGAGTCTTTTTCCACAGTAATGCAATACATTTTTTGGCATTAAGCAAACTGAGGTCTATGAATGTTCTTTCACTTTTATTAAAGTTATGCTTTTTTGGGTACAGACCCAACAAAAACAGTTTAGGATTCAATATGATTTGTTTTGAAATTATTTTTTCAATTGTTACCCTCACCTCTTCCCAAAACATTCTAATTATTCTACATTCCCATAAACAATGAAATAGGGTTCCTTTACTTTCCATGCATTTTGTGCATGTATCTGGTATGTTTTTGTTATATCTATTTAACTCCACCGGTGTAACATACATCCGCATTAACCATTTAAAATGTATCAATTTAAGACGTACATTTATTGATTTGGTTTGAGCTTCTGTACAAGCCAATTCCCATTGTTCCTCTGAAATTTCAGTTTGCAGATCTTCTTTCCAGTAGTTTAATCTTTTCTGTGAGTTTTCACTTGAGGATAGTGTCAATGAGTTATAAAACTCTGAAATAATACTCTTTTACTATCTTTCATCAACATTTTTTCCAAGGATGAATAAATAGGTCGAGTGAGAGCATTATTTTGGTTTGATCGAATAAAGTTCCTAAGTTGAAGATATTTAAAAAAAATGTGTTCTATTAAGATTAAATTTGATCCTCAGCTCTTCAAAAGACATTATGTTATCTGAACATGACAAATATAAATCTTGAATTTTTTGGATCCCTTTTAAACTCCATACTTTAAACACAGCATCCGCTCTCCCTGGTTTAAAATATTGATTACCCCATATTGGACTAAATTGTGACAGTAAGTGTGGTTCTTTTAAATATTTTTTAGTTTCACATCATATTTTAATCATATGTTTTACAAATGGGTTTTTAACTTGTTTCTGTAATTTTTTTGCCGAGTCTGAATATATGAATATGGGAAGAGGTAAAGGCAAATTGTATGATTCCATTTCAGTCCAGTGAGGGAGATCATTTGATGAAAAATAATATGTCATAGACCTCAGTTGTGCCGACCAATAATACAACATAAAATATGGACATTTCAGACCTCCACGATCAAATGGTAAATATAATAAAGACAAACGTAATCTAGCCCTCCTGTTGTTCCATATAAATTCCACTAACTTTTTTTTAATTCTTGAGAATAAATCTAAAGGTGGTGGTAAGGGAATGTATTGAAATAAATAAAGTATTTTAGGTAAGATATTACTTTTAAGTATATTGATTCTCCCGATCATCGACATTGGTAGTGACATCCATCTCTGAAGTAACTCATTAATATCTGTCATTAAGGCTTCATAATTGACACTGGCGACTGATTCTAGCTTAGGCACAATTTGGATTCCTAAATATTTAAACTGATTTACAACATTGAATTGATTTACCTCAGGGGCTGGGTAATTTCTCTGGGTCTCATTTAGCATTAATATTGAAGATTTAGTTTTATTTATTTTATATCCTGATATTTCCCCAAAATTCTTTATTAAATTCAACAAGGTCGGAATTGATTTTTTAAGATTCGACATAAACAAAATTATGTCATCAGCATACAGGGAGATTTTATGTTCTGTTGGTCCAACTTTAATTCCATATATTTGTGACTGTAGACGTATCGCCATCACTAAAGGTTCAATTGCCATAGTAAACAGTAAAGGTGAAAGTGGACAGCCTTGTCGACATCCTGTTGATCTATCTATACCGGGATTCAATGTACAATTAAAATCCCCTGCTATTATACTGTATGCTGCCCTGTAAGTGATGATAAGATAAGAAATAAATTAGCAAAGAACTTTTGATCATCTATATTGGGACCATATAGGTTTACCAAATTTATATTTTCTAATAACAAAGATCCTTGAATGATTAAATATCTTCCAAATTTGTCTCCAATTACATTTTTCACTTGAAATGGGACTGATTTATGTATGAGAGTCATAACTCCCCTGGCTCGGGATGAAAATGATGAGGTGAAAACACTTCCTTGCCATCTACTCCTAATTCTTTTTACATCCTCCTCTATTAGATGAGTTTCTTGTAAAAACACAATTTTTGAACCCATATCTTTTATTTTATTCATAACTTGTTTAAGTTTTTTTTAATTTTTGTAGACCTCTGCAATTCCATGAAGTTAAATTAAGATTAACGCTTTGGTTTATGATCAATAGGGAGTTTAGGATTACCTTGCAGTATAAACATGCTCATACAGAGAAGCAAAAACATGAGTGGTTGAACATTCATCCTACAAACTACACACAAACAAATTCCCCCTTCCCACATTTGTGGTAATCCCCCCAAAATCAAAAAAAAAATTCTGTCTCCCGATATAGCCATCGACCGTTCCACACCCACGAGGATCAGCCAAAGCCACTCCTTCTTCATCCTCCCAATCACCCTAACTCTGCTACTTTTAATGACATAACATTAACTCTCTTCTGTAGTTTTCCAACTTAACTCCAAAATTTTTAGCAGCTTTGTACATCATAGTTTTTTTTTTTGTTTTTTTTTAATATATAATACAATCTATATTTTGTAAACTTGCTATTTGCTTCAAGTCAGTCAGATGCCTGTGCAAATGCTTAAATATTCTACCTTATATTTTGTTCATGCTTAGCTCCCACCAGTCTCTTCTTGGATCTTCTTGATGAACTCCTGCGCCTCCTCTGGGGTCTTGAAGATGTGGATTCTGCCCTCATACGTGGTCAACAGTCTCGCAGGATAAATTACACCATGATGAATCCCAAGGTTGCGCAGCTCTTTACGTACGGGATCAAACTGCTTCCTCAATTGTTGGATTCCTGTGGCCAAATCTGGGTAGAACCGCACCTGCTGGTCCTGGTGTTTAATCTGGCCTTTAGCTCGCGCAGCGTTGAAGATCTTCATCCTGTCTCTGTTGCTGATAAACTTCATAATAATCGTCCTCGGTGGTCCCTTATCTCTCCGTGGGCCGATACGATATGCACTTTCCAGAACGACTGCTGATTGCAGCTCCGCGCTGCCCAGCGCCTCCGGAATCCACTTTTCCAAAAAGGAACATGTGTCCCGACTTTCGGATTCCTCCGGTAGACCCACCAGCCTCAAGTTGTTCCGTCTCGACCGGGATTCCAAGTCCAAGACATTATTTTCCAGACTTTTATTTTTTTTTTCCAAAGTGCTCACCTTTAATTGAAGACAGGTGACGTCATCTTCAGCACTAGCGACACGAAGCTCTACCTGCACCATTCGTTCTACACAGTCACCCAATTCTTTTCTCATTCCTTCCAACGCTGCCATAATCCCATCAAACTTAGCGGAAAAGTCCGCTCTCATTGAACTAATGGCGTTAAGCACCGCACCTGTGCCGTTTCCCACATTCACCGCACCGCTGCTCGCTTCCTCCGCCATATATGGAGCTTCTTTATCTGCTGCGTCACAGACGTGAAAGTCCGTTAATTTAGACTGTTTCGGCGGCTCGCTTTTTCCTCTACCTGGTTTTCCAGCCTTAGGCTTCACTGACATATCCTCGTCCAAACGCTGGGATAGGTTCTGTCCCAAATGAGAGAGTTATTTGCCGTTTTTTCGTCTCCAGGAGCAGAGCAGAGCGAGACGTGTCCCCCTCACGTGGCCGCCATAACCGGAAGACCCCGACCAAATACTTATTTTACCGAGGAATTTACCAATTAATTCATTAAAAATCCTTCAATGTGATTTTCTGGATTTTTTTCTCATTTTGTCTCTCATAGTTGAGGTATACCTATGATGAAAATTGGAGACCTCTCTCATCTTTTAAGTGGGAGAACTTGCACAATTGGTGGCGGACTAAATACTTTTTTGCCCCACTGTAACTGATAAGGAGACTGCAGACAGTTGTCTGATCTTGTGTTTGAGCCGAAAAACAAAGACAGAAGCAGTCTCAGTGATTCACATTTATATCACTACCCTTGATTCCCCATGAAAACAAATACTTAACAAGAAAATAACATCTTAAAAAAAATAATTCAGATTAATAAAATTCACTACAGCCACGTTCAGTCTATTCAAGATTAGAGGTCTGACGGGCCAAAGAAGATTGTTATGAAGATGACTTTTGTTCTTACTAAACTGATGTATATTTACATTACAGCTTTAACAGTTTACAGGACAGTTTACTCACAAAACATACACTTAGCGGCTGTGCACACAACAATGTTTTTACCCCAAACTGGCATATTTCTTTTACAGTTTGGCTGTCCATGCATATGATGCTGGGTTTTCAGAGGTGTGAAAGTGTAAATGTAAAGAAATGAGGATTTACCGACCAAAATACATTCTGAAAATGTTTACCTTAGCTGAATGATGAAAAAACAAAGCCAACAACCAACAAAAAGGAATAAAAAAAAAATCTAGTTTCGCACCAAGTGCTCCTCTACCCAACATCATATCACCTTTTTTCTTGTAATTGTTTTCTAAAAGTTATGACTGAAGACTCCTTCAACTTATCAAATATTCAAACTCGCTGTCAGTCAAGATTTTTTTATTGCCCTGCAAAATACACGGGTTATTTTATTAGGTAGTTATTTATGACTTGCTCATTCTTGTTTAGTTTAAAAAAAGCAAATATATTGTATATATTGTACTCTTCTACGGTGAATCTGGCATTTATAGCATTGCCAAAGAAAAAAAAATCTGCAAAAACTGGCCTGCTTTTCAGGTGTTTGTGGGTCTGTGTGCACGTTTTATTCTGTGATATTCACGTGTGCATGCAGATCTATTTTTTTTTTCCAGTTTCAATGAAAACGTCATGTGCATAGCTCCTTAATCCTGAAAATAAACTACAGATCTTCCCCAACTACACAGCCTCAAGTGTGATTTCTCATATGGTAACTCAAACTACCATAATGAGTGAAGCATTTCCCACATATTTCACAAGAATATGGCTTCTCACCTGTGTGAATTCTTACATGTTGCTTCAGATGAGTACGTTGATTAAATCTTTGCCCACAGGTTTCACACGAATACGGCTTCTCACCTGTGTGAATTCTCATGTGTTTTTTCAAAGTATAATGTACAGTGAAACTTTGCCCACATCTTTCACAAGAAAACGGCTTCTCACCTGTGTGAATCCTCATGTGAGTTTTCAAATGACTATGTTCAGTGAAACTTTTCCCACAGGTTTCACAATACGGCTTCTCACCTGTGTGAAATCTCACGTGAGTTTTCAAAGTTTTATGACGATTAAATTTTTGACCACATGTTTGACAGGAAAATGGCTTCTCTCCTGTGTGAATTCTCATGTGCGTTTTCAAATTTCCATGTTGAATAAATCTTTTTCCACATGTTTCACAAGAATATGGCTTCTCTCCTGTGTGAATTCTCATGTGCATTTTCAAACTGCCACATTGAATAAATCTTTGCCCACATGTTTCACAACAATACGGTTTCTCACCTGTGTGAATTCTCTCATGAACTGCTAAAGTTCCCCTGTTGCTGAATCTTTTCCCACATGTGTTGCAAACATGTGACTTATTCACTGTGTGATATTTCTTCTTCTGGGATTCACTCTTAAAGTCTTTATCATTAATAGAACATTTTACAGACTTTTCAACTGTGTCAGTATCACACTGATTCTCTGACATGGAGGCATTGTCTGCATTGTTACCGTCACTTCTGTTTCTGTGAAGTCTCATCTTTGGCTTCAGTTCTTCATGTTTATTTGATCCTGGGTTTACATTATTCCCTACTCCCTGGTCTTGCCTCTCAGTGTCAGAAGAGTTTTGAGAGTGGAGCTGCTCACTGTTTGGTTCAGTTTCACTGTTGTCATTGTCCTCATTAGTAAGAGTCACCATGATGGTATCAGTCTCTTGTTTCAGTCCAAAGTGTTCTTCCTCCTCTTCTTTAACTTGTGCAGCATCTTGTCCCCTCTGGTCCAGACTGGAGTTCCTCTCCTGGTCACAGAACTGCTGGAAAGTGAGAACCTCCTCCTCCTTACAGTCATATAGCTGTGGAGTATCTGGAGGGATGAAGAGATACAAAAGATAGTAAGAGAAAAAACACAAAGAATAAATGCACTACCTAACCAAAACAATGACAACCTGGTAACAAATAGTTTGTATTCTGCCATGTGATAAATACTGCAGTAAGGAATGTGTTTCACTATTTCCCCACCTTTGACGAGATATTCCATCAATCTATATTTTCACTATGCTACACTGTGAGGTACTGTGACTGGTCTTGTGAACTACTGCAGCATATCGGAATTCAAAATCAAGTGAAGAAGAAGCTGCACCAGAAACTGGAAGTAACACATGCATTTAGTAAACAACAATACAACATTGTTGTCGAAGCCTTGGAGCTGTTGATGGACTTTTACTTTGATGGTACAGTATCTCACAAAAGTGAGTACACCCCTCACATTCTGGTAAATATTTTATATCTTTTCATGGGACAACACTGAAGATATGACACTTTGATACAATGTAAAGTAGTCAGTGTACAGCTTATATAACAATGCAAATCTACTGTCCCCTCAAAATAACTCAACACACAGCCATTAATGTTTAACCTGCTGGCAATAAAAGTGAGTACACCCGTAAGTGAAAATGTCCAAATTGTGCCCAAAGTGTCAATAGTTTGTGTGGCCACCATTATTTTCCAGCACTGTTTTAACTCTCTTGGGCATGGAGCTCACTAGAGCTTCACAGATTGCCACTGGAATCCTCTTCCACTCCTCCATGATGACATCACAGAGCTGGTGGATGTTGGAGACCTTGCGCTCCTCCGCCTTCCGTTTGAGGATGCCCCACAGATGCTCAATAAGGTTTAAGTCTGGAGACATGCTTGGCCAGACCATCACCTTTACCCTCAGTATATTTAGCAAGGCAGTGGTCATCTTGGAGGTGTGTTTGGGGTTGTTATCATGTTGGAATACTGCCCTGTGGCCCAGTTTCCGAAGGGAGGGGATTATGCTCTGCTTCACTATGTCACAGTACATGTTGGCATTCATGGTTCCCTCAATGAACTTTAGCTCCCCAGTGCCGGCAGCACTCATGCAGCCCCAAACCATGACACTCCTACCACCATGCTTGACTGTAGGCAAGACACACTTGTCTTTGTACTACTCACCTGGTTGCTGCCACACACGCTTGACACCATCTGAACCGGATGATTTTACCTTGGTCTCATCAGACCACAGGACATGGTTTCAGTAATCCATGTCCTTAGTCTGCTTGTCTTCAGTAAACTGTTTGCGGGCTTTCTTGTGCATCATCTTTAAAAGGGGCTTCTTTCTGGGACAATAGCCATGCAGAGCAATTTGATGCAGTGTGTGGCGTATGGTCTAAGCACTGACAGGCTGATCCCCCACCCCTTCAACCTCTGCAGCAATGCTGGCAGCACTCATAGGTCTATTTTCAAAAGACAACCTCTGGATATGATGCTGAGCACGTGCATTCAACTTCTTTGGTTGACCATGGCAAGGCCTGTTCTGAGTGGAACCTGTGCTGTTAAACCGCTGTATGATCTTGGCCACCATGCTGCAGCTCAGTTTCAGGGTGTTGGCAATCTTCTTATAGCTTAGGCCATCTTTATGTAGAGCAAGAATTCTTTTTTTCAGATCCTCAGAGAGTTCTTTGCCATGAGGTGCCACGTTGAACTTCCAGTGACCAGTATGAGAGAGTGTGAGAGCGTTGACACCAAATTTAACACACCTGCTCCCCATTCACACCTGAAATCTTGTAACACTAACGAGTCACATGACACTGGCCGGGGACGGAAAATGGCTAATTGGGCACAATTTGGACATTTTCACTTAAGGGTGTACTCACTTTTGTTGCCAGCGATTTAGACATTAATGGCTGTGTATTGAATTATTTTGAAGGGACAGTAGATTTACACTGTTATATAAGCTGTGTACTGACTACTTTACATTGTATTAAAGTGTCACATCTTCAGTGCTGTCCAATGAAAAGATATAAAATATTTACAAAAATGTGAGGGGTGTACTCACTTTTGTGAGATACTGTATGTATATATTTTGATCATTTTGAATATGATCTGTCTGAAGGAAAAGAAGCTGGCAAGTCAAATCAGTACTGCTATGTGTAAAACACCAACACCCTCAACTATATCAATAACCAGCGTGGGAGACAGTGGTGATGATGCTGAAATTCCTTACCATATACACCCGTAGTGTGTGTATATGTATTATCCTAAATACTATCATGCTGCAAATGATATTTGTCATTCTCCTATGTTGCTGTATTAATTATCGTAGAATTCCTAATTTATAGTGTTTAATCTCCTCATGGTAATAACATGACTCTAAAAGTCATAGAGCACAGTAGCACAGAGTGAGAGAGATTATGAGTCAAATGACATCTGCAGCTGTTGTTTCATTTCAAATCATGAAGACTTCTGACTGTACACAAGCACCTGTCTGATATTCTGTCATATAAAAACTTAAAGCGTTATTTTATCTACCACTCCATTGACATTTGTCTGCTCACCATTTAACGTGCACCCTGTAAAATGGCTCACACATAAAAGATAACATCTAATTAAGACCCTGAAGGCCTGTTTCATTGGCCGTGTTGAAATTACTCTTCTATTTCAGGTTTAGTTGCAAAAGATAAGAAAAGTGTTGCAAATCTAGGGGAAAAAAACTGCAAAGTCACAAATTTAGAAGAAAAAAAATCCTCCAATTTATTTAAAAAAAAAATCACAATTTATTGAGAAGAAAGTCTCAAATGTACATAGAAAAAGCCTATTATTTGACTTGGATGACTGTTTGGCTTCTTCTTCTTTCGGCTGCTCCCTTCAGGGGTCACCACAGCGGATCATCTGCCTCGATCTCACCCTATCCCTTGCATCTTCCTCTGTAACACCAATTCTCTCCATGTCCTCCTTCACAACATCCATAAATCTTCTCTGTGGTCTTCCTCTTTGCCTCCTGCCTGGTAGCTCCAGCTTTAACATCCTCTGTCCAATATATCCACTATCCCTTCTCTCCACATATCCAAACCATCACAGCCTTGCCTCTCTTACTTTGTCTCCAAATTGCTCAACCTGAGCTGTCCCTCTGATATACTCATTTCTAATCCTGTCCGTCCTTGTCACTTCCAATGAGAATCTTAGCATCTTTAACTCTGCCACCTGTCTTTTTGTCAGACTGACTAAATGCTGTCCATTTTGTCATTTTGAAGCATACTTGTCAAACATAAGAATTTATTACTGACTATGCACTGGCTCAGCTCAGCCACGGCTCTCTGTCATCTCTCAATAGTGTATATAAATGCACAGAGCAAAATAAAATAATTTCCCCACATCTTCTCTGCTGTTCCAAATTTCTCTTGCTAATCCGGAGCAGTTTTTTTAACCCCTATGCAGCAGATCATCTTGACCGGGCACTTTTGCATGTGAAGCTAACTATTATGAGATACGGGACTACATAACAGAAAACTTAGTCAAAGAAATACTTTTTCGAACATTATTTTAACATAGTGCTCACCCAGCAGGCTTCTTACAGTACAGATACATAAATACAGTAATAAAACAATTGAAAAAACCCTGCAACTCAACTGCAATGGTAAAAAATATTTCGGACACTAAATTCAGTTTTATATATATATTCCATCAAATAGTTTCTTTAAAAATTCTGCTTAAATCTGTTTTAATATTGGCTGCAGTGACATAAAGATAAAACATTTCTAATTACTAACAGCAGCCTCTTTAGTCTTTAAAGTAAATTGTCAAAACCTCACTTCCGGTTATGGCTGCCACGTAGGACGGACGTGTCTCGCTCTGCTCTGCTCCTGGAGAAAAAAATCGGCAAATAACTCTCTCATTTGGGACAGAACGTATCCCAGCATTTGAGCGAGGATATGTCGGCGAAGCCTAAGGCTGGAAAACCAGGAAAAGGAAAAAGCGAGCCGCCGAAACAGTCCAAATTAACGGACTTTCAGGTCTGTGACGCAGCAAACAAGGCTCCATATATGGCGGAGGAAGCTGGCGGCGGTGCGATTTCTGCGGGGAATGGCGCAGATGCGCTGATGGCTGCCATGAGTTCAATGAGAGCGGACTTTTCCTCTAGATTTGATGGGATTATGACAGCGTTGGAAGGAATAAGAAAGGAATTGGGTGACTGTGTAGAACGAACGGCGCAGATGGAGCTCCGTCTCGCTAGTGCTGAAGATGACGTCACCCGTCTTCAATTAAAGGTGCGCACTTTGGAAAAAAAAAATAAATCTCTGGAAGATAATATTTTGGATTTGGAATCTCGGTCGAGACAGAATAATTTGAGGCTGGTGGGTCTTCCAGAGGAATCAGAAGGTCGGGACGTATGTTCCTTTCTGGAAAAGTGGATTCCGGAGGTGCTGGGCAGCGAGGAGTTGCAATCAGCAGTGGTTCTGGAAAAAGCACATCGTATTGGCCCACGGAGAGATAAGGGACCGCCGAGGACCTTAATTATGAAGTTTCTTAGCAACAGAGACAGGATGAAGATCTTCAACGCTGCACGTGCTAAAGGAGAGATTAAACACCAGGACCAGCAGGTGCGGTTCTACCCAGATTTGGCCACAGGAATCCAGCAATTGAGGAAGCAGTTTGATCCCGTACGTAAGGAGCTGCGCAACCTTGGGATTCGTCATGGTGTAATCTATCCTGCGAGACTGCTGACCACGTATGAGGGCAGAACCCACATCTTCAAGACCCCAGAGGAGGCGCAGGAGTTCATCAAGAAGATCAAAGAAGAAGAAGAGACTGGTGGGAGCTAAGCATGAACAAAATATAAGGTAGAATAATTAAGCATTTGCACAGGCATCTGACTGACTTGAAGTAAATAGTAAGTTTACAAAATATAGATTGTATTATATATTAAAAAAACAAAACAAAAACAAAACAAACAAAAAAAAAAAACTATGATGTACAAAGTTGTTAAAAATTTTGGAGTTAAGTTGGAAAACTACAGAGGAGAGTTAATGTTACGTCATTAAAAGTAGTAGAGTTAGGGTGATTGGGAGGATGAAGAAGGAGTGGCTTAGGCTGTTCCCCGTGGGTGTGGAACGGTCGATGGCTATATCGGGAGACAGAATTTTTCTTTTGATTTTGGGGGGTTTGCCACAAGTGTGGGAAGGGGAAATTTGTTTGTGTGTAGTTTGTAGGATGAATGTTCAACCACTCATGTTTTTGCTTCTCTGTATGAGCATGTTTACACTGCAAGGTAATCCCAAACTCTCTATTGATCATGGACCAAAGTGTTAATCTTAATTTAACTTCATGGAATTGCAGAGGTCTACAAAATTTAAAAAAACTTAAACAAGTTATGAATAAAATAAAGGACATGGGTTCAAGAATTGTGTTTTTACAAGAAACTCATCTGATAGAGGAGGATGTTAAAAGAATTAGGAGTAGATGGCAGGGAAGTGTATTCACCTCTTCATTTTCATCCCGAGCCAGGGGAGTTATGACTCTCATACATAAATCAGTTCCTTTTCAAGTGAAAAATGTAATTGGAGACAAATTTGGAAGATATGTAATCATTCAAGGTTCTTTGCTATTAGAAAATATAAATCTTGTGAACTTATATGGTCCCAATATAGATGATCAGAAGTTCTTTGCTAATTTATTTCTCATCTTATCATCACTTACAGGGCAACATATAATAGCAGGGGATTTTAATTGTACATTGAATCCAGGTGTGGATAGATCAACAGGACTGGACTGTACGCACATTGGATGTAGGATGACTATTAATCATTTTATGAAAGAATTGAGATTGTTAGATATATGGAGAGAAATGAAACCACAAGTTAAAGCCTATTCTTGTTATTCCAGTACCTACAAGACATTCTCACGTATTGATTATTTTTTGATTTCCACAGAATTAAGGTCCAAGATTCAAAACTGCTTTTATGATAACATCGTGATCTCTGATCATGCACCCTGTTGTCTAATATATGTAGATAAAAAATTGACAAAGGAATCAGGTAGATGGCAATTTCAGCATAAATGGCTTCAGGATGAGGAATTTGTCAAGTATATAGAAAAACAGATAGACGAGTTCTTTGACATCAATACTACACAAACATCAGCATGTGTAAAGTGGGAGGCTTTCAAAGCTTTTATTAGGGGGCATATTATTAGTTATACAGGATCAAAATCTAAGAAGACTCGAGAGGAGAGAGCTAAATTGGAACATAAAATAAAAAATCTTCAGGAAAAAGTGTATGCAGGAAGTGACCCAAGGTTGGAGAATGAATTACTGATTTTGAGAGCTGAATACGACAAAAAATCAGCGAATAGAGCTGCCTCGAGTCTTCTAAGATTGAAACAATCTTTTTATGAACAAGGTGAAAAATCAGGAAAATTATTAGCATGGCAGATTAAACAATTGGAAATTAAAACACCAATTACCAGTATTATAAGTAATGGACAGGTAGTTATAGATCCTTTAGAAATTAATAGAGCCTTTAGAGATTACTATGAAAAATTATATGATACCAAAAATGAACCTGATTTAACAAAACTAAATGGGTTTTTGAACGAACTATCTATACCGTGTATTCCAAATGAAAACAGGGAGATATTGGAGTCTAAAATTAGTCAAGAAGAAGTTGGGCTAGCCATTGATAATATGAAATCAGGAAAAAGTGCAGGACCAGATGGTCTTCCAGTTGACCTTTATAAAAAATTTAAGAATAAATTAATAAAACCTTTTTTGGAAATGGTTTTAGAAGCATTTCAAAATAATAATTTACCATCATACATAAATAATGCCTTAATTATACTGCTGCCAAAACCAGGTAAGCCCTCTAATAAATGTGAAAATATGAGACCAATAAGCCTATTAAACGCCGACCTTAAGATAATCTGTAAAATTTTAGCAAGACGAATACAAGAAATTTTACCAAATATTATTAATCGAGATCAGAATGGCTTTATAAAGGGTAGACAAGGCTTCCATAATGTAAGAAGACTATTTAATATTATTTATTTTAATAAAGAAGCACCGGATACAGCTCTCCTATCATTGGACGCCGAAAAGGCCTTTGATAGAGTTGAATGGCCCTTTCTTTTTGAAGTCCTACAAAGGTTTGGACTTGGAAATAATTTCATAAAATGGGTTCAAATAATATACAATAATGCTACAGCAGAAATCCTAACAAATAACAATATTTCAAAACCAATAAAAATCAATAGAGGATGTCGACAAGGCTGTCCACTTTCACCTTTACTGTTTACTATGGCAATTGAACCTTTAGCGATAGCGATACGTTTACATTCACAAATATATGGAATTAAAGTTGGACCAACAGAACATAAAATCTCCCTGTACGCCGATGATATAATTTTGTTTATGTCGAATCTAAAAAAATCAATTCCAACCTTGTTGAATTTAATAAAGAATTTTGGGGAAATATCAGGATATAAAATAAATAAAACTAAATCTTCAATATTAATGCTAAATGAGACCCAGAGAAATTACCCAGCCCCTGAGGTAAATCAATTCAATGTTGTAAATCAGTTTAAATATTTAGGAATCCAAATTATGCCTAAGCTAGAATCAGTCGCCAGTGTCAACTATGAAGCCTTAATGTCAGATATCAATGAGTTAACTCAGAGATGGATGTCACTACCAATGTCGATGATCGGGAGAATCAATATACTTAAAAGTAATATTTTACCTAAAATACTTTATTTATTTCAATACATTCCCTTATCACCACCTTTAGATCTATTCTCAAGAATAAAAAAAAAGTTAGTGGAATTTATATGGAACAACAGGAGGGCTAGATTACGTTTGTCTTTATTATATTTACCATTTGATCGTGGAGGTCTGAAATGTCCAAATTTTATGTTGTATTATTGGTCGGCACAACTGAGGTCTATGACATATTATTTTTCATCAAATGATCTCCCTCACTGGACTGAAATGGAATCATACAATTTACCTTTACCTCTTCCCATATTCATATACTCAGATTCGGCAAAAAAATTACAGAAACAAGTTAAAAATCCATTTGTAAAGCATATGATCAAAATATGGTGTGAAGCTAAAAACTATTTAAAAGAACCACAGTTATTGTCACAATTTAGCCCAATATGGGGTAATCAATATTTTAAACCAGGGAGAGCGGACGCTGTATTTAAAGTATGGAATTTAAAAGGGATACAAAAGATTCAGGATTTATATTTGCCATGTGCAGACAACATAATGTCTTTTGAAGAGCTGAGGATCAAATTTAATCTCAATAGAACACATTTTTTTAAATATCTTCAACTTAGAAACTTTATTCGATCAAATCAAAATAAAGCTCTCACTCGACCTATTTATTCATCCTTGGAAAAAATGATGATGAAAGATAGTAAAAGAAAGGGTATTATTTCAGAGTTTTATAACTCATTGACACTATCTTCAAGTGAAAATTCACTGAAAAGATTAAACTACTGGAAAGAAGATCTGCAAATTGAAATTTCAGAGGAACAATGGGAATTGGCTTGTACAGAAGCTCAAACCAAATCAATAAATGCACGCCTTAAATTGATACATTTCAAATGGTTAATGCGGATGTATGTTACACCGGAGGAGTTAAATAGATATAACAAAAATATACCAGATACATGCACAAAATGCATGGAAAGTAAAGGAACCCTATTTCATTGTTTATGGGAATGTAGATTAATTAGAATGTTTTGGGAAGAGGTGAGGGTAACAATTGAAAAAATAATCTCAAAACAAATCATATTGAATCCTAAACTGTTTTTGTTGGGTCTGTACCCAGAAAAGCATAATTTTAATAAAAGTGAAAGAACATTCATAGACCTCAGTTTGCTTAATGCCAAAAAATGTATTGCACTATTATGGAAAAAGACTCATAGACCAGATGTGACTCAGTGGTTAAGACAGATGTTAACAAACCTTCCATTAGAAAGAATAACATATATACTAAAATCAAAGGAAATTGTGTTTGAGAATATATGGAGACCTTTTATTGATTATGTAAAAAATTTAAACATAACTCTTGAAGAAGAAGGTGAATGATGTGTGTGGACCTTGTAAATTCCAAACTGGTGAACATAATAAGTATACTTATGTATTGGATTGTCTAGACTAAACAGAGGAGCATTGTTGAAGACTTGATTTTGTTGGTGGTTGTTGGTGTTTTTAGTGCATTTTTTTTTTTTGTAGTACTTTAGTGTTAGTGTTTGATTGTTTGTATCATGTTTGTTAAAAAAAAAAAAGGTTCAATAAAGATATTGTGGAAAAAATTGTCAAAACCTTCATCTAAATATAACACAAGGCAAACATATCACCTGAAAGGTTGAACTGCTCAATGTAATTTGATATAAAATAATTATCCCGCACAGCTAGGTTTCTCTGCTGCATGGGAGTCTAGTGACTTGAAAATTTGCATACCCAAACCCAGAGCTGATGTGAGATTTGAGCGCAGCGTACAATCACGTTCAGATTGAAAAATACCGATCTGCACATTGAAATGATCATATGGCCACTTTTCTCTTACGCACGTTTGACAAATGAGGGCCAGTATGTCTACCTAACTAATCCCCATCATATCAGCCAACTCTCTCCCTTTACCAGTCATAGTACCTACTCTCATCTCTACAATCCTGCCTTTCCTTTTCTCTCTGTGCCTCCAAACACACCTTCCCTCTCTTCTTCCTCTGTGATCTTTGACCAACAGTAGCCCAATTTCCACTAGCACCCTGTCAGTAAATGGCAACAGTGCTGGTCGATGTTAACCTGCGCCTCAACCAATCTGGTATGGACATCTCATTCATGATGATCCGCATGTTTGTTTTTGCAAAGATTTTACACCGGATGCCCTTTCTGATGCAACCCTCCAAGTTACCTGGGCTTGGGAATGGCACTCTTTTAAACTTATATCATTTTCACACCTATTTTACATAAATTTGATAATAACAAAATCAATATAAAGAATGGAACACTGTAAAATTAGCTTTAACCTTTTAACTTTAACCACGATTCATTTGTCTGGCAATATCTCGCAACACAAACTGATTTTCCAGTAAGACCAGTGCAAGTACATCAGATTTATGTGCTTACTGTAAGCATTACTTCAATATTATTTTAGGACTGTTTCTCAAAGACTCCACCTGAATATTTTCTAAGTTTTTACCCGTTTCATTCTCACAGAGAGTCTTTGAGGTCAGAGAGTTGTCATCATTGTTACTGTGACTTCTTGCTTTCAGTTGCCTCTTCTTTGGTTTGGGTTCTTCTTCAGTTGATCCTGAGTCTACACGCTGGCTTCCTTCCTCATTTTGGATCTCAGTTCTAGCAGAGTTGTGAGAGAGGAGCTGCTCACCATTTGGTTCTGCTTTACTCTGCCGGTTTTCCTCAGAAATAAGAGTCACCATGAAGGTATCAGCCTCCAGCTTCACTGCCAGCTGTTCTCCCTCCTGACTGATGCAGAGTTCCTCCTGTTCCTCTTTAAACTGTGGAGGTTCTGGTTCATCCTGTTCTACTTTAACCAGTTGAGGTTCTGGTTCCTCCTGCTTCTCTTTCATCTGTGGTAGTTGTGGTTCTTCCTGTTCCTTTTTCATCTGTGGCAGTTGTGGTTCCTTCTGTTCCTCTTTATTCTGTGGAGGTTCTGGTTCCTTCTGGTCCAGAACAGAGTTCCTCTCCTGGTTCCAGAGCTGCGGCTCAGTCAAAACCTCCTCCTCCTTACAGTCAGGTTGCTGTGGGAAGTCTGGAGGGTCAAAGAGGAAAAGAAAGTTTAACATTACAGATTCATGAGTGAAAAACATATCAAATTTAGGATTAAAAACGTTTACACAAAAGTTGCAAATTTAAGCCAAAAACATGAATTTGAGAGTAAAACATTACAAAAGTGCAGATAAATTTGGATCGTTTTCTATCCAACTCGCTTTGGAAGTGACACCGTAGTGAACTAGCAGAGCAGAGACAAGAACCAGGAAATGTGAAGGAGGAGACAAAGCAGACCAATAGCAGCTCTTGCGGTCTGCATCGCCGATGCACCTCTCCATCTCAGAAGATCTGTACATCAGACGATGCAGAGGAGTATTGTGTCGCGACTGTGTCAACACATTCAGCAGGCTGAAAGCAGGATAATTTTTCACCTCTGCCCTGCGTGTCTACGATGCACATACCCTCCAATCGTACACATGCACAGAACTGAGGACCTTTTCAATTATCATAATAATCACATACTGTATGTCTTTGCACTCCACAGTTTCATGTATATTGACCCATCCGTGAAACCACTACCATACCCATGTATATTTTCTATAATCCTTGGGCCATTTTATTCAGTTGTGTGTTCAATTGTGTGTTCTGCACTCCTGTAAGGACTCCTGTCTGATCTTCCTGCCTATCTCTCTCCCAACTGATTGTGCTTCCCTCCCTGCAGCTGCAAGCACCATCTGTTGCCAATTAGTGGGCAGTATAAATGGGATGCTCACCCACCATTCTGTCTGGTTGCATCAGACCATCAACCAGCAAATATCCTGTCTTGTTCTGTGAAAACCTTGTGCTTTGTCTTGCCCAGCTCTGACCCTTGCCTGACTTTGACCCAGTCTGCCTCTATTTTGGATTTTGTCTGCCTGCTCTGTGCCTTCTGCCATGCTCTGACCCCTGCCTGCCCTGGGGCCTCGTGTACAAAGGGTACTTATGCACAAAAAGACGGCGTACGTCTTTTTCCATGGAAGATTTCAGCTGTATCAAAAATGAAATGACCGTGGAAATATGCACAGCCCCACGGCAACTTATAGCTGGTGTATGTACGTTTCTACTGCTATTGGTCCATTCGCGACACTTACTGTATAGGTGATGTTGGGAGACTGATAATGACATGAAAATTATTGCACACACCAGAGACACATGATGAACAAACATCCACATGTGTGCAATTAGATGAATGGGTATAAAAGCAAGTGCAAAGAAGTGCAGAAAATGCCTCTAACAACAATGGTGTTAGCATTATTAGAGGATACTGCAAATCGCGCAGTGAGAAGAGAAAGGGTATTTAGAGACAGAGAAGATTTTCTGGCTCAGGATGATGACTGGCTTGTCAGCTGGGTTAGGTTTCCACAGGCAGTCCTTGTGGAACTGTGCTCAGGGCTCCGGCCGCTCTTGGAGCGTGACATGGCGAGAAGCCGTGCAGGTGCTGACAACTCTGGGGTTCCTGACAACGGGCATTCCAGAGGGAGCTGGCAGACCGATCAGGAATGTCCCAGTCGACCCTGAGCCGAGCTAGGCCAGCTGTGTGGGATGGCATTATCTGGCTGTCACACAGGTACAACATACAGGTACATCTAAAAAAAAATAGAATATCATGAAAAAGTTCAACATTTTTTGTCACTCATTTCAGAAAGTGAAACCTGTAGAAGAGCTTGGAAATGAAGAGGCGATTTGGTTTATAAGCAAAGCTTTAATATTCAGCTCTTCTAACAAGTCTCATCTGGTGCAGAGAGTGGCAGAAGGGAAAAGAGACAGAATCTTTCCCACTCACTGGTTATAGACATGCACACAACAAAAGATATGCATAACAAAGGCTGACATCCCTCATTATCTTAATCCCCCCATTGTCCTGGTATTTCCTCTCCTCGCCTTGTGGGGTGAGGGTGGCTCCTCCGGTCTCCTCCGCCGCGTCCGGGAACGTCTTTGTTCTTCACTCGGCAGGTGAGAGTCCTTTGTCCTTTCAGAGGTGTGAAGTTCTTTACATATGTAATCACCAAACATTTCCACATGCTTTAACATATGTAGGTTATGGAATATATGGTTAATATAGACCACAGGCCCCCCAAACAACTAAGAAAGGACAACAGGAAGGTTCACAGTCTAAGATAGTTACTATGACATACTAAGTGTTACGTCTGTTGCCAGGGAAGAAACTTTCTAGCAGCCATGCTCCTAAGAGAGTTCAGTGGTAATTATTCAATTCAATTCAACTTTATTTATATAGCGCCATTTCACAACAACAGTCATCTCATAGCACTATCAACTGTAGGGAGGACCCCCACAGTTGCAGAAAGACCCCAGCAATCAGGCGATCCCCTGTGAGCAAGCACTTGGCGACGGTGGAGAGGAAAAACTCCCTTTTAACAGGAAGAAACCTCCAGCAGAACCAGGCTCAGGGAGGGGCAGTCATCTGCTGCGACTGGCTGGGGGGTGAGGGGACAGAGAAGAAGAAAAGAACAGACATGTAGAGAGCAAACAGCACGATGGGGACTCAATCTATGGGAGAGAACAAACAAATGTTAATGACCAGCAAAAAAAAAATATTTCATAGAGAGTGAGGAAAGGAGTGAGGCCCAGTACATTACTGGAGGTCCCCCGGCTGACTAAACCTATTAGCAGCATAACTAAGGGAGGGTTCAGAAACACATGATCCCTCCCTAATTGTAGGCTATATCAAAAAGGTAGGTTTTAGCCCTATTCTTAAAAACAGAGATCGAGTCTGACTCCCGAATCCAGATTGGCAGCTGATTCCACAGGAGAGGAGCTTGATAACTGAAGGCTCTGCCTCCCATTGTACTTTTGGAGATTCTAGGTATTACAAGTAAACCTGCATTTTGGGAGCGTAGTGCTCTGTTAGGATGATACGGTAGTATCAGATCTTTTAAATAAAAAGGAGCCTGATTGTTTAGAGCTTTGTAAGTAAGAAGAAGGATTTTAAACTTAATTCTAAACTCTATGGGAAGCCAATGAAGGGAGGCCAGAACCGGAGAGATATGATCTCTCTTTCTAGTACCTGTTAAAACTCTTGCTGCAGCATTTTGGATCAGCTGAAGACTTTTTAAAGATGTTTTAGGACAGCCTGATAATAAAGAATTACAATAATCTAATCTCGAGCTAACAAAAGCGTGGATCAGCTTCTCAGCATCACTCTGAGACAAGATGCTCCTAATCTTGGCAATATTACGCAAATGATAGAAGGCAGTCTTAGAAACAAATTTAATATGTGAATTGAAGGACAAATCCTGATCAAAAATAACTCCAAGGTTCCTCACAGAGCTATTAAGAGAAAGAGTAACTGCATCCAAACTGAAAGTTTGATTTGGAAAGGAATTTCTAAGGTTTTTTGGACCAACAAGAATGACTTCAGTCTTATCTGAATTTAATAGCAGGAAATTACAAGTCATCCAAACTTTGATTTCCTTAAGACAGGCTTCTAACTTGGCTAATTGATTAGTATCATCTGGCTTCATTGACAGGTATAATTGTGTGTCATCTGCATAACAGTGAAAATGTATACAGTGCTTTCTAATAATGTTGCCTAACGGAAGCATATATAAACTAAAAAGAGTAGGGCCAAGCACAGATCCCTGTGGAACTCCATGACTAAGCTTTGAGCTGAGAGAAAACTCATCATTTACATGAACAAACTGGAACCTATCAGATAAATAAGATCTAAACCACTGCAACGAAGTTCCATTAAGTCCAACATAGTGTTCTAATCTATCAAGTAGAATATTATGATCAATAGTATCAAAAGCTGCACTAAGATCTAAAAGGACAAGTACAGAAACTAGTCCATTATCAGATGCAATGAGGAGGTCGTTAGTGACCTTCGCTAAGGCTGTTTCAGTGCTATGATGGATTCTAAACCCAGATTGACACTCCTCAAATAAACCATTTCCCTGCAGGTGGTCAAATAATTGCGTAGCAACAACTCTTTCTAAGATTTTTGAAATGAAAGGGAGATTAGAGATTGGTCTATAGTTAGCTAAAGCTCCTGGATCTAG
The DNA here is from genome assembly GCA_020510985.1 of Pholidichthys leucotaenia. Lineage (NCBI taxonomy): Eukaryota > Metazoa > Chordata > Actinopteri > Cichliformes > Pholidichthyidae > Pholidichthys > Pholidichthys leucotaenia. The sequence goes on along the minus strand of CM035841.1, from coordinate 135,696,283 downwards.
CGTTGGCTTTTTGAGTAAGGGTTTAATTACAGCCGTTTTAAAAGCCTGCGGTACATGGCCTAAAGTTAATGAAGAATTGATTATATGAAGAATAAAGCTACCAATAAGTGGGAAGACTTCTTTAAATAACCTGGTAGGAATAGGGTCTAAAAGACAAGTTGAAGGTTTGGATGAGGAAACTATTTTGTCTAACTCACAAAGGTCGATTGGAGTAAACTCATCAAGACAGACATCAATAGAAGTTACAGTTGTAGTAGTTACAGTATTTAAGTTAACTGTGGGAAGAATCTGATTGATTTTATCTCTGATGGATGAAATTTTATTATTGAAAAAGTTCATAAAGTCCTGACTAGTAAGCTCTAAGGGGATGCTAGGATTGACAGAGTCCTGACTCTTTGTCAACCTGGCTACAGTACTGAAAAGAAACCTGGGATTATTCTTGTTCTCTTCTATTAATGCAGAGTAATAACTCGTTCTAGCTTTTCTAAGAGATTTTTTATAAATTAAAAGATGATTTCTCCAAGCTAAATAGATTTCATCTAAATTAGTAGAGCGCCATTTTCTTTCTAATTGACGAGTCTTCTGTTTTAAGCTACGAGTTTCTGTGTTGAACCAAGGAGTTAAAAATCTCTGATTAGACTTTTTCTTTTTTAAGGGGGCCACCAAGTCTAGAGCCTGATGCAGAGAAGCTGAAACACTATCCACCATGTTATCAATTACAGAAGGAGCAAGCTGTCTATAGCTTATTTCCGTTGTGTTGACACATGGCATAGAGGAAACAATCTGCATAAATTTGGAAACAGCATCATCTGAGAGGCATCTACTGTGATAATATTTTTCTTTAGGAGCCAAATAGTCAGAAATAGTAAAATCAAAGGTTAACAGACAATGGTCTGACAGTACAGGGTTATGAGGAGACACTACAAGATTTTCTATTTCTATGCCATATGTCAGAACAAGGTCCAATGTATGGTGGAGGTAATGAGTAGAATTTCCTACTTTCTGAGAAAACCCAATCGAGTCTAATATTGAATTAAAAGCCACATTAAGGCAGTCACTATCTACATCCACATGTATATTAAAGTCCCCTACTATAATTATTCTATCAGATTTCAGCACTAAATCAGCTAAGAAATCAGGAAATTCGGATAAAAATTCTGAATAGGTTGATGGGGGACGATAAACTATGGCAAATAAAATTGGGTTTAACCTGAAATTGCTAAAGTGCCCAACACTGAGGACCAGGCCCTCAAAGGAATTATAACATGTTTTTTGCTTTACATTAACTAGTAATTTGGAATGGTAAATTGTTGCTACTCCTCCTCCACGACCAGAACTTCTGGGATTTTGACAGTTTAAATAACCAGAGGGAGTTGATTCATTTAAACCAACATAATCCTCTTGTCCTAACCAAGTCTCTGTAAGGGAAATTAAATCAATCTGATGATCAATTAACAGATCATGGACTAACAGAGACTTGGGAGTTAGAGACCTAATATTTAATAAACCACATTTAATTTTTAAATTATGAGGAGGAACAGAGGCCAAATCATTCAATTTAGAGGCTTTATGTTTAATTTGAGTTTTACCAATATTTTGCTTTATCACTTTGGGATGCTTATACATTATATTTTTATTTACTTTGGAGGGAGCAGACAACGATTCTCTGATGGGGAAGACAGGGGCTAAGTTGAGGGGTGGCGGATGAAGAGGAGCTGCAGAGAGGCGTGTAAGACTGTGACTCTGCTTCCTGGTCCCAACTCTGAGTAGTCATGGTTTTGGAAATTTGGATAAAAAAGATGCCAGATTGTTAGATAAATGAGAAGCACCATCCAAAGTGGGATGAATGCTGTCTCGTCTCATAAGACCAGGTTTTCCCCAAAAAGAGCTCCAATTGTCAATGTAGCCCACGTCATTTTTAGGACACCACACAGACAGCCAGCGGTTCAAGGATGACGAGCGGCTAAACATGTCATCACTGGTCAGATTGGGGAGGGGCCCAGAGAATACTACAGTGGCAGACATCGTTTTTGCAAAGTCACACACTGATTCTATATTAAGTTTCGTGACTTCCGACTGCCGGAGACGGATGTCATTAATGCCGGCGTGAATAACAATTGTGGAATATTTACAGTTACTTTTAGCCAGCATTTTCAAATTTGACTCGATGTCGCCTGCTCTGGCCCCAGGAATGCATGTGACTATGGCCGCTGGAGTCTCTAGGTTCACGTTTCTGACTAGAGTCGCCAATGATCAGAGTTTTTTCCTCAGCGGGTGTGTCGCTGAGCGGGGAAAAACGATTAGAAATGTGAACAGGTTGGTGGTGAACCGGGGCTTTGCGACTAGGCTTCCTTCTCACCGTCACCCACCCAGTCTCCTCGCTGCTGAGGAGAGCCGGGGAACCGGTGACAGGGGGGCCTAAGCTAGCTAGCTCCGCTGCAGCTAATGGGCGTCCGTTGAGATTAACTGGCGCAGACGGTGTTTCAATGCAGCGGAGCCGGGATTCCAAATCAGACAACCTCGCCTCGAGCGCCTCAAAAAGACAACATTTATTACATTTACCGTTATCACTAAAAGAGGCAGAGGTGTAGCTAAACATCTGACAGAGAGAGCACACCAGAGGAGGAGAGGAAAGAGAGCTAGTAGCCATAGCTAGTGGCTCGAGAGCTGGAGAGCAAACCACACAGGCAGACAGCAAAACAGGAAGTGACGATCCTTCACCCAATCCTATTCACCAGGATAGGATTATAACAGCATAGTAAAATCATAAGTCAGTCCTAAACTGTTGCAGCACAATTAGTGAAAAATTGTGGAGTGGTTTGTATCAGTCCCTGTGCTGTCTGGGTTTTAATCTTCTCCCAAAACTGCTGTAGGTTGGTTTAGGCACCCTGCTGGGACCTTCTTGAGAGGGATCTGCAGTGTGGGAAGGAGAGAGGTTAACTGTTCCCTGCTGGGGGGCTGAGTCTTTTCTCTTGGGGGGTCTACCCCGCCGAGGTGCTCTCACCAACTGTGCAGGCTCGTCTTTCAACAAGAAGGCAGGTTTAAGTCTGTCAATGCTGACTGTTTCTTTTCTATCCCCAAAATCAAGCACAAAGTGTTTATCACCATGTTCCAGCACTCTGTATGGCCCATCGTATACTGGGCGAAAGGTAGGTTTTAAAGCTTCATGCTTAACAAAAACGAACTCAGCGTTTTTTAAAACCTGAGGGACAAAAACCCGTGGGAAGGAGTGATGAGCTGGACCGGGGAGAGAGTTCGGTCCGTTGCTGCCTAAAAACCTTGGGACTGGAAGGCGCCCTGGCTCTGGGTTCTCTGGTAAAAATTCACCTGGGAGCCTGAGAGGTTGTGCAAAGACTAATTCTGCTGGAGAGGCGTCTAGATCCTCTTTAGGCACAGCACGCAACCCTAATAAAACCCAGGGAAGTTTATTTACCCAATTTGTGTCCGTTAGTGAGGCTCTGAGGGCGGCCTTTAAAGACCTGTGAAAACGCTCGCATAACCCATTAGCCTGAGGGTGATAAGCGGTGGTGCGGTGAATTGTTGCCCCCAAGCTGCTGGACATGGCTGACCAGAGCTCTGAGACAAATTAAGGTCCCCTATCGGACGTGATGTCCGATGGGACGCCGAAACGTGCCACCCAGTTTGTCAAAAAAACGCGAGTGACTTCCTCCGCTGTGGTTGCCGCTAGAGGGACTGCCTCTGGCCAGCGTGTGGTGTGGTCTATCATTGTTAACAGGTGTGTGAAACCGTGGGAGGACGGTAGTGGCCCCACGAGGTCGACATGAACGTGGTCGAACCTTCTAGCAGGGATTGGAAAAGGCTCCAGAGGGGCTTTTGTGTGTCTGTGTATTTTGGCGCGTTGACAAGAAATGCAAGTTTTTGCCCATTCTTTTACGTTTTTGCGCAGGCCCGGCCACACAAACTTTTCGGCGACCATTTTAACCGAGGCGTGCACACCTGGGTGCGCGAGGGAGTGAATTGCGTCGAAAATACGGCGGCGCCATGTAGCTGGTACTAACGGGCGAGGTCGGCCGGTTGAAACATCGCATATTAGGGGGGGCACGCCGTCGCGTAAACCCTTTTTCTCCAGCCTTAACCCTGTTGGTCCAGACAGGAGTGCGCGCACGTCCGCGTCACTGTTTTGTTCCTCCGCCATGGCTGCATAATCTATCCCTGCATGGATAGGTGCTGCGTATGTGTCTGCGTTAGTGAAGAGTTCTGCTGCTGAGGCAGTATAATCCGTCTCCCTGCGCTCTGGTGGTGTCACAGCGCGAGAGAGACAGTCTGCTACTACATTAAGTTTGCCTGCCACGTGTCGAATGTCTGTGGTGAACTCTGAAATCGCAGCTAGCTGTCTTTGTTGCCTGCCTGACCATGGTTCTGAAATTTTAGCCATAGCAAAAGTGAGCGGTTTATGGTCTACAAAAGCCGTGAAACTCCGCCCTTCTAACCAGAACTGGAAGTGGCGGATGGATAAATGAAGCGCCAGCAGCTCTCTGTCAAAAGTGCTGTATTTGCGTTCAGTTTGGTTTAGCGATTTGCTAAAGAATGCTAAAGGTTGCCAGACCCCGCTGACAAGTTGTTCTACAACTGCCCCTATAGCTAGGTCTGAAGCATCTGTGGTTAGTGCGATGCGGGCCAAGGGATCTGGGTGAACTAACAATGTGGCGTTAGTTAGGGCGCTTTTTACTTCCGCGAAAGCGCGTTCGCGCTCCGGGGTCCATTCGACCGCGTTGGAAGCTTTCTTTTTTTTGAGCGCGTCATATAGGGGCTGCATGAGCTAAGCTGCGTGGGGGAGGAAACGGTTGTAAAAATTAACCATCCCTAAAAATTCCTGTAGCGATTTGACCGTTTGTGGCCGTGGAAAACTTTCTATCACATGAACTTTGTCTGGAAGTGGAACTGCCCCCTTCGGAGAGACTTTGTGTCCTAAAAAATCAATTTGTGACACGCCGAATTTGCGTTTGGCTGGATTGATTATTAGCTCGTGCTCTTCTAGCCTCTGAAAAACTGTAGTGAGGTGCTGCTCGTGTTCTTTCTCAGACGAGCTGGCTACCAGCATGTCGTCGAGGTAGACAAAAACAAAAGGGAGGTCGCGTAGGACCGCGTCCATCATTCGTTGAAAAGTTTGAGCAGCGCCTTTGAGGCCGAAAGGCATTCGCAGGAATTCAAAAAGGCCGAAAGGGGTTATTAACGCTGTTTTAGGAACGTCTTCTGCTCGGACTGGGACTTGGTGATAACCGCGGACTAAGTCTATTTTTGAAAAAATGCGCGCACCCGCTAGATGTAGTGAAAAATCTTGAATGTGAGGGATTGGGTAACGGTCATGCGCTGTAGCGTTGTTTAATCTGCGGTAATCTCCGCACAGTCTCCAAGAACCGTCGGATTTCGGAACCATGTGAAGTGGTGAGGCCCAGGGGCTCTTCGAGCGTCTAACAATGCCCAATTTTTCAAGAGTTGTAAACTCGTCCCGTGCTATGTTGAGCTTGGCCGCGTCTAAGCAGCGAGCTTTGGCAAAAACGGGAGGTCCCGTTGTGAGAATGAAGTGTTCAACCCCGTGTTTAGCCACAGTGGCTGAGAATTTGGGGATTGTGAGTGCTGGAAATTGGGTGAGGAGTTGCTCAAACTTACCTCCTGCCGTGGTGACGCTGGCCTGCACAGGTGGCGGAGAAACTCGGGCTGAGCATGGAATAGAAGCAAAGGACAGTGCATTAACCAGGCGCCTATTTGCTAGATCCACTAATAACCCATGTGCACACAAAAAATCTGCGCCTAATAAGTTAAAACTCACCGCCGCTACAACAAATGTCCATCTGTAGCTGCGGCCGTGGATGAGGAGGTGCAGGCTCTTCTCGCCGAACGTGTCGATGCTAGAGCTGTTGGCTGCCACGGCTCCGTTGCCCCGGGTGCCCGTGGCTCGATCTGCGTGGGAGGGCATGACGAAACTCAGCTGGGCTCCTGTGTCGATGAGGAACTGCTTGCCTGAGTGTCCATCCGTCACGTACAACAGCTTGTTTTTCTCACCGAGAGCCGCTGCCGTTAACGGCTCTCGGCTTTGGCGTTTAAATTTGCAGGGGGGAACGCATTTGTGAGCCTTCTCGGCGAAGTGGTGGTGGTAATAACAAACATCGCTCCGTCTGTTACGTCTTGGCCGTGTCGCTGTCACCGTGGGCTGATTCTGCTCCGTGGGTTGCGGTTCCTCGTGGCTCAGGGCATCAGCTTTGAGGTCTGCGGATGCTGCTGTGGGTGTCAGCTCCTTGCAGGCGTTGACGAGCCGATGACCTTCATTGGCCAGCACGCGGAAGTCTTGGTGGTTGCTGCATTTCATGCTGGCGAGTGTCCCTCTCATGTGTGGCGGCAGCGTGCTGAGAAAAATAAACTGGAAGAGGAAGTTGTTACTGTCCTCTTCTTTGAGCTGTAGCAAATCCTCCATGAGGGCCTTCGGTTTGCACCCTCTGTGGCCGTAGACCGCCAGGATCTTCTCGGCTCTCTCTTCTGCTGATGGGACGTAGTTCGCCACGATGGTTGCTTTGAGCGTCTCGTATTTGTCCCGGGCCGGTGGTCGCCGGATCATGCTCCGCACACACTTCGAAGTGGCGGCGTCGAGTTTGGAGACGATGTGATAAAATTTGGTGTCATCAGCCGTGATGCCCGCCAGTGCAAATTGGGCTTCAGCCTGCTGAAACCAAGAGGCGGGGTCTTCTTGCCAGAAGTCTGGCAGCTGGACAGCGACGGCATTCGTGCACACCATCACTGTTGTGCCCGCCGGGTGAGAGTGCCTTGCCTCGGCTCTCGCGGCGGTGCTGGTGCTCGGTTGAGCCCTCTCAATCTCTTCTGCCGGGGGGAACAGTTGTCCATCTGCTCCTTCGTCTGCGTGGCGGCTGGCGTCTGCCTGGGTCGCCGCGGATGAGTCGATTGCGGGGGAACGCCTCAGGTCCATACTCGCGTCAAGGTCACCAGTGTAGAAGAGCTTGGAAATGAAAAGGCGATTTGGTTTATAAGCAAAGCTTTAATATTCAGCTCTTCTAACAAGTCTCATCTGGTGCAGAGAGTGGCAGAAGGGAAAAGAGACAGAATCTTTCCCACTCACTGGTTATATACATGCACACAACAAAAGACATGCATAACAAAAGCTGACATCCCTCATTATCTTAATCCCCCCATTGTCCTGGTATTTCCTCTCCTCGCCTTGGGGGGTGAGGGTGGCTCCTCCGGTCTCCTCCGCCGCGTCCGGGAACGTCTTTGTTCTTCACTCGGCAGGTGAGAGTCCTTTGTCCTTTCAGAGGTGTGAAGTTCTTTACATATGTAATCACCAAACATTTCCACATGCTTTAACATATGTAGGTTATGGAATATATGGTTAATATAGACCACAAACCCATATATTATATACATAGATTCATTACACAGAGAGTGATATATTTATTTATCTTTTGTTCTTATTAAAGACAAAAATAGATGGCTGCAGTGTACAGTCGAAACGTGTTAAGAAGGTAAAGACATCTCCTTTCTATTCTATTTTTGTCTTTAATAAGAACAAAAGACAAATAATTAAAAGAAGACAAAATGAACCTACTTGAGCTAGAGAGTGATATATTTCAAGTGTTTATTTAAATTTTGATGATTATGGCTTACAGCCCATGAAAACCCCAAATTCAGTTTCTCAAAAAATTAGAATATTACATAAATTTCGGTCTTCCGGTTCCGGCGCCACACGAGTTGGCTGCCTTTTGCAACTGCCTTTTTTTTTTTTTTTTTTAAATCTTCCTTCTTCTTTCTACACCTTTCACTCTATATATATCACGGACACACAGATCGCCCCAAAGGTCTCCCGAGTCGGCGGACGGAGCCTCTGTTTACAGCAGGAGACGATACAGCAGGGAAGAGTTAGCTAGCACTCAACCGCCACCCGGTGCTAACGGAGAAACTCGACATACCGGGAGAACTGAAGCGAAAACAACGCGGGTGCCAGGCTGGAGTTTAGGCGGCGTACAAGAAATATAAGACAGAATAATAAAGAGCGATGGCAAGAACCAAGCAGACTGCCCGTAAATCTACTGGAGGAAAAGCCCCCCAGGAAGCAGCTGGCCACCAAGGCTGCTCGGAAAAGCGCTCCGGCCACCGGCGGAGTGAAGAAGCCTCACCGTTACAGGCCCGGTACCGTGGCTCTGAGAGAGATCCGTCGCTACCAGAAATCCACGGAGCTGCTCATCCGTAAGCTGCCCTTCCAGCGCCTGGTGAGGGAGATCGCTCAGGACTTCAAGACCGACCCGCGCTTCCAGAGCTCCGCCGTCATGGCTCTGCAGGAGGCCAGCGATACCTTCCTGGTGAGTCTCTTCGAGGACACCAACCTGTGCGCCATCCACACCAAGAGGGTCACCATCATGCCCAAAGACATCCAGCTGGCCTGCCGCATCGTCGGAGAGAGAGCTTAGACTTTCTGCTGCACATCCACCAACCACAATGCTCCGCACTGTGTGTCTATATATATATATATATTTATAGTAATATGTACATATGTATACTAGCTGCTCGTTTTTTCTTGCCTTCTTTTTTTGATTGTTGCTCTGAGTGTTGCTATCCCTGTGCTGTTGCAATCCTGGAATTTCCCCATTGTGGGACTAATAAAGGCTTATCTTATCTTAATTTTTTTTTTCCACAATATCTTTATTGAACCTTTTTTTAACAAACATGACACAAACAATCAAACACTAACACTAAAGTACTAAAAAAAAAAAATGAACTAAAAACACCAACAACCACTAACAAAAGCAAGTCATCAACAATGCTCCTCTGTTTAGTCTAGACAATCCATTACATAAGTATACATATTATACATTCATCAGTTTGGAATTTACAAGGTCCACACACATCATTCACCTTTTCTTCAAAAGTTATGTTTAAATTCTTCACATAATCTATGAAAGGTCTCCATATATTCTCAAACACAATTTCCTTTGATTTCAATATGTATGTTATTCTTTCTAGTGGAAGGTTTGTTAACATCTGTCTTAACCACTGAGTCACATCTGGTCTATGAGTCTTTTTCCACAGTAGTGCAATACATTTTTTGGCATTAAGCAAACTGAGGTCTATGAATGCTCTTTCACTTTTATTAAAGTTATGCTTTTCTGGGTACAGACCCAACAAAAACAATTTAGGATTCAATATGATTTGTTTTAAAATTATTTTTTCAATTGTTACCCTCACCTCTTCCCAAAACATTCTAATTTTTCTACATTCCCATACACAATGAAATAGGGTTCCTTTACTTTCCATGCATTTGTGCACGTATCTGGTATGTTTTTGTTATATCTATTTAATTCCACCGGTGTAACATACATCCGCATTAACCATTTAAAATGTATCAATTTAAGACGTACATTTATTGATTTGGTTTGGGCTTCTGTACAAGCCAATTCCCATTGTTCCTCTGAAATTTCAATTTGCAGGTCTTCTTTCCAATAGTTCAATCTTTTCTGAGTTTTCACTTGAGGATAGTGTTAATGAGTTATAAAACTCTGAAATAATACCCTTTCTCTTACTATCTTTCGTCAAAATTTTTTCCAAGGATGAATAAATAGGTCGAGTGAGAGCATTATTTTGATTTGATCGAATAAAGTTCCTAAGCTGAAGATATTTAAAAAAATGTGTTCTATTAAGATTAAATTTGATCCTCAGCTCTTCAAAAGACATTATGTTATCTGAACATGACAGATATAAATCTTGAATCTTTTGAATCCCTTTTAAATTCCATACTTTAAATACAGCATCCGCTCTCCCTGGTTTAAAATATTGATTACCCCATATTGGGCTAAATTGTGACAATAAGTGTGGTTCTTTTAAGTAGTTTTTAGTTTCACACCATATTTTGATCATATGCTTTACAAATGGATTTTTAACTTGTTTCTGTAATTTTTTTGCCGAATCTGAGTATATGAATATGGGAAGAGGTAAAGGTAAATTGTATGACTCCATTTCAGTCCAGTGAGGGAGATCATTTGATGAAAAATATGTCATAGACCTCAGTTGTGCCGACCAGTAATACAACATAAAGTTTGGACATTTCAGACCTCCAGAATCAGAATCAGAATCAGAATCAGGTTTATTGCCATTGTTCATGTAGTACACAAACTAGGAATTTGTCTCGGTGCAATGCTGCAACATTAAACATGATAAGATAAAAGAAATAAACTATACATGCAATAAAGTGTAGAATAAGAGTAAGTGATACTGGTCAGCAGTTAAAATATATTAGCGAGCAGCAGATACTGTGGAGAACTATATAGTGCAGTCGGTAATGCAGGAAGAAAACAGTGATGATTGACATGAGTCTGGTTGAGCTGCTGTACATAGTGCACGAGAGTCAATAAGTCACTTAGTGTTCAGCAGTCTGATGGCAGAGGGGAAGAAGCTGTTCATGTGACGGAAGGTTTTAGTCTGGATGGACCGAAGTCTTCTACCAGAGGGGAGGGGGGCAAACAGTACGTGACCAGGGTGTGAGGGATCGGCTATGATCCGGCCAGCACGCCTCCGGGTCCTGGAGATGTACAGATCCTGGAGAGATGGGAGCTTGCAGCCGATCACCTTCTCAGCAGTGCGCACGACGCGCTGCAGCCTTAGTCTGTCCCTGGCAGTGGCTCCTGCGTACCACACGGTTATGGAGGTGGTGAGGATGGACTCGATGATGGCTGTGTAGAACTGCACTAACATCTTGGTGGGTAGCTTGAGCTTCCTCAGCTGCCGCAGGAAGAACATCCTCTGCTGGGCTTTTTTGATGAGTGAGCTGATGGTCGGCTCCCATTTGAGGTCCCTGGTGATGATAGTGCCTAGGAAGCGGAAGGAATCAGCAGTGGTGATGGGAGAGCCTGAGAGGGTGAGGGGGGGCAGAGGGGTAGTGACTTTCCTGAAGTCTACAATCATCTCCACTGTCTTCAGAGCGTTCAGCTGCAGGTTGTTATTGTTGCACCAGGACGCCAGCTGGGCCACCTCTCTCCTGTAGGCGGACTCGTCGCCGTTGGAGATGAGCCCGATAAGGGTGGTGTCGTCCGCAAACTTGATCAACTTGACAGACTCCACGATCAAATGGTAAATATAGTAAGGACAGACGTAATCTAGCCCTCCTGTTGTTCCATATAAATTCCACTAACTTTTTTTTAATTCTTGAGAATAGATCTGAAGGTGGTGGTAAAGGAATGTATTGAAATAAATAAAGTATTTTAGGTAAGATATTACTTTTAAGTATATTGATTCTCCCTATCATCGACATTGGTAGTGACATCCATCTCTGAATTAACTCATTAATGTCTGTTATTAAGGCTTCATAGTTGGTACTGGCGACTAATTCTAGCTTAGGCACAATTTGAATTCCTAAATATTTAAACTGATTTACAACATTGAATTGATTTGCCTCAGGAGCTGGGTGATTTCTCTGGGTCTCATTTAGCATTAATATTGAAGATTTAGTTTTATTTATTTTATATCCTGATATTTCACCAAAATTCTTTATTAAATTCAACAAGGTCGGAATTGATTTTTTAAGATTCGACATAAACAAAATTATGTCATCGGCATACAGGGAGATTTTATGTTCTGTTGGTCCTACTTTAATTCCATATATTTGTGATTGTAAATGTACTGCCATCGCTAAAGGTTCAATTGCCATAGTAAACAGTAATGTATGGGCACATAATCATACCATGTAGGATAACTAAATAGACGGTTATGCTGTTTCATCCCACCTAGCAACAATGCTCTGCACTGTGTGTGTTTATATATTTACATATTTATTCCATCTAGCTGCAATGCTCTGCACTGGGTGTGTTTATATTTATATATCTATATATTTATTCCATCTAGCTACAATGCTCAGCACTGGGTGTGTTTATATTTATATATCTATATATTTATTCCATCTAGCTACAATGCTCCGCACTGTGTTTTTATATATCTACATATTATTCCATCTAGCTATATTGCTCCGCACTGTGTGTGTTTATATACTTGCATATTTATTCCACCTAGCTGCAATGCTCCGTACTGTGGGTGTTTATATATTTACATATTTATTCCATCTAGCTACAATGCTCTGCACTGTGTGTTCATATATTCATATATTTATTCCATCCAGCTACAATGCTCTGCACTGTGTGTCTGTGTGTGTGTGTGTGTATATATATATTTTATAGTAATATGTACATATGTGGACTTCCGGTTATGGCTGCCACGTAGGACGGACGTGTCTCGCTCTGCTCTGCTCCTGGAAAAAAAAAAAATCAGCAAATAACTCTCTCATTTGGGACAGAACGTATCCCAGCATTTGGGCGAGGATATGTCGGCGAAGCCTAAGGCTGGAAAACCAGGAAAAGGAAAAAGCGAGCCGCCGAAACAGTCCAAATTAACGGACTTTCAGGTCTGTGACGCAGCAAACAAAACTCCATATATGGCGGAGGAGGCTGGCAACGCTGCGATTTCTGCGGGGAATGGCGCAGATGCGCTGATGGCAGCCATGAGTTCAATGAGAGCGGACTTTTCCTCTAGATTTGATGGGATTATGACAGCGTTGGAAGGAATAAGAAAGGAATTGGGTGACTGTGTAGAACGAACGGCGCAGATGGAGCTCCGTCTCGCTAGTGCTGAAGATGACGTCACCCGTCTTCAATTCAAGGTGCGCACTTTGGAAAAAAAAAAAAAATCTCTGGAAGATAATATTTTGGATTTGGAATCTCGGTCGAGACAGAATAATTTGAGGCTGGTGGGTCTTCCAGAGGAATCAGAAGGTCGGGACGTATGTTCCTTTCTGGAAAAGTGGATTCCGGAGGTGCTGGGCAGCGAGGAGTTGCAATCAGCAGTGGTTCTGGAAAAAGCACATCGTATTGGCCCACGGAGAGATAAGGGACCGCCGAGGACCTTAATTATGAAGTTTCTTAGCAACAGAGACAGGATGAAGATCTTCAACGCTGCACGTGCTAAAGGAGAGATTAAACACCAGGACCAGCAGGTGCGGTTCTACCCAGATTTGGCCACAGGAATCCAGCAATTGAGGAAGCAGTTTGATCCCGTACGTAAGGAGCTGCGCAACCTTGGGATTCGTCATGGTGTAATCTATCCTGCGAGACTGCTGACCACGTATGAGGGCAGAACCCACATCTTCAAGACCCCAGAGGAGGCGCAGGAGTTCATCAAGAAGATCAAAGAAGAAGAAGAGACTGGTGGGAGCTAAGCATGAACAAAATATAAGGTAGAATAATTAAGCATTTGCACAGGCATCTGACTGACTTGAAGTAAATAGTAAGTTTACAAAATATAGATTGTATTATATATTAAAAAACAAAACAAAAACAAAACAAACAAACAAACAAAAAAAACTATGATGTACAAAGTTGTTAAAAATTTTGGAGTTAAGTTGGAAAACTACAGAGGAGAGTTAATGTTACGTCATTAAAAGCAGTAGAGTTAGGGTGATTGGGAGGATGAAGAAGGAGTGGCTTAGGCTGTTCCCCGTGGGTGTGGAACGGTCGATGGCTATATCGGGAGACAGAATTTTTCTTTTGATTTTGGGGGGTTTGCCACAAGTGTGGGAAGGGGAAATTTGTTTGTGTGTAGTTTGTAGGATGAATGTTCAACCACTCATGTTTTTGCTTCTCTGTATGAGCATGTTTACACTGCAAGGTAATCCCAAACTCTCTATTGATCATGGACCAAAGTGTTAATCTTAATTTAACTTCATGGAATTGCAGAGGTCTACAAAATTTAAAAAAACTTAAACAAGTTATGAATAAAATAAAGGACATGGGTTCAAGAATTGTGTTTTTACAAGAAACTCATCTGATAGAGGAGGATGTTAAAAGAATTAGGAGTAGATGGCAGGGAAGTGTATTCACCTCTTCATTTTCATCCCGAGCCAGGGGAGTTATGACTCTCATACATAAATCAGTTCCTTTTCAAGTGAAAAATGTAATTGGAGACAAATTTGGAAGATATGTAATCATTCAAGGTTCTTTGCTATTAGAAAATATAAATCTTGTGAACTTATATGGTCCCAATATAGATGATCAGAAGTTCTTTGCTAATTTATTTCTCATCTTATCATCACTTACAGGGCAACATATAATAGCAGGGGATTTTAATTGTACATTGAATCCAGGTATAGATAGATCAACAGGACTGGATTGTACGCACATTGGATGTAGGATGACTATTAATCATTTTATGAAAGAATTGAGATTGTTAGATATATGGAGAGAAATGAAACCACAAGTTAAAGCCTATTCTTGTTATTCCAGTACCTACAAGACATTCTCACGTATTGATTATTTTTTGATTTCCACAGAATTAAGGTCCAAGATTCAAAACTGCTTTTATGATAACATCGTGATCTCTGATCATGCACCCTGTTGTCTAATATATGTAGATAAAAAATTGACAAAGGAATCAGGTAGATGGCAATTTCAGCATAAATGGCTTCAGGATGAGGAATTTGTCAAGTATATAGAAAAACAGATAGACGAGTTCTTTGACATCAATACTACACAAACATCAGCATGTGTAAAGTGGGAGGCTTTCAAAGCTTTTATTAGGGGACATATTATTAGTTATACAGGATCAAAATCTAAGAAGACTCGAGAGGAGAGAGCTAAATTGGAACATAAAATAAAAAATCTTCAGGAAAAAGTGTATGCAGGAAGTGACCCAAGGTTGGAGAATGAATTACTGATTTTGAGAGCTGAATACGACAAAAAATCAGCGAATAGAGCTGCCTCGAGTCTTCTAAGATTGAAACAATCTTTTTATGAACAAGGTGAAAAATCAGGAAAATTATTAGCATGGCAGATTAAACAATTGGAAATTAAAACACCAATTACCAGTATTATAAGTAAAGGACAGGTAGTTATAGATCCTTTAGAAATTAATAGAGCCTTTAGAGATTACTATGAAAAATTATATGATACCAAAAATGAACCTGATTTAACAAAACTAAATGGGTTTTTGAACGAACTATCTATACCGTGTATTCCAAATGAAAACAGGGAGATATTGGAGTCTAAAATTAGTCAAGAAGAAGTTGGGCTAGCCATTGATAATATGAAATCAGGAAAAAGTGCAGGACCAGATGGTCTTCCAGTTGACCTTTATAAAAAATTTAAGAATAAATTAATAAAACCTTTTTTGGAAATGGTTTTAGAAGCATTTCAAAATAATAATTTACCATCATACATAAATAATGCCTTAATTATACTGCTGCCAAAACCAGGTAAGCCCTCTAATAAATGTGAAAATATGAGACCAATAAGCCTATTAAACGCCGACCTTAAGATAATCTGTAAAATTTTAGCAAGACGAATACAAGAAATTTTACCAAATATTATTAATCGAGATCAGAATGGCTTTATAAAGGGTAGACAAGGCTTCCATAATGTAAGAAGACTATTTAATATTATTTATTTTAATAAAGAAGCACCGGATACAGCTCTCCTATCATTGGACGCCGAAAAGGCCTTTGATAGAGTTGAATGGCCCTTTCTTTTTGAAGTCCTACAAAGGTTTGGACTTGGAAATAATTTCATAAAATGGGTTCAAATAATATACAATAATGCTACAGCAGAAATCCTAACAAATAACAATATTTCAAAACCAATAAAAATCAATAGAGGATGTCGACAAGGCTGTCCACTTTCACCTTTACTGTTTACTATGGCAATTGAACCTTTAGCGATAGCGATACGTTTACATTCACAAATATATGGAATTAAAGTTGGACCAACAGAACATAAAATCTCCCTGTACGCCGATGATATAATTTTGTTTATGTCGAATCTAAAAAAATCAATTCCAACCTTGTTGAATTTAATAAAGAATTTTGGGGAAATATCAGGATATAAAATAAATAAAACTAAATCTTCAATATTAATGCTAAATGAGACCCAGAGAAATTACCCAGCCCCTGAGGTAAATCAATTCAATGTTGTAAATCGGTTTAAATATTTAGGAATCCAAATTATGCCTAAGCTAGAATCAGTCGCCAGTGTCAACTATGAAGCCTTAATGTCAGATATCAGTGAGTTAACTCAGAGATGGATGTCACTACCAATGTCGATGATCGGGAGAATCAATATACTTAAAAGTAATATTTTACCTAAAATACTTTATTTATTTCAATACATTCCCTTACCACCACCTTTAGATCTATTCTCAAGAATAAAAAAAAAGTTAGTGGAATTTATATGGAACAACAGGAGGGCTAGATTACGTTTGTCTTTATTATATTTACCATTTGATCGTGGAGGTCTGAAATGTCCAAATTTTATGTTGTATTATTGGTCGGCACAACTGAGGTCTATGACATATTATTTTTCATCAAATGATCTCCCTCACTGGACTGAAATGGAATCATACAATTTACCTTTACCTCTTCCCATATTCATATACTCAGATTCGGCAAAAAAATTACAAAAACAAGTTAAAAATCCATTTGTAAAGCATATGATCAAAATATGGTGTGAAGCTAAAAACTATTTAAAAGAACCACAGTTATTGTCACAATTTAGTCCAATATGGGGTAATCAATATTTTAAACCAGGGAGAGCGGACGCTGTATTTAAAGTATGGAATTTAAAAGGGATACAAAAGATTCAGGATTTATATTTGCCATGTGCAGACAACATAATGTCTTTTGAAGAGCTGAGGATCAAATTTAATCTCAATAGAACACATTTTTTTAAATATCTTCAACTTAGAAACTTTATTCGATCAAATCAAAATAAAGCTCTCACTCGACCTATTTATTCATCCTTGGAAAAAATGATGATGAAAGATAGTAAAAGAAAGGGTATTATTTCAGAGTTTTATAACTCATTGACACTATCTTCAAGTGAAAATTCACTGAAAAGATTAAACTACTGGAAAGAAGATCTGCAAATTGAAATTTCAGAGGAACAATGGGAATTGGCTTGTACAGAAGCTCAAACCAAATCAATAAATGCACGCCTTAAATTGATACATTTCAAATGGTTAATGCGGATGTATGTTACACCGGAGGAGTTAAATAGATATAACAAAAATATACCAGATACATGCACAAAATGCATGGAAAGTAAAGGAACCCTATTTCATTGTTTATGGGAATGTAGATTAATAAGAATGTTTTGGGAAGAGGTGAGGGTAACAATTGAAAAAATAATCTCAAAACAAATCATATTGAATCCTAAACTGTTTTTGCTGGGTCTGTACCCAGAAAAGCATAATTTTAATAAAAGTGAAAGAACATTCATAGACCTCAGTTTGCTTAATGCCAAAAAATGTATTGCACTATTATGGAAAAAGACTCATAGACCAGATGTGACTCAGTGGTTAAGACAGATGTTAACAAACCTTCCATTAGAAAGAATAACATATATACTAAAATCAAAGGAAATTGTGTTTGAGAATATATGGAGACCTTTTATTGATTATGTAAAAAATTTAAACATAACTCTTGAAGAAGAAGGTGAATGATGTGTGTGGACCTTGTAAATTCCAAACTGGTGAACATAATATGTATACTTATGTATTGGATTGTCTAGACTAAACAGAGGAGCATTGTTGAAGATTTGATTTTGTTGGTGGTTGTTGGTGTTTTTAGTGCATTTTTTTTTTTTGTAGTACTTTAGTGTTAGTGTTTGATTGTTTGTATCATGTTTGTTAAAAAAAAAAAGGTTCAATAAAGATATTGTGGAAGAAAAAAAAAATGTACATATGTATATTAGCTGCTCTTGCTCTTTTTTTTTTTTTTTTTTTTTTTTTTTTTTTTTTTTCCCTTGCCTTCTGATTGTTGCTCTGAGTGTTGCTATCCCTGTGCTGTTGCAATCCTGGAATTTCCCCATTGTGGGACTAATAAAGGCTTATCTTATCTTATCTTATCTTAAAGGTGAAAGTGGACAGCCTTGTAGACAACCTCTATTGATTTTTATTGATTTTGAGATATTGCTATTTGTTAGGATTTCTGCTGTAGCATTATTATATATTATCTGAACCCATTTTATGAAATTATTTCCAAGTCCAAACCTTTGTAAGACTTCAAAAAGAAAGGGCCATTTGACCCTATCAAAGGCCTTTTCGGCGTCCAATGATAGGAGAGCTGTATCCGGTGCTTCTTTATTAGAATAAATAATATTAAATAGTCTTCTTACATTATGGAAGCCTTGTCTTCCCTTTATAAAGCCATTCTGATCTCGGTTAATAATATTTGGTAAAATTTCTTGTATTCATCTTGCTAAAATTTTACAGATTATCTTAAGGTCAGCATTTAATAGGCTTATTGGTCTCATATTTTCACATTTATTACAGGGTTCACCTGGTTTTGGCAACAGTATAATTAAGGCATTATTCATGTATGATGGTAAATTACTATTTTGAAATGCTTCTAAAATCATTTCCAAAAAAGGTTTTGTTAATTTATTCTTAAATTTTTTATAGAGGTCAACTGGAAGACCATCTGGTCCTGCACTTTTTCCTGATTTCATATTAGCAATGGCTAGCCCAACTTCTTCTTGACTAATTTTAGACTCCAGTATCTCCCTGTTTTCATTTGGAATACACGGTATAGATAGTCCGTCCAAAAACCCATTTAATTTTGTTAAGTCAGTTTCATTTTTTGTATCATATAATTTTTCATAGTAATCTCTAAAGGCTCTATTAATTTCTAAAGGATCTATAACTACCTGTCCTTTACTTATAATACTGGTAATTGGTGTTTTAAATTCTAATTGTTTAATCTGCCATGCCAATAATTTTCCTGATTTTTCACCTTGTTCATAAAAAGATTGTTTCAATCTTAGAAGACTCGAGGCAGCTCTATTTGCTGATTTTTTGTCATATTCAGCTCTCAGAATCAGTAATTCGTTCTCTAACTTTGGGTCACTTCCTGCATACACTTTTTCTTGAAGAATTTTTAGTTTATGTTCTAATTGGACTCTCTCCTCTCGAGTTTTCTTAGATTTGGAACCTGTATAACTAATAATATGTCCCCTAATAAAAGCTTTAAAAGCCTCCTACTTTATACATGCTGATGTTTGTGTAGTATTGATATCAAAGAACTCATCTATCTGTTTTTCTATGTACTTAACAAATTCCTCATCCTGAAGCCATTTATGCTGAAATTGCCACCTACCTGGTTCCTTTGTCAATTTCTTATCTACATATATTAAACAGCAGGGTGCATGATCAAAGATCACAATGTTATCATAAAAGCAGTTTTGAATCTTGGACCTTAATTCTGTGGAGATCAAAAAATAGTCAATACGTGAGAATGTCTTGTAGGTATTAGAATAACAAGAGTAGGCTTTAACTTGTGGTTTCATTTCTCTCCATATATCTAGCAATCTCAATTCTTTCATAAAATGATTAATGATCATCCTGCATCCATTGTGTGTACAGTCCAGTCCTGTTGATCTATCTATATGGGGATTCAATGTACAATTAAAATCCCCTGCTATTATGTGTTGTCCTGAAAGTGATGATAAGATAAGAAATAAATTAGCAAAGAACTTTTGATCATCTATATTGGGACCATATAAGTTCACCAGATTTATATTTTCTAATAGCAAAGATCCTTGAATGATTAAATATCTTCCAAATTTGTCTCCAATTACATTTTTCACTTGAAATGGAACTGATTTATGTATGAGAGTCATAACTCCCCTGGCTCGGGATGAAAATGATGAGGTGAACACACTTCCTTGCCATCTACTCTTAATTCTTTTTACATCCTCCTCTATTAGATGAGTTTCTTGTAAAAACACAATTTTTGAACCCATGTCTTTTATTTTATTCATAACTTGTTTAAGTTTTTTTAAATTTTGTAGACCTCTGCAATTCCATGAAGTTAAATTAAGATAAATGCTTTGGTTTATGATCAATAGGGAGTTTGGGATTACCTCGCAATGTAAACATGCTCACAAAGAGAAGCAAAAACATGAGTGGTTGAACATTCATCCTACAAACTACACACAAACAAATTCCCCCTTCCCACATTTGTGGTAATCCCCCCAAAATCAAAAGAAAAATTCCGTCTCCCGATATAGCCATCGACCGCTCCACACCCACGAGGATCAGCCAAAGCCACTCCTTCTTCATCCTCCCATTCACCCTAACTCTACTGCTTTTAATGACGTAACATTAACTCTCTTCTGTAGTTTTCCAACTTAACTCCAAAATTTTTAGCAACTTTGTACATCATAGTTTTTTTTTTTTTTAAATATATAATACAATCTATATTTTGTAAACTTGCTATTTACTTCAGATCAGTTAGATGCCTGTGCAAATGCTTAAATATTCTACCTTATAATCTTATCTTAAATTTAATTTAAAAAAAATAGTTTTTTAATGGAAATGTTGGCCGACTGAAAAGTATGTCCATGTACACACTCAATACTTGGTCGGGGCTCCTTCTGGATTAATTACAGTATCAGTGTGGTGTGGCATGGAGGTGATCAGCCTGTGTTACTGCTGAGGTGTTATGAAAACTACAAAATTATGGTATTGGGGGGGTAGCACTGTCCTGGTTATGTAATTACTTAAAGAGCAGATATCAGTATGTATGTGTTGGTAGCAAAAACTTGCAATTACTGAAGGTTACTTGCGGAGTCCCACAGGGTTCAGTTTTGGGGCCATTGTTATTCAATATGTATGTAAAGTTTCAGAAAAAATGGATTTAATATTGTTTGCAGATGACACTAATTTATTATGCAGTGGAAGCAATTTGGAACAACTTTTGGATACACGGAAAGGAATTAGGAAAGCTTAAACTGTGGTTTGATTCAAACAAATTAACGCTTAATTTATGTAAGACAAAATTTATAATTTTTAACAACCATCACAACAACTTGGTATCTAAACTCAGTGTAAATGGTGTAGAGATTGAAATGGTATCTGAAATTAAATTCCTTGGAGTAATAATTGATAATAAACTGTGTTGGAAGTCACATATTAATTATATTAAAGGTAAAATATCCAAATCAATCGCAATACTACACAGAGTGAAATATTTGCTGAATCAACCCACACTATATACTTTACATCATTCATTAATACTCCCATACATGACATATTGTACTGAAGTATGGGGAAATACATATAAAACAAACATATATCCTGTCTTTATGCTTCAGAAGAGAGCTATTAGAATAATAAACAAAGCTGCTTACAGGGAACAAACAAACGCACTTTTTCTTAAATTAAAAGCTCTCAAGTTGAAAGATCTGGTTGATTTTAAAACTGCAGTAATAATGTTTAAAGTGAAGAATCTATCACTGCCCGCAAATATCCAAAAGTTGTTCCAAATAAGGGAGAAACAACACCATTTCAGAGGAACATGTATATTTCAAAAACCTTCAGTGAGAACTACCACCAAGCAACACTGTGTCTCAGTGCAAGGAGTCAGATTGTGGAACGCTTTTGGACCTGAATTAAAATCATGTACAACGCTTGGACAATTTAAACAAAAACTAAAGGAAGAAATACTCCAAGCATATATAAAAGATGACATGTAAAATTACATAAGAATTATCATATTCAGTCAGTGTTGTGCTGTTGCTTAGTTTCTGTCACGTTTTATCTTAGCTTTGTTCTGAATTGTAATCACTCTTATTTTATTTTCCTTTTGAAGTCTTAGATGGAATATGGGTGGGCAATATAAGCTACAGCTTCAGCCATCACCCATTTCGGATAATTTATGTTGAACTGTATAATCCAAGGAGTTATTGTTTAATTTGACCTTGTTAGATTCCCCCCCCCTTTGTTATATTATTCTGTTCCTTTCTTTTAATCTTTACATCTAATCTATCCAAAATAAAGATTCATTCATTCATTCATGATTTGAGGAACCATGTCATCTGTTGGTGTTTGTCCACTGTGTTTTATCAAGACCAAAGTCAGTGCAGTCGTCTACCAGGAAATTTTAGAGAACTTCATGCTTCCCTCTGCTGACAAGCTTTATGGAGAAGCTGATTTCATTTTACAGCAGGACTTGGCACCCCCTTCCCCCCACCCACACTGGCAAAAGTATCAAAACCTGGTTTAATGATCATGGCATCACTGCGTTTGATTGTCCAGCAAACTCTCCTGACCTAAACCCCATAGAGAATCTATGGAATATTGTCAAGAGGAAGATGAAAGACACCAGACCCAACAATGTAGATGAGCTGAAGGTCACTATCAAAGCAACCTGGGCCTTCATAACACCTCAGCAGTAAAACAGGTTGCTCACCTCCATGCCACGCCACATTGATACAGTAATTAATCCAAAAGGAGCCCTGACCAAGTATTGAGTGTGTACATGGACATACTTTTCAGTTGGCCAACATTTCTATTAAAAAAAACTATTTTTTAAAATTAATTTTATGTAATATTCTAATTTTTTGAGAAACTGAATTTGGGGTTTTCATGGGCTGTAAGCCATAATCATCAAAATTTAAATAAATAAACACTTGAAATACTGTATATCACTCTCTGTGTAATAAATCTATATAATATATGGGTTTCACTTTCCAAAATGAGTGACAAAAAATATTGAACTTTTTCATGATATTCTAATTTTTTGAGATGTACCTGTATTCCAATACAATGCAGTTGAACAGGCCAACATCAAGGCACAATTTGCAGCGAGAGCATTTTCCTAATGTAATCGGAGCTATCGACTGCACACAGATTGCTATAAAATCACCTTCACAAGCTGAATATGTGTATGTTAACAGGAACCATTTCCATTCTATCAATGTACAAATTATATGTGATGTGAAAATGCGACTAACATTGTTCCCAGGTGGTCTGGTTCAATGCACAATTCATTCATTCTAATGAACAGCATTGTTGGGAACAAACTACAAGCTGGCAGTGTACGGATGGGTGGCTTCTTGGTGACTAAATTCATGTAATTGTCCTAATTAACCCACCTCATGCTCAACGTGCCTGTGCGCCCCCAAATACCACCCTATCTTCAAGGCTTCATTACAAGTCAGTGGGTCGAGTAAGTGACTTCCTTTTTTGCTGATTAAACTACAGTTTCACAGCATTCTACCAAGTCCCCAATTGCTTCTGTGTGTACAGTAGTTGTGCCAATAAACACACGCGTAAAGTTTTAAATGCAACAGTGTCACCCTTTCCCTGGCACACTTCATTCATTTAATAGTGCGTGTAATCCATGTACAGTCATGTGAAAAAATTGGGACACCTCATTAAATATTCAGTTCTTTATTAAGAAATGTTCACATATCTATGTCTAACCTTGTTTTTGTTTTTATTTGCATTTTTTTAACACTTATTTTAGCCATTTTAAGTGGGAATGAATGTGGGGGGGGGGGGTCCTAAAAAAGATGGGGGGTGTCCTAATTTATTCCTCACAATTGTTTAGAATTATATTTTACAGAAATTTTTTTTAAAAAGCTTTAATTCATTTTTAATTGTTTAGTTATATTACATGAATCTCCCAGTATTTCTAACATTGATATTAAAGCAGACAGACAGACGAAAATTCAATATCGCTAATTCATATCTCAAATTGTTGTTTGAGACGAGCTAAAGTGAACCGCACATGTTTTGGTGTCAACGAATGTCGCATAAGGTGACAATGCGCTCTTGAAGTATGCTGCCCTGGAGAGCTGGCGGACCCAGCCAAACGATCAGCGGCTAAGATGGCCACTGACTGTGTGACGTCACCACCGGCAAACACACGCACACGGTCGCGGCCATTGCTGTGTTTTGCTTCATGCAACACTTGATGTTTACGTTTTAAAATCGGCGATTACGGATATTTCTCGGAATACTTGTGGATTACAAATAGATTATTTATTAAGTTTAGGATTTCAGACATATCTCACACCTAAAATTTTTATATTTCAGGCACAAAGGGCTGTGAAAAATTTGTTGATATGATCAACAACACACGGGTCCTCAGGGATGTGCGAAAGCTGAGTCCAGGGCAGCAAACTTCAAATGTGGAGGCCTTCCACAGTCTGATTATTCTGTTTGCACCAGAGTGTACACTTCTCATTCCTCGGTCTTCATCATCAGTTACCCAAAATTCAAAAAAGGCGGATATACACTGCAAGCAAAGAAAGTTGATCCAACTTTTGGTGAGTATAACAAATATTAGTATCATTTTCTAGGCTTGTATATGATATTTACAGTGGGTGGAGGGTTGGTCTTCATTCAAGTTTCACATTTCATAGCTTTTATCAAATTTTGTTAATTTGGGTCAAATTTTTATTTCATACTCTAGCCAAATGGATGTCTAATTTTTATTGATTTTTTTTTTCAGAATATGTGGATGATCTGATGAATACTCTGTTCAACAAAACCTTGGTTGATCCAACCCACTTATGGGAGCAGTGGCACTCTGTACAAGCCAGAGTTCCTGCCACATTGAGTGCCAAATTTCAGCGTCCCATCAAAGCTGATGCTGTTGAGCAACATGTATCTAGATTTTCAAAATCAAACATGTAAAAGTAGAAGAAATTAACAATTACCAATGACAGTTCAGCTTTCAATTTTTAGGGAAGCAACATATTTGCTAAGAAAAAAAACTATAAGCCTAAGATTGTAAGAGAAATGTGCTTTTAAAAATGGAACCCCAATTTTTGACCATAAAATGGTGCCCATTATAAATGTGAAATTTTATTAAGTGGAATATAATAATTGTTATATCTGGAAACTAGTTATTTTCTTAATCTGTCGTGATAATCCATTGATTTTTGTATTTCTTTGTATATTTCTGCTGTGTTTTCAAACATTCATACAAAGGTGGTATAGTATGTAATATTTCGTTTCAAATTGAGAAGAATTTAGTGTGATCAAATTATTCAAATGTATGAGAAATGCGACTTTAATGAATGCTGAACTATGAGAATTATAACATTGACATGAACATTAATAAACTCAATATATGGTTTTACCAAACTTTATTTACATATCATTCTTCACAAATCTAATCTTGGTAGACAAAATCCCTTGTATTGATCCGATGGGAATGTTTCTCTGATGAGGGTCACCGCACAGGCAGGCAACATAACCCTCACTTCTTTCCCAAGATATCCCCAACACCACCGTACCAGTTGCCTGTAGGCTGTGAATCTGTATCGCCTGAAAAATATGGGGTTTCATTATTAAATTTATCATTTGCATTGATTATTAAATGTATTGAATGATTTGTTCATAATTCATCTGGAAAAGTAAATCACATGAATAAATATTGTTTATAAACTCACTCGTGTTGACTTGCGTCATGATCACCATATTGCTGTCTGTAGGCCAGATAAGCTGTCTGTAAAACCCAGATGTCAAGACAGACAGAACGAAAACCAGGGTGATCAGTGATACACTTTGGTAGATTATCATCTGTGTATCCGCAGCCCTTCAGTTCTTCTATTTTCTCCTTCACCTTCAATATCTCCTGGCAGCACCGACATTCACTTGATGTTGGCATAATGTTACATTTCTCACAAGTGCACCTGTGCAAAAAAATGGTATAATCAGATGCTTATAATAAACTAATGGCTCGTGGGAGTGCTATATTAATTGGTCTATGAAGTTCGATTAGAAAAAATTAAAAACATGTAAAAAATTTTGACCGGAAAGAAAACTTATAATAAAAAAATAATGAATCACAATAATTCTTAAACATGATCCATCATTCTCTTAGAGAATAATGTTGCTTTTGAGACGATGATGATGATTAACAACATGTCATGACAAACTCGTAAAGTACACCTATTATCGCTCACATAGATTATCCATTTATTTCGAATGAAAATGTTTCTAAGTCGCCAAATAAGGCAGCGATTTTTTGTTTGAAAATTAAGTGTGTGAGCGTGCATGTCGCCAAAAAAAAATATTTCTAAGCATCTTTTACCAAGATAAATCTTCGAGCCGATCCTCGTCAACATGGTCTGTTCCCGTCGCTGTTGCGTCTTCCTCCTCTCCCTCTGGCTCGAACAAATAAGGCTGAATACCCCCCTCCGCACCACCCAAAACTTCTTCATCATCCGATTCCTCATTTTCAATGTCATCATTTATATTGTGGTCGTCAAACTCGACAAAACAATCGCTGTCCGAATCACTTTGTTCTCGTTCTGCCATTTTCTTTGTATTGCTGTGGTGACGTCACTAATGCCCGCACCTATCGAGAGATGACGGTACTGCAGCCTCACTAAGTGAAGGCTGGGCTATGAGCAAATAAGGTCATTTATGGAAGCTGGTGACACATATTAAATCGCGGGAATAGACAGAATAGAATATTTTCATACAATCAGTTGATTGGTTCAATAAAAATATGTCACTGTCCGTCTGCTTTAAATATCCATATGTCCAAATATGTTAAAAAAACACAGGCTAATACTGAGTGTCGTAATTTTTTCACGTGACTGTAAGTTGTATATAACTATAAAGGATGAGATTTGCATTTTGGACATAAAATATGTACTTGTCGAGTCTAATATGATCTGCTTTCAACTGTCAGGTGACCGTGGCTACCCATTAAATAGGTTCATATTGTCTTCTTTTTCATTACCGTTTTCCTTTATTCAACAAGCTGATCGACCTGGCTGGCCACAAATCACGGCGATCAGCTGACCCTTCGGAGAATGACTGCAGATGTCAGTCGAAACATGTCAAGGTAAAATAAACATCTTCTCATCCCTATTTGAATAAAGGAAAACGGTAAACTAATCTTATAGGGCTGTGAGCAGGCTACTGAATTACCTGTATCTGGCGCTAATGCTGGAAGACAGCATGCCAAACAAAACATTTTTACATGCCTTCACGAGTGCCTCCAACTCAGTCTGTAAAATTCCATTAAATCCATTATTTTTGATTGTGGATACAGGAGAATCAAATGTGCAGCACTTGTATATATCTATTTGCATGTAATTACCTCCGCCAAAGGGGGAGGTTATGTGATCATCGGCGTTGGTTTGTTTGTCTGTCTGTTTGTTAGCAAGATAACTCAAAAAGTTATGGATGGATTTTAATGAAATTTTCACAGATTGTCAGAAATGGGGTATCCTACAGATGATTACATTTTGGTGGTGATCTGGATCACCGTCAAGAAGAAAACTGCCATTACGGAAAATGCCATTTTCGTCAATAACTAATGAACCACTAATCCTATCATTGTGAATCCAATTGCTTGTCATATGTTTTCATGGTCAAGGAATCTGAAAACGTACACACAAACACTGTATGGGGGGAAATGTGGCGCTAAACCGCCATTACGGACAATGCGATTTTCGTGAATAACTACTCAACCACTAATCCTATCATTGTGAATCCAGTTGCTAGGTATATGTTTTCATGGTCAAGGAATCTGAAAACGTACACACAAACACTGTATGGGGGGAACTGTGGCGCTTGGCGGAGGTCTGCACTCTCCGAGTGCTTTTCTAGTTGCATATTTAAATGGAGGCGTGTCAAGGGAGGAGTACGGTATTTCCTCATATGCATTCAATTTCAAGTAGACTGGGATGTACAAAGGAGATGTGCTTGGATTCCTGCCTACACAGTTTCATACATCTGGATTTTTTTTTTTTTTTTTTTGCTTATGGCATTTTCTTGATTTAAACGTACGTCATCTTTCAACAGGAAATCCATGCAAGTCTAAGAGTACTTACACACAAAAACATGATGTATGTCCTTTTCCAAGGAAAATTTTGGATGTATCAAGAATGAAATGACCATGGAAATTTGCACATAAGATAAGATAAGATAAGATAAACTTTATTGTCCCTCAAGGGGAAATTTGTCTTGGGCTTGTCACCCGTGCTGCAACCACACAATCCACACATACACAATGGATGTAGTACATAATGAATGAAATAAAACCCAATAAATAATACAAGTACATACATACATACATAAATATATAACAGCAGTCATTAAGAACAGGAGTTATAAGTGTCCCTGACCTATTTATCTGAGTTTAAAAGTTTTACTGACGTCGGGATAAATGAGTTCTTATATCTATTGAACCTGCACTTGGGGACTCTGTATCTCCTCCCTGAGGGCAGCCGCACATATTCATTGTTTAGTACATGGCTCATGTCACTGATTATTTTTTGAGCTTGTCTACAGGCTGCCTGGTCGTGTAAGATCTGCACGGGTAAATACTCTTTAACTCCAATAATTTTCCATGCTGTATGAATTAAACGCAACACTCTGTTCTTAAGTTTCACAGAGAGGTTGCCAAACCAAGCTGTAATGCTGTATCTAATACAGCTCTCCAACACAGCCTGGTAAAATATTAGCATAATCCTTTTATCAACACCATGTATTCTTAATCTACGCAAGAAAAGCAGGCGCTGTTGTAGTCTACTGCAGAGGTAATCAATATGTGTGCTCCAGGTTAGTGAATTGTCAATAAATACTCCCAAATATTTATAGGAACTAACCTGTGTTATAGTGTGGTTGTGGATGACCACAGGCCTGTGGTCACCAACTCCCCGAGGGTCAAACACCATCTCCTTTGTTTTATTAGTATTCAAAATGAGATGACTGTCATCACACCAATTGACAAACCTCTGAATTTCTATAAAATAGTTTGACAGATCATGGGTCTTTTTTTTTTTTTTTTTTATTTAAGTTTTTGTAAAGGGTATACAGGTCGTTACAGCAATGCAGTGTTTACATTTTCATCACATGTTCCCTTATTTTCTGATATCTGACAACATTGGAAGATTAATTCTTACAACACCCCTTTTTTTTTTTTTTTAAAGTGAAAGAAAAAGTGAAATTAAAGAGAAAAAAAACAAGAAACAAATAACAAAAAAAAACCCAAAAACCAGTAAAAAACAAACAAAAAGAAAAAGTAAGTAAATAAAGATAAAAGAGCATCTGAGTAGCTTTGGAACAAAGAGCGGAACCATTATTGAAATGGTATTTGTCAAAGATTAGATCTAATGGAAGACACATATGCGGTCCAGGGTTGCCAAAAGTTCATGAACACATCCATGTCCTGTCTCAGTGCGAATGTCAACTTTTCCATCGAGTAAATGTCTTGGATCACGTTAGTCCAATCTTCAGGTGTAGGACAGTCCTTCAACATCCATTTTTTAGTTAGAGCTTTTTTGCTTGCCAATATTAAAACACTGAATAAGTATTTTTCTCCTCGTCTTTCCAGTGAGTCCGGTAGTAAACCCAAATACAAAGTTACAAAAGAAAAGGGAACTGTAATTTTGAATATTTTCCCCAATATTGTCTGTACCTTGGTCCAATATTGGTGGATAACTGGGCATGACCAAAACACATGAAAATGATTTGCAGTCTTTTCACCACACAAGCGCCAACAGTTCAATCCCTTATGGGTAAATTTGTTTTGTGCAGGTGTTCTGAAAAATCTTGCCAAGTTTTTCCATCCAAATTCTCTCCACTGCAGGGATGAGGTACTTTTCCATTGCTGTTTATTTAGCTTTTCCCATATTTCCAGTTGTAAAGTGAAATTCCCCTCTTTTTCCCATCTCTCTTTTATATAAGATGTGTTGTCTCCTTTTAAGTCTTGAAGACCTTGGTATATTTTAGAAATGTATCTGATCCCTGGGATCCCTTTATATGCCATTAAGAAGACCTTCAGAACACCTGACTGGGCCCTTTCCAAAACCTCCTTTTTAAGTATATTGTTTATGTGGTGTCTAAGCTGGAAGAACCTGTAAAGGTCTTGATTTATTAGGCCTTGTTTTTTCAAATCTTCAAAACTTCTTAAGATTTGCCCTTTAAAAAAATCGTAATATTTTATCAGCCCTTTCTCCTTCCACTTTTTAAATCTGGTGTCTGTTTTATTAGGAGTAAAGTCCTGATCATAGGCGATCCATTGCAGAAGTCGATAGGGCTCTTTAGTTTGATTCTCTCTGACTATCTTAAACCAAATTTTTAGCGGGGTCTCTATCCACGGGTTAGTGTTATTCAAAAGCTTAGGTAAGACATTGTTCCCTATTATCGCCTGTAGGGGGATGTCACTTGTTATTTGGCATTCGATCTCCTTCCATTGTGCAGTGTAGACTGGGTTACATATCTCTACTAAAGTTTTAATTTGTGCGGCTTTAAAGTAGTCCCTGATATTTGGCAGCGCGAGCCCACCTTTGTCTTTGTTTAGCTGTAGGGTTCTATATCTGATTCTAGGTCTCTTGCCCTGCCATATGAATCTTGAGATCCTTCTGTCCAGCTCCTGCCATGTTTTTTTGGGAGGTTCTACCGGTATTGTTTGGAAAAGGTATAGAAGACGTGGAAGTATATTCATTTTGACTGCTTCAATTCTTTGTGCAGTACCCAAGAATGGTATCATATTCCATCTTGCTAGGTCAGATTTTATTTTTGTCACCAGTGGATCATAGTTTAGTGATATAATTTTGTTGAGTTGTTTCGGGATATTGACCCCCAGATATTTCATAGATTCCGACTCCCAGTTAGTTTTGAGTTTGCTTAGTGAATAATGATTTGGGTCATAGTTGAATGTTAAAACTTGGGTTTTATGCATATTTAATTTGTACCCCGATAAATCTCCATACTCTGAAAAAACTGAGGTTAGTTCTGGTAAAGAAGTGTCCGGCTGCCCTAGGTATATTAAAATGTCATCAGCAAAGAGTGCTATTTTATGTTCCTTCTGACCAAGTGTAATACCTTGAATTTTTTGGTTTTGTCTTATCCATTGGCTCAGAGGTTCTATGAAGATTGCAAAGAGCAGTGGAGACAGGGGGCAGCCCTGACGACATCCTCTTTCCAGTTCAAAAGATGATGATAAATTACCGTTAATCCTTATTTTAGCTGTTGGTTTTTTATATAATGCCTGTATAGTTCTAATGAAGTTGTTATGAAAATTGAAACTGGATAAGATTCTATATAGAAAAGACCAGTCAACCGAATCGAATGCTTTTTCAGCATCTAATCCCAATATGACTGCATTTAAGTTATATTTTTTTATATGATGAATTATGTGTAAAGTGCGTCGAATGTTGTCTTGTGTCTGTCTTTGTCTTATAAAACCTGTTTGGTCTAAATGAATTAGGTCTGTCAGTATATTTTCTAACCTTTTGGCAAGGATAATGGTAAAAAGCTTATAGTCCTGATTTAGTACACTGATTGGTCTGTAGTTGGAGCACTCTAGTTTATCCTTTTCAGGTTTAGGTATAACTGCAATGACCCCTTCTCTCCAGGAGGGGGGGATTTCCCCTGTGTGGAGGACATAATTAAATGTTTTCAGGAGGAGAGGAGATAGTTGCTGTTTAAAGGTTTTGTACCACTCTGCTGTATAGCCATCAGCTCCTGGGGATTTGTTAGCTTTAAGTTTCATAATTGCTTTTTCCAATTCTTTAGGATGTATTTCTGACAGTAGTGTTTTATTTTGTAACTCCGTAAGTTGGGGAAGGTTTAATGTGTTTAGGAATGCCTCGGATGCGTTTTTATGTTTTTTGTGGGAGTATAAGTTCTTATAGTAATTCTCGAAGTTTTTAAGAATATCCTGAATTCTGAATTTTATTTCCTTTGATACTGGGTCTCTGATTTTGTAGATTGCTCTTTCTGTTTGATGTTTCCTCAATTTATAGGCTAGCAATTTTGCCGATTTACTGCCTGCTTCATAGTATTTTTGTTTCAGAAATGTAAGTTTCTTCTGGATTTCTATTGTGTAGATCTCATTTATTTGGTTTTTAATTTCCTTAATCTTGAGCGAGTCAGTAGAATGAGTGTTGCCTTTGTGTTCTTTTTCTAGGTTCCTAAGTTCTGACTCTAATGTGGATAGTTTTTCTTGTCTTAGTTTCTTTTGGGTTGCCAGTTTTGCAATAATCTTTCCTCTTATTACAGCTTTACATGCATCCCACAGTATTAAAGGGGATACTTCTCCATTATCGTTATCTTCCAAATATCTGAGAATATCTGATTCCAATTCATCTTTCAATGGTCCTTTCAGGACATTTGAATTTAACCTCCAAGAAAATGTATTATTTGTGTATTTTTGGATATTTAAGTCCATGTAGATCGGACTGTGGTCGGAGAGATCCATCAGTCCTATTTTACATGTTTTTACTCTTCCAATGTCTCTATTAAACATAAAAAAAAATAGTCAATCCTTGAGTAAGATGAATGTGGAGTTGAGTAAAATGTATAGTCTTTTACACTGGGGTTGAGTTCCCTCCACACGTCA
Organism: Pholidichthys leucotaenia; assembly: GCA_020510985.1. Classification (NCBI taxonomy): domain Eukaryota; kingdom Metazoa; phylum Chordata; class Actinopteri; order Cichliformes; family Pholidichthyidae; genus Pholidichthys; species Pholidichthys leucotaenia. Next base: position 135,664,128 of record CM035841.1, on the reverse strand, counting down.
CAGATTCCCAATTCTTTTAGTAGCATCCGAGTCTTCCTGTTTTGGGTGTTATTTTGATGTGGGGAATTACCAGAAGCATCCCAGTATGGATCCAGTCTAAGATTGAAGTCCCCACCACATATCACTAAACCTTGAGCTTTAGTTATCATTAGGTCGAATACATTTTTATAAAATTTCCAGTTAGCCCCTGGGGGAGCATACACATTCAGCAGGGTGATATCTTCTCCCTCTAGCCGCCCAGTTACCAAACTGTATCTCCCTTCTTTATCTTTGTGTTCTGATTTTTTTTCAAATGTAATTTTGGTTGATATCAATGTCGCTACTCCCCTCCTCCTCCCTGATTTATATGAAGATGAAGAGATCATTTTAAACCCTTGTCTACTGAGTTTATTGTGTTCCACGTCTGTTAGGTGGGTTTCTTGTAAAAGTATTATTCCTGCTTTGTCTTTTTTCATTTTGCCTAGAATCTTGGATCTTTTAACTGGATTCAGGATTCCTTTTACATTATATGAAATTATTTTGGTTACACCCTGTTTCTCCATTGTGTTGTTTTGTTTAGTATAACTGTGTGGTGGCCCTCTTTTGTGCTACTCAGAAACTGAAAGAACATTAAAAACAAGAAAAACATTAAGAACATAGTGTAAAAAACTTTAAAACAAAAAGCTGTCATAAGAACTTCCTGAGCTGAGGTCTTTTTAAAGACCCTGTAAGAGCCTTGATGGAGTGAAGGCTCTGAGGGAAATTCCTCAAACTCTGTTACGTGTTGAGGGCCCTCTCTTACCACTGAAAGTAGTCCCATGCTTTTAACGTGAGTTTCAGAACCCAATCCAAACTTGTAATGATTTTTTTTTTTTTCCTTTTATGCCTAAACCCTGTGAAATTGTGTGCACCCTCCCACCCCCATCACATCAAACATTCACGCAAAAACAGTATTTGTTAGTATGAGGAGAACATGTGGATTATTGTCACATTTCTATTTTAACAAGTTTTTTTTTTTTTATTACAAAGACTTATTTGTTTCAAATAATATGATTGTTCCATGAAATGTTTTACCACATGCTGAATATGCATCTCCTTTAATGTTTGTTACCTTGTATGAGGGGGGTTGGATGTGCGGATTGATTCAAGAGAAAAAAAAAAAAAAAAAAAGGTCGCTATTCCAACCTGAAAACGGATAGTTTATCCGCGACGCTCTGGTGCTGGGTTTCCCGCTGCTGGTCCGTGGATTTTGAAGGTCTTTGTGTTGTCCATGTTTGCGTTTTGATCTTCTCACTCGGGTCTGCTGCGGGTTTAAATACCGTTACCGGGAGGCCTCTTTTCGCCATGTCAGCTGTTGCTTCTTCCGCCGAATTATAGAGACACGTTTCATCGCCGTAGAAGACCCTTAACTTCGCAGGAAATGGTGTCTGAAAGCGCAATTTCTTCTCTCTTAACACCTTTTTCGCGTCATTGTATTCCCTGCGCTTTTTAAGGACCTCCGGGGCGTAATCGTGTTCCACGTAGACTTTTCTCTCCTGGTGCATAAATCCTTTTTTCTGCCAGGCCAGTCTTACAACCTCTTGTTTTATTTTGAAATTGGAAAATCTTACCAACACCGAACGTGGGGGCGCTTCCGCCGCCGGCCTAGCGGCTAATGAACGATGTGCCTTTTCTATCTTCAAGTCGGTGGTTTGTGGAATATCCAATTTCTCTCTTAGTAAGGATTCCACGCATTCTGCCATTGAGTTAAAACCATTTTCGGTTCCTTCTATCAGATCATGAATTCTTATGTTGTCTCTTCTTTGTTTTCCTTCTTGGTCGGTTAGCTTAGCCTCTATAGCTGCTTGTCTTTTGCGTAGGTCTAGCACAGAATCTTCGAGCACTTTTATTCGATCCTCTGTTTCCAAGATTCGGTTCTCGGCCTGGTCCACTCTGCTGTTTGTCCTTTTCAATTCTTCTCTGAATTCCCGAAATTCGGCCGTAACATCTCGGCGAAATCGTCGTAGCTCCTCAAATAGTGATTTCAGGCTAACCCTTTTGTTAGCTATCACCAGTTCCTCGTCTTCTGAACGGAGATCTTCCAGTTCGGATTCTCCGGCCGATACGTGTCCTGGCCTGGAGAATTTCAGTTTCTTCTGTTTTCCTTTAGACATGATGATTTTGTCTTTTGATTTTCACTCCTCCAAAAATCCGTTAAGTTTGATTTTCAATGTGTTATCCTGGATTGGGTCTGAGAACTTCAGTGTTAAGCTGCAGTCGCCATGGCGTCCAGACCGGAAGTCATCATGGGTCTTTTGAAGTAGTGATAAAATAGCAGTGTCATCAGAAAATTTAATAATTTGATTGCCTGAATAGACACTTCTGCACTCATCAGTGTACAAGGTGAACAAAAATGGTGAACTAACACAGCCTTGGGGAGCTCCTGTGCTGAGGGTTCTGGATTTAGATAAAGTTCCATTTACACTAACTTGCTGTTTACGATAAGTTAAAAATGAGTGGTACCATTTAATAATGACAGGATGCACTTTAAAATCATTTAACCTCTTAATTAAAAGGTGTGGCTGCAGTGTGTTAAAAGCTGAACTAAAATCAACCAATAAAAGATGTGCATATGAGGTTGTCTCCTCCAAATGTTTAAACACAGAATGAGTTAAGGTTAAAATGGCATCCTCTGTACTTCTATTACTTTTATAAGCAAACTGCAGAGGATCCAAAAGTCCTCCAAAATCAGTTTTCAGAATGTCAATGACAATCTTCTCGAGGCACTTCATTACCAGTGAGGTCAGTGCAACAGGACGATAGTCATTCTCTTTACAGCTTGCTTTTTTTGGTACAGGAATTATAATGGAGCTTTTCCAAATTACTGGGACAGAACATGTATCTAAAGACTTCTGGTAGATGGGACTCCAGGCTTCTGCTAGCTCCTCACTACATGACTTCAGTAAGCGCCCAGAGATCCCGTCAGGTCCAGATGCCTTCCTGGGGCACATACGTGAGAAAAATCTTTCCACAACATGCTGGTCAACTGTAATTTTTTCGGAGCCTAATACTGATATAGCGTCCAGAGCAGCTTTTTGTTCACAGCCCCACGCCAACTTCCTGGTTGGCATACGTACGTTTCTACTGATATTGGTCCATTGACGACACTTAGAGGTGATGTTGGGAGACTGATAATGATGTGAAAATTATTGTACACACCAGAGACACATGATGAGCAAACATCCAAATGTGTGCAATTAGATGAGTGGCTATAAAAGCAAGGGCAAAGAAGTCCAGAAAATGCCTCTAACAACCAGTGCTGGGAAAGTTACTAAAAAATAGTAACTAGTTACAGTTACTAGTTACAGTACTTCTTTTCGAAAGTAGCTGAGTTACTTTTGAGTTACTGCATGATAAAAGTAACTAGTTACTTGGAAAAGTAACTTTCACGTTACTTTTAAATGCATATTTAAATCATCTTGTACACACAGCAAGATCAAGGGCCCCTTGTTCTCATCAGAAAAAAGAAGAAAAAGAAACTGATGAGGAAAAAAAAGTCTCTTCTTACGGAGAAAAAATGTCTCAGATTTACACAAACTATTGTAATCAGTAGAAAGTCAGAAATTTACTAGAAATAAAGCTGTGAATTCACAGAGAAGATGTTGGACCCCCTGGTGGTCCGTTTATGTTTGACACCCCTGGAGCAGCCCATTAAAGACGCATGTTTAGAGGATTTACTTCCATGAAATAGTTGCATATCACAACAGCATGTAAATTAATAAGATAAAATAAAACAGAACATATAAATGAAAGTTCACTGCTCAGAACAAGCTGTTTTTCACTGCAACAAATCACAGTCACTTTTTCTCTGTATGTAAGACAATTTTAAACGCATTTAATGTGGACATTAAATGCAAGTTTCTTGCTCAAAAAATACTCATGTTTAACCACAGAAGTAGGCGCTGTTGGGGGCTACTCACCGCTGGGACAACAGGCGATCAGGGCACAATATGAGAAGTCGCCACTGCCACAGCGAAATGCGCTAAAAATATCTATCCATATTAATAAAATGAGTAACGTGAGTAACGCATCTGATCAAATTTCAGTAACTGTAACACATTACTGAATTTTTAAACAGTAATTTCGTTATACAGCACGTTACTGCAAAAGTAGTGGCGTTACTATAGTGCAAAGTAACGCGTTACTCCCAACACTGCTAACAACAGAGGATTAGAGGATATTGCAAATCACACAGTGAGAAGAGAAAGGCTATTTTAGAGACAGAAGATTTTCTGGCTCAGGATGATGACTGGCTTGTCAGCCAGTTGAGATTTCCACAGGCAGTCCTTGTGGAATGCGCCTGTGCGCCCCCAAATATCACCCTGTCTTCAAGGCTTCATTACAACTCAGTGATTTGAGTAAGTGACTTTCTTTTTTTGCTGATTAAACTACAGTTTCACAGCATTCTACCAAGCCCCCAGTTGCCTCTGTGTGTTCAGTAGTTATGTCAATAACATGCATAAAGTTTGAAATGCAACGGTCTCACCCATGCCCCGGCGCACTTCATTCATTTAGTAGTGTGTGTAATCCATGTAAGTTGCATATAACTATAAAGGATGAGATTTGCATTTTGGACATAAAATATTTACTTGCTGAGTCTAATATGATCTGCTTTCAACTGACAGGTGACCGTGGCTACCCACTAAATACGTTCATATCGTCTTCTTTTTCGTGACTGTTTTTCTTTAATTCAACCAGCTGATCCACCCGGCTGGTCACAAATTGATTGATTGATTTATCATTTAAAATAACATTGTATAAAAGATACAACATACATTTAAAAACAATGGGATGACACAAGAAAGTGTGCACACTTATTTCCATTGTGGTCCCAAAAAGAGGTCACAGCTGGTCTCGTACCTGGAACCTTCTGCTTTGAAATCTGGCACTATAACCACTGAGCTATACACGTTCCAAATCACAGCGATCAGCCGATGCTTCTGAGGATGACTGCAGACATCAGTTGAAACATGTCAATGTTAAATAAACATCTTCTCATCCCTGTCTGAATAAAGGAAAACAGTAAACTAATCTTATAGGGCTGTGAGCGGGCTACTGAATTACCTGGATCCGGCGCTAATGCTGGAGGACAGCGTGCCAAACAAAATGTTTTTACGTGCCTCTATCTCATTCAGGAGCACCTCCAACTCACATTCCGTGAAATTCCATTAACCCCTTGCACTCCGGTCAATTTCCCTAAAAATGCCAAAAAATAACGTGCCCAAAGTAAATCGAAAGCTGTTCTTCAACCCTTTGCAGCATCTTCATGGGGTTGTTCTCATTTAAAAGAAAACACTTTGAATTTTTTGGCAAAACAGTCATAATCTCTCTAAGTGCTCCGGCCACTGAGTTACAGTCATCTAAACATACTGAACTTGAAGAAAATAAATTTGGCCTGGGTGTTTTTTTGGATACAAATGCTTGCAAATAACACATAGCTTCAGATCCGGGCTGGAAAATGCAACAGAAATGTAGAACCAAGTGTTATCCAGCTGAGGTCAAAATTTTGTAACAATACCACAAAAAATGAATATATTACACAGCTTTTTCCTCAGGTAGCTCCCAGGCGTTTTTGAACTGTGCCAAATTGTACCAAATGGCACAGTTTGGAAAAACGTCTGTAACTTTTGAATGATTCAATATAGAAGCTTCATCTTGGGCTCTAATGAAAGGTGACACTCAGGGCTGTGTGTGTGTGTGTGTGGGGGGGTTGTTCCCCCCCCCCCCCCGCTACAGAGGATGGACATCGGCCATCGCTACATGACGGAATAGTCATGTGGCGACCGCGGCGCAGTCACTGCGGCTCCCCCCCCCCCTCGTTACAGAAGAGTAGTGGGGGGGGGCGTTCACGGTCCGGACGCGGCGCACGACCCGTGTACTGCAGCGCACGAACTTCGGACTTCGTGCGCCGCACAGTTGTAATTTACTGATCGGTCAAAAGTCATTTTTGATTACAATTTTCAGGGATAAAGAATAATTTAGCCTATAACACCTTACCTCTTCACAGCAGCAGTGTCCTGGCGAACTTCTCTTCCTCATTGTCAGACGAACGCGACGCTGGTCCCTTGTTACAGACTCGTGGTTCTGGTCTCGGCGACCCGGTCAAAACATAATTCCATTATTGCGGTTTTGCGCTTCCATGATTGCGGTTTTGGCGAATGATTTACGACCTTCGTCGTCGGCCTCCGTCGGTCTATGATGACCATGGGAGAGAATCCTAAATGTCTATTCTGCTTGAATAAAAAAAAAAAAAGCACCGCCTGTGACTGAAGAGGCCGATGCGCGAATGGCAGTCCCTGTCACACATGTAGCACTTGTGGATGGTCTCCGTGCTGCTGGGTCTGTGACGGTTCTTCCTGCGGGTCCTTTTTTTCATCTGCTGCAGCAGTCTGTCTTCACCCAGCCTTACAAAAAACAGCTCGTGAACTTCTGTGCTTCAATTGGCTCGCTGCATTCACAGCGTTGGTAGGCGGGTCCTTCTTGCTAGGTTTTCAGTCATTGGTTCTTTAAGGTTTCAGAAACCCAATTCAAGGCTCTTATTAGTCGAATGAGAGGTCAATCAGATGAACTAATCTGTTCGCGGCTGTGTCTGCAGTGGAAGAACGGAAATGCAGCTTTTATTTTCAGTGCGCGCTTGGACGCAGCGCCCTCGTGCGTCCTAGAGCGCACGAGGGCGCTCTCGTGCGCTCTGGGACGCAGAGACGTGCCCGTCCGCGGTACACCGGAGTGCAAGAGGTTAAATCCATTATTTTTTGATCATGGACACAGGAGAATCAAATGTGCAGGGCTTGTATATATCTATTTGCATACCTATTTGCATCTAATTGCATATTCAAATGGAGGCATGTCAAGGGAGGAGTCCGGTATTTCCTCACGTGCGTTCAATTTCAAGTAGATTGGAATGTACAAAGGAATGGGCTTAGATTCCTGCGTACATCTGGATTTTTTTTTGCTTACGGCGTTTTCTTGATTTAAACATACGTCATCTTTCAGTAGGAAATCCATGCAAGTCTTTTTACATGAGGCCCCTGGACTCCGTAAACTGCCTCAAGGATTGACTGTTTGCTCCTGGACTGTACACATCTCCCCCACTGTATCCAAGTAAGTCGACTTACCAACATTTATCTTCACTGTCGCCTTCATTCCCACTCCCAGGCCTGGCCAGCCTGCCCCTTCAAGAAACCTGCACCACAGCCCCTGCTCTGGAGGATCCACAACCAGGTTAATTGCTCTCCTGTGCTGGAGGATTATCAACCAGGTCCAAGCTCCCCTCTCCAGGAGTATCTGTAAGCATATTAAGCAATATTAATCATCTCATCACTGCCAGACCATATACTCACCCTTGTCTCTGTTCTCCTTCCCGCAGGGTTGCCATCTCCTCACTTCATATTCAGTTGGCCAATTATTGTAATAAAGACCATTGTTTGCACTTGTCTGTTGTTTTGATCTGTGCTTGCTTTTATGTCTTGGTCTCAGAACCTTATCAACTCCACACTTTTATGTACATTGTTTCATCCGTGAAGCCACTACCATACCTGTGTATATTTCCATAATACTGGTCTATTTTTATTTCAGTCGTGTGTTTAATCGTGTGTTCTGTTTTTATCTAATCCTTCTCTCTTACTTTATTGCGCAGTAGCCCGGTGGAGCACCCACAATTCCACTGTGCTATACAACTGTACAATGACAATAAAGCCCATTCTATTCTATTCTATTCCACCCTAAAGGCTGGTGCACACACAGCTGTATATATGCTTCATTTTTTGCATCTACTAGGCCAAGCGTTTGATGCATGTGCATAATCATATTGGAAGTTTCACCCCAGCCCTGCTCTCGGGCAGCATGGTGGTACAGTGGTTAGCACTGCTGCCTAACAGCTAGAAGGTTCCAGGTTTGAATCCCCAGGCTGGAAGGGGTAGAAACCTTTCTGTGTGGAGTTTGCATGTTCTCCCTGTGCTGTGTGGGTTTACTCCCACAATCCAAAGACATGCATGTTAGGTTAATTGGTCATTCTAAATTGTCCCCAAGTATCTGTCTCTGATAGGCCCTTACAATAGAGGGTTAGTACTAGTGGGGCGCTTTGAGTGGTCTTTGAGACTAGAAAAGGTGCTGTACAAGTACAGGTCCCAAATGCGCTGACGGGCCAGTTTGTTCACCAACTATATAAATGAGTAGAAGAACAAGAACCATGGGAGAGAAAATAAAATCCTGTGTTTACTCCTTTTACTGTTAATTGTCTTTTCTTTCTCTGGTCTCATCTTGTCATGTCCATCCATCCATCTTCTACTGCTTAATCCTTTCGGGTCGTGGGGGAGTGGGTTCTGGAACCTATCCCAGCATCTTTGGGCGAGAGGCAGGGTACACCCTAGACAGATTGCTAGTCCATCGCAGGGCCAACACAAAGCGACAGACAACCATTCACTCTCACATTACATTCATACCTAAGGACAATTTAGGATCCCCAGTTGATGCCAATTAACCTAACCTGCATGTCTTTGGCCTGTGGGAGGAAACCGGGGGAAACCCATGTAGACACGGGGAGAGCATGCAAACTCCACACAGAAGGGTCACCAATGGTCTGGGGGTGGGGTTGAACCCACGATGGTCAGGGGTGGAATCGATCCTGTGACCTTGCTGTGCTGCCACAGTGCTAACAATTGCGCCACGTGCTACCCACTTGTCATGTTTCTTTTTTATTCGTCTTCTTCCTCTTTGTATGCGGTTTTGGTAGCGCTACTTCTTGAATGGGAGGTTGGCTCTTGTGCACACACACACACACACACACACACACACACACAGAGGCAACTGCAGGCACTCGGCAGCAGAGGAGCTTCACGGAGCCCAGCAGACTGGTGACGATGACATAATTTCCGTCACACAATTAATTAATAAATTTTAATTTCGCTTATGTTAAAATACTGAATAAACGCCAAACCTCTGCTGAACTACCCCATGTAAATCTACAACTTCGTCCTTCTAATACAATACAATTTCCAACCTTTTTCTTGTAAAAATGTAATTAGATTTGTCAAAGTCTCAGGGAGTCACATATATGATCCACCTGTCGTCGTGAACAGACTTTCAATCAAATGATTCACAAGCAGATTCAGCGTTTTCTAAAGCCTCATTGAGACCATTATAGTCCCACATACCTATTGTGTGGATTTTTATTTGGGGGCAGCAGCGGTGACTTTCTTTTGAAAGCAGAGACGAAGTCAAAACCTTCTCCTGGTATGCTTAGCGGTCGTCTTAAAATATTCCTTACATTTGTTGGTGACCGAGAAAAGCGACAAGCTTCACTGGTACCACCATCTTGAGTCAAGATACGCGTGCGCTAAAATGACGTCACAGATCGTTTCTCACCTTTGTGGCTTTGACGAAGATGGCAGCAGTGCCGGTGGGTGTTTACGTCGTGAGCGAGACTTGGTAAGTAAACTGTTGAAGACTTTTCTCGGATACCAACAGATGTAAGGAATATTTGTAAGACGACGATTAAGCTGACCCGGAGAATGTTTCGGCTCTGTTTCTGCATTCAACAGTATTTAAAAGAATGGCGAGCCAAGCTAAAACCAGCTAGCTTAAGTAGTTTAGCTAACCTCTGTGTGGAACCTGTCAGTTGTTGAAGGAGGTAGTCAGTGGAACAGAATGAATGCAAATGTTCACACGTGTGCGTGTGTAGGTATAGGGCTGTCACTACAACCTGGCTACTGACAAGCCAACAGGAGGTTGCCAAGCAACCCCGATAGGTGCGGCTGGGTTGTCTTTCTCTCTCTCTCTCTCTCTCTCTCTCTCTCTCTCTCTCTCTCTCTCTCTCTCTCATGTGAACGTGCATTTTTCGCCCACATTTTCCCCAGCAAATCTAGAGCTCCTTGGCTGGCTGTTCCTGACCTGGTGGCCTCCGCCGGTGATGAGACTAGGTTAAGTTTCTGTGCCTATTATCAACTAAAAAAAATTGGCAGATTTTTTTTTGACTGCTGTCCACCTCTTGTGATGTGAAAAGCACATCACAGTACTGAAACAGCACTTTTTAAGAGTTTTAATTTATTTGCTTTTAACAGTTGATTCTAGTAACTCTGCTGTTCTCGTGCTTTTGAACCTAACGGCAGCCTTTGATACAGTTGACCACAACATTCTTCTGCCACGTCTCGACCAGTGTGTGGGCATTCGGGGCACTGCCCTCAAATGGTTTGAATCTTGTCTATCTGACAGGAGTTTTCTGTTCAGTTGGGAGAATATTCTTCATCAGTTTCCCAGCTGACCTGTGGGGTCCCACAGGGCTTAGTTATGGGCCCTCTCCTTTTTCACTGTATATGCTTCCTGTGAGTTTTATTTTTAGTAAGCACACTATTTCCTTCCACTGTTTTACAGATAATGTCCAAATCTACCTACTTCTTAAAATGAACACTTGCACATCCATTCAGATTTTATTGGACTGTCTCAGGGACATCCATTCTTTGATCGAAGTTAATTTCCTGAGCCTTGATAAAAATAAAACTGAAATAATTTTATTTGGGCAACAAAGTGAGGGTTATGATGGTGCCATTGGCCCCCTCCAGTCACACTGTTATTTGTTTGCAAGAAGACTTTGTTGTAATTTTTGATTGGGAGTTTAAGTTTAACAAAAAAATTAGTTCAGTACTTAAAACTGTTATGTCTGGACAGCAGCGGCAGGAGTCAAACCGAACACAAACTTTATTACAAACACAAAAGATGTTACATGTGTTGCATCAATGTAGCTATAAGCTAACACTGGACTATACAGGCTCCAGTGTTTCCTCTGGCTCAAAGACCTTGGTGTGGTGGCAACATATTTTTCTGGGGGTGGGGCAGAAAATGCATGATGTTATTGTAACTGGAATATATTAATTTTATACCATTTCTTTTTTTTTTAAAAATTGCACAGTAACTTTGCAAATAGAACTTACCATTTGAAGTATTGTACAACCGAGGCTTGAATGTTGGAATATTGGGCCAGTTGGGGTCCCACCCAAACGTCCTGTGTTTGGACTTTTTAGTGGTGTCATCCTTCTCTCTTTCCTCTGCTCTCACCTCTCCTGGACCCTCTGCCTGAACACTTTCCTCTCCTTGGCTCCTCTCTTCTGTCTCATCTTTCCCTCTCTGAGCCCTGTTTCAGGTTCTCTCTGTGTCTATGGTGGTATACCAGCAGGTTAGAAAATATCAAGTGTCATGTTTTGTCCTGCAGGATTTTTTTTGTCATGGTTTACATAAATGATAAATGTGTTTTTTTTTTGTATTTTTATTCGAGTGTTTCTTTTTTCCCATTGAGAGAGTAGGTAAGGGAAAAAACAGTAATAATAGTAATTTACTCATGCATACTTAAATTATATGATCAGAGGTGGATATAGTAGCCCAGTATTTCCTCTGGCTTAAAGACCTTGGTGCGGTGGCAACATATTTTTCCGGGGGGGGGGGGGTGCAGAAAACCCATGACACTTTTGTAACCGGAATATGTTAATTTTATACTATTTATTTATTTATTTTTTTAATTTTGCACAGTCACTTTGCATATGGAACTTACCATTTGAAGTATTGTACAGCTGAGGCTTGAATGTTGGAATATTGGGCCAGTTGGGATCCTACCCAGATGTCCTGTGTTTGGACTTTTTACTGGTGTCATCTTTCCTCTCCTTCCCCTGCTCTCACCTCTCCTGGACCCTCTGCCTGAACACTTTCCTCTCCTTGGCTCCTCTCTTCTGTCTCATCTTTCCCTCTCTGAACCCTGTCTAATTCAGGTTCTCTCTCTGTCTATGGTGGTATACAAACAGTTGAGAAAATATCAAGTGTCATGTTTTGTCCCGCAGGACTTTATCATAGTTTACATAAATGACAAAAATACGTGTATTTTTTTGTATTTTTATTCTAGTGTTTCTTTTTTTCCGTTGAGAGCGTAGGGAAGGGAAAAAAACATTCATAATAGTAATTTACTCATGCATACTTAAATTATGTGATCAGAGGTGGGTATAGTAGCCAGAAATTCTACTCATGTAAAAGCAGTGCTTTGAAATTAATAATTAAAAGTGGACAACCAAAAATTTCTAGTTAAGGGTACAAAGAGCACCCACTTAAAAACTTGAGTAATGACTTCAGTCTTGAAGGTTTGAGGTTTTTCTCCAAAATTTATAACAATTTTCTTATAGTTTTCAACTTTTCTCTGTAAATTTATCTAAATTTGAAACCATTTTCCTCAAATTTGTAATTTTCTCTCGTAAAACCGACTTTTCTTGTACATTTGAGACTTTATTATAAGTTGGTGGATTATTTTATCTCTAATTTTTGTCAATTTTTTAAAATAAAATTACTGTTTTTTTTAATAAATTTGAAACAGACTGTGGTAATTTTTTTACTTTTTCCTTATAACAGTTTACATTTTTGACCATAATTTTGCAGAGCCAGAACAGAGCAATAATTTAACTCTGATTTCAAAGAAAAAAAAATAATAAAATTGTATTTAATGAAATAAATTTACTTAAATTACCAAAGATACAGTTAGTTCTGTTATAATATTACTATATATTTATAGTGTTTTTTTTTTTTTTTTTTTAAGAAATCTCCTCACCACCCAGACAGCAGGAAAAACCGCCCTTATTTTGAAATCCAAATGTTGGCACGTTTAGTTTGTCTGAAGGCTGCTGACAGATTAAAGTCACTGACTTCGTGAATTTCGGTCATCTTAACTTGCCAGGTGCTTAATAGTGAACATAAATTAGTTAATATTAACTAAGGTAAAGGTAAAAACAACTCCTTTTCATTCTTGCCTGAAATAAGAAAAACAAAAAACTAGTGATTAAAAAGAAGACAAAATGAACCAACTCAAGCTCTTAACCATATCTGTTAGCTAAGCGACTCTTCCATTATTGCTCCTGTAACCAGCGGGTTAAAACCATGATAAATGCCTTCACTGCTTACATACTTCTGATTTTTTTTTCCGTGTTTAAAGTACTTTAATGAGCTCATGTTTCTCTCGGACAGTGACGCAAGCAAGACACTGCCTGGCGACTGGAGCAATCACACAGGTGCGGCGCTTCTGAACTCCACGCGGATGACGGTCATGCGCGCTGTTCATGTGCACGCTTGCAGACCGTAATTCCTTCATATTTTTTCTTAAATTTATATGTTTTCATAGAGTGGTGGGAAATTTACAAGTGTGGCAGGCCACCACCGGGAAATGTTACCAGAGGACACCCTGGGGCTCTGCTCTATTGGGAGGTGCGGCGCTAAGACCCCGGTTCCCGCCAACAGTCTTTTAATATAGGCACAGCGTGATGACATCACCTGTGCCTGTGTCCTCACGTCCGTGCTGCCTATTGTTAATATGGGGGCATAGCTAACATTTATCCCCCCCCCCCCGAAAAAACCCAAAACATTAACATGCTCTCACTTCACAGCAGCTTTACTCACAAGTTTTTTTTTTTTTTTTTTTTTTTTTTTTTTACAACAAGCAGAGAAAATAGAACCTGGGGTACCGGGTAGACCACCGGTTAACCCTACATGGCTGAGTGGGTTTTTCTGCCACAATGTTGCAACCATCCATCCATCTTCTTCCGCTTAATCCTTTTCGGGTCGCGGGGGGGCTGGAGCCTATCCCAGCATCTTTGGGCGAGAGGCAGGGTACACCCTGGACAGATTGCCAGTCCATCGCAGGGCCAACACACAGAGACAGACAACCATTCACTCTCACAGTCATACCTAAGGACAATTTAGAATCCCCAGTTTGATGCCAATTAACCATGCTCTCCCTAAACATTTCAAAACAAGAGTCATTTTCAACATTTCACCTTCAGGGCCCTCAGTTGGGTGTGCCCCTGGAGGCGCTGGCTGCAGTGGACCTTGGGGCCATCTTGTTGGAATCATGGCTCGCTCGTCAGCAATGTCCCAGCCCAGGTCCCATACCAGCTGGATCGGCTGCATCTTGATCCGAGGCAACTGCTCTTACCTTCTGCAGACGACTGACATGCCCTCTTGAACTATCGGCCATCTGGACGGCACCCGGCCTCTTTCTTGTGGAGATTCCCATCCACCATGACGGGACCGTCTGTGCGTCCTGGTGGTTGGATCGTTGGACCCGAACCCAATCAAGAAGTGCATGCAGCGATCGGTTTGGCTGCACTCGGTGCTGCTGCTCTCCCATCTCAGATGCTGGTTGCTGCTGTAGCGGCATGCCATCCATGCCAGCGGCAGGGCATGCCCTTGGTTGGTGTTGCTTTGCTGGGTCCTGCTGGGCCACGAACTCTCCATCCTGCTGTGCTGCAGCAGCTCCCTGAGGCTGATACTCGGCGAGGATGCAGGATGAATTCGGCTTCTTGTCTCTCTCTCACCTGGTGCTGGTTGTGGTCGCGGTGATGTGTTGCTGTCTTCGGTCACCAGGGTCCCTTTTCTCCACGAAATCCTTCTCCTGCGGCTGCTTGAAGCTCGTGCTGGGCGAGGATCAGAAGTGAGTCCGGTTTATGCTCTTTCTCCGTGCTGGGTTCTCTCTCTGTGCTGCATTCTCTCTCTGTGCTCTGATCTTTGGCTGTACCCACATCCGTGAAATCATACTGTCCCTCCTGTGATGAGGCTGCAGCTCGAGAACGCTTGTGCTGCACGGGGACTGACTCCGGGTCCCGTGTGGCTGCGGACTGGGGCTCCTGTGGCTGCTCTGGTTCTACTGGGTTCTGTTTGGTGTGCGATGCAAGGCAGGGGGTGTGCGGTGTGAGACAGGGAGTGGCTGTGTCCACGTCTGCGTGCAGCGGACTGAAGTCGTTGTCTCCAAGCCGAGTTTGCCGCTGGGTTGTTGGTCTGTGGTGCCCTGCTGTCCCGCAGTTTCTACTTCGGGGCCCTACCGAGAATGCATGGGGTTGGCGGGCTCAGCAACCAGGGCCACCATCTGTACCAGCGGAGCTGACTGTGGAGAGTACGGGCTGGGGCCCGCTAACCGTGATGCTACCTGGGCCGTTATCTCCTTCTCCTCCTCCTTCTTTAAAAATGGTGGAACATTTGATATCTTATTATCTTATTCTTATTCTTATTATCAGAGACAGAGCAGGAACGAGTGTGTCTTTAATTACAACCCGCTCTCCACCACCTGATTAACTTTTTCAACACTGTCCAGGAAAATTACCACGGCATTATTCATTTTAGAAGCCGACCTGACACTTTCATACCCGACTAACCCCCCCAACAGCCAGACTACATTCTGCGTGTCAGCTTCTCAAACCCAGAGCCTCATTCCAAAACCATGCTGACCAGCAAAGCTGGCAGCAGAACCCCCCCCTCCCAGAACACCTACCCCACCCCAGCTACAGAAAACAATGAAACTTAAGATTATTTAACAAAAAACACCATAAACACAAAAAGTTAGAGAAAAGTTTGAGACAACTCACTCACGCTGTCACACGCTCCCAGCTAACACTCACCACCACAACCACAGAGAGAGAAAGAGAAATGAATGCAGGGCTTCACATTAACACCGGCCAATGGCTGGTGAGTTTCAGCAGTGGCTGGTAAGACAGCTACACTGTACAGCCACTTTGGCCATGTGCAGCCGTGAAGGGTGTCCCAATCCATAGGGGTAGTGATGTTACACTCGACACCGCCCACTCGACACTAATTTGCACAATATAAAGCGGAAGTGTCATGAGCATTTTTTAAAATTTAATAGAACAAAATACAACATACAAACTCTCGATGAGGATAAAGGTTATAAAAGAGTTCCAAAATCAGAGCTTTCACAAAAAACATGCAATCAGTCAAACGTCACATTCCAATTAACAAAAAAGGGATATATTAAAAGAAAGAGAAAGCATAAAGAGCACAACAATTCTCTGATAGTCTTTTTTATTACAGTAATGGGAGCAGTCCAGTGTCTCTTGCAATTTTTTTTGTATCATGAGCAGTGCATTGAGCGCTGTTTCAGCATGCCCACAGTCATGTGACTGTTATGTTGGCCACATTACGTGACTTGAGGGCTTGTGGGAAATTTGAGAGGGTTCTGTTGGAATTAGGTTTTTTTTTGTTTGCTTTGTATTGTTTGTTCCTGCCATCCAATTTTGAATAGACTTCGGATGGGCAAATGCTCAGTAAAAAAAGTATTGAGATATTTTCAGGTTTTCTACTCAGATGCAGTTCTGACACTCAGTCAGCAGATGGCACTCTTTTTTTTTCCACAATATTTTTTATTGAACCTTTTTTTTTTTTTTTTTACAAACATAACACAAACAATCAAACACTAACACTAAAGTAATTAAAAAAAAAAGTACTAAAAACACCGACAACCACTAACAAGAACAGGTCTTCAACAATGCTCCTCTGTTTAGTCTAGGCAATCATTACATACAGTAAGTACTGTATACATATTATACATTCACCAGTTTGGAATTTACAAGGTCCACACACATCATTCTTCTTCAAAAGTTATGTTTAAATTCTTTACATAATCAATGAAAGGTCTCCATATATTCTCAAAACACAATTTCCTTTGATTTCAGTATGTATGTTATTCTTTCTAGTGGAAGGTTTAACATCTGAGATGGCACTCTTTATTAAATGTTTCATAACACTGTTGCTCATGAAGTTATTGTCTCAAAGTTGTTCATTGTTTAATAAGGCCTCAGTTTCACCATCACTAATGCATCTATGTGTAATATTTAGTAAATGTAATGTGTTGTTTAATGTTACTAAACCTAATTCTAACTTGTGTAATACGGTCCCTGACTTCTACTCAAATAGCGAATGCCACGATGATAACAAATCTCCTCCTCTCAAAAGACCATCACTTTGAGTGTTGAATCAGACCCCTTTTAAATCCTTCACTACTGACATATGCAACACCCAGTTCTCTCAGATTTCCCGCCAGGTCTCAAATCGCGTCATGTGACAACAAGGCCTCATTCGCTATGGTCATGTGACTGTGGCCATATTGACACAGTGCTCGACACTCTGCTCACGACACTTCCGTGTTATATTGCTTGAATCAGTGTCGAGTGGGTGGTGTCGAGCATAACATCACTCCATATGCACAGAAAAAAGACCTACAGCATGATAGAGCCCCAATTTACAACAGATTTCAGCTAATCCATACACCAAGGAGCATTTATTGCTCACAGAGAAATACAAACATGGAGCTGTATTTCTCATAGAAATACAACCGGAGTAGTGGTCTAGTTGATAGAGCATCTGTCCCCCAACCAGGAGGTTGGGGGTTCAAGTCTGGGCCGGGCCATACCAAAGGCCATATAAAAATAGTACTTCCTGCCTTCTAGCTTAGTGCTCAGTGTAATAGAATGGGGGAAGGAGAAGTTGTTTGTGGCGGCACCTTCCATGGCAGCGACCCCTCTGATTCTACATGTGATTAACATTGTAGATAGGAGAAACATAATTTTGTTTTACTGTACATGATTGGCTGTATGGACTGAATGATAATAGAGATGGCTTCTTCTTCTTCTCTGTGATTAAACTTTAAGCCTGGTGTGTTTATAGTTAGGATCAGGTTAAAAATGGATTCTTAATAGTATCTGTGAAACTTCTTTTTTACACAATAGATGCAGCCTTATATAGAAAAATAATCATTAAAATTATAATCAAGGAGGACCCCTACCTTTACTAAATGAACAAATCAGTGTGTAGCTGCCGAAGTTTCAAATCCAGTTTTGTGCTGCTGCGCAAATGATGTAATGTGATGTCTGCTGCAGCCAACATCACATCATTTCACTATTTTTTCTTGCTTGTAATGCTTTTGTAAAAATTACTAGTGCATACCCGTGCATGCCCATAGAAACCCGTGCATGCCTGTAGAGGGGATGCATTGGAACAGAATTCTTGCCAGTTACAGGACAGTTGAGGAAGCTCAAGCTACCCACCAAGATGTTGGTGCAGTTCTACACAGCCATCATCGAGTCCGTTCTCACCACCTCCATAACCGTGTGGTACGCAGGAGCCACTGCCAGGGACAGACTAAGGCTGCAGCGCGTCGTGCGCACTGCTGAGAAGGTGATCGGCTGCAAGCTCCCATCTCTCCAGGATCTGTACATCTCCAGGACCCGGAGGCATGCTGGCCGGATCATAGCCAATCCTTCACACCCTGGTCACATACTGTTTGCCCCTCTCCCCTCAGGTAGAAGACTTCGGTCCATTCAGACTAAAACCTCCCGTCACATGAACAACTTCTTCCCCTCTGCCATCAGACTGCTGAACACTAAGTAACTTATTGACTCTCGTGCACTATGTACAGCAGCTCAACCAGACTCATGTCAATCATCACTGTTTTCTTTTTGCATTACCGACTGCACTATGTGGTTCTCCACAATATCTGCTGCTCGCTAATATATTTAAAACTGCTGACTAGTATTACTCATTCTTATTCTACACTTTATTGCATGTATAGTTTATTTCTTTTATTTTATCATGTTTAATGTTGCAGCATTGCACCGAGACAAATTCCTAGTTTGTGTACTACATGAACAATGGCAATAAATCTGATTCTGATTCTGACAGTTGGTATAGCAACACAGCACTAAAGTGGCAATCACATGTGATGGCTTTTGTATGCAGCAAAACATAAAAATCACACAAAATATGCCCTGCCATCTGGAGCTGTTTGCCCCTGCTTGTTACTTCTTCTCCTGCCTGTCACTGTTCTGTGTTATGTTGCTTACCTGTGTCTATATACAGTATGTCTTGTAGGGAGTCATGTCCTCTGTCTATGTGCCGTCATATAGACATCATCTGGTAGGTCTTCTTCTTCTTTGTTTAGACCACTGAAGGGTCTCCTCCTGTCTCAGATGGCTGTGTTGTTCACAGTCATGCCTGCGGCATACTGGTGGAACCTGAGGTGTTTCATGTTCATGGCATCCTTTCTGACATGCAGCAGTTCTCCGCATTCTATTGCTTTCCATCTGGTGGATCTTCTTCTTCGTTCAGACCACTGGTTGAGGGATAGGTGTATCGTAATTCCAGTTCATGGGCACGATCCTGAAAAAGTGGCTTTCGACCCTGTTCAGGAAGGCCCGTGCATGCCCGTTGAAACCAAGAAACCGGAGCACCTGGAGAAAATCAGCGCTTTGCTTGGCATTTTACACATTTGTAGTGTAGAATGGCATTCGTCAAGGTTATACATTTGCTGTCATGTAGGCATGGCGAGTCGTCCTATGATGCCTGAGTTCATAGGACGCGCTATGATGATGATGAGGCAGAGATCATAGGCCGTCCTATGATGTCCTAGAAATGTGCTTTAAAGTCTGTCGTACACTATGCTGGTGAAGGGTGTCCTCCTGTCTCAGACGGGTGCGATGTACTGCTGGAACCTCAGGTGTTTCATCTTCATGGCATCTTTTCTGATGTGCAGTCAGTTGTTGTCATTCTGTTGCTCTCCATCTGGTGGGTCTTCTTCGGTGAGACCACTGGTTGAGGGATAGGTGCGTCGTAATTCCAATTCATGGACAGGATCATGAAAATAGATCTGAGCAAAAAGAGGCTTTCCGGCATGGATTCACTGTATATGACATCATAAAGACATGAAGGCGGCCTTGATGTATATGACATCATAAAGACATGAAGGCAGGCTTGATGTACGGTGGGGCAAAAAAGTATTTAGTCAGCCACCAATTGTGCAAGTTCTCCCACTTAAAAGATGAGAGAGGTCTCCAATTTTCATCATAGGTATACCTCAACTATGAGAGACAAAATGAGAAAAAAAAATAATCCAGAAAATCACATTGAAGGATTTTTAATGAATTAATTGGTAAATTCCTCAGTAAAATAAGTATTTGGTCACCTACAAACAAACAAGATTTCTGGCTCTCACAGACCTGTAACTTCTTCTTTAAGAGGCTCCTCTGTCCTCCACTCGTTACCTGTATTAATGGCACCTGTTTGAACTCGTTATCAGTATAAAAGACACCTGTCCACAACCTCAAACAGTCAGACTCCAAACTTCACTATGGCCAAGACCAAAGAGCTGTCAACGGACACCAGAAACAAAATTGTAGACCTGCACCAGGCTGGGAAGACTGAATCTGCAATAAGTAAGCAGCTTGGTGTGAAGAAATCAGCTGTGGTAGCAATTATTAGAAAATGGAAGACATACAAGACCACTGATAATCTCCCTCGATCTGGGGCTCCACGCAAGATCTCACCCCGTGGGGTCAAAATGATCATGAGAACGGTGAGCAAAAATCCCAGAACCACATGGGGGGACCTAGTGAATGACCTGTAGAGAGCTGGGACCAAAGTAACAAAGGCTACCATCAGTAACACACTACGCCGCCAGGGACTCAAATCCTGCAGTGCCAGACGTGTCCCCCTGCTTAAGCCAGTACATGTCCAGGCCCGTCTGAAGTTTGCTAGAGAGCATTTGGATGATCCAGAAGAGGATTGGGAGAATGTCATATGGTCAGATGAAACCAAAATAGAACTTTTTGGTAAAAACTCAACTTGTCGTGTTTGGGGGAGAAAGAACACCATACCTACTGTGAAGCATGGGGGGGAAACATCATACTTTGGGGTTGTTTTTCTGCAAAGGGACCAGGACGACTGATCCGTGTAAAGGAAAGAATGAATGGGGCCATGTATCATGAGATTTTGAGTGAAAACCTCCTTCCACCAGCAAGGGCATTGAAGATGAAACGTGGCTGGGTCTTTCAGCATGACAATGATCCCAAACACACCGCCCGGGCAACGAAGGAGTGGCTTCGTAAGAAGCATTTCAAGGTCCTGGAGTGGCCTAGCCAGTCTCCAGATCTCAACCCCACAGAAAATCTTTGGAGGGAGTTGAAAGTCTGTGTTGCCCAGCGACAGCCCCAAAACATCACTGCTCTAGAGGAGATCTGCATGGAGGAATGGGCCAAAATACCAGCAACAGTGTGTGAAAACCTTGTGAAAACTTACAGAAAATGTTTGACCTCTGTCATTGCCAACAAAGGGTATATAACAAAGTATTGAGATGAACTTTTGTTATTGACCAAATACTTATTTTACCGAGGAATTTACCAATTAATTCATTAAAAATCCTTCAATGTGATTTTCTGGATTTTTTTTTTTGCTCATTTTGTCTCTCATAGTTGAGGTATACCTATGATGAAAATTGGAGACCTCTCTCATCTTTTAAGTGGGAGAACTTGCACAATTGGTGGCTGACTAAATACTTTTTTACCCCACTGTATATGACATCATAAAGACACATTTGTCTATGTGCAGTCATATAGGCATCATAAGTCATCCTATGATGCCTGAGTTCATGGCCTATATGACATCATAAAGACACATTTGTCTATGTGTCCTGTGATGCCTGAATTCATAGGACGTCCTATGATCTGCCTTAAATCATAGGACGTCTTATGATGTTCAGGCAGAGATCATAGGCCGTCCTATGATGTTGATGTCCTGTGAAGCGTGACAGACACACAGACAGATTTCTTGCTTTTATAGAGTGAAGAGTGATAGGGTGATGATTATAGAGTGAAGAGTGATGACTGAGGACTCATCAAATATTCAAGCCAGCTGTCAGATTTTTTTATTGCCTGCAATTGTACAGGTTATTTAATTCAACTTTATTTGTATAGCACCAAATCACAGCAAAAGTCATCTCAGTGCACCATTTATTTATTTATTACTCTCTCATTTTTTCAGCTTAAAGAAAATGAATATAAATATTTATTGAAGATGGAATCTGGCATTTATAATTATAACAGGGATGGCAATTTTCCGCAGATCCGCCGATTTCCGCAGATTTATTTTCAAATTGATCATTTCTGTGAATCGTCTAAATCCATTGAGAAAATTTTAGGGGGGGTAAGGTACCTTATTGTTACCGATTTTAGCGAAAATCAACACAATTACATAAGCGCTCAGCGCTTCCCCGGGTCAAGTCTCCCGCGATAACCCGGATGTTTTGTACTCAAGCTACTGCTGTATTGTAAACAGCCCTGCGATTGGATAGTTGCAAACGATTGGACCAATCAAATGGCTCGTTGTATGCTTTGTCAAAAATTCATGGCGGCGTGTTCTCAGGGATGTGATTTGTCCGCTAATTCGCCGAATTCCGCTTTTTTTTTTTATCTTCCAGGAAGATAAAGTACGTTAAGTACGTTAGCGGCTTGTGGTCCACGAACGCAGTGAAGGTGCACCCTTTCAGCCAGAACTGGAAGTGGCGTATGGCCAGGTGGAGAGCCAGTAACTCTCTGTCGATCACCCTGTATTTACGCTCACTGTCTTGCAAAGACCTGCTAAAAAAGGTGAGCGGCTGCCAAGAACCGGCAACGCATTGCTCCACGACGGCCGCTATGCCCATGTCCGAGGCGTCGGTAGTGAGCGCTATCCGAGCCGCCGGGTCTGGGTGCGCCAGTAGTGCAGCGTTCGCCAGAGTTGTTTTAACCTCAGAACGCCTGCTCCCGCTCAGGAGTCCAGTCGACTCTGTCCGCCCGTTTCCGTTTCTTGAGTGCGACGTACAACGGCTGTATGAGCTGGGTGGCGCGGGGGAGGAAACGGTTATAAAAGTTAACCATCCCCAAAAACTCCTGCAGTGCCCTGACATTGATGTTGAGGAGAAAAAAATAGCAAAACAATTTAGTTAATTACTTTTATGATTCCAAACAGTTTGAAATTGACTGTGTGAATGCTGAAATTACAAAAAGTAATGGTATGAATGAATTTTATTTCTGTTATGGAATAGATAAAATTAACTGATTTTGATTTGATCAAGTGTTAAAGCATGTGATGGATAATGCTTGTTGGAATATTTTAGGAATGCTATCTTCTTGGAACATAAGTCAATATTATACAGTAATAAGTGTCATTCAGCTGTTTGTTTTATGTCATTTAAGCACAGTTCTGGTACTTAAAAATCATAAAAACCCAGGAGCTTCGGAGGGCTTCACCCCCTGATAAATTTTCAGATAATTTCCCCAACCCCAAATCACATCTGTGGTTCATGTTGGAATTCTGAGCTTTCAGTATCGTTTTCAGCGGAATTATGAGATTTTTATCGAAGGATCAGGAGTCATCAGTGCTAGAAATAGACAAAAGTGTCAAAAATAAGTTCCGATGGAATTGGCTTGAGAGAAAAGTGACGGTAAAGGTGAAAATTGGCTCAAAGTTCGACGAGGTAACAGAAACACTCGGACAGTTTCTGAAGAAACCAGAAAAGGAGATGAAGTTCAAAGTTCAGAGACTGACACAGCTTGCTGCCAAAAGGAAGAAAGTTTCACATTAGAAGTGACTTGGTGACCAGTGTAAATAGTGTAATAAACTCTTATAGAACTGTTAAATATGTTGGACTAAAGACAGTGAGACAGCATTGAAGAAAAAGTAAGTTAACTTTTCATTAAATTTAATAATTTATCTAAGTCTAGTATTTCATTTTTTTTTTTTTATCATTTTTTTCAGTCTAAATTACTTCTGTTTTACTGAAAACCTCTCAGCTTCAGGGGGGCTGCGCCCCCCCGGCCCCCCCATGAGTCAATCGACCAAATTAGATTTCAGCTGAAATCAGAATTTCCTGTTGCCATCCCTGTTATAATCCAAAGTCCCTAGTAAAGCTTCTACTTGTCATCCATTAGTTCCAACAGCAGGTGTCACACCTTTGGTGGATCCGTGCACATGTGTGGTTGCTTTTGTGATGTGTCATGTGTACACAGACGTTTCTCTCTGGGTCTAAACGAAAACGTTGTTGTGTGCACAAGGTCCTAGTCTCCAGAGTGGAAGGGTGTTGCTGGCACCTTTTCCCATTGCCGTGTGCTTGGAGATGCCCAAAAAGGTGACGTTAAAGCTCCAGTTTATAATAGTTTTCAGCCATTCGCCACACAAAAATACCCATGTCTTAGGTTGATGTGTTTATAGTTAGGATTAGGTTACAAATGATGACAATAGATGCAGCTTTATGAATAAAAAGTAATCATAAAATGTAGTATAACATCTGAAGATTTACAGACCAAAATACCTCCCAAAAATGATGCTTACCTTTGCTGAATAATGGAAAAAAGTCCACTATAGAGCAGCCAACAAAAAGAAAAACATTTTACATCCAGCTTCCGACATCGTCATCTTTTTTTAAGTTACACAATAGTGAATTTTTGCCAATAGCCGATAGTTTAAAACTAGTTTTTGCCAATATATACACATATTTTTCCCCACCTATTTACATCTCCTTTCTTACAGTGATGATTAACTGGCATATAAAGACATATTCCCCAAGGAAAATAAGACAACTAAAGATGCAAAGGATTCAAAGATTTTTATTTGTCAATACTTCTATATGTACAGGACATACAGGAGAAATTAAATTCTGTTTCTCTCTCTCTCTTAGTGGTGTGCGCAATATTTAAGAAAAAAAGGAATAAGGATAAAAAACATCAACAGGAGGTTGGGCCTCTGCCCACTGTGGCCCATCTTGTGGGCACAATGGGCTGTGGTGAGTGAAGGGTCGTGGGTTCGATCCCTGGACTGGCAGGATTAGATCTGGGTGGGACAGATAACATAGCAGTGTTTGCCCCACCCTCTTTAACCCCACTGTGGTGCCCTTAAGCAAGGCCCTTAACCAGTGGAGCTGCTCAGTGGCCACAGGTCAGTCTGTGGTTGTACTGGGCAGCTTCCTGGTGTGAATGTGCGAGTGAACAGTGCATCATTGAAAAAGAGAGGTTGCCTCTTAATGGCACTACCATGTATAAATAAAGGTTAAATAAAAAATCAAAACAGTCTATGTACAGTAATGCTACCCGTAGTGCAAATAAAGATAAAAGATAAAACCTAGCATCCTATATACAATCCTATATAGAGTTTTTAACCTCTTTGACTAGTCTTTAACTTTTTAATATGACCCTTTTCTCTTATCTCTTTCTTATGTCCTAATTGATGGAGCCTTGAGTACTTTTATCATGTTTATAGTCAGCTTCATGTGTGCCTGTGTTTGTGTTTATGTTGAATGTAATTGTGGTTTGTAAATATGGATGTCACCTGACTGCAAAACAAATCTACCTACGGGTACAAATAAAGTAACCTGAACCTGAACCTACAGAAGAAGTGGAGCCGTAATACCCCTAATTGCAAGTTCACTGCGGTAGTGTAGGTGCAGACGGTGACAGATTGGACTGCACATGATCAATATTTCAATAACAGACAGACAGCAGCAGGTATGGCATTTGTGCAGCTGGTTGCAATAAGGTACAGGGACATAAAGCAGCATATGTATTACATTACTGTTGGTGTGCCAAGTCTTTCTGTGCAAACAGCTGAGGTAGTTATTGTGTGGGTGAGTGTGCTATGGTCCAGGGGTGGGGGGCAGCGTTCAGGGTCCTGATGGCCTGGTGAACAAAGCTGTTTAGGAGTCTTGTGGAGTGGGCCCGGAGGCTCTGGTACCTTTTTTCTGAGGGCAGATGGCTGAAGAGGGAGTGTGAGGGGTGAGAGATGTCACCTACAACATTGATGGCTCGGCGGGTGTGGTAGATGTCCAAGAAGGGGGGACAGAGATGCACCGATGATCTTGCTGGCAGCTTTCACTGTGCATTGTAATGTCTTATGGCAGGAGGCAGTGCACCACACTGTGATACAGCTGGTGAGGATGCGCTCAATGGTGCCCCGGTAGAATGTGCACATGATGGGGAGCGGCATTTGTGCTCTCCTCAGTTTACGGAGGAAATGGAGGCGAATTTGAACCTTCTTAAGATAAGATAAGATAAGCCTTTATTAGTCCCACAATGGGGAAATTCCAGGATTGCAACAGCACAGGGATAGCAACACTCAGAGCAGTAATTAAGAAGATAAGAAAAATAAGAGCAGTGAATATACATATGCACACATAAATATGTAAATATATATACACAGTGCGGAGTATTGTAGCTAGATGGAATAAACAGCATAACTGTCTACTTAGTTATCCAACATAGTATGAATATGTACCCATACATATTGTCACCCTCCGTAGCGACTGATATTGTCCTAGTTGTATACTGGAGGGGACCATTTGTGTAAGTCTATTGCGTCTTTTGCATTCAATACTATTAGGTCGTCATGTTTTTTTGCTATCTCTGCGAGCAGCCCTGCTTAGGTTATACAGTCTGACAGCCATAGGTAGGAAAGACCTGCAAAACCTCTCGGTTGCGCACCTAGGATGATGCAGTCTACTGCTAAATGAGCTCCTCAGTGCGTTCAGTATGTCCTGCGTAGGGTGGGACTCGGACTCCAGCAGAGATGACAGTTTAGCCACCATCCTTCTCTCTCCTATCTCCTCCACTGGGTCAAGGCGTTGCCCCAGGACAAAGCTAGCTTTCTTGATCAGTTTGTTCAGTCTCTTCCTACCGGCTGCTGTAATGCCACTGCCCCAGCAGACCACTCCAAAAGTGATGGCTGATGCCACCACCATGTCGTAGAATGTCTTCAGCAGTGCCCCTTGTACACCAAAAGACCTGAGCCTCCTCAGTAGGAACAGCCTGCGCTGTCCCTTTTTGTAGAGTGCGTCAGTATTGTGTGACCAGTCTAGTTTATTGTTCAGATGAACACCCAGGTACTTGTAGGATGTCACCATCTCAATGTCTGTTCCCTGTATGTTTACTGGTGCTGTGAGGGGTTGTCCTTGCCTGCGGCAGTCCACCACCAGCTCCTTAGTTTTCCTCGCGTTGATCTGGAGGCAGTTCCGATGGCACCAGTCCACGAAGTCCTGGATAAGTCCTCTGTACTCAGCTTCATCTCCGTTGGAGATGAGGCCGACGATCGCAGAGTTGTCAGAGAACTTATGTAGATGGCAGTGTGTTGTGTTGTGAGAGAAGTCCGCAGTATAAAGGGTGAACAGGAAGGGAGCCAAAACCATTCCCTGGGGCGCCCCCATCCTACCGATGATCGTGTCGGACACACAATCCCGGGTTCTCACAAACTGTGGCCGGTTAGTGAGATAGTCCAGGATCCATGATGACAGGTGCTGGTCCACCCCTGCGCACAGCAGCTTGTCCTTCAGGATCATCGGTTGGATGGTGTTGAAAGCACTGGAGAAGTCAAAGAACATGATCCTCACCACATTCCCGGGCTTCTCCAGGTGGGACAGAGAACGGTGAAGGAGGAAGATCACTGCATCCTCCACCCCAATGCCATGCTGGTAGGCGAACTGGAGTGGATCCATCGCTGGTCCCACCAGGGGGCGGAGGTGAGCAAGGAGCAGTCTCTCCAGGGTCTTCATCATGTGAGACGTCAGGGCCACTGGTCTGTAGCTGTTCAGGTCTTTGGGGTGAGAAGTCTTTTTGGTACAGGTACCACACAAGATGTTTTCCACAACTGTGGTACCCTCCCCAGCTTCAGGCTCAGGTTGAAGATGTACTCCACAGTCCCACACAGCTGGTCTGCACAGGACTTGAGGAGCTTCGCATTGATGCCGTCCGGTCCCGAGGCCTTCCTCGCCTTGATCTTCCTCATCTCCGTCCTCACCTGGGTCTTGGTGAGGGTCAGGTTGGGGGGCTGTGTGCTGGGAGTGGGGGGGTGTTGGTGGAGTGGGGTGTAGACAGCAGGTCTCGATGACTTTAGAGGCAGCAGTGGTTGTTGTGCAGTCGGGGGGGAGGGCGGTTGGTCAACCCTATTAAAAAACAGGTTCAGTCAACCCTATTAAAAAACAGGTTCAGATTGTTCGCCCCTTCCGTGGCCTGGGAGGAGGTATTCTGGAGCCCAGAGATGGTTTTAAGGTTTCTTCAGACCCTGCCGATGTCGCTCTGTCACAGCTTGTCCTCCATCTTCTTCCTGAAGCTGTCCTTGCCTTCTCTGATCTTCCTCCTCAGCTCCCTCTGTAGAGACTTCAGCATCTCCCTGTTCCCTGACCTGAAGATCCTCTTCTTCTCTCTCAGAAGTGTTTTTATCTCAGGGTTGATCCAGGGTTTGTTGTTCGAGCAACACCGTATGGTCTTGGTGGGTACAGTGTTGTCCACACAGAAGCTGATGTAGTCCGTGATGGTGTGAGTGAGGCCATCGATGTCCTCACCATGTGGATCGCAGAGCTGCTCCCAGGCAATGGTTTCAGAACAGTCCTTTAGAGCGTCCATTGCCTCCTCAGACCATAACTTCACTGTGCGCATGACCGGAGGTTGTCTGTGTACTAGGGGTTTGTACACTGGCAGGAGATGAACCAAGTTGTGATCCGATCTCCCGAGTGGGGGGAGTGGTGATGAGGTGTACGCCTCCTTAGTATTTGCATAGAATAAGTCCAGTGTTTTATTGTCTCTAGTGTGGCATGTGACATACTGGGTGAACATGGGTAGAATGGGGGACAGTGAAATATGGTTGAAATCGCCTGAGATGTGGAGAAGAGCATCTGGGTGTTCTGTCAGCAGCCTTCCAGTTACTGAGTGAATGACGTCACGCGCTGTCCCAGCGTTCGCTTTCGGATTTGCATAAATAACAATGCAGATCACGTGTGAATATTCCCTCGGGAGATAGGTAGGCCGCATGCTAACAGCTAGCAACTCAATGTCTTTGTTGCAGTGTTGTTGTTTAACCGTGATATGTCCCAGTCTGCACCAGCTGTTATTGACATACATTATCACTCCCCCGCCCCTTGCCTTCCCACTGTCTGGTGTCCGGTTTGCCTGTATTGCGTGGAAACCCTCCAGTTCGATGTTAGCATCTGTTGCTAGTTCTGTTAGCCACGTCTCAGTAAACAACATCAAACTGCTCTCTCTGAAGACGCTCTCGTAGCGGGAGATAGCCACTAGCTCGTCAGTCTTATTGAGTAGTGATCGTACATTCCCCATAATAACGGATGGGAGGACGGGTCTGTACCTTATATTCCTCACCCGCCATCTTACTCCAGCTCGACATCCACGCCGTTTCCGTCTTATTTCTCCCGGTATGTCGAGTTTTTGCGTTAGCATCGTGGGCCGGTTAAGTGCTAACAGCTGGTCTCTATTGTACTGCTTCCTGCAAGAAACAGTGGCTCCGTCCGCTGGCTCAGGAGACATTTGGGTGATCTACGTGTCTGTGATGGAATAAAGGTGTCACTGGATCAGAAAGATTAGCAAGAGAGCCAGATAGTAAATAGAAA
Organism: Pholidichthys leucotaenia; assembly: GCA_020510985.1. Lineage (NCBI taxonomy): Eukaryota > Metazoa > Chordata > Actinopteri > Cichliformes > Pholidichthyidae > Pholidichthys > Pholidichthys leucotaenia. The sequence continues at coordinate 135,635,108 of CM035841.1, read as the reverse complement.
TAGGAAGAAATTGAGCCGCTGTTGCAAAAAGGCAGCCTACTCGTGTGGCGCCGGATGTGGTGCTGTTGATGTTGATGTGGTGGTGTTGGACCAGGAGAGGAACCAAGAACTTGGTGCTGGTCACCCTCTCCACAGCTGCTTCATCGATGATCAGTGGGGATGCCATGCGTGTCCTCTCCTAAAGTCGACCACAATCTCCTTGGTTTTTCCCATGTTCAGGAAGAGATTATTGTCAACTGGATCAGTTGGCTCACCTCATTTCTGTAGTTGGCCTCTTTATTGTTAGGGATGGGACCCACCACCGTCGTGTCGTATGCAAACTTGATGATGTGGTTGGTGCTGTAGGCTGGTACGCAGTCATGGGTCAGCAGGGTGAAGAGCAGCGGTCTGAGCACACACCCTTGTGTGGCCCCTGTGCTCAGTGTGGTGTGGTCTTGGAGGTGTTGCTGCCGACCTACACATTCTATGGCCTCCCTGTGAGAAAGTCCAGCACCCAGTTACAGAGCGAGGTTTTGAGTCCCAGGTATCTGAGTGTTTGTATTAGGTGCTGGGGGATGATTGTATTGAATGCTGAAGTGAAGTCCAAGAACAGCATTCGCACGTAGGAGTTCTTTGAGTCCAGGTGGGTGAGGGCTGGATGGAGAGCAGCAGCGATGCCATCTTTTGTGGATCTGTTTGACCTGTATGCAAACTGAGATGGGTCGAGGGAGGGTGGACATGATATTAACTTAATATCAACTTAACTTGATATCAGCTTAATATGAAAATAAATATGTGTTATGTATTTTCATACAAATGTGCGAGGAGAGGGAGGCTGTGTATCACTTTATAATGTTAGAATATACGCAGTCCGGTGTGTTATCTTCTCATGTTGCGCATTTAGGCCACCACTACCACTAGAGTGGTGGCTGAGTGGTAGAGCATCCGCCCCACAGCCGGGAGGTCGTGGGTTCAAGCCCTGGCCAGGTCATACCAAAGTCCATATAAAAATGGTACTTCCCACCTTCTAGCTTGGTGCTCAGTATAATAGAATGGGGGAAGGAAAAGTTGTCTGTGGTGGCGCCTTGCATGGCAGCGGCCTCTCTGATTCTAGATGTGTAACATTGTAGATTGGAGAAAGGCAATTTTCGTTCTACTGTTCATGATTGGCCGTATGGCTTGAATGACAATAGGCTTCTTCTTCTTTTCTTTTTAATATGTTGGTCAAAACCAGGACTGCTGCTTGTCAGTGGCTGCTAGCACATAGCCGAATGCTAAATTAGCGTTAGTTACCACAGCAACAGAAAACTCCCATGGTAGACAGAAACTGCCAGCTGCTCCAGGTCCTGTGAGCAGTACTTATCAATGACCACAGAGTTTGTAAACAGTCCCTTATTCACAAAATACAAATTCTGCTCCCACAGGTCTTACAAGATTGTCCTGTGCTTCGGTGTAGTTAGCAGCACACTAGCTCAACCAGGGTGTCTATGATCTTGGGGTGTATCCAGCTTGATGATGATCATTACAGAGCTGTCTGTTCTGGTGGGTCAGGTTATATATCCAGTTTTTGTTTGTCAATCTCATTTCCAAGCGACCGGCCATTTGCGACAAAATGGCTAGGCAGTGTTGATCTGTTTGGAGCCTTCTTAGCCGAGCCAAGTAGTCAGACTGGCTACCTCACTTCTGTTTACATTATCACTTCCATCACCTGTACCGTAATGGGAACTTGGCATATTCTCTGAATTAATACATCTTTTTTGTCTTAAATTTTCAACTTTCTTCATGCAGATTTGTAAATTGTTTCTAACAAATTTGTGTGTTTAACTCTAAATTTGATTCCTTTTTTGCCCCTCAAACTTTTGCAAAGTTAAACTTGTTTGTGCACTTTATTGTCTTGTCCCTCCAGACTTTTCATAGCAACCTGACTGTAAGGAGGACGAATTTCTGGCTGAGTAGCACCTCTGGAACCAGGAGAAGAATTCTGTTCTGGACCAGGACCAACCAGAACTTCCTCAGATGAAAGGGGAACAGGAGGAACTCTGCAACAGTCAGGAGGGTGAACAGCTGGTAGTGAAGCTGGAGCCCGATACAGTCATGGTCACCCTTTTTTCTGAGGAAAACCATCAGAGTGAAGCAGAACCAAACAGTGAGCAGCTCCTCTCTCACAACTCTGCTGGAACTGCGATCCAAGATGAGGAAGGAAGTAGGCATGTAGACTCGGGATCAACTAAAGAAGAAGAAGCACCCAAACCAAAGAAGAGGCGACTGAAACCAAGAAGTGACAGTAACAGTGATGATGACTCCCTGGCCTCAAAGACTCTCTATGAGAATAAAGCAGGTAAAAAGTTAGAAAATATCAAGGTTGAGTCTCTGAGAAACTGTCCTAAAATACTATAATAATACTGAAGTAGTAATTACAGTAAGTACGTAAATCTGACCCACTGGTCTCACTGGGAAATCGGTTTGTCTTTTGACAAATGCATTGTGGTTACAGTCATTAAAAGGTTAAAGTAAAATTTATAATGATCCAGTATGCATGTTGATTTTGTTATCAAATTTATGTAAAATAGATTTGAAAAATGTTACAATGTTAAAAAACCTAATCTGAATAGACGATGGCGATTTGATACATGCCTTCTAAAGGATGAAAAGTTTACTACTTGAGAGATGATTTTAAAATATTTTTTGCTATCAACTCTCAATCTACTAATGACTCATCTTTATTATGGGAAACCTCTAAAGTCTATATCAGAGGCCTAATCATAGCATATTTAGCCTCAAAAAAACCAAAGCAAAAAGAACAGCAATCTAAACTTGAAAAGGAACTGGAAGAAATTAAGAGGTTCATCATCATTATCATATCCTATATTATTGCAGAGAAAGTGTGCCACACAAGCCGCATTAGATGCATTATTAACTCAAGCTAAGCGTGCTTTTTTTTTTTTTTTCAGAACAGAGGTTATATGAATTTGGAGACAAATCTAGTAAGTATTTGTCTCGTTTAACAAAAATCAGAACAAATTCCCAACTGATTCCTTCAGTTGTAGATCTAAATGGCACTTGTTATTTTGGTAACAAAAATATTAATAATACCTTTAGGCAGTTTTATATTCAGCTATATACAGCAGACCAGACAGCAGGGGCCTCATATAAGATGGACTCTTTCTTAGACAGCCTAGCGCTTCCTACTATTTCTGATACTCAGAGACATGATTTAAATTCTCCCATCTCTAGAGAAGAGGTTATATTAGCGATTAACAGTTTACAATCAGGTAAAGCACCGGGGCCAGATGGCATGGGCAGCGAATTTTACAAAGAATTTCAGGATATACTTGTGGATCCATTTTTGGAGATGATAGAACACTCCTTTACCTCTGAGAGTTTACCTCAGTCATTAAAGAAGAAGCTGACATCTCTCTAATTCTTAAAAAAGGCAAGTGTCCTGAAGATTGCTCAGGATATAGACCTATTGCTCTTTTAAATCAAGATGTTAAACTGTTATCTAAGATCCTGGCTCTGCGATTAGAGAAGGTTTTGCCTCTTATCATTAAGGAGGACCAGACAGGTTTTATTAAAGGCAGAAGCTGTAGTCACAACATTAGGAGGCTTTTAAATATTGTTCACTTCTGTCAATCGCAAGAAAACGACACTGTAATCATCTCATTGGATGCAGAGGAAGCCTTCGACCGAGTTGAGTGGCCTTATCTATTTAAAGTATTACAAAAATTTAATCTGGGGGATAATTTTATCAAATGGATCAAACTTTTGTATAATAAACCCTTAGTATCAGTCATAACAAATGGTTACAGATCGGATAATTTCCCAATTTATCGCTCAACACGTCAAGGCTGCCCCTTAAGTCCTGCTCTTTTTGCCCTTGTGGTAGAACCTTTAGCTGAAGCCATCAGACAGGATCCAGCTGTCAGGGGTATAGATGTAGGGGAGACGCAGCATAAAATTTCCCTTTATGCGGATGACATTTTGTTGTATGTAGCAGAGCCGGCTACCTCTGTTCCGCGACTGGTTGATATCATTAATTATTTTGGGTCTTTTTCTGGTTATAAAATTAATTTCTCTAAATCTTTAGCTATGCCCATGGGAAGCCTCAGAAATGGAATGAACTCCCTTATATCATTTCCATTTTGCTGGTCTATGTCAGGTTTTGTGTACTTGGGTATTCAGATTACTCCTATGTTCCATCAGATGTTTAAAGCCAATTTTAACCCTCTCCTAGACACTATAAAGAAGGATTTAAACAGGTGGTGTTCACTTCCCTTATCATTACTCGGCAGAGTGTCTGTTATCAAAATGAATATCCTGCCTAGGTTATTGTACCCCCTACAGATGGTTCCAATATTTATAACTAATAAGGTTTTGAAGTTATTGAATGGTTGGTTGAGTGATTTTATTTGGAGCAAAAGGAAGCCAAGATTAAAAATGGTAAAACTACAACTTCCAAGTTCAATGGGAGGTTTGGATGTCCCTGACATTAAATGGTACCAAATAGCATCTCAACTAAGGTTTATAGCAGAATGGGTTAAGGATGATCCTACTTCTGTTTGGTTGGGCCTTGAAAAGTCACAGGTCTCCTGTTCACTGTTGGGTCTTTTGTCTTGTAAGAATTTAAAGTCAGTTAGAAATCTCTGTGATAATAACCCCATAATTTGCAATACTTTAAAGGCCTGGTTTATGACACGAAAGCTTGAAGGAAGATCAGATGTAACTACTTTATTAATTCCTATTCAAGGCAATCCGGACTTTGTTCCTGGTATGATGGACAGTGGTTATAATATATGGACAGTTAAAGGGTTAAAGAAAATCTATGACCTTTTTGATGGTGCATTGTAATCATTTGAACAGCTTCAGGAGAAATTTGGTCTTTCTAAACAGAATTTTTTTAGATACCTTCAGATCCGAGATTTCATAACTAGAAAGACCACATTCAATGTAAATGCCACAGTGTCTGCAGTTGAGCGGTTACTTCTTTTAGGCCCAACCAAAAAATTTATAACTCGCTGTTATAGTGCCTTAAGTCAGTCAGATGTGATGTGTATGTCAATTATGCAGGATCTTAAACAGAAATGGCAAAGTGAACTTGGTGTAAATATTTGTGAGGATTCATGGGATGCAATCTGGGAGTGTGCTAATAAGATTTCAATATGCAATCGTGCAAGATTATTGCAATACAAAATTTTACATCGCTTACAAATCTCTCCCAGTAAAAGATCCAACATGAATCCCCAGCTTTCACCCATGTGTTTGAAATGTAAAATTTCAGCTGGTACCTATACTCATTGTGTTTGGTCTTGTCCTAAAATCCAAGCATACTGGCTAGACGCTGTACAAGACATGAGTCAAATATTTGGTGTGAATGTAGACATGGATCCTCGCTCTCTGCTACTGGGACACCCAAACCAGGACTTACTTTTTGGAAGCTCTGCAAGACTGTACAATATCCTTGCATACACGGCAAGAAGGAATATTTTTTTTGTCATGGATATGTGACAAACCACCAACTAAAACAAACTGGCATAAAATCATCATGGAGTGTTTCCCTTTGGAATATTTAACATGTTTACTTCACTCAACAAAGAGATATTTTATGAAAATATGGACCCCATATCTCAAATTCTCTAACCTTACGGTGGCCTCGATTCTTGGGAGCGTTAACTTGGATTAAATATGACCCTTTTTTAATTTTTTGACCTGGTTTGTGGTGCTATGATGGTTACGCTCCTCTGTACAAATGTACAAGTGCTGGTTTATGTGTGTACATGTATGAATTTCTAGCTAAAAAAAACAAAACAAAAAAAACTAATCTGGATACATTAACATAATGGCATTTTTTTGTTCTGTTTGAATTTAGCAGTAAGAAATTAAAGGTCAGCCAGGTTCTAAAGGAACCTTGCTTGCCTTGTCATTTTAAATAACATACTTTTTTCAGTCATTTTTAACTGCATAATCCTTTTAGGGTCGCGGAGGGCACCAGAGCATCTGTGGGTGAGAGCTAGGGTACACTCTGGACAGATTGCTAGTTGATGCCAATTAGCCTAATGTGCACATCTTTAGACTGTAGGAGAAAACCAGAGGACCCCGCAAAAACCCACACAGACACATGGAGAGCATGCATGGAGAGTGTTCTGACGTACTGCATTGCTACATGGTACTCCAGCTGCAGTATGTCAGACAAAAAAGCCCCGCAGAGGATAGTCAAGGGGGCGGAGAGGGTAATTGGAGTCTCCCTCCCCTCTGTCCAAGAACTTTTTCAGAACCGTTGTAGGAGCAGGGCACTGAACATTGTCAAGGACCGTTCTCACCCTCTGCATAAACACTTTGAACTTCTTCCATCTGGTAAACGATTCCGGAGTATCAGAGGCAGAACCACCAGACTGATCAACAGCTTCCTCCCACAAGCTGTCAGGATGCTGAACAGCTGACCTGGAATCTCACATACACACTACTGCACCTATGGACATTTTGTATATTATAGTTAGTTATTCGTTTTCCCCAAGTATGTCTCAGGGATGTGTGAATGGATGGGGGGGTGGGAGCTATGTGGGAGTGTGTCTTAATCATGCTGCTTCTTATATGGATGCCGAGAGAAACGCAATTTCATTTTGCCTGCACTACAGTTGTATGTACAGCAATATGACAATAAAGTTTGATTTGATTTGATTTGAAACTCCACACAGAAGGGTCACTGTTGGCCAAGGTTGTAATCAAACCGACGACCTTCTTACTGTGCTGCCACAGTGCTAACCACTGTTCCACTGAGCTGCCCAAATAACATATTTGTCAAACATAAAATTTTAATACTTAGATTTTAGAAGCACGGGATGAAATCCTGTGTCTGTCACACACCCCGGTTCTGTGCAATTGGCTCATCCACAACTTTGTGATACATGGCAATATTGTGTTATGAGGAATTTTGTTCAGGGGGTTGAATAATTTTGAGACTGCAATAGTCATTGAAAGTAGGATGTGGTATTGAATTTAGATAAAATCTTTGTAATATTTTAACTATTTAAACTGTTCTTATGTAATTTGTTGATTGCAAACACCTGAAAAATTGAAAATTTTACCAACAAACCTAAAATGCAATGGGGGTTGAATCATTTTGATTGCAACTCTAATGTACTGTGCGCAGTGCCCTTATTTCATGACGTTTTTGTGTATGATATATTTTTATGCCTCCGTGAAACAGAGAGGCATACAGTAATCAGTTAATGCGTCTGTCTCCGTGTGTGTGTCCATCTGTCTGCCTCTGCTTCAGCTCGCCCAGTCAAAATTAAGTGGAACTAAAGGCTTGCATCATTGTATCACCATATTTTCTCAATTTTTAATTTGCTAGAATTCTGAGATAAGGCTTTGTTTTCGAAATAAACAAAAATTTAATTCATCTTTAACGTCAATGAAGCCAGGGGGAAAGGTATTGCAATAACTATGCCGGGCCACTAGAGGCAGCAGTGTGACTTTTTTACAGCACAACACAACACTATTTTTTTATAGCACGTGTAGCTGAACTGTTATAAAAAATAGCAGTTACTGGAAAAAAAACATATTCAGCAACTACACCATTTATTCATCACATCGATTGTTTTCACACTGGTTTTGCTGTTTAGATTTGCAGAGGAAGGACAAAGTAAAACTCGTTAAAAACTTGCTAAAAACTCCGTCCCAACATTCCTCGCTCGCAAGTGGTTGCAGTGAACTGCGCATGCACCCGGAAACTCCCGCCACAGGGAACTACTGAGCAGTCCGCCAATACTGGGTGAACAAATGTCCGTCTGTTTGCCTGTCTGTTTTCTTCCTCTGCCACTAAATGGCAAAAGCTCCTGTTTGTCTTGATTGTCTTCTCCATCACTTCCACCAGTTAGTGCTCTTCTTTTGTGTTTGGATTGCAGCTGTTCAAATTAGTTTGGCTCTTGGCTGCCGCCAACAGTATGGGCATGTAAACTGACAATTATTTTCACTGTGCATGCGTGTACTCCAAAACTGCTAGATGGATTTGGATGAAATTTTTACCACAGGTGGTCCTTGGGCTAGAGAGGGACCCGTAACATTTTGGTGATGATCTGAGAACGCATACCTCCACCAAGGCTCTTTATCTTCTCACAGTGTGTTAGCAAGAATATTCCAAAACTGTGAGATGGATTTGGATGAAATTTTTACTACAGGTGGTCCTTGGGCTAGAGAGGAACCCATAACATTTTGGTGATGATCCGAGAATGCATCCCTCTGCCAAGGCTCTGGCACCGAGGCATCAGCACCTTAGTGCTTTCATTTATTTAGTTTTCATCTTGTTTTCATCCTGAAAAAATGGTCATTAACAAATATCTCTCTTCTGACATTACATCTCTGACATGAAAGTGTTTCTCAGATACACTGAGCATATCATTTTTAAATAACTTGTTAAAGCTGGAACAGATTCATTAGTGCAGTCATTTTACAAGAAAGGGAAGGAACTCTTTGTCACCAGGCCATGACTTTTTTGGTCATGCAGTGCATTTATTTTTTGCAGTTTTATATGCCCTTCTCTAAAGACAGGATGCATTATGGTATGATGATGTCTGTCAGTCTATACAACTTGTCCGGCGAACTACTCCTATAGTTTTCAAGCTAGGACTTTATTTTGCACTGTATTTGTACATGTATTGAAGCTGTGCATATTGAAGGTGGTTAAATGATTTTCTGATATTTTCTCTAAATTTGTTCCACTTTGAGTTGTAGATTGTTTGCTTTGCTCAAAGTCATTGCAATTACATGGTTATTAATTTTATTACAGATCTACAATGTAATGAATTGTGACTTTGTAATTGATTTTCTGATTTGTTGGTGTGCTAGCTATGCACAAGTTGATAATGTCAATGGACAGGCATATAATGTACCATGTACGGTGCTCTTGTTCTAATACTGATATTGTTTGACATTGTGTGTTCTTGTCCCTCCAGATGCTCTACAGCTACATGTCTGTAAGGAGGAGGAGGTTCTCACAGTGCATCAGCTCTGTTACCATGAGAGGAACCCCAGTGTGGACCAGGAGGAACAAGATGTTGTACAGGTTAAAGAGGAAGAGGAAGAACTCTGTACCAGTCAGGAAGAAGAACATGTTGGACTGAAACAAGAGACCAATACCTTCATGGTGACTCCTACTAATGAGGACAATGACAACAGTGAAATTGAACAAAACGGTGAGCAACTCCTCTCTCACAACTCTCCTGAGACTGAGGGCCAAGACCAGGGAGCAGGTAAGAATGGAAATCGAGGATCAAGTGAACATGAAGAGCCAAAGAAGAGACATCACAGAAACAGAAGTGACCATAAAGACTGCAAGAATGCATCCCAAAAGAAAAAATATCACACAGTGGATAAGCCACATGTTTGCAACACATGTGGAAAAAGATTCAGAAAGAGGAAAGATTTATCAGTTCATGAGAGAATTCACACTGGTGAGAAGCCGTTTTCTTGTGAAATATGTGGTCTAAGATTTAATCACCGTGCTAATCTTAAACAGCATATGAGAATTCACACTGGTGAGAAGCAGTTTTCTTGTGAAACATGTGGGCAAAGGTTTAGTCGGCATAGTACTTTGAAAGCTCACATGAGAGTTCACACTGGTGAGAAGCCGTTTTCTTGTGAAACCTGTGGGCAAAGATTTAGTCATCGTGCTAATCTGAAGCAGCATGTGAGAATTCACTTAGGTGAGAAGCCATTTTCTTGTGAAACATGTGGGCAAAGGTTTATTCAACATGTTCATCTGAAGCGACATATGAGAATTCATACGGGTGAGAAGCCGTTTTCTTGTGAAACATGTGGACAGAGTTTCAATCAACATGGTAATTTGAAAAAACATTTGCGAATTCACACAGGTGAGAAGCCATATTCTTGTAAAATTTGTGGGAAATGCTTCACTCATTACTCTAGTGTGAATTACCATGTGAGAACTCACAGCTGATACTCTGTAGTTCAGTAACATTGGTAGCTTTTTTAATTTCCAGGTTCAAGCCTGTTTTGTGAGTGAAAAGTCCAGTAAATTGTTGAGGCTGTATTGTAATAATTGTAATATAAATCAGTTTGGCAAAAATAACCGCTATCAGATTATCTACATAACAATCTGCTTGGCCCCTCAGACGTCTAATCTTTAATGGGCTGAATGTGGCTGTAGTGGATTTTATTTTAAGAGATGGTTATGTTCTTGTTAAATATTTGTTTCCATGGAGGAAAACGGGGGTAGTGAGATAAGTGTGAATCATTGTGACTGCTCCTCTCTTTGTCCTTAAGCGTAAACACAAGATCAGATTACTGTCTGCATCCTCTAACAATTAAGTAGTGTGTTGTAAAGTAACTCTGAACTGTAGAATGGAATTTATGTGACCATGAGTTGTTTTTTTGTTTTGTTTGTTTTTGAGGACTGAAGACCACTTGGGACTGCTTTAAGGGAAAAAAAAAAACAATTATGGAAGCAAACTTGCTGCCAATTATTTAATAATAGCAGTTAAGCCTCTTCTGGGCTCTGTTCCAGAATGCAGATTCAGTTACTTACCTGGGAAAGTTGATGTGCGTTCAGTGCGATTACATGCTAAGTCAATGTAAACATGCGAATAGACGCAAATTCTCATCTGAGCGAGTTGCAAAGGAGCAGTGTTGCCCTTATAACTTCTGCAGCTGCTTTCTTCTGCTCTGGAAATCCCAAAAATATTAATGTTCAGGTTTACATCATCTTCCAGCAGGGCACACACCTGGGGAAAATGTCACTGCCTCCTCCTGAAACTGCACCTGGATGACTGTTGTTTACACTGCTAGCCCTTGTTAGCACGTCCATAGCAGGTGTATGTGGGTTCATAAACAGCAGACATTACGTTTCAGCTCCAGAGTGCACAGCCCATCTGTCTGCAGGTGAGTGGCAGTCTCATTTTCAGACTAGTTTACTCTCCAGTGGTGATACTTTTACTCCAGTGACATCAGAATCTCAAGGCTGATTACTAGTTATCACTGCCATATCCCTCAGATGTGAAAGCACATATATTTGCATGTTTACATTTAGTTAACATGTATTTGTGCTGCGCAAAAAATTTCCTTTGCGTTTGGTATGAATGCACTGTCAGAGTTTTGAGTTCCAAAAACTCTGTTTGTAACCATGGTTACGAAGGCTGTGAACATAACCTGCTACTGACAAGGTTATGTTCAGGTTATATTTGGGGGAGAGGTATTTTTAGAGTAATTAAACTTAAGAGGAGCAAAATCCAAAAATACAACTGTGATGGCAGAGAATCAGATTAATCACTCACATCCACATTAAACACAATCACTAATTTGTCTGTGTCTTTATTTCCTGAACAAACACCATTTGCCTTCTCTTTACATGCAGACATTCCATCTCCAAATCTGCAGATGCATCTCAATAAATTATAATATCAAAAGATTGATTTATTTCAGTAATTCAATAAGTGAAACTCTTATTAAAGGTTCATTACACACAGAGTGATGTATTTTAACCATTTATTTTTTTATTTTTTTATTTTAATGATTATGGCTTACAAATAATGAAAACCCAAAATTCAGTTTCTCAAAAAATTAGAATATTACATAAGATCAATTAAAAGATTTTTAATAGAAGTGTTGGCCAACTGAAAAGTATGTCCATGTACACGCTCAGTATTTGGTTGGGGCTCCTTTTGCATGAGTTAATACTGCATCAAAGTAGTGTGGCATGGAGGCGATCAACCTGTGGCACTACTGAGTTGTTATGGAAGCCCAGGTTGCTTTGATAGTGGCCTTCAGCTCATCTGCATTGTTGGCTCTGGTGTCTCTCATCTTCCTCTTGACAATATCCCATAGACAGACCTAAATTCCATAGATTATGGGGTTTAGGTCAGGAGAGTTCGCTGGACCCCCTGGTGGCCTGTTTTGGCCCACAGGCCATAGGTTTGACACCCCTGGACCAACCCATTAAAATACATATTTAGAGGGTAAACGATAACTTCTTGCTCTAAAAAAATAATCCTGTTTCACCACAGAAGTAGGGGCTGGTGTGTGTGTGTGTGTGTGTGTGTGTGTGTGTGTGTGTGTGTGTGTGTGTGTGTGGCGGGGGGAGATAAATCTACCACCGTTGGGACAACTGAGATCAGGGGCAGTTCTCATGGTAATCTGATCGTTGAGAGCGGGGACAAGTGTGTTTTGTTGGCTGCTGTCTGTTGCCGTTTCTCCAGACTGGCTTCAAAATGAGCTTGCCGTGGGCTGACTGGCTCCACTCCGTACTCTGTACAGGAGAAGCTGCCACCAGGCTGAACAGGGGCAGGATGGGGTGGGGGGGTGGGGGGGCCACCCGTGGAGTAGACCGGCCACGGCTTCTCCACGGTGACAGTGGACTAATGATCACACACTGTGCAGCTAGTGCTTATAAGAGTTGTAGTTTCATATTCTCATATTGCAATAGGTTTATTATTTTAGATGTTGTTTGAGAAAACTACAACTTGCCAAAGTGGCTAGTGGGAGTGGCTGTCTTATGGGCCACTGTTGAAACCCACCGGCCATTGGTTGGTGTTAATGTAAAGTCCTACTAATCAGTATTATGAAAGGAGAGAAATAACTAATGAAAATGTTTTCAAACATTTTGAGTTTATATTATTTAAATTATTTTGATTTATTATAAATCGTTTTATTATTATTACTGCTTGTAAAAAAAATGCTGCATGTATGAGTCCCTGGTTGATATAAAAACGGAAGTTACTGATTGATGATTTTTGACTTCATGTTCTCTCCTAAATAATAAAACTAATGTCAGCTGGTAGCTATGGCAACGTGAGACACAGGTTGTGACATCATTGTGGCGCAGGCGTATCTTGACTCAAGATGGCGGCGGTAACAGTGGGCCTTTAATGGCGCTAGCGGAGAGTTTTGGAAAACAGTTAAAGACTTTTCTTTGTTACCAACAAATGTAAGGAATATTTGTAAGGCGACAGCTAAGCTTACCTGGAGGAGGTTTTGGCTCCGTTTCTGGATTCAAAAGACTTTTCTTCGTCACCGCTGCTGCCCCCAAATAAACATCCACACAATAGGTATGTGGGACTATAATGGTCTGAATGAGACTTTAGAAAACTCTGATTATGAATCGCTGGACCGAAAATCTATTCACTACTACAGGTGGATCACGCCTGTCACTCCCTGAGACTTTGCCAAAAACTAACAATTGCGGTTTTACAATAAGAAGGTTCCAAATTTACAAGTAGGTAGAATTTCGAAATTTACAGGGGAATGGTCCAGCGGGTATATGGGGGTGTATTTTGTGTTTTAGCATCAAAAAAAATAAACATTAAAATTAAGTGACTTCCAGTGCACGTTAAGATGGGAGTAGTCGCTTTTTCTCCCACTCCCACGGCCGCCATCATCTAATTATTTCTACCCCTTGCTACAACCCGTCTTATTTACACGGTCGAACTGACAACATTTCAATGTAAGCAAGTCTAAAAAACAAACGAGAAGAACAAAAAAAAGACCTTGCGACCACCAATTCCATTATAGCCACGCTAGCAGCTAGGCTAACAACACAGGGCATCTTTGCTGGCAGAGTTTAACCTACAGTCTGAGGTTAATAGCACGACTTCCAGACTCGGAGCAAAGCTGGACAATATTCTTACTGTGGGTGTTTATATATTTACATATTTATTCCATCTAGCTACAATGCTCTGCACTGTGTGTTCATATATTCATATATTTATTCCATCCAGCTACAATGCTCTGCACTGTGTGTCTGTGTGTGTGTGTGTATATATATATTTTATAGTAATATGTACATATGTATATTAGCTGCTCTTGCTTGCTTGTTTTTTCTTGCCTTCTGATTGTTGCTCTGAGTGTTGCTATCCCTGTGCTGTTGCAATCCTGGAATTTCCCCGTTGTGGGACTAATAAAGGCTTATCTTATCTTATCTTATCTTATTCAGGCCACAGTTTGAGACCACCAGCGTCCGGCCCTCAGTTAACACAACTACTCAGAGCTGCAGGTCACGATAACGATTGTGGCTGAAGGAGGATCTGGTCAAGTGGACCCCTGACCAAGTGAGCACTCCAAGTGGACCCCAGGATCCAGTCTGTACAGGTACAAGTACATTTTCAATCCAGTGATTTATACAGCCCTGACAAACAGCAGCGGTGGTAAAGAAACAGCAAAATTAAACACGAAAAAGGAGAACAGTTGGAAAGACTTTCCTGGTCACCAAGAAGTGTAAAAGAATGTCTACATACATATAAAAATATAACTAAAAGCTGACCCGGAGGTTTTGTCTCCGTTTCTGCATTCAAAAGACTTTTCTTCTCCACTGCAGCTGGTCTGCGCCAGATGAAAATCCACAGAATAGCTATGTGGAACAATAGTGTTCTGAATGAGGTTTTAAGAAATTATGAATCACTTTATAAATCACTGGATTGAAAATGCACTTGTATATTTACAGACTGGATCCTGGGGTCCACTTGAGGTGCTCACTTGGTCAGGGGTTCACTTGACCTGTATTTGCTGAAGGTAATGCTAAGTGTTCCAGTTGAGGACAGAAGTATGACCTCCCCCCCAATGCACATTTCATTTTTATTTTGTGAAATCAATTCCTCCTACACTTTTGTTCCAGTTGTTTTGAAACTTGGTACCAGGGTTTTGTGTACACTGATGATACGCATAATTTGACTCCAATCGGATGATTTTTCAGGAGTTGTAACCCCGACTTATGATCTCCTATTTCACCTCAGTTAATAAACAGTAACTGTCTTGTGAAATCAACTCCGACAGTTTTGTTCCAAATGTTTTGAAACATGATGCCAGGGTTTGATGTACACTGATGATGTGCATATTGCAATTTGATTCTGATCGGATGATCTTGAGGTCAAGGTCAGAGGTCAGAGTTCCCTAAATGTTGTAAATGTAATAACTACTGAAAGAAACGGTGTAGGCTTTTCATATCAATCCAGTAGTTGTCTCTAATACACATCTTGGACAATTTACATCCTGACCTGACTATGGTGGTGTGTGGGAATTTGGCCCTTGGGGCTTGGCTTAGCCGACACCAGGAAGGTGACATGGTGATGTCAGGCAGGCTACGGCCAGTGTGTCTATTGGGCCTGTTTCTCAATAAAGGTCAATCCGTTGCTCGACACAACATGGCTCACGTGTTGCCTTATTAAGACATAGCATTTGGCAACGTCGGATCAAACCATGGGGGCATGCGCAAGACCACCTCCTCTGTTCTTGGAGTCTCCGGGTGTGCCAGCTACACCGTGGCACCGCTGATTGGAAGCGTTCATTGACTACATCGCCGCGGTTGGCTTGGGCGGTGCCAATGGAAGAACATGCTAAGCCACTGACTCGGTAAAGAAGGACAACGTGTGCTTCGCGTGCTGGGTAGCACAGGCTCTTTGGATGAGTGCTTGGGCAGGATGGATGAATTTTTTGTTGAACAGTGTAACATCACGGCTCGAAGATAGAGATTCTTCGACCGCTGTCAGCAAGTGGGTGAATCCACTCAGCACTTTCTTATGGAGTTCCGCAGTCTAGCGAGCATGTGTGCCTTTGGGCCTGTTGAAGAGGAGCTAATTCGAAATAAGCTAACACATAGCACAAGCAACAAGTGGCTAAAGGAGAAGCTATTGCTAATTAGATTCAAGTTTCAAAGGCTTTATTATCATGTGCACAGTTAAGAAATGCTACATTTCCTGAGCAATGAAATTCTTACTTTGCTGTCCGAACGAATGCCAAGGTAATAGGTACAGAAACAACAGTTCTAACTAGAAAAGCACTCGGAGAGCGCAGACCTCCGCCAAGCGCCACAGTTCCCCCCATACAGTGTTTGTGTGTACGTTTTCAGATTCCTTGACCATGAAAACATATGACTAGCAGTTGGATTGACAATGATAGGATTAGTGGTTCAGTAGTTATTCACGAAAATGACATTTTCCGTAATGGCGGCCACAGTGCCCCCCATACAGTGTTTGTGTGTACGTTTTCAGATTCCTTGACCACGAAAACATGACTAGCAATTGGATTGACAATGATAGGATTAGTGGTTCAGTAGTTATTCACGAAAATGGCATTTTCCGTAATGGCGGCCACAGTTCCCCCCATACAGTGTTTGTGTGTACGTTTTCAGATTCCTTGACCATGAAAACATATGACTAGCAATTGGATTGACAATGATAGGATAAGTGGTTCAGTGGTTATTCACGAAAATGACATTTTCCGTAATGGCGGTTTTCTTGTGGACGGTGATCCGGATCACCACGAAAATGTAATCATCTGTAGGATACCCCATTTCTGACAATCTGTGAAAATTTCATGAAAATCCGTCCATAAGTTTTTGAGTTATCTTGCTAACAATCAAACAAACAAACAGACAGACAAACAAACAGACAGACAAACCAACGCTGATGATCACATAACCTCCTTGGCGGAGGTAATAAGGTAATGACGCATTAACAAAGTAACTCAATCCTAATACTAATGGATGCTAATAACACATCTATTAGTAAAGTACTAAAGATAATTTCTCATTGAGCCAAGTAATGCTGATGACTAGCCAAATTGAGTCCACTACCCAGCTAGGCTTGCAAGTACTAGCTAAGGAAAATCTAGACGCCCATGCTCCCTCTCCATGTCAGGCCGCTAGCAACTCGGCTAATTCCTCAGGGCGGACCCCCAAAAAGGCGGTGGACCGTGGTACGGGCAGGAGTGGGAACTCGGGGACTGTATGGCGACTGTGGCTCCCCTCGTCACCTGGCTAGGGTTTGCATCAACGCTAGCAAGCTGATGGACTCGGGGCCCAGGGTCATAGCGTCAGTGTGTGTAGCAGGTGCCAAGAGGTGGCTGCTAAAGTGGTATGTTTTGCAGCTTGACGGCGTTGATGTGCCGCTAATGGTGCATTCAGGTGCTGGTAAATAGATACTGAGCATGTCCACGGTAAGAAGACTTTTCCCAAAGAAACCTATTAAGGTGGGTGCTGTGAAAATGTTTGGCTACGGGCACGCTAAGGTTGGCATGGTGGGCACGGCCAGTTTCTCGGTAGTGTGTGGGTCAAAGACTATTCCTGTGGCACACATATTTTGGATGCTTAGACTGCATATGTATAGCACAGTGATTGAGATGCTTAAGACTGCATATGTATTTTGTAACCTCACGTCTTGGAAGGAACAATAAGTCTGGACCTCCTGGGGATAACACTAGGAGGTGGAGGTACCTTTCTGTTTGAGAGATGGTTGGAGATGTGAGATGATTAATAAACCTGAATTGAGAAATAAATTCAGCCTCTTCATTTCATGCTCTCCACATTGGTGACCTTAAGACGTACAATGACCAGAGACAATTCCCCCAATCCAGACTCGCCAGGGACCACTGGAGCAAGCGCGGTCTCAGTCAAGCTACCAGAATTCTGGCAGGACGACCCAGACTCGTGGTTCCTCCTGGCTGAAGCCCAGTTCGCGCTCGGGGGAATAACAGCAGATGACACAAAATTCTACCACGTCATCGCCAAACTCGACAACTGCACAGCTCGACACGTGCGGAGCCTGGTGCAGCACCCGCCCGCTGGCGACAAATACAGCAGGTTGAAAGCTGCCCTCATCCAGCGTTTCACGCCCTCAGCTGAAGAGAGAGCTAGGAGGCTCCTAGCTCTGCACGACTTGGGAAGACGCACGCCTGTCGACCTGATGGAAGACATGCTGCAGCTGAGAGGCTCAGACACCGACGATTTCCTCTTCACGCATATCTTCCTGAGAACCCTACCATCGCAGACGAGGGCGACCCTGGCAGGCACTCATTTTGTGGCCCAGCGGGACTTCCGCGCGCTGGCCCTGGAGGCGCAGCGGATCCTCAACTCCAGCGAGGAGCACACGGCCACCGCAGCAGCGGCAGATCTCGGTGCGGCGACCGGGAGCAGCGGTGGGCCAGAGGCGACGGAGGCGATCCCACCAACAATGGCGGCAGCGAAGTCCCGACACAGCGGAGGAGACGACTTCTGTTTTTACCATCGTCGTTTCGCAGAGAGGGCGCGCAAGTGTGTACCGCCGTGCCTGTTCAAGAGCTCGGGAAACGCCAGGACCGGGAGTCGTTAGCAGCGGCGGCCCTCGGCGAACGGAACAAGCTGCTCTACCTGACGGATGCGCGCTCTGGGAGAAACTTCCTCGTGGACATGGGCGCCCAAGTGAGTTTCATCACCCCAACCTATGCTGACCGGCTGGCAGGCCCCCGTGGTGACGGAGCAACAGCGGCGAACGGCTCGAGCATTAAGACCTTCAGTGAAAGGACTCTGCTTCTGTCCTTGCACGGCCGCACATATGAATGGACTTTTATTATAGCGGCGGTGAATTTCAACATGTTAGGTGCTGATTTTCTGTGCTCACATGGGTTGTTAGTTGATCTTTCCAATAGACGCCTCGTTAATGCACCCTCCTTTTACTCCATTCCTTGTGCAGCTCGAGTGTCCCCGCCACCAGCACAGACCAACGTCGCCACAGCAGGGGGTAAGTTTCACACACTCCTCACTCAGTTTCCAGCACTCAGTTCCCACTTTTTCGGCAACAGTTGTGAAACACGGGGTGGAGCACTTTATCACTACTACTGCCCCCCCGTCTTTGCGAAAGCTCGGCGCTTGGATGCAGCTAAACTGTCCATAGCGCGCAAGGAGTTCGCCAACCTGGAAAGGTTGGGCATCATCCGCCGTTCAAAGAGCCCATGGGCCTCCCCACTGCATATGGTCCCTAATGCTGACGGCTCGTGGAGACCTTGCGGTGATTTCCGCAGGTTAAACAATGCCACAGCGCATGACCGCTACCCAATCCCACATATTCAGGATTTTTCGGTGCATCTGGCGGGGGCGCGCATTTTTTCTAAAATAGACTTGGTCCGCGGTTATCATCAAGTCCCAGTGCGCGCTGAGGATATTCCCAAAACAGCGGTGATAACTCCGTTTGGACTTTTCGAGTTTTTACGCATGCTGTTTGGGCTTAAAGGCGCCGCGCAAACCTTCCAGTGCATGATGGATGCGGTGTTGCGCGATCTCCCTTTTGTGTTCGTCTACCTGGACGACATTTTGGTAGCCAGCGTGTCCGAAGTAGAACACGAAAAACACCTCACGGAAGTTTTCCAGAGGTTGGGAGAGCACGGGTTAATAATCAACCCAGCTAAGTGCCAGTTCGGGGTGGCGCAGATCGACTTTTTGGGGCACCGCGGCTCCCCAGAGGGGGCAGTTCCACTACCGGACAAAGTGCGCGCAGTGGCAGATTTTCCCCAGCCACAAACGGTCAAAGCACTACAGGATTTTTTGGGAATGGTGAATTTTTATAACCGTTTCCTCCCCCACGCAGCGCAGCTCATGCAACCATTATATGCCGCGCTTAAAAAGCAAAAACCCTCCAATGCAATCGAGTGGTCCCCGGAGCGGGAGCACGCATTTGCGGAGGTAAAAAAAGCCCTTGCAGACGCTGCGTTGTTGGCTTATCCAGACCCAACGGCCCGCATAGCACTCACCACTGATGCGTCAGATTTGGCCATAGGGGTGGTAGTGGAGCAGCACGTTGCCGGGGTTTGGCAGCCGCTGGCCTTTTTCAGCAGGTCCTTGCGCGAGGCCGAGCGAAAATACAGTGCGTTTGACAGGGAGCTGTTAGCGCTCCACTTAGCCATTCGCCACTTCCAATTCTGGCTAGAAGGTCGGCGTTTCACCGCGTTTGTCGACCACAAACCGCTCACTTTTGCGATGACCAAAATTTCGGAACCATGGTCGGGCCGGCAGCAGAGGCAGCTGGCCGCAATTTCGGAGTTTACTACTGATATTCGACACGTAGCGAGTAAACTCAATGTAGTGGCAGACTGCCTCTCTCGCGCGGTAACCGCACCAGTCCATGCAGAGGTAGATTATACTACCGCAGCCGCAGAGCAAAATAACAGCGCGGAAGCGCACGCGGCCCCAGTTCACGTGGGGATAGATTATGCAGCCATGGCAGCGGATCAGGGTAGCGATGCGGACGTATGCGCGCTCCAGTCTGGACCAACAGGGTTAAGGCTGGAGAACAGGAAGCTGCAAAATGATATGCCCCCCCTAATCTGCGATGTCTCTACTGGACGACCGCGTCCAGTAGTGCCGGCCGCATGGCGCCGCCGCGTTTTTGACTCGATTCACTCCCTGGCGCACCTAGGGGTGCGCGCGTCTGTGAAAATGGTAGCAGAAAAGTTTGTTTGGCCGAGCCTGCGCAAGCACGTTAAACAGTGGGCACGAGCCTGTATGGCTTGCCAGCGGGCCAAAATACACAAGCACACAAAAGCCCCCTTAGAGCCGTTTCACATCCCGGCCAAGAGGTTTGATCATGTGCATGTTGACCTCGTAGGCCCCCTACCGTCGTCGCAGGGGTACACACATCTTTTGACAATGGTGGACCGAACCACGTGTTGGCCGGAAGTGGTCCCACTGGCATCAACCACAGCTGCAGAGGTGGCCCGCGCGTTTTTAACAGCTTGGATAGCGCGTTTCGGGGTTCCGTCGGATATTATGTCCGACAGGGGACCTCAATTTGTGTCTGAGCTTTGGTCAGCGATGGCCCACAGCTTAGGTGTGACAATTCACCGCACTGCCGCTTACCACCCCCAGGCTAATGGTTTATGCAAGCGTTTTCATAGATCATTGAAGGCAGCCCTCAGAGCGTCGCTTACGGATGCAAATTGGGTAAACAGACTACCATGAGTTTTATTAGGGTTGCGTTCTGCGCCTAAAGAGGACTT
Source organism: Pholidichthys leucotaenia (assembly GCA_020510985.1). Lineage (NCBI taxonomy): Eukaryota > Metazoa > Chordata > Actinopteri > Cichliformes > Pholidichthyidae > Pholidichthys > Pholidichthys leucotaenia. The sequence continues at coordinate 135,614,381 of CM035841.1, read as the reverse complement.
AAATGCCTCCCCAGCGGAGTTGGTTTTTGCGCAGCCTCTCCGGCTGCCAGGAGAGTTTCTGCCAGATAATCCGGCGCCAGGGCGTCCCCCTGCTCAGTGGTCACTGAACGACACGGGAGCGGACATGCTTCCGGGCCCCGTTCATCACACTTTTCCGTGTGTTTTTGTGCCCAAATCTTTAAAAAATGCCGAGTTTGTTTTTGTCAGGCACAAGGCTCAACGCCCAGCCCTGCGTCCACCTTACGATGGTCCATATAGAGTGCTGGAAACAGGTGATAAACATTTTGTGCTAGATTTGGGGGACAGGACGGAAACAATTAGTATAGACAGACTAAAACCTGCTTTTGTGATGCCCGACGAGACTGTGTGAGTAGCGAGGGCTCCTCGACGTGGCAGACCCCCCAGGGAGCATGCCCCAGAGCCCCCGCAGGGATCAACTAACAGTTCTCATCCTCAGATAGCAGATTCACTGCAAGATGGCGCCGCAGGAGCTGCGAAGCCCGCCTACAGCAAGCTTGGAGGACGGTTGAAGCCCAGACAGCATATGGACTGATGTCGTGGTTTTATCATATTGTGTGGACTATGTTGTATTGTTTCATCTTCGACGTTTGGGGGGGGTGTATGTGGCACACATACTGTATTTTGGATGCTTAGACTGCATATGTATAGCACAGTGACTGAGATGCTTAAGACTGCATATGTATTTTGTAACCTCACGTCTTAGAAGGAACAATAAGTCTGGACCTCCTGGGGATAACACTAGGAGGTGGAGGTACCTTTCTGTTTGAGAGATGGTTGGAGATGTGAGATGATTAATAAACCTGAATTGAGAAATAAATTCAGCCTCTTCATTTCACGCTCTCCACAATTCCCGCATTTACCTTCCAGGTTTCGTGCCAGGGGGGTGACTTGTTGAGAATTGACTTATTGGGAGAGTTGGGGTTCTCCATCACGGACCCAGTGGGCACGACATTGTTGACTTTGTCTCCCGGGTGGCATGTTCGCTGACCAGTGTTGTTTGCGGGCCTGGGGTGTGTGAAGACTTTCAACCACTGCCCACTCATTGACCCGGGTGTGATGCCCAAAATCCAACCGTTACGGCGGCTTCCCCTTGCCCTGCGGGACGACATTATGGCAGAACTGATTAAATTGCTTAAGGCCAGCATTATCGACAAAGTGGATGCCTCGCCATGGATCTCAAAACATCGTGGTGGCCAATAAGAAGATGGGCGGCATCCGACCGTGCATCACCCTCAGGATGGTTAATAAAGCTATCATCCCGGACAAGTACCCACTGCCCACGATGGAGGAACTCACTGCAATGTTCAGCAGCTCTACAGTGTTTTTGAAACTGAACCTCCGCCAAGGTTATCTGTAAGTGCCCCTCCACCCAGCCAGCCACGACCTGACAGTGTTCGTGACCCACATGGGCTTTTCAGGTACACCCGCATGCCTTTTGGCCTGAGTTCGGCACCAAGCTGTTTTCAAAAAATTATGTCTACGATCCTTGCCGGCCTCAGGGGTGTGGTGGTGTACCTGGATGACATTGTGGTCCACGGTGCATCATGGGTGGCACATGATGAACGTTTGGAATGAGTAATAGAGGTGCTGCTGGAGCACGGGGTCACACTGAACGGGGAAAAGTGCATCTTCACAGCGGGTTCCATTGAGTTTGTTGGGTTCCAGCTATCGACTGACGGCCTGAGCCCCCTGCACTCGAACGTGGAGGCAGTCCTGCATCTCCCCGACCCCACGACACCTGCACAAATCTCCTCATTTCTGGGCATAGTGAACTTCTACGGGTATTTCATTCCCCATTATTCAGAGACTATTGAACCTCTCTGAGCTCTCCTGAAGCAGGACGCTCTGTGGCAATGGACTCTGGCCTGCTCAGCGGCGGTCGCTAAACTGAAGTCTCAACTCACCTCCCCGCCAGTGGTGGTGCACTTGGATCCCAAATGGCCCACTTTTGTGACTTGTGACACATCTCGTTCAGCAGTGGGGATGGCTATGTCTCAAGTGCAAAATGGCACGGAGTGCCCAGTGGCGTTCGTGTTGAGATCACTCACGCCAACTAAACAGAAGTATGCCATGGGTGAGAGAGAGGCGCTTGCATGTGTTTGGACATACAAACGGTGGCATAGCTACCTCTACAATGCTATTTTACCCAGCACATGGACCACCAGGCACTGACGGTGCTGCTGGAGATGACTGGTTCGGGACACAGGCCCCTGTGGATCCACAGGTGGACGGAATGGCTGCGGGCCTCCTACTTCGCTACTCAGTTCACCCCTGGCAAAGAAAATGTAGTGGCGGACCTCCTGTCCCGTGCCACAGTCAACACCGCACAACCAGACAACAACGATTCCTTGGAGGCGGACCTGATCAACATGTTGCACGGGCCCCTCCGGGACATGGTGTCACTCCAGGAACTCCAGGCGGAGTCGGAATGGGACTTGACATTGTCACAACTTAGCTCTTTCATCGGGGGGTGGCCCACAAAAATGCAGGGTGACCTGGCACCTTTTCACAGGTTTAGGGATGAACTGAGTTGCTGGAATGACTTGTGTGTGGCGAGAGGACACTGCACGTTGATTCCGGTGTCGCTGAGATCACGTGTCTTGGCTATGCTTCACGAGGGTCATCTAGGGGTGGTCAGGGTAAACAATGTTGGAGAGACTCGGTTTGGTGGCCCTGCATCGATAAGGACATTGAGACTATGGTTAAGAACTGTGTTCCGTGTTTGGAAAGTGGGAAGACCGGCATACCACCTCCCCCGCTTCTGCGACCGTTACAATACCCGGAGGGCCCTTGGAAGCACATCCAATTGGACATCTGCGGCAAACTGCACATGTCCCCCGCGAACAGCTGTTTTCTGCTGGTAGTCTACGATCTGTTTTTAAAATGGCAACAAGTGTTGTCCACTAACTCGGTCATGACGGACGTGGTCACCAGTTTCCTCTTGTTGCTGTTTGCCAGGTGGGGGTCCCAGATGCCATCACAACAGACAATGGCCCACAGTTCACCTTTGGGGGGTTTGAGGAGTTTTTGGGAGAAATGGGTGTGGAGCAAATTAGAACCACGTTTTATCACCCACAGGCCAATGGGGTGTAGAACGTTTCAATAAGACACTGAAAAATGGTCTGTGGGCCCATCTGGCAGACAGCTTCACATTCTCTTGATTCCTTTCAAAACACGCTTCTCCAGTACAGGGCGACGGCCCACACCACAACGGGGTGCTCTCCAGCAAACCTCATGCTGGGGCGCGAATTACATCTGCCTCTGGACCAGCTGTGGTCCCCGGCGACCTCCCCTCCGGCAGACGCAGATCCATCATGAGACTGGGCCGCTGCTCGACAGTGGAAAATGAAATGACGTTTCAACAGAAAGCACAGGGCGAGGGCTCATGGACTCGATGTGTCGGACTGGGTCAGGATAAAGCACCCCAACCGTACACATAAGCTGCAACCTTTCTGGATGGGACCACTGCAGATCGTGACGCGTCTGGGCCCGGACACGTTCAGGCTCTCAGACGGGTCATGGTGGCATTCCAGCCACCTCAGGAAGTCGCTGCCGGCCCAGGGTCTGGGAGCTGCAGCGGATGTGAATGATGAGGGTTGGGACTTGTCTGATGGGGGTGTTGGGGGCACTCAGGTGTGACTGACGGAGCCTGGAACAGGTCTTCTGCCTGTGAGGCACTTGGCTAGGATGCGTCAGAGGCCCAGACACCTCGATGACTTTGTGGTAGGCCTAGCTTTAGCTGAAGCATGTTGGTCATGGGCGGCAGAATAATCTGATTAAACACAGTGGGTACCCTGGCAGTCTGCCCAGGTGCCCATTTAGCTCACTAGGCTTATTAGTTAGTGTGTGTTAAAAAGAAGCTGTTTCAGAGTATTGATAAAATATCTGTTCTATGTTGAAACAGGGGTTTCCATCCATCCATCCATCTTCTACCGCTTTTCCGGAGGACTGGGTCATGGAGGCAGCATTTCAAGCAGAGAAGCCCAGACTTCCCTCTCCCCAGCCACCTGCTCCAGCTCTTCAGAGAGGATACCAAGGCGTTCCCAGACCAGCTGGGAGACATAGTCTCTCCAGCGAGTCCTTGGTCTGCCCCGGGGTCTCCTCCCAGAGGGACGTACCCAAAACACCTCAAGTGGGAGGCGTCCAGGAGGCATCCTAATCAGATGCCCAGACTACCTCAACTGGCTCCTTTCAATGTGGAGGAGCAGTGGTTCTACTCTGAGCCTCTCCCGGATAACCGAGCTCCTCACCCCATCTCTGAGGGTGAATCGAGCAATCCTACGGAGAAAGCTCATTTCAGCCGCTTGTATCAGCGATCTCGTTCTTTCGGTCATTACCCAAAGCTCATGACCATAGGTGAGAGTAGGAACGTAGATTGACTGGTAAATCGACAGCTTTGCCTTAGAACTCAGCTCCCTCTTCACCACAACAGACCGATACAACGTCCGTATCACTGCAGATGTTGCTGCAATCCGTCTGTCAATCTCTTGCTCCATTCTCCCCTCACTTGTGAATAAAACCCCAAGATACTTAAACTCCTCCACTTGGGGCAGGAACCTGTCCCCAACCCGGAGAGGACAATCCACCTTTTTCTGGCTGAGGACCATGAACTCGGACTTGGAGGTGCTGATTCTCATCCCAGCTGCTTCACACTCAGCGGCAAACCGTCCCAGCAAGAATTGTAGGTCATTGCTGGATGAAGCCAACAGGACAACATCATCTGCAAACAACAGAGATGAGATCCTGTGGTCACCAAGCATGACACCCTCCATTCTCTGGCTGCGCTTAGAAATCCTGGCCATAAAAATTGTGAACAGGATCGGTGACAAAGGGCAGCCCTGGTGGAGTCTAGCTCTCACTGGGAATGAGCCCGATCGAGTGTTGGCAATACGAACCAATCTCTCACTGCGGTCGTACAGAGACCGAATAGCTCATAACAACAAGCCCGATACTTCATACTCTCGAAGCACCCCCCCACAAAAAACCACGAGGGACGCAGTCGAATGCCTTCTCCAAGTCCACAAAACGCATGTAAACTGTTTGGGCAAACTCCTGCGAACCCTCGAGAATTCTCGAGAGGGTAAAGAGCTGATCCGGTGTGCCACGGCCAGGACGAAAACCACATTGCTCCTCCTGAATCCGAGGTTCGACCAACGGCTGGACTCTCCTCTCCAGTACCTTGGCATAGACCTTTTCAGGGAGGCTGAGGAGTGTGATCCCTCTAAAGTTGGAGCACACCCTCCGGTCCCCGTTTTTGAAGAGAGGAACCATCATCCCGGTTTGCCATGCCAAAGGCACTGCCACCGACCTCCACGCAATGTTGCAGAGGCGTGTCAACCATGACAGCCCTACAACATCCAGGGCCTTGAGGTACTCAGGGCGAATCTCGTCCACCCCCGGGCCCGGCCACCAAAGAGATTTTTAACCACCTTGGCGACCTCAGCCCCTGTGATAGGTGAGTCTTCCCCCTCATCCACAAGCCCTGCTTCCTCTGTGGAAGGCGTATCAGTCGGATTGAGGAGATCCTCAAAGTATTCCTTCCACCGCCCAACGATATCCCCAGTCGAAGTCAACAGCCCCCCATCCGCGCCATACACAGTGTGGGCAGGGAGCTGCTTCCCCCTCCTGAGCTGCCAGACAATTTGCCAGAATCTCTTCGAGGCTGACCGAAAGTCTTGTTCCATGGCCTCACCGAACTCCTCCCATACCCGAGTTTTTGCTTCAGCAACCACCCGAGCTGCACTCCGCTTGGCCTGTCAGTACACCTCAGCTGCTTCGGGAGTCCCACAAGCCAACCAAGCCTGATAGGACTCCTTCTTCAGCTTAATGGCCCCCCTCACCACAGGTGTCCTCCAAACCCTGTCTCTGAGGGTGAGTTCAGCAATCCTACGAAGAAAGCTCATTTCAGCCGCTTGTATCTGCGACCTTGTTCTTTCGGTCATTACCCAAAGCTCATGACCATAGGTGAGGGTAGGAACGTAGACTGACTGGTAAATTAACAGCTTTGCCTTAGAGCTTAGCTCTCTCTTCACCACAACAGACCAGTACAATGTCCGCATCATTGCAGATGCTGCTCCGATCCACCTGTCAGTCTCTTCTCCCCATTCTCCCCTCACTCGTGAATAAGACCCCAAGATACCTGAACTCCTCCACTTGGGGCAGGAGCTTGTCCCCAACCCGGAGAGGACAATCCACCTTTTTCCGGCTGAGGACCATGGACTCGGACTTGGAGGTACTGATTCTCATCCCAGCCGCTTCACTGTCATCGGCAAACCGTCCCAGTAAGACCTGTAGGTCATTGCTGGATGAAGCCAGCAGGACAACATCATCTGCAAACAACAGAGATGAGATCCTGTGGTCACCAAGCATGACACCCTCCATCCCCTGGCTGCGCTTAGAAATCCTGGCCATAAAAATTGTGAACAGGATTGGTGACAAAGGGTAGCCTTGGCGGAGTCCAACTCTCACTGGGAATGAGTCCGACTAAGTATTGGCAGTACGAACCAAAGTCTCACAACGGTTGTACAGAGACCGAATAGCTCATAACAACAAGCCCGATGCCCCATACTCCCGAAGCACCCCCCACAAAAAACCTTGAGAGACACGGTCGAATGCCTTCTCCAAGTCCACAAAACACATGTAAACTGGTTGGGCAAAGTCCCACGAACCCTCGAGGATTCTTGAGAGGGTAAAGAGCTGGTCCAATGTGTCACAGCCAGAATGAAAACCACATTGCTCCTCTTGAATCCATGGTTCAACCAACGGCCGGACTCTCCTCTTCAGTACCTTGGCATAGACCTTTCCAGGGAGGCTGAGGAGTGTGATCCCTCTAAAGTTGGAGCACACGGGGACAGATACGGGGGTTTTACTGCTAAATTTAAGGGGAGGGTTGTTTTGAATTATGTTCTTACTATTTTTTAAAGGGGGGGAAATGTTGTGTGGGGATTTGGCCCTTGGGGCTTTTCGTAGTCGATGGCAGGAAGGCGATGTGGTGACGTCAGGCGGGCGATGGCCAGTGTGTATATTGAGCCTGTTTATCATTAAAGGTCAGTTCGTTTCTCGACACAACATGGCTCATGTCTTGCATTATTAATACACAACATATGGGTTAGGCATCAAAAGGTAAAAGTTGATCAAAAGGTCTATTAATGCAGCATATCTGTGTGTGTGTGTGTGTGTGTGTGTGTGTGTGTGTGTGTGTGTGTGTGTGTTCCACGCATATCTCTTGAACCATTCGTCAGACTGACCTCAGATTTTATAAGTGCTTTGCTGATGTTACGAGGGTGTGCATTCCCAAGTATGGAGTCGCTCAGTCAAAATATGTATTTTTTTATCAGTAAAAGTTTTGCTACCACTCTGTCTCTCTTCATGCCCTGGCTTCAAGAAGTGTGGGTGGGGTTTCGCATTGACTCCGTACTGATTGGATAATACACGGCATCACGACCATGCTGATGGGATAATACACTGTACCCCGAACATGCTGATTGGATAATACACGGCATCATGGCCCATCAATCACCACAGTGTTCCCTGGACAAAACAAGAAAGTGAAGAATGACAAATTTGACTAGAAAAACATAATACTGAAGAGTCGATGCTTAAAAAAAATTGTATCATAAAGTTGCTGTGATTGCATAGGTCTAAAGGATAATTCATGCAGAAGGATAATATGTGCAGAACATGAGTTGTGCGGGCAGACTGGGCGGAGCGTCAGCGGGGACCGGATCTGACAAATCAACACAGAACATGCCAGGAGAAGCAGCGGCCAAACTGATGACGATTATATATATATATATATATATATATATATATATATATACGTATATATATATAAGGTATTTTCAATAAAGTGAAAAAAAGATAATGCATGAAGTGTGTATGCTTTTGCCCTGAGGCTGATTTATCATGGAAAACAGCTGAGCTCTGTGGTTCGAGCAATCAGCTGATTGGATCCACCTCCTCCGTTGTTTTGATATTTTGGCATATCTATCAGAACAGCACTGGACAGTTGGTGATACAGACTACAAAGGTAAAAAAAACATGGGGGGAAGGCCCTACAACCTTTGCTCCACAAATGCGGGACATATCGACCATATGCTGGATACGTCGGAAAATTTTCAGCATCGGGCACATATTTTTCCTAGTTTCTGAAATTTTTCACTGGGTCTGAGGTGTGTGCGAACAAAAAATGCATTTTGGTTAACGTTTAGAGGGTCAAAAATGCAATCATTTAGGCGGAATAATAATAATCTTTTTGCATCAATAAAAAAAACCAAACTGCTCACATTGTTAGTCTTTGCCAGTCACACCCTCAAGGTTCAAATCATTATTTGGCCTCAGTATCGCCCCAGCGTGACGATATAAGCACTGTCTCAATCTTAGCATTAAAGTTTTAAAAAACCTTTTAATAACAAAATATTGCTAAAGTATAAAATGATGTTGAAACAGAGATAGGCGCCGCCCCATACACCAATTGGTGTTCCACATGCTGTGGAAGGGAATTAACTAACTATAAAATGATGCACTACAATGGGTCTCAAATATTTGTAAACGTGTCCTGTTATAGTACTGCACTAGTTTATTGATGATACACAGAAATTCAATATTGCACTGAACTCCATCACTGAACAGTGATATAAACTAAAATAATTATGATGACTGAACAACTGACATTTCGCAAAGTGCAAGATACACTGTTAGCTTGAATATAAGTGATAAAAGATCACACAAATAAGTGATTTGACAACCAAATAAACAAGGGATTTGAAACGGTCGCTAATATTGGATGTCCCATTCATTTTCAATATTTAAGTATTCTGTAATTCATACTCACACAATCAAATAAATCTTAGTGCAATTTACTTTTTATATTTGTCAGTCTAACATGTGATTGCCTACATATAGGCTATTAGCAGATTATAAAACCATGCAAGATTTCAACAGCATGTTGAATTTAATCTTACTCTATTGGGCTCATATATTTGTAAATCAGACTCTGATAGTGTCAGTGCCTCACCAGTCATGAACCTCACCGCATGTCACTGCTGAAATTGTGTCCTTCGGCCAGATAAGACAAAAATAGAGCTCTTTGGCAATAGACAACACTGCTGTTTGCAGAAAGAAGCAGAGGCGTACAACCCAAAGAACACCATCCCCACAGTGAAACACCGTGGTGGGAGTATTATACAGTGGGGATGCTTCTGGACCTTGGAATCTCATCAAGGTGGAAGGAATCATGAAGAAAGAAGGATATATGAAGATTTTGAAAGAAAATCTCAGAGTCTGCAGCAAAACTGGGCCTTGGTTGTCGCTTTGTCTTCCAATATGACAGCCACCCAAAACATACATCATTCCTGGTGAAGCACTACCTCCACAAGACCAAAGTGAACATTACTGACTGGCACAAAGCCCTGATTTGAATCCCATTGAAAATCTGTGGGTTGTGTGGTGGTGTTTATTATATTAATATGTTGTATTATTGTATGATATGGGTGGTGGCTCCACCTTTCCGGTTCCGCCACCACCTGGGGTATAAAAGGCTGATGCCGAAGAGGCACAGTCTTTTTGACCACCTCTCTACCTAGCGGGAGCATCTGTTACTGATACTGTAAGTCACACAATAAAGTCCTATTCAGTTCACCACTTGCCTCATTATTGTACCACGTTTTGCGGACATAACAGGTTGAACTCAAGACCAAGGTCCATGGCAGAAGACCATCAAATCTGGAGGAGCTTGATAGATTCTCCAAAGACTCTCAGGAGACGTGTGTGAGACTTGTTGAAAAACACAATAAATTACTGCAGGCTGTCATCCAGCAAAAGGATACACAATTGACTATTAGCACCGGGGTGGGGGTGGGGGGAGCTCATAATTCTAACCTTGGTAGTTTTTGGGTTTTGTGAAATAATTTTGTTTCTGTGTGCAAAGTACAATAATGTCAACATTCAAAATAAAACTAGGATGTTTGGAATAGCTGTGTTAAACGTGCTTCATGCTATTTTAACAGCAACAAAAAATGACATTTTTAAGAGGAGGGCTCATTATTTTGTCCTCAAGTCTAAATTCACTGACTTGGAGAGCTGAAGCCACAGGAGTAACACCAGGATTATAGGTCTCCCCTAGAATATTGAAGGCCAACACCCAGCTGCTTTGTTTTCCCAGCTTTTTCTAGAGGTGTTTGGTGAACATTTGTTAACGTCCCTGGAATTTGACCGGACACTCGTGATATAACCAGGGGCATGCATATGGACATTTTGAGGAACTGTTGTGCTAACCTGAAACAGTGACGAAATTGTTGTTCAATGAACCAGCGGGGATTTATAGAAAATGGCAATCAAAACCGGCCGGCTCCAGCTGACCTGTCTGTCCCCTTCTCCCCACCGAGGCAAGCTGTGTCCGGTTACGGTGATCATCTTGGACTGCCTCGCATGCTAGTCCTAACAGTTCAATGTAGAATCACTGTGAAAATATAACGAAATAAGCCAGAATAACATTGACTATGGATTAGTGAACCAGGTGGAAACAGGAATCACTATTAGGGTGATTGAAATTAAATGACAATATAAACCACACTTGGTGTGAGCTTCCCTAGTACCACTGTTAGCACGGAAGTTAAAGCTAACGGTCCATCTATGTGATAGTTATGTTAGACTGTAATTTCCCAGTTTCAAATCAATAAAGTACATCTATCTATCTACAGTGGTGTGAGAAAGTGTTTGCCCCCTTCCTGATTTCTCATTTTTTTTGCATGTTTTTCACACTTTAACGTTTCAGATCATCAAAGAAATTTAAATATTAGACAAAGATAGCACAAGTAAACACAAAATGCAGTTTTTAAATGAAGGTGTTTATTAAGGAGAAAAAATCCAAACCTACATGGCCCTGTGTGGAAAAGTGATTGCCCCCTAAACCTAATAACTGGTTGGGCCACCCTGAGCACCAACAACTGCAATCAAGCATTTGTGATGACTGGCAATGAGTCTTTTACAGTGCTGTGGAGGAATTTTGGCCCACTCATCTTTGCAGAATTGTTGTAATTCAGCCACATTGGAGCATTTTCAAGCATGAACCTGCTATGTGTGGGATTTGACTCTCGGGGCTTGCCGTAGCCCGGCCAGGTGGGTTGGGGTAATGACATCAGGCGGGCTACGGCTGTAATATATATTGTGCTGTTGGTGACAATAAAGGGTGCTCAGTGTTCAGTTAAGAGTGGCTCCAGTCTCCTGTTATTCGGACATAATATTTGGCGACGAAGATAAACATGGGGGCATGTATCAGAGAACCACCTCAATTTTTACAGTCTCCGGGCACACTAGCTATGCCATGGGCCTGTTGGAGAGAAACATTTGACGTGTATGTGGCTGCGGCTGGCCTGACTGGCACTGGTGAGGAGAGACGGAGGAGCCTAATGGTACACTACCTCGTTGAGGAAGGCCAGCGGGTATTTTTTGGGCTGTGTGGCAGCGGTTCACTGGAAGACGGTTTGGAATTAATGAACTGTGTTTTCAGAGACCATTCCACTGTCACGGCACGGAGATACGAGTTTTTTGACCGCCAACAGCAAATGGTTGAGTCCACTCAGTCCTTCATTATGGAGCTCCGCGACCTCACAAAAGAATGCACCTTCAGGCCTATCGAGGAGGAGCTGGTCCGAGATAAATAAGCCCACAGTACTAACAACGTGTGGCTGAAGAGCAAGCTAAAATTAACTAAGGACACTCTCTTGTTGGAAAAGGTGTTCGAACTGGTTAGGAATAATGAGTCCACAGTTCACCGGAGTCTGTCAGTGTTGGCTAAAGAAAGTGTAGCCTCCCAGGTTTTCCTACCGAGCACAGCCATTAGCAAGGTAGCTAGTCCTCAGAGGTGGAGCCCTAGGAGGCGGCAGACTAGGGTGCGGGACAGAGCCTACACTATCACCGCTAAGCCTTCGGTGGCAGAGTCCAGGGACACGACACGGGTGTATGTGGCATGCGCGAAGAAGGGGCCATTGAAATGGTATGTGCTAAAACTCGATGGAGTCCACGTGCCGCTTATGGTGGACTCAGGGACCGGCAGATCCATACTGAGTATGGCCACTTTGAAGAGACTTTTCCCAAATAAAACCATCAATGCTGGGGCAGTGAAAATGTTCGGATACAGCCATGCCAAAATCAAAATGGCGGGCACGGTTGACTTTCGGTGAAATGTGGGTTGAAGACAGTCCCCGCGTTCACTTTCCAAATTATGTGCCGGGGGCGGACCTGCTAAGGATAGAGCTGCTGAGTGAGTTGGGATTCTCCATCAGGGACCCAGAGGGCTCAGCTGTACTGATGGTATACCCCAAATGGCATGTTCGCTGGCCAGTGCTGCTCAGAGGCCTGGGATGCATCGGCACGTTCCACCACCGCCTGCTCATAGAGCCACGTGTGACACCAAAGATTAACCGCTATGGCGGCTCCCCCTCGCCTTACAAGACAATGTCATGGCGGAGTTGAACAAACTGCTGGAAGCTGGCATCATCGAGAGAGTGGATGCTTCACCCTGGATATCAAATACAGTGGTGGCCAAGAAAAAATCAGGTGGCATCTGACCATGTGTCGATCTCAGGATGGTGAATAAAACGATCGTCCCGGACAAGTACCCGCTCCCAATGATGGAGGAACTCACCGCAACGTTCAGCGGTTCAAAGGTATTCACGAAGATGGACCTTCACCAGGGTTACTTGCAGGTGCCCCTTCATCCAGCCAGCAGGAACCTGACAGCATTTGTGACCTACATGGGCGTGTTCAGGTACACCCGTATGCTGTTTGGTCTTAGCTCAGCACCCAGCTGCTTTCAGAAAATAGTGTCCACAATTCTGGACAGCTTCAAGGATGTGGTAGCATACCTGAATGACATTGTGGTTCATGGCACGTCGCGAGAGGAACATGATGATTAGTTGGGATGGGTGCTGGCGGTACTACAGGAATACGGTGTCACCCTAAATGGAGAAAAGTGCATCTTTGCGGCGGATTCCATAGAATTGGTGGGGTTCTGGTTGACGGTGGTGGTGGTGGTGGGAGCTGTGGCCCCTGCATTCGAATGTGGAGGTGGTCCTGCGCCTCCCAGAACCATCAACACCTGCACAGATTTCCTCGTTTCTGGGTAGGGTGAACTTTTATGGGTGCTTTATTCCTTGTTACTCGGAAACAATTGAACCCCTCCAGGTCCTGTCGAAACAGGATGTGCCGTGGCAATGGACCCCAGCCTGTTCAGCGGCGGTTGCTAAGCTGAAGCGTCAACTTACTTCCCCTCCGGTGCTGGCTCATTTTGATCCAAAGCGGCCAACCATTGTGACCTGTGACGCGTCTGGCTCGGCGGTGGGGCGGTTATGTCCCAGGTGCAAGACATTATGGAGTGCCCAGTGGCATTCTCTTTGAGGTCTCTCTCAGCAGCTGAACAAAAGTACACCGTGGGTGAGAGAGAGGCACTCGCCTGCGTCTGGGCGTGTGAACGGTGGCATATCTACCTCTATGGGTGTCATTTCACTTTGCGGACGGATCACCGAGCGCTGACGACATTACTAGAGATGTCAGGTTCAGGACATAGACCTTTGCAGATCCACAGGTAGATGGAGTGGCTGAGGACCTACAATTTTACCACCCAGTTCATTCCTGGCAAGGATAATATAGTGGCAGATCACCTGTCCCGCACTACGGCCAACTCCGTACAATCAGACGGCAATGACAATGATCCAGTGGAGGGGGATCTGGTTAATACACTGCATGGGGTCCTGCGGGATATAGTATTTCCCCAGGAACTTCGGACGGAGTTGGAATGAGACCTCGTGCAGTCACAACTGTGCTCGGTGATTAGGGAGGGTTGGCCCGCAAAGGTACAGGTCGAGTTGGCACCCTTCCACTGGTTTAAAGACGAACTGAGCTGCTGGAATGAAATGTGCATAGCGAGGGGGCACTGCACGCTAATCCTGGTGTCTCTGAGGCCAAGTGTCCTGGTGATGCTCCACGAGGGCCACCTGGGCGTGGTCAGAGTAAAACAGCGCTGCAGGGAATCAGTTTGGTGGCCAGGTATTGATAAGGATATTGAAGCTATGGTGAAAAACTGCACTCCGTGTTTGGAGAGCGGGAAGACCGGTGGACCACCCCCTCCACCCCTGCGGCCGCTGTCATACCCTGAGGAACCTTGGGAACACATACAGTTGGACATCTGCAGCAAACTGCATGCAGCACCCCCGAACAGCCAGTTCTTGCTTGTGGCCTACGACTTGTTCTCAAAGTGGCAGGAAGTGCTGCCCACCAATTCAGTCGCCACGGATGTGGTTACAGGTTTCCTCTCGTCACTGTTTGCCAGGTGGGGGGTCCCAAATGCAATCACGATGGACAATGGCCCACAGTTCACCTCAGGGGCGTTTGAAGAGTTCTTGAGCGCTAGGGGCGTGGAACACATTAAAACCACGTTCTACCATCCCCAGGCCAATGGGGGCATTGAACATTTTAATAAGACCCTGAAAAATGGACTGAGAGCTCACTTGGGAGACGGCTTTGTCTTCCCGGATGCTTTCCAGAGCCCACTGCTCCATTACAGGGCGACGGCCCATGCTACGACAGGATGCTCCCCGGTGGCTCTCGTGCTGAGACGTGAACTACTTCTGCCTTTAGATCAACTGAGACCACCCATGACCCTGGCTTCAAGGAATATGACTTCTCCATGGGGCCGAGTTGCTGCGCAACAGCGTAACAATGAAGCACACGATTTGACAGGAAGCACAGGGTGACAGCACACGGACTAAAGGTGTCGGATCATGTGTGGATCAGACATCCTAACCACACACATAAGCTACAGCCGCTCTGGACGGAGCCCCTGCAGATCACGAGGCAACGGGATCAGGACACATTCGAGCTGGCGGATGGGTCACAGTGGTACTCCAGTAGACTCAGAAAGTCACCACTGGAACAGAGGACTAGGGCTACGGCGAGACAACCTGAGGTGAGTTGGAACTTGTTGGACTGGAGTGGTGAGAACTCACGGGTATGGCTGACGGTGCCTGGTGCAGGGTCCCCACCTAGGGGACGCCCAGCTAGAGTTCGTCAGAGGCCCATGTACCTGAAGGATTATGTACTAAAGACAGCATTGGCTAATGCATGTTGGGACTAAGCGGCAGAATAACCTGCTCCAACATGGTGGGGCGTTCTGGTAGTCTACCCAGACGCCCATTTGGTTGGTTGAGTGTTAGTTACTAAGTGTCATTAAGAATATATATATATATATATACAGTATATATATATATATATATATATATATATATATATATATATATAAGAAGATGACACTGTTTGTTTTTTTTTTCTGCTCGGGGTGGGGGGGTGGGGGGTGTTATGTGTGGGATTTCACTCTCGGGGCTCGCCGTAGCCTGGCCAGGGGGGTTGGGGTAATGATGTCAGGTGGGCTACGGCTGTAATATACAGTATATTGTGCTGTTGGTGACAATAAAGGGTGTTCAATGTTCATTTAAAAGTGGCTCCAGTCTCATGCTATTCAGAAATAACGGAACCGCCGTTTTAAGGTCATTCCACAGCGTCTCAATCAGATTGAGGTCGGGACTTTGACTAGGCCACTCCTAAGTCTTCATTTTGTTTTTCTTAAGCCATTCAGAGGTGGGCTTGCTGATTTGTTTTGGATCATTGTCCTGCTGCAGAACCCAAGTGCGCTTCAGCTTGAGGTCACAAACAGATGGCCGGACATTCTCCTTCAGGACTTTTTGGTAGACAGCAGAATTCATGGTTCCATTTACCACAGCAAGTCTTCCAGGTTCTGAAGCAGCAAAACGGCCCCAGACCATCACACTACCACCACCATATTTTACTCTTGGTATGATGCTCCTTTTCTGAAATGCTGTACTATTTTTACGCTCTATGTAATGGGACGCACACCTTCCAAACTTTTGTCTCATCAGTCCACAGAGTATTTCCCAAAAGTCTTGGGGATCATCAAGATGTTTTCTGGCAAAACTAAGATCAGCCTTTATGTTCTTTTTGTTCAGCAGTGGTTTTCATCTTGGAACTCTACCATGCAGGCCATTTTTGCCCAGCCTCTTTCTTATGGTGGAGTCATGAACACTGACCTTAACTGAGGCAAGTGAGGCCTGCAGTTCTTTGGATGTTGTTGTGGGGTCTTTTGTGTCCTCTTGGATGAGTCGTTGCTGCACTCTTGGGGTAATTTTGGTCAGCTGGCCACTTCTGAGAAGGTTCACCACTGTTCCATGTTTTCGCCATTTGTTTTCACCATTTGTGGATAATGGCTCTCACTATGGTTCGCTGGAGTCCCAAAGCTTCAGAAATGCCTTTATAACCTTTTCCAAACTGATAGATCTCAATTACTTTGTTTCTCATTTGTTCCTGAAAGAAGATGTTTAGAACAAAGATGTTATAAACCACAGTTAATTTATGTTTTAATGGGGGTGGAATCACTTTTTCACACAGGGCCATGTAGGTATGTATTTTTTTTACCCTTAATAATAAACACCTTCATTTAAAAACTGCATTTTGTGTTTACTTGTGTTATCTTTGTCTAATATTTAAATTTGTTTGATCATGTGAAACATTTAAGTGTGACAAACATACAAAAAAATGAGAAATCAAGAAGGGGACAAACACTTTTTCACACCACTGTATCTATCTTGGCTGTGAATCTTTAGAAGTCACACGATTCAATTCTATTCTGATTTTTGAGGTCACGATTTGATTGAGAACCGATTTTTGATTCAGAACGATTTTCGGTTTGCATTTAGCTCTCAGTTCAGTATAAAACCCCACTAATCTCAGAAAAAAGTCCACTGCCCTGCAAAAATTGCTGAGGTAAGCATAAAAGCAGAGTACAGTGTGTTCATGTTTTGGGGGGTTATATTTTTTAAAAATTACATCAACTGATTTGCAGCAAAATACTGATAAATGGAAAAAGTAGGCTTAGGTTAGTAACTGCTTTTTTATTTCTTGAAAACTTGTGAGTTTCAAAAATGAAATTGTACACAAGTGAAATAAATATTGAAAATTTTCTTTTAAAGCATATCACAATTCCCAACAGCTTTTACACAGTGTGTAGGTTTTGTCGCGCTCCACATTCTAGAAATATAGGCTATTCATTAAAAAACAAAAGTAAATTCTATCACAAACACTTTGAACATCCATTTAAATGGTAGTGCTAACTGACTCTATGCAGTCAGTGTACAGTTACCAGTACAGTGACTTAATGCAATGAACAAATTCAATGAGAACTGAATGCAATTGATGCACAAGATAAGTAGCATTAATTTTAATCCTGCACAAATATAAACATCCTTCATGGATCGTCACCTTATCGTGGTAGGGGGTTTGCATGCCCTAGTGATCCCAGGAGCTATGTTGTCTGGGGTAATTTGCCTCTGGTAGGGTCACCCAAGATAAACTGGTCCTGGGTGAAGGGCCAGACTAAGAATGATCCAACAGACTCTCACGATGAATGCTCGAACAAAGATTCAGTGTACCCTACCTCGTATGGGGTTACCGGGGCCCCACCCTGGAGCCAGGCCAGGGGGAGGGGCTCGATGACTAGCGCCTGGTGGCCAGGTTTCTGCCCATGGGACCTGGCTGGACTCAGCCCGAAAGAGTTACATGGGTCCGCCCTCCATTGGGCTCACCACCTGCAGGAGGGACCATGGGAGTCTGTTGCTATGGGGATCAGGTGGCGGTCGAAGGCAGAGACCTTGGCGGTCTGATTCCAGGCTTCCTAAACTGGCTTTTGGGATGTGGAATGTCACCTCTCTGGTGGGGAGGGAGCCTGAGCTGGTGCATGAAGTTGAGAGATACCAGCTAGATATAGTGGGCCTCACCTCAACACACAGCTCTGGTTCTGGAACCAGTCTCTTGGAGAGGGGCTGGAGCTTGTCCTACTCTGAAGTTGCTCCGGGCGAGAGGTGACCAGCAGGGTTGAGTATTCTTGTATCCCCCCACCTTGTGGCTTCTATATTGGAGTTTTCCCCAGTGGATGAAAGGGTTGTTTGTCTGCGGCTTCGAGTTGGGAAATGGGCCCTGACCATCATTTGTGCCTATGCACCAAATGATGGCTCAGAGTACCCACCCTTTTTGGAGCCTCTGACTGGGGTGCTGGAGAGTGCACCTCTTGGAGACTCCATTGTCCTACTGGGGGACATCAATGCGCACATGGGCAACGACAGTGAAACCTGGAGGGGGGTGATGGAGAAGAATGGCCTGCCCGATCTGAACCCGAGTGGTGTTCAGTTATTGGACTTCTGTGCTAACCACAGTTTGTCCATAACGAACACCATGTTCAAGCATAAGGGTGTCCATATGTGCACCTGGCACCAGGACACCCTAGGTCGCAGGTCGATGATCAATTTTGTTATCGTGTCATCAGACCTGCAACCATATGTCTTGGACACTCGGGTAAAGAGAGGTGCAGAGCTGTCAACTGATCACCGCCTGGTGGTGAGTTGGATCTGATAGCAGGGGAGGATGCCATTCAGACCTGGTAGCTCCAAATGTATAGTGAGGGTGTGCTGGGAACATCTGGCTGAGGCCTCTGTCTGGGAGGCCTTCAACTCCCATCTCCTGAAGAACTTCGACCACATTCTGAGGGAGTCTGGAGACATGGAGTCTGAATCGGCCATATTCTCCACCTCCATTGTTGAAGTGGCTGCCCAGAGCTGTGGCTGCAAGGTTGTCGGTGCATTTCGTGGTGGCAACCCCCAAACCAAGTGGTGGACACCAGTGGTGAGGGGGGCCATTAAGTTGAAGGAGTCCTATCAAGTTTGGTTGGCTTGTGGGACTCCCGAAGCAGCTGAGGTGTACTGGCAGGCCAAGTGGAATGTAGCTTGTGTGGTTCCTGAAGCAAAAATTCGGGTGTGGGAGGAGTTTGGTGAGGCCATTGAACAAGACTTTCGGTTGGCCTCGAAGAGATTCTGGCAAACTGCCCAGTGGCTCATGAGGGGGAAGCAGCTCCCTGTCCACACTGTGTATGGTGCGGATGGGGCGCTGCTGACTTCGACTGGGGATATCGTTGGGTGGTGGAAGGAATACTTTGAGGATCTCCTCAATCCGACTGATATGCCTTCCACAGAGGAAGCAGGGCTTGTGGACGAGGGGGACGACTCACCTATCACAGGGGCTGAGGTTGCCAAGGTGGTTAAAATGCTCCTTGGTGGCCGGGCACTGGGGTGGACAAGATTTGCCCCGAGCACCTCAAGGCCGTGGATGTTGTAGGGCTGTCATGGCTGACACGCCTCTGCAACACTGCGTGGAGGTCAGGGACAGTGCCTTTGGCATGGCAAACCAGGGTGGTGGTTCCTCTCTTCAAGAAAGGGGACTGGAGAGTGTGCTCTAACTTTGGAGGGATCACACTCCTCAGCCTCCCTGGGAAGGTCTATGCCAACGTACTAGAGAGGAGAGTCCGGCCACTGGTCGAACCTCGGATTCAGGAGGAGCAGCGTGGTTTTCGTCCTGACTGTGGCACATTGGACCAACTCCTTACCCTCTCGAGAATCCTTGAGGGTTTGTGGGAGTTGGCTCAACCAGTTTACATGTGTTTTGTGGACTTTGAAAAGGCATTCGACTGCATCCCTCGTTGTTTTTTGTGGGGGGTGCTTTAGGAGTATGGGGTATCAGGCTTGTTGTTACGAGCTGTCCAATCTCTATACAACTGTTGTGAGACTTTGGTTTGTATTGCCAACACTTGGTCGGACTCATTCCCAGTGAGAGTTGGACTCCGTCAGGGCTGCCCTTTGTCACCGATCCTGTTCACAATTTTTCTGGACAGGATTTCTAGGCACAGCCAGGGAATGGAGGGCGTCATGCTTGGTGACCACAGGATCTCATCTCTGTTTGCAGATGATGTTGTCCTGTTGGCTTCATCCAGCAATGACCTACAGTTCTTACTGGGACGGTTTGCTGCTGAGTGTCAAGTGGCTGGGATGAGAATCAGCACCTCCAAATCCAAGTCCATGGTCCTCAGCCGGAAAAAGGTGGATTGTCCTCTCCGGGTTGAGGACAAGCTCCTGCCCCAAGTGGAGGAGTTTAAGTATCTTGGGATCTTATTCACGAGTGAGGGGAGAATGGAGTGAGAGATTGACAGACGGATCGGGGAAGCATCTGCAGTGATGTGGACGTTGTACCGGTCCATTGTGGTGAAGAGGGAGCTAAGCTCTAAGGCAAAGGTGCTGATTTACCAGTAATTCTACGTTCCTAACCTCACCTATGGTCACGAGCTTTGGGTAATGACTGAAAAATTGAGATTGCGGATACAAGCGACTGAAATGAGCTTTCTTCGTAGGATTGCTGGACTC
Source organism: Pholidichthys leucotaenia (assembly GCA_020510985.1). Classification (NCBI taxonomy): domain Eukaryota; kingdom Metazoa; phylum Chordata; class Actinopteri; order Cichliformes; family Pholidichthyidae; genus Pholidichthys; species Pholidichthys leucotaenia. Next base: position 135,594,048 of record CM035841.1, on the reverse strand, counting down.
ACCCTCAGAGTAGAACCGCCGCTCCTGCACATTGAAAGAAGCCAGTTGAGGTGGTTTGGGTATCTGATCAGAATGCCTCCTGGATGCCTCCCACTTGAGGTGCTTTGGGCACGTCCCACTGGGTGGAGACCCCGGGGCATACCCAGGACTCACTGGAGAGACTATGCCTCCCAGTTGGTCTGGGAACACCTTGGTATCCTCTCTGAAGAGCTGGAGCAGGTCCTACGGAGAAGGAAGTCTGGGCGTCTCTCCTTGAACTGCTGCCTCCATGACCTGGACCTCTGGAAAAGCAGTAGTGGATGGATGGACAAATATAAACTTAAGTATCTACTGTAAATTCTTTGGAAACTTAAAAACAAATTAAAGTTATAAAACAAAATAAAGTATTGTTCCAAGATTTCATGATTTTTTTTTTTCCCAAATTTCCTGGGAGTTTACTAAAGTGGTGCAGTGTGCATTGTTCAGCAGGAGGACTTACAACTTTTTCCACTTCTTTCAACTCTGGGTGATGGCAGTTAATGTGAGCCCCGGCGTTTGTGGTGTTACCAAAGTACTTGACTTTTGTTTTGCAAACTTTACATATTACATGTGCCATGTCTAGTGCTTTCTTTCCCGAAATGTTGTAGAAACAAAAATGAGCCCACACACTTGCCTTCATTGAAGATGGCACTGGCTGAATTTCTTGCTGCTCCATTTTTTCTTTTTTCCGACTGTTTCATCTGGCTGCTAGCTAGTAAGCTACTCTGCATGGTTCTCCTGCATCGGCAGCGTCGATGCGTAATTGTGTATCACAAAGCGTCAATACGTATCACGTGATGAGACCCTGGCACCACCGCAAAAAAAAAAAAAATCGATTCTTAATTTTTGTAAATCGATCCTGGATCATGTAAAATGAGAATTTAGATTCTTATGTGAATGGAGTTTTTTTTCCCCCCAACACCTCTACTTTCTATCGATCTATCTGTGTCTTGTTTTTTTTGTAAGAGGATTATTTTAATTTTTTTTTTTTGATAATCATGTGACCAGTAGATGCATTTCAGAAGGTTAAAACCTACAAACACATTTTTCAGTTAGCAACCTCTTTTAAGAAAGTTATAGGTCATGTACAGTATATCATTAGACTAAACAGGGTTTATGATTTTTTATTTTTTTTTTTATTATTTTTTTTTGTGGGGGGGGGGGGGGTGTATGGTATGATGTCTGTCCGTCTGCCCGTACAAGTTTTTTCGGCAAACTCCTCCCACAGTTTTCAAGCTAGGACTTTCCTCTTTCACACAGTGTTTTGTTTTGGCAGCTCAGTGGAGCAGTGGTTAGCACTGTGGCAGCACAGCAAGAAGGTCACGGAATTGATCCCACCCCTGACCATCATGGGTTTGATCCCACCCCTAACCATTGGTGACCCTTCTTTGTGGAGTTTGCATGTTCTCCTCATGTCTGTGTGGGTTTTCTCCGGGTTAGGGGTGTGCCATATTGTATCTTTCACGATAATACCAGTATAAATTTTGATACCAGGCCGTTTCCAGTTGAGTGGAAATATTTGTTTCACTTTCTGTTTCAGACTGCTGTCATGTTTAAAAAAAAACCAAACAAAAACAAAACGGTGCAGCAGTGTGATTAATCTGCCTGCATTTTTTCTGCACGTCTACACCGCTGGAGTGGTATTAACGTTGGACAACGTGCCTTCAGACTGCAGCTGAGCTCGTCATTGTCAGACCTTTTTAAGCAGCCAATCAGAATAAGGAAGGGCGAGACATAGGATGCCGGTACAGTCTGTACTCGGACTCGGTTTCTTGTCCATTGTTATTTAGAGACTGCTATTAAAAAAATAAGTAGAAAATCTGACCATAGGAAAAGCGGAAGTGCTGTGCTGTGAGTGACAAACTGTTGCTGTGATACAGGGCACAGACTTTTTTTTTTTCGAGAGCACAGCACACAAATGCTGAAAAAAAGACGTTCAGGGGCTGGATGAGGCAGGAGACAACCAAAACACAGACATCAAACCAGAAGAGCTGCACAACTGAGTGACATAAGGGAGGAAGACTGACAAAAGATGAGCAACAGTGTCAAAATAAAGCAACAGAAGGCCGTAACACCCCTCCCCTTAAAAATCAAACCCTCGGTTTGTATGCATAATCTCCGTACAAAACTGTCACCAGTCATCTTCTGAAGTAGTTGCTGAAAATATTGGTTCTTAGAAACTGGTTTGGCATAGCTCTAAAAACAAAATGCATAAGTCTGACGGAATTAAATAAGACCAGAACCAACTTGCAGGTGCACATTAGGGCATAGGCCGGGTCTCGCAGGATGAGTACCAAGTACAGGGCAGTTTCAGTCTTGGAAGTTGAATGGTGGAACTGGTGTGTCCCAACCACCGCTGGCACCGGAGAAACAGGCCATGCTGGTATTAGGCATAGCCCTGTACAGTGAGCCCATAGGTAGACATCCTCTCATTCCTCCTGAGTTGGACGCACAAAAGAGAAGGAGCTCACCACCCTCGAAGCATTCCCCTGCTGTAGAGAACTCCGGCTGTTGAATGAAGGGGAGAAAAAAAAAACAAAATGACAGACTTATCCTTGGAACTAAAATGTAGAGCACAGAGTAGTTTGGCGCTACCAGTCTTTAGAGTTAAGGTAGGAACTTTACTCAAGTTCATTGCCCACACCAACACCTGACAACAATAAATTCATTAAATTACAATTTAGCTTTGAGACAAGGGTAAAAATTATCCCAGATGAGCCCCCACATGTTACGACTCATCACGCTAAGGGTGAGAGGGGTGTAACAAATTACCAGATGGAATTGGTTGTCAAAGCAAAATTACATTTTAATGAGTTAAAAAAGGATTTCTGCCAAAATGATAAATACATAAAATGGTTGGAGAACAAAGGCCTAGAAAGGTACTACTCAAACCAAAGAAAAAATATCACCAAACTGAGATACAAAAAGGAGTAGTACCTCTAAACCTAAGTGTGTCTAACAAAAGTTACCTGCAGTGATGTGTATAGAATTGCAAACTAAAACCTTGGCCCAGTCTCTCAACCTGAAAGAAAGATAACATGGGCAGTGAGATAACGACAGAATGATGGTTAACAAAATATAACAAGTTCCCAATTGCCACAGTGGAAAAACACAGAGTACTCCTGCGCAGGACAGATAATTAAAGGCACATGAGTGTCACCTGGTCAACACACAAAAATACCATTCTCAAACAAAGTACTTAAACCAGGAAAACAAAAAGACACTCAACTAGTGATGGGAAGGCAGGCTCCGGAGCTCCGAAGGGTGCTCCGAACTTATCCAGGAAATATTTGGCGAGGCGCGTTTCGAGGCGTGCATTGTGATGTATGTGTTGACGTTGGACCACGTGACTGGGTCAAGAAGCCGTTCATGATTTTGCATGCAACATGAAATAAAGTGAGCAGTGGTACCCAATGGAAATCCCCATCCCTCATGTTTTGTTTTGTCATGTTTGACTGTGTAAGGGATTTGTCACAGCCAGTTTTCAGATGGAGCCAGCACAAAAAACACAGACTTCTCCTGTTTGGGACCAATATGAGTGCATTCCTTCCATTGATTTATTTTTGACAAATAGTGGCTATTTATTATAAATGAGGTGATGGCTTAGTGGTAATGCATCTGTTTTGCAAGTGGGAGACCTGGGTTCGAATCCCAGCTGTGTCGTTCTTTTAATTTCATTTTTATTTGCAAGGTGAAGTGTCTTGTTGTGTTTCAAAGAGCTTGGATCATTATTACGCATCATTATGCTGAGGCAGTATTGCCATTGTGCCCTGCATGAGAATAAACCCAGAGCTGAATATATTGGAACAGTAGAAGACTGTTGAAAATTTATTATTTCTTAATAAAAATGGATAAGTAGTACAAGCATACCAAGTAACACAGGCACATTCACTGTAGTCACCTCAGTTTTATTATTTTTTTGCCTTATGATCATTGATATTTCTTAAAAGACAGCACATTTATTGAAATGAAAAAAATACACATTAAACCAATGATACCTTTGTAAAAATCAACAAGTTGTATACATTTTGTCCACTAGATTGCCTGGTAGAGAAAATGAAGTCCCACATGAGGCCTCGTCTATATGAGCCATTTTGATGAAAGGCCTGAAGTCCTCCAGAAAGCCTCATTTGGCCATCACTACATTCAACCACAAAGTGAGCATTTTGCTGGATGCTCTCTGACAATGGAAACAAGGGTGGCAGACTGCTCACATTAAATCACAGCCGCACCTGACTAATTGTTTGGCTGGAATTTATAGCAAGTGGCTGATTGGAGGTGAGGCTTGATTGGTGGAGTGTTGCAGCACCAGTCCAGTCAGATACAGGATTCAGTCAGGGGCTGGATGAGGCAGGAGACAACCAAAACATAGACACCAAACCAGAAGAGCTGCACAACTGAGTAACATGAGGGAGGAAGACAGACAAAGATGAGCAACATTGTCAAAATAAAGCAACAGAAGGCCGTGGGCCGTAACAGTGCCGCTTGAAGTAGCTGTATTTTACTTCCATTTTGGCTGCTTCATCTTGATTTTATTAAACCATCTGAAGAGAGAGAGAAAAACAAAAAAAACATCTGTTCAGTGCAACGACAGCCAAAAGCCCCAGGACAGGTCCATGCAACGGGAGCAGGTAAAGTGACTCAGCATAAAACCCAACGTCTGTGTGCAGTTAAGATGTTACTGTTTATATTGTTTTCTTGTAGTATTTGATACAGAACTAAAAAATATTTTAAACTAAATCTGAGCCGCTGTTTATAAAATGGAGAAATAAGAGTTTTTTTGTTTTTCCTGAATATGTTGAAGGTAAATGATGCTGGCCTGTGAAACTGTCTTTTTGCATAAATTTAAAAGAAACAAAAACTGCTTTCTGCAATATCGTGAAAAAATATTATCATGAATGTTAGAATAATTCTGAGTTTAAATTATTCAAAGTCAAAAAATCAGGCTTGATATTGGATTTAGGTACATTTATTATAAAAATAGATAAAAGAAAAGTTTCAGTTCAAATTTAACCTCAAATGGCCATTTTTAAGGGAGAGATTACAAAGCATGGCCTTCCGCACACACATAGAATCTCTGAAGGTACATTCTTTAGGTTTGGTATATATGGGCAACATAAAGGAGGGGGAGGAGAGGGGTAAGAGGAGAAAGGCAGAGAGAGATACAGTCCTGATAAGCAGGTCAGCATGACATATGAGAGCTTATCCGGGGTGATGAGCAAATGAAGAAACGTCACAGACATTCTGGAGACAGAGTGTCCATAAACCTAATCTACACAAGCTAGGAGTTCCTGTGCATTCCTGTGAGCCAAAGTAAAACAGGGCATATCAAAGAGATTATCACTGTAGCTGAGATCATCCTTTACACATGTACTGATCCTCAGTCTGAATCCTCTGAAGGCCAATAATTGCTCACAGAAACATGCCAAGAATATATGAACTTATCCTACATGGAATGCACATATAAACATTAAACATGGCATATGAAAGGCATGATACTTCTCAAGAATAATAATACATTATTAATAACAATAATAATGTGGGTAATATGGAATTTTTCTATCAATGAAAATTCACAGAAATATCGTTATATCATTTTTAGGCCATATTGCCCACCCCTACTCCGGGTAATCCGGTTTCTTCCCACAGGCCAAAGACATGCACGTTAGGTTAATTGGCATCAGCTGGGGATTCTAAATTGTCCTTTGGTATGAATGTGAGAGTGAATGGTTGTCTGTGTCTGTGTTGGCCCTGTGATGAATTGGCGAACTGTCCATGGTGTACCCTGCCTCTCGCCCAAAGATGCTGGGATAGGCTCCAGCTCTCCCCCCCCTCCCCCAGCAACCCAAAAAGGATTAAGTGGTAGAAGATGGATGGATGGTTTTTACATTTATTAAATGAGCATATCACAAGGGTTTTGATTTTGAATTATTTTTGTGAAAATTACAAGTTTTAGAACTTTGTCATTTTTTAAAATGAAATTTCAGTAGTGGGTACATAGTTTGTCTGGCTAATTCCTCTTATAGCTTTCAAGCAAGGACATTTTAATTTCACACAGTGTTTGTACATGTATTGAAAATGTGCATATTGTAGGGGGTTAAATGATTTTCTTTCATTTTTTTTTTTTTGTTCATTCCAGCAAAGCCAAAAGGAGCTAATGTGATGACATGGCATATGTCCATCCACATTTCATGAGAATCACTACTCCTCATAGGCATTTGCTCCCCAAACTCACTCACATTGCTCCTCAGGTGGGTGTGCATCAAGGTGGTGCTCAAGGTCATCATATTGTAGGTCTCCTGACCTTTTAGGTGATATCATGAAAATTGATACTCCTCCTAGTAGTTATCCCAGTGGTCACCAAACTTGCTCACAGGGATCCTCAGAAAGGTCTAGATCCAGGTTATGCTTAATTTCAAGGTCAAAAGTCAGGAGATAGAATAGAATAGGCTTTATTGTCATTGTACAGTAGTACAGCACACCAAAATTGTGGGTGCTCCACCAGGCTACTGTGCAATAGAATAAGAGAGAAGGATTAGATAAAACATGGTTACAGAACACACAATTAAACACATGACTGAAATAAAAAATAAAAATGGCCCAGGATTATGGAAATGTACATGGGTAAGGTAGTGGCTATGCAGGTGGAACTATGTACATAAGAGTGCAGAGTGCAGACACACAATTGAACACACAGTTGAGTAAAATGGCCCCAGCATTATGGAAAATATGCACAGTAGTGATTTCACGGATATACATGAAAGTGCGGAGTGCAAAGACAGGTGAGTTATTGTGATAACTAAAAGGTCCTCAGTTCTGTGCATGTGAGCATTCAGAGGGAGGGGGGTGGGGCCTCTAACTGTTTGCAGTTCGGATGGCCCAGGAGAAGAAACTGTCAGTCTGGAGTTGTGGAACCTGATCGATCTGAACCATCGTCCAGAGGGACGCAGGTCAAACAGGTGGTGGGCGGGATGTGAGGGATCTCCTGTGATGGCCTTGATCCTTCTGAGACAGGAGGATCTGGAGATATCTTCCAGGGAGGGCAGAGGGCCGCCAATAATTTTTTGGGCACTGTTGATGGCCCTCTGCACAGCCTTCTTGTTCTTGGCCTTGGAGCCGGTGCACACACACCCAGACAGTAGGTGAGCACGCTCTTCACTGAGCAGCGATAGAAGGCCAGCAGCAGCTTCTGGTCCAGGTTGTTCTTCTTCAGGACAAGGAGGAAGTGCAACCCCTGCTGGGCTTTCTTCACTAGGGCCTTGGTGTTAACAGTCCAGGAGAGGTCAGAGGAGATGTGGGTGCCCAGGAACCTGAAGACGGGGATGTTTTCCATGCAGTTGCCATTTATGAGGAGGGGCATGGTCCTGTCTGTTCTTCCTGAAGTCCAGTATGAGTTCTTTAGTTTTTTGGATATTCAGTTTCAGGCTTGGCACCATAGCAGCAGATTCTCTACCTCCGCTCTGTATGCCTTCTCATCATCATCGGTGATGAGCCCAACCAAGGTGGTGTCATCCACATATTTCACGATGATGGTGGTTGGGTGAGTTAGAATACAGTCAAAGGTGTGCAGGGAGTACAGTAGAGGGCTTAGCACACAGCCCTGGGGGAAGCCAGTGCTGATCTAGGCACTTATCTGATTTCAGATAAATTGTTATTCCTCTTAGACAGTTGCCTTCATGTTTGCTAAACTCACTCACTCACAGTGATCCTCAGGTGGGTTTGCATCCAGGTTATGGTCAGGGTCATTGTCAAAGGTCAGATCTGGCCATTTATAATTTCACCAAAAGCATTACTTCTCCTAGGCCATTGATCTTGACCTTAAGCACATGTTAGATGGGTCTGCATGTAGGCTGTGCTGAAGGTCAAGGTCATCGGTCAGATATGAGCACTCTAGGGGTGATTTTGTCAGGCCAGAATGAACTGTTCTGTCATTGATGGTCTGATTTCTAAATTTGTTCCACTTTGAATTTTTGATTGTTTGCTTAAACTCCTTGCAGTTATGTGGTTATTAGTTTTATTACAGATCTCATGTATATTGGGGCAGCTGTGGTGCAGGTGTAGTGTGGCTGACTACTGATTGGAGGATCAGTGGTTTGATTCCCGCTCTGTCTGCAGTCTGCATGTTGAAGTGTCCTTGAGCAAGACACTGAACCCCCAGTTGCTCCCGGTAGGTCAGGCCAGTGCCTCTGCATGGCCGCTCCGCCTCCATCAGTGTGTGAATATGTGGATAGCAGGATCCGTAAAGAACTTTGGTCATCCTGAGATGAGTGAAAAGTGCTATATACGTGAATGCCATTCACCATATTGCATCTTCAATTTGTTATCAATTTCCTGGTTGTTGGTGTGCTAGCCATGCATTACTGATAATGGCTATGGATGGGTGTATTATGTACCATTTGCAGTGCTCTTGTTAATTCTAAATTTGATGTTTTTCACTCATGAATTTCTAAAGTTAAAATCTTTCTTTTTCTCTTTTTTTTACCTCTTCATTCCTCCAGACTTCCTGCAGCAACCTGACTACGGAAGAGGAGGTTCTCGCTGAGAAGCAGCTCTGGAACCAGGAGAGGAACTCTGTTGTGGTCCAGGAGGAATCAGAACTTCCACATGTTAAAGAGAAACAGGAAGAACCAGAACCTCCACAAATGAATGAGGAACACGAGGAATCTAAACCTCCACGGGTTAAAGAGGAACAGGAGGAACTCTGCATCAGTCAGAAAGGAGAGCAGCTGGTAGTGAAGCTGGAGGATGATACCTTCACGGTGACTCTTATTTCTGAGGAAAACCAGCAGATTGAGGCAGAACCAAACAGTGAGCAGCTCCTGTCTCACAACTCTGCTGGAACTGAGATCCAAGATGTGGAAGGAAGCCAGCATGCAGACTCAGGATCAACTGAAGAAGAAGAACCCAAACCAAGAAAGAGACTGCTGAAAACTAGAAGTTGCAGTAACAGTGATGATGACTCTCAGACCACAAAGACTCTTTGTGAGAATGAAAGAGGTAAAAAGATAGAAAATGTTCAGGTTGAGTCTTTGAGAAACAGTGCAAAAACCTATAATAATACTGAAGCAATACTTAGAGTAAGTACATAAATCTTGTGACAAATGTGTTGTGGTTAAAGTCATTAAAAGGTTAAAGCAAAGTTTATAATTATCCAATTAATGTTGATTTTGTTTTTGATTATTCAGATCTGTTATTTATATAAAATAGATCTGAAAAATGTTATACAGTTCAAAAACTAATCTAGATACATTATAATGCCAGCATTTTTTGTCCTGTTTGCATTTAACAGTAAGAAATTAATGTTCATCCAGGTTCTAAAGGCCCTCATTTATCTGCAGTGCATAGAATCGGTGCACATCTAGGTGCAGAAGTGATCGTAGGACAAGTTTCACATGTTGTTGTTTTTGGTTTTTTTTTTAAACTGTATACATATTTGGTGAATCTCATCACACAAATGATTAGTCATTGGCCATGGTTACATACACACAAATAAACAGATTAGAATTGGACTTCTGGAGTTATTTGATTATCTAATTAGTCATGTAAACAAAATAACTGGATAAAGGTCATTACCGGGTTATGGGGTGACTGACTATGGTTTTGGGGTCAAAAGGTCAAAGGTCATGGTTGACTTTCCCTATACCCTTTTCCTATAGAACGAGTAAAGCTAGGGTCACCAAACTTTGTACACAGATTCACCCAGTCATCCTGACTTTTGACTAGTTTTTTGATTGCAAGGTCAAAATGTCATTTAAACTATTATCTCAAAAACAATGAAAGCTTTGGTCTCCAAACTTGGTACACTGGTTCATCTTGGGACCCCCACCTACAACAGAGGGTTTGGGGACAAAAGGTCAAGGTCAAAATGCTCTACAAACTATATCTCAACAACAGTGATGCCTAGGGTCACCAAACTTTGTACACATGCTCACCCTGAGGCCCTGACCTCTGACTCTGGGTTTGGGATCAGAGGTCATGGTTAGCTTCCCCTCTGCCCTATTGCTGTAGAACAAGGAAAGCTAGGGTCACTAAACTTTGTACACAGGTTTGACCTGTCATCCTGACCCCTGCCTATGGTTGTGGGATTGCAAGGTCAAAGGGCAAGGTCAAAATGCCATATACGTAAACTACATCATAACAACAAACAAAGAGGCCGAGGGGAACCACCGGCAACTACCAGTATTTTTTTTTAATCGAGCATTTATTCTTTGGATTTTTTTCTGTTACTCACATTTTTATGGCCTTTTTTCCTTCCAGATGCTCCACAGCTACATGACTATAAGGAGGTTCTCTCTGTCCAGCAGCTCTGTAACCAGGAGAGGAATTCCAATCTGGACCAAGAGGAACATGCTGTACAGGTTAAAGAGGAAGAGGAAGAATACTTTGGACTGAAACAAGAGACCGGTACCTTCATGGTGACTCCTGCTGATGAGGACAATAACAACGGTGAAACTGAGCCAAACAGTGAGCAGCTCCTCTCTCACAGCTCTAAAAGCAATAAACATCATACTTTGCATAAGCCACATGTTTGCAGGATGTGTGGGAAAAGATTTAGCCAGAGGGGCACATTATCAGTTCATGAGCGAATTCACACAGGTGAGAAGCCATATTCTTGCGAAACATGTGGGCAAAGATTTAATCAATATGCTCATTTGAAGCAACATATGAGAATTCACACAGGTGAGAGGCCATATTCTTGTGAATGCTGTGGGCAAAGTTTTAATCAACATGCTAATTTAAAAAATCACATGAGAATTCACACAGGTGAGAAGCCATTTTCTTGTGAAATGTGTTTGCAAAGTTTTAATCAGCATGCTAATTTGAAACATCACATGAGAATTCACACAGGCGAAAAACCGTTTTCTTGTGAAATATGTGGGAAAAGTTTCACTTTAAATGATACTTTAAAAAAGCATATGAGAATTCACAAAGGTGAGAAGCCATATTCTTGTGAAACCTGTGGTAAAAGTTTCACTGAGCATGGTCACTTGAAAACTCACATGAGAATTCATACAGGTCAGAAGCCATTTTTTTGTGAAACCTGTGGAAAAACTTTCACTGAACATGGTCACTTGAAAAAACACATGCGAATTCACACAGGTGAAAAACCATTTTGCTGTACAACATGTGGGAAAAGTTTCACTTCAAATGATTGCTTGAAAAAGCACATGAGAATTCACACAGGTGAGAAACCATATTCTTGTGAAACATGTGGGCAAAGATTTAATCAACATGCTCATCTGACTCAACATATAAGAATTCACACTGGTGAGAAGCCATATTCTTGTAAAATATGTGGGAAGTGCTTCACTCATTCTGGTAGTTTGAGTTACCACATGAGAACTCACAGTTGAGGCTGTGTAGTTCAGTAAGATCTGTAGATTTTTATTTTCAGTTTTAATTTTTTTTTTTTTTTGATTTTGTATACTTTATTGATCCCCAGAGGGGAAATTGAGGGCATCCACCTGGATAGATGAAGCAGCCACGGTATGGCGCTATCCCATAACCATTTACACACACATTCAAACCTAGGGCCACTTTAGAGTCTCCAGTTAACCTAACCTGCATGTTTTTGGCCTGTGGGAGGAAACCGGAGAAATCCCAGAGTAAACTCATGCAGATACGGGGAGAACATGCAAACTCCGCATGGATTGGTCAGGGGCTGGGATCGAAACAGGGATCCCATGGCCAAGGGTGAGTTGCTGTGCTGATGCAGTGCTAACCACTGCACCACCGCACCGCCTAAATATTGCCTATTCTAAAGGTAGAATAGGCAATATTTTTGGCTTTCAGATATTCCAGAAATGCCTAAAAATGTAATTAGAGTGTAAAGGAACATTTCTTTTGCTGCCATTTTGCTGGGTGGACAAAGTGATTAAATACTACTGTACACGAGTAGGGTGGGTATTAAGCCAGTTTTCATCTCTGAGTCAAAAATCCTCTGTTTTAACTAATTACATTAATTTGTAGAGTAGGGCAGAGCATGTAATGATAACAGATCATTACACTTTACAGAGTGGGCAAGCTTGAAGAAGTCATCATGGGTCGTCAGTAAAAAAAAATAAATACCAAATTTGCTTCAGCCTAATGGATCAAGGTTCAATATTGCTATCTGGTGTTGCCAGTAATTACTTGCAATTGCTACATAGTCCATCTTTGTCTCTGTTTTGTGAGTAAAATGTTCTGTAAGTATAAATCAGTTTGGTAAGAAGAACAGTCATCAGATTATCTGCATAGCAATCTGTTTTGGCAGCTCAATCTTTAATGGACCCTTTCGCAAATGCATGATGGCGGCTGCTCGTAACAGGTTTGGCAAAGTATCCTGGGATCGTTTGAGGGCAAAGCTGGGCCACATCAATGCACTGACTATATAGTTCTAGAATTGTTTTAATTTTAATGTGTAAATTCTGATGGAAGGTTAAAGATTATTGTATTATACAGTATGCTAGTATCCATTAGCACTTAACCTGGGTGGACAATATACTCAGCTACAGTGGTGTGAAAAAGTGTTTGCCCCCTTTCTGATTTCTCATTATTTTTGTACACTTTGTCAAACTTAATTGTTTCAGATCATCAGACAAATTTAAATATTAGACAACACAAGTAAACACAAAATGCAGTTTTTTATTATTAAGGGGGGAAAAAAATCAAACCTCCATGGCCCTGTGTAAAAAAGTGGTTGCCCCCTAAACCTAATAACTGGTTGGGCCACCCTTAGCAGCAACAACTACAATCAAGCGTTTGCAATAACTGGCAATGAGTCTTTCACAGCGCTGTGGAGGAATTTTGGCCCACTCATCTTTGCAGAATTGTTGTAATTCAGCCATATTAGAGGGTTTTCGAGCATGAACCGCCTTTTTAAGGTCATGCCACAGCATCTCCATCGGATTCAGGTTAGGACTTTGACTAGACCAGTCCAAAGTCTTTGTCTTGTTTTCTTAAGCCATTCAGAGGTGGATTTGCTGGTGTGTTTTGGATCATTGTCCTGCTGCAGAACCCAGGTGCGCTTCATCTTGAGGTCACAAACAGATGGCCGGACATTCTTCTTCAGGATTTTTTGTAGACAGCAGACTTCATGGTTCCATTTAACACAGCAAGTCTTCCAGGTCCTGAAGCAGCAAAACAGCCCCAGACCATCACACTACCACCACCATATTTTACTGCTGGTATGATGTTCCTTTTCTGAAATGTTGTGTTACTTTTATACCGGATGTAATGGGACACACACTTTCCAAAAAAGTTCAACTTTTGTCTCATCAGTCCACAGTGTATTTTCCCAAAAGTCTTGGGGATCATCAAGATGTTTTCTGGCAAAACTGAGACAAGCCTTTAAGTTCTTTTTGCTCAGCAGTGGTTTTCGTCTTTCAACTCTGCCATGCAGGCCATTTTTGCCCAGTCTCTTTCTTATGGTGGAGTCATGAACACTGACCTTAACTGAGGCAAGTGAGGCCTGCAGTTCTTTGGATGTTGTTGTGGGGTCTTTTATGACCTCTTGGATGAGTCGTCGCTGTGCTTTTGGGATAATTTTGGTTGGCCGGGAAGGTTCACCTCTGTTCCATGTTTTTGCCATTTGTGGATAATGGCTCTCACTGTGGTTCACTGGAGTCCCAAGGCTTTAGAAATGGCTTTATAACCTTTTCCAAACTGATAGATCTTAGTTACTTTGTTTCTCATTTGTTCCTGAATTTCTTTGGATCACATCATGATGTCTAGCCTTTGAGGATCTTTTGGTCTACTTCACTTTGTCAGGCAGGTCCTGTTTAAGTGATTTCTTGATTGAGAACAGGTGTGGCAGTAATCAGGCCTGGGTATAACTAGAGAAATTGAACTCAGCTTTCCAAAGATGTGATAAACCACAGTTCATTTATGTTTTTAACGGGGGGGGGGGGGGGGGGAATCACTTTTTCACACAGAGCCATGTAGGTTTTGATTTTTTTTTTTTTTTACCCTTAATAATAAACACCTTCATTTAAAAACTGCATTTTGTGTTTACTTGTGTTATCTTTGTCTAATATTTAAATTTGATGATCAGAAACATTTCACTGTGACAAACATACAAAAAAAATGAGAAATCAGGAAGGGGGCAAATACTTTTTCACACCACTGTATGTATTACCATAAATATAGATTTATAAGATTATAACTTGAAAACAATGGTCCTAATTTATCTAACAGAAAACTGGTCTTACACCAGTTCAGTGCGAAGTTTGGTATTTATCAATCTGAACGTGATCATGCGTGCTCAAATCTCATGACAGATCTGTTAGACTCCATGCAGCGTTGAGTTATTTGATCATATCAAGTTTTATCGAGCAGTGCATCCTTGTATTGAGATTATATTGAGCAATATACTGTATCCCCAGGCTGAATTGAGCAGTGGTCAGTTTGCCTTGTGATAGATTTAGATGAGTGTTTTAACGATTTACTCTAAAGATTAAAGAGGCAGCTTTTAGTAGTTATAAATATTCCATACGCATTTATATCACTGCAGCCAAAAAAGCAGATTTAAGCAGAAAATCTAAAACCTAATTGATTGGATGGAGAAACTTGAATTACACTTTTAGCTTCTGAAATTTTAAATATTTTTCATACAGTTGTGATTGGGTTCAGAGCTTTTAAAGAATGTCATTTTCATCTTTTTTTTGTGTTTGTGTGTGCACCGGAGTGCAGAAAGTCACCATATCCAGTGTCAGTACTGTGGTAAATTAATTCTACAAGGATAAATTGTGGTAAATTTTTCTATTCTAAGAAGATATTTCTTTGACTAAGTCTGGTGTTACTAATTAATAACCGGTATCCATTAGGGCTGTGCGATATGACAGATTTCATATCACAATAATGATGTATATCACGATATACATTTTCTGTAAATTCTACAGTTTAGATAATCACATAAAAAGGACCATCTCTTTTTCTACATGCATCTTTTTCCCCTCATAATTTTGCAGTGTTGTTATAGAATAGTTTTTTAATGTGGATTCCGCCCGGGTTGCAGCACAGTCGACATGATATTTACAGTGAGGCAGGTACAAGAGAAATGCCGAGAGCAAAATCTCAACCTCTACTCTGTCTTCATTGATCTGACCAAGGCGTTTGATTCTGTCAGTAGGGAGGCCCTTTGGTCAGTGCTCGCTCGCTTTGGTTGTCCACGCAAGTTCATCCAGATCATCAGGCTCTTCCATGACGGTATGACTGGGCGGGTGCTCTCCAGTGGTGAATATTCAGAACCCTTTGACATTTCCACTGGGGTGAAACAAGGCTGTGTTCTGGTACCAGTCCTGTTCAATCTGTTTTTCACCTGTGTCATCAAACAAGCAGTGCAGGACCTAGAAGAGGGCGTGTACATTTGCTACCATTATGACGGGTCCATGTTCGACCTGTGCAGACTGACTGCTAAAACAAAGACACTCACCAGTTTCATCCAGGAAGCTCTCTTTGCAGATAACTGCGCTGATGGCTCACAAGCCAGAGGATCTGCAGACTATGCTGAATAAGTTCTCTGAGGCATCAAAGCAGTTTGGTCTCACCATTAGCCTGAGAAAAACTGAGGTGCTATTCCAGCCTGCACCAAACTTGATTGCTCCACAGCCCACTATCGTGATTGACAACACAGAGCTGAAATCTGTTGACAGCTTCACATACCTCGGAAGCGTAACATCCAGTGATGGCTCTCTGGACAAAGAGATCTCAGCCAGAATCAGCAAAGCAAGCCAAGCTCTCGGATGACTTCACAACAGGGTACTGAACCATCACAATGTTACCCTGGCCACAAAACTCAAAGTGTACAACGCTGTCATCCTTACCTCACTTCTATACGGCTGTGAGACATGGACGGTTTATCGGCGACATCTGAAACAGCTGGAGAAGTTCCATCAACGTGCTTTACGCTCCATCCTTGGCATATGATGGCAGGACAGGGTCACCAACACAGAAGTTTTTGACAGAGCCAGGTCTGTCCCCATTGAGTCAATGCTTCTGAAGACACGGCTCCGCTGGTCAGGCCATGTCATCAGGATGGAGGACCACCACATCCCAAAGCATAGGCTGTTTGGTGAGCTTCTGCAGGGGCACAGAAAACGAGGTCACCCCTGCAAACGCTACAAGGATGCCTTAAGTGGTGTGACATCCCCCCCGCTGAACTTGTTCACAAAGCACAAGACAGGCAGTGCTGGTGTGCTCTCATAAAAAGAGCATCAGCCTCACTAGAGGAGGAGCGCCGCAACCAGGCACAGGCTGCCAGAGAACGTCGCCACAGAGCAGCGTCCGTCCCTGCAACAACAGTGGAATTCCTGTGCCCTATCTGTTTCAGGCTCTGCAAGTCCAGACTTGGTCAGCAGAGCCATCTACGTGTCCACAGATAGATGCATAGATGCATGTCATCCTCGAGATCGAGGGACCACATTATTATTTAATGTGCCTGTGAGACTTGATTCTCATAAATTTCAGGTTTTTCTTTTAAATCATGTCATATGAATAAAAAGTAAACATCAATAAATTAAATATTTCCTGAGCCAGAGAAGAATAGCAAAAAAACAAAAAAAACAAAAACAAAAAAAAAAAACAGATAACATAAAAAAGTCTAAAAATGAGAAAATTAAAT
Source organism: Pholidichthys leucotaenia (assembly GCA_020510985.1). Lineage (NCBI taxonomy): Eukaryota > Metazoa > Chordata > Actinopteri > Cichliformes > Pholidichthyidae > Pholidichthys > Pholidichthys leucotaenia. The sequence continues at coordinate 135,577,430 of CM035841.1, read as the reverse complement.
GAAAATTTAAGTGTAGCTCCACAGCCTGATGATTGTTATTCTGGTCTGATTTAACCTGTTTGCTTCTTAGTAAAAATATTTCAGATTGGTCATGATCTGAAAATCAAAGACACAAGAAGTAATGTATTAATACACATGTGATGACTTTAATTTTATTCATTATCGCTATTTGACTAATTAAAATTATTAGAAATCAAATGAACTATGTTAAGAGCCAACTTACTCCTCCGACCCGTTTTAATTTATTTATTTTGCCTGTATGTGCCACCATCATGCACTTTTGCAGCTTTAATAATTTTTTTCAGACAAAACTAAGAAACTCAGCGATAATTTAAACCAAAGAAACAATGGTCTGTCTGATGCACTATTATGTTTCCAATTAGCACAACTTAGCACTGTCATTTAGCATTTGCCGTTTTGTAATTACATACGGTGTTAACGTTATTTACCTCCTATTAAAATGAGGTTAGCGGACCATCCTCTCTGACACAGCATGATGGGAAATAGTCCTACATCCTCTCTGGCAAACAGGAGTAGCGGGCTAGAGGCTATTTGACCAAATCTGTAGTTCAGAGTTGGCAACCACCGGAGAGCCTAGCCACACACCACACACGCTGTGTGCACTGCAGGGGAGAGGTGGGGCGCTGACAAGTAGTGTGAGGAGCTTTGCTCAAGAAACTGGGGTATGTGCATTTTAAATAACGATATAAATGACAGCGTATTCTATGAAACGATAGACGTTTTTATATTGTCATCCCACACAGCCCTAGTATCCATCATGGATTTTCTGGTTAACTCCACTGGTAAACTGGTAACTTCCTTCCTTTTTTAATATTGCACACACCACTGAAGAGAAAGAAACAGCATTTCAATTCTCCTGTATGTCCTGTACGTATAGTAGTATTGACAAATAAAATCTTTGAATCTTGAAACTAACGCATCAGGCTCAGCAGCACAGTGCTCACAGCACAGCTACAGTGACTGTAGCAGTCACCATGTTGGGTTAAATAAATAAACAAATTTACCTGTATGAATGTGTTACGTCCCTGTCTAGGGGAAAAGAAGCACACCATAAACAGAATAGGGAAAAAGTCCTGTCCCAATTCCCAAAAGCCAAAGCCGGGGATGAACAGCAAGTTCAGTGCGCTTTATTTACACGTGAATTATTTACAGACCAGTGAGCGTGTCTCCGGGGTGAACCAAGGCCAAAATAACAAACAAAATCCCCACCTATCTTTATCCAAATTTGTGCTACCTATCCTATGTGAAACAAAAAGACAATTCTACACCTGACTTCCTACACTAACAAAAACAGGAGAAAAAACAGACAGAGAAATAGGCAGCTCACCCCTTCTGCTCTGTGAATATATACAAGGATGTTAGTTAGTTAATTCCCTTCCGCAGCATGTGGAACACCATTTGGTGTATGGGGCGGCGCCTATCTCCGTTTCTCTGACCCTAGGCCACACAGCTACTGTAAGTAGTGAAAGCTACAGTGAGGGGGGGGGTCAGTCCTCTGGTAGCTCTGTGGCTAACTTTACTTTCCCCGTTCCATTATGCTGAGCACCACGCTAGAAGGCAGAAAGTACCATTTTTATATGGTCTTTGGTATGACCCAGCTGGGATTTGAATTCCTGCCTCCCGGATGTGGGGCGGATGCTCTACCAACTGAGCCACCACTCCGGTGTACAAGGATGTGGTCTTACCAATTTATACATATGAGTATTTACAAGTCCTTTGGGGAAAAAAAGGTCACAAAGTAACTAACAGCAAATTAATCACAAAATAACTGGCAACGAATTAATTAAACTAAGCAAAGCACACTATTTTGGAGACTGAAACGAGATGCTACTGCTGTCAGGCTGCCAGTTGTCACCCGGTCCAGCCGGAGGTTTTAAACTGCCCTCGGCACCAGTTTCAGCCAATCCCCAGTGACTTGCGCTCAGCTGTGGCACGCTGTGCTGGTGAAGATTCTCTATGGAGAAGATAACTCACTGCAGCAGAAAAACGCCAAACAGAACACAGAAAAAACACAAACTAACGGCCAGGGCCATAACACCTTCCTCCAGAAAGACCAGACATCTTCTCCAAAGATGTCTGACTTCAGGTAAGAGCACGAGAAAGTGTGTCAGCCATCACATTTTCAGTTCCCTTTATACGTTTAATTTCTTCTTTTTCTTCCTCTTTTTTGTCCTTTTCTTTTCCTTTTTCTCTTCTCAGTTTGTTGTGCCTGAACAAGTTTAACTTTGTCAGCATCAAAATCAAGATTCCCAGTCTCAGGTAACAAATCACATTTTTCAGTTTTCTTCTGACATGGTGCAGCCGTGGGCGAGGCGGCTTCAGAGCACATGAATGATTTACGTCATCAAACTTACGTGCCTGTGCGCGTGTAACCACACACGCAGGGAACACTGTGGACAGGTTGACAGCAGCAGCAGGTGTAGACACGCAGGAATCAAGAACAGGGTTTTCAACCACCTCCGAGGTCAGAAAAACAACACTCTTAGGTTTTCTTGAAAATCTCATCTTTTTTTCTGTTTAAGAGTAGGACAGTTGGCTATGCGGTGACCTAGTTCATGACATAGAAACATTCTTCAGATTGAAAAGGAGAAAAATCATAGCGCGGTGCGCAAGTTCCAAATTTCAGAGGAGTTTTACTCCTCCCAGGCTTATTGAACGGAGTGTGATCACAGCACCCAGCAGAAAAAAACAACCCGATGGGACAAAACAAATTCATCGGCCTTCACCACCGCTTTAGACAAACTCTCCACTTTCTGCTCATTTAAGTGAACCACCACGTTATCAGGCAAATAAGATTTAAATTCCTCTAATAAAATTAATTCCTGGAGCTGAAGAAAATCAGACACTTTACTAGCAGAGCACCATTTACCAAAAAGAACAGACTTCTTACGCGCAAACTCCATGTATGTCTGACTTACGGATTTCTCACAGGCTCTAAATTTTTGGCGATAAGCCTCAGGTACTAACTCATAAGCCTGGAGTATTGTCTGTTTAACTTTGCCATAATCCACATTATCCTTAATGGATAAGGTTGCGCGTATCTCCAGTGCCTTTCCCACTAATTTGCATTGCACCAACAAATTCCACACCTCTTTAGGCCAGTTTAGTGTGGTAGCCACAAATTCAAAAACAGTGAAATATGAATCAACTTCATTTTCTCGAAATGGTGGCACCAAAGTAATCTGCTTGCTCGCATCGAAGCGAGCAAAGAAGCTTGCAGGACTAAAGACACCCTGTTGGGAGGCGTCCATCTCCATAGCGTTAATGCGTAACTGCATGAGCTCTACTTCTCTTTTCTTTGTTTCCAGCTCCACCTCTCTCAGACGAAAAGCCAGCCTCACATCTTTCTCAGGCTGTAACTGGTCAGGGGGCTTACTAGCTGGAATGTCAGACAGCACTGGAGCCTCAGCCCCATGCTTCGTCTGCCCCTGCTGCAGCTCATTTACATCGTATATCATGGCTGTATACGTAAATTAAATTATTTCCATCAGCCTGAGTTCACCCCAATGTTGCGCATCATGGATTTCGTCCCCACGGTCTGTCTTCTGCCTTTAATGACAGTTTTAATGCCAGAACACACTACTTTATTTTTTATTAATCCTCAGCTGGTGATCAGCTGGTCAAACCAATGGTGTTGTGCAGCACCTGTCTCCTCCAAAACATAGTTCTTTAGAAATAAATGTGACTTTTGAGGCTGCCACACATTATTTTTTTTTCTTCTCTTATTTCTCTGCAACAAGCAGTCTTCTTTCCTGCTAGAAATGCCTAAATAGTCACAAATAATATCAAAAAATGAAATGGCCACTATAAACAAGCACAAGCCAACTTCCCCAAACAATCCCACACTGCTTTGCATGTGTCAAAGATGGTGGTATTTGTGAAAAGGTCCATGGGCTGCATTGTGGCTGTAGTGGATTTTATTAATCTGACTTATTTTAAAATATGCTATGAGTTCTTCAGCGTTTGTTTTCATGGGGGAAAACAAGGGTAGTGAAATGTGTGAATCACTATGACTATGAAACATATGCTCAGAAAACTGTCTGCATTCTCTATCAGTTATGTTGTGGAGTGTGTGAAATCACAGGCAGATTCATTTCAGACGATTTATTACACACTCACATCTTTCAAGCACAGAACAGAATGAATTCTCAAGCAGAAACTCTCCCCTTAAGTTTCATGGCATTTACATCACAACATGACATTTGCATCACACTGCATTCAGCAACCTTCATCCCTGACTCCTTCCTGCTATCTCACCAGGAATCTCCTGCTCTTTGTTCTCCCAAGCTTATCACTGTCTCCTGTCTGAGATGCTAGATAATCTGGCTCACATAAGGTGCTACACCCCCCCCCCACCAGCATCTTAGATAGGACAATAGAATAACAGTCCACATGCTGTGATAGAACAATTGAACATCAGTCCACATGCTGCTTGGGCTTCCGTCTCCTCCCGTATTTGCTGTAACTGGGGTTTACCGCCTCTGCGGCGCTGCTGTGCCGGTTGGGGGCTGCTGGAAGTGTGTCTGACTGCGGGTGGGCTGTTGCTGGGGGGGGGGGGGGGTACTTCGGTCTGTCCGTATGGCTGCTCTGGAGAATCGTCTCCCTGGGGAGCTCTCCGTGGGGGTCTTCCATGCCGAGGGGCCCTAGCCAACAGCACTTGCTCGTCTGCCACAACGAAGGCGGGTTTGAGTCTGTCTATGCCAGTTTTTTCCCTCCTACCCCCCAAGTCTAGCAAAAAATGCTTATCCCCTGTTTCCAACACTCTGAACGGTCCATCATAGGGTGGGCGCAATGGAGGGCGGTGGGCGTCGTGTCTGACAAACATGAACTCCGCGCTCTTCAAAGTTTTAGGCACAAAAACACGCGGAAAACTGTGGTGGGCAGGGCCCGGCAGCGTGCCTGTGTTTGCGCTATGCTGCAAAAGCTGAGACGGGGAGCTGCCCGGCGCGGGATTATCTGGCAGAAATTCCAGGGCAGCTGTAGTGGCTGCGCAAAAACGAGCTCTGCCGGGGAAGCTTCCAGATCCTCTTTTGGCGCAGAGCGCAACCCCAATAAAACCCACGGCAGCCTGTCTACCCAATTTGCATCCGTCAGTGAAGCCCTGAGTGCCGCTTTCAGTGATCTATGAAAACGCTCGCATAACCCATTGGCCTGTGGGTTGTACGCGGTTGTGCGGTGAATTGTAACACCCAGGCTGCGGGCCATCGTGGACCAGAGTTTGGAAACAAATTGCGGGCCCCTGTGGGACGTAATGTCCGACGGGACTCCAAAACGCGCCACCCATGCTGTTAAAAAAGCGCGCGCTACGTCCGCGGACGTGGTTGCTGCCAGCGGGACCGCTTCTGGCCAGCGCGTGGTGCGGTCCACCATTGTCAGGAGGTGCGTGCACCCCTGTGATGGCGGGAGGGGGCCCACGAGATCCACGTGAACATGGTCGAACCTCTTAGCCGGAATACGAAACTGCTCCAAGGGAGCCTTCGTGTGTCTGTGTACTTTGGCTCGTTGGCACGCCACGCAGGCTGCAGCCCACTCCTTCACTTGTTTGCGCAGGCTCGGCCAAACGAACTTCTCTCCCACCATTTTGACCGATGCGCGCACTCCTGGGTGCGCCAGAGTGTGAACTGACTCAAACACGCGGTGGCGCCACGCGGCCGGGACCACTGGACGCAGGCGACCCGTGGAGACATCGCAGATTGTGTGGGGGGGGGGGGCCGCCATCCTGCAGCACCCTGCTCTCCAGCCTTAACCCTGTTGGTCCAGACTGGAGCGCGCGCACGTCTGCATCGCTAATCTGCTCCGCGGCCATGGCTGCGTAATCTATCCCCACGCAGACCGGGGCCACCACGGCTCGCGAGAGGCAGTCCGCCACTACATTCAGTTTACCAGACACATGCTGAATATCGGTAGTAAAGTCTGAGATCGCGGCCAGCTGTCTCTGCTGCCGGCCCGACCATGGTTCTGAAACCTTGGCCATCGCGAATGTTAGCGGCTTGTGGTCCACGAACGCGGTGAAGCTGCGCCCTTCCAGCCAGAACTGGAAGTGGCGTATGGCCAGGTGGAGGGCCAGCAACTCTCTGTCAAATGCGCTGTATTTACGTTCGCTGTCGCGCAAAGTTCTGCTGATAAAAGCGAGCGGCTGCCAAGCCCTGGCGACGTGCTACTCCACGACAGCCCCTATGGCCACGTCTGAAGCGTTGGTGGTGAGCGCTATGCGGGCCGTCGGGTCTGGATGCGCCAGCAGTGCGGCGTTTGCCAGGGCCGCTTTAACTTCCAAGAATGCCCGCTCTCGCTCCGGGGTCCATTCGACCCTATCCGCGGGTTTCTGTTTCTTGAGCGCAGAGTACAATGGTTGCATGAGCTGCGCCGCGCGGGGAAGGAAACGGTTATAAAAGTTCACCATCCCCAAAAATTCCTGCAGCACCCTGACCATCTGAGGCTGAGGAAAATCCGCCACGGTGCGCACTTTGTCGGGCAGCGGGATCGCTCCTTCAGGAGAGACGCGGTGCCCCAAAAAATCAATCCCCGTCACGCCGAACTGGCATTTCGCCGGGCTGATTTATTAACCCGTGCTCCTCCAACCTCCGGAAAACCGTCGTGCGGTGGGTTTCATGTTCACCTTCGGACGCACTGGTTACCAGGATATCGTCCAGGTAGACGAACACAAACGGGAGATCGCACAGCACTGCATCCATCATGCGCTGGAACGTCTGTGCCGCTCCTTTTAACCCGAATGGCATGCGCAGGAACTCGAATAAACCGAACGGAGTTATTACCGCTGTTTTGGGTATGTCCTCAGCGCGCACTGGGACTTGGTGGTAACCGCGGACCAGGTCTATTTTGGAAAAAATGCGCGCTCCGGCGAGGTGAACGGAAAAATCCTGTATGTGGGGAATTGGGTAGCGGTCATTGTGCTGTGGCGTTGTTCAACCTGCAGAAATCCCCGCACAGTCGCCACGATCCTTCAGCCTTAGGGACCATGTGTAGCGGGGAAGCCCATGGGCTTTTGGAGCGCCTGATGATGCCCAGCCTTTCCAGGTTGGCGAACTCCTCGCGCACTATGGCCAGTTTAGTTGCGTCCAAGCGCCGAGGTCTTGCAAAAACGGGTGACCTGATGGTGATGATAAAGTGCTCCACCCCGTGTTTAGCTATGGCCGCCGAAAAAGTCGGGACCGTGAGTGCTGGGAACTGAGTGAGCAGTGTGTGGAACTTACCTCCTGTAGCTGTGACGTTGGCTTGTGCTGTTGGCTGGGCCACTCGAGCTATACAGGGGAGAGAGTCAAAGGACAGTGCATTAACCAGGCGTCTGTTAGCAACATCAACCAGTAAACCATGTGCACACAGAAAATCAGCCCCCAGTATATGGTAATTCAGTGCTGCTACGACAAAAGTCCACTCATATGTACGGTCGTGTAGAGATAAGAGCAGAGTCCTCTCACCAAAGGTCTTAATATCCGAGCCGTTTGCTGCCAACATCCCGGGGCCGCTAGATCCCGCCAGCTGGTCAGCGTAGGTCGGCCGGATGAAGCTCTTCTGGGCTCCGGTGTCCACGAGGAAACGCCTTCCCGAGCGTGCATACGTCAAGTAGAGCAGCTTGTTCTCTTCACCGAGGGTCGCGGCTGCTACCGACCCCCGGCCTTGGCGTTTTCCCGAGCGCTTGAATTGGCACGGTGGCGCACATCTGCGTGCCTTCTCTCCGAAGCGGCGGTGGTAAAAACAGAGCATGTCTCTCTGGCTCTCCTTGGCCCCCGCTGCCGCTACCGTCAGTGGCTCCTCGCCTCCTCTGGTCGTCTCGCTGGGCTCCGCCGCTGCCGCGTTGACTGTGATCGCCCTGGTGGTGATGATGATCCGGTCTGCCTCCTGGGCTAGCGCACGGTAGTCGCGCGCGGCCAGCCACGGCGAATTGGCCAGAACCGCTCTTGCTACTCTCAGAAGGTTCCGGAGGAAGAGGTGGGCAAACAGAAAGTGCCCGTCGTCCGTGCCCATCAACGCCAGCATCTTCTCCATCAGGTCTACAGCCGAACCATCTCCTAACTCGGTCCGCGTCAGGAGCCTCTCCGCTCTCTCACAGTCCGAGAGCGTGTAGCGCTGGATGAGCGCAGCCTTGAGCGTCTCGTATTTGCTGCTGGCTGGTGGCTGATCGAGCAGGCTCGCTACCTGCTGAGCTGTGCGGGCGTCGAGCGCTGCAACCACATAGTAGAATCTGGTATCATCTGCCGTTACTCCCCGGAGGGCGAACTGGGCCTCGGTGAGGTGGAACCAAGAGCGCGGGTTGTGCTGCCAGAAATCCGGTAGCTTGACTGAAACCGCACACGCGTGGCTGTAGGTTCCAGTCCGGGCTGTCTGTGGGATGGCTGCAGCCTCGCTGTAGCTTCCTGACCGGGCCGGCTCCGGGGATCTTGCCTCGTGTTCCATAATACGTCTTGGGTCACCAGTGTGGAGTGTGTGAAATCACAGGCAGATTCATTTCAGATGATTTATTACACACTCATATCTTTCAAGCACAGAACAGAATGAATTCTCAAGCAGAAACTCTCCTCTTAAGTTTCATGGCATTTACATCACACACAACATGACATTTGCATCACACTGCATTCAACAACCTTCATCCCTGACTCCTTCCTGCTATCTCACCAGGAATCTCCTGCTCTTTGTTGTCCCAAGCTTATCACTGTCTGCTGTCTGAGATGCTAGATAATCTGGCTCACATAAGGTGCTACAATGTAATGTATTGATGTGACCATGACTTTTTACCTTTTTGTTTTAAGGCTTTGAAAAAAATCTAGCCTAGTATACTGATTCTGGGTGTGCTGACATTTAATTTATTTGTTGGATGGACTTAAAGAGTATTTCTTTGATTAACCACTCCAGGTAATAAATATGTTGGCAAATGATTCAGTAAACAGATATTACCAAACACTGTTCTCTATGCCTCAGAACAACTTTTAAAGCAGTTTTTGCAGTAGACTTTCTGCCCCTCCTCAAAAACAGCAGCCTGGCCTGAAATCATTCAGCAGAGGCAGCTATAACCCCCCCCCACACACACACACACACACACACTATCACTAATGAAAATCTGCAGTAGTTTTTTCTCTGAATAGAGGGGAAATGTAAGTCTGCATTCATATGGAGGGTGACAATATGTATGGGTACATATTCATACTATGTAGGATAACTAAGTAGACGGTTATGCTGTTTATTCCATCTTGCTACAATGCTCCGCACTTTGTATATATATTTATATATTTATGTGTACGTATGTATATCCACTGCTCTTATTTATATTTTTCATATCTTCTTAATTATTGCTCTGAGTGTTGCTATCCCTGTGCTGTTGCAATCCTGAAATTTCCCCATTGTGGGACTAATAAAGGCTTATCTTATCTTATCTTATCTTATATGAGAGACCACAGCTTTATGATTATGAACCTGTTGGACATCATAGAGATCAGGAGCAGAATGAGGAAAAAATAATGGGCCAGACTAAGTAGGTCTTCTTTCGTGGGGATGGAGGAATAATATCTGGTAGAGCACTTGATTCAGACTTTTTGCTTGTCAGTGTGGCACATCTGAATACAGAAAGTTCAGCAGAATTTAGATAGATAGATAGATACTTTATTTCGAACAAAAAAGTATAACAAAAACAAAACAAATGACAAATGCAATAAAGTAACAGTATACAGTGTTCGAAAGGGAGAAGGAAGAAGTGAACACTTATTAATTCCATCTCCTCTTTTCCATAAATACACCCATGTGAATTATATACAAATTACCACATTTAAGACCCCAAGTAAACAATTAACTGTATTTTGTACATATCAACATTAACACCCATCCATCCTAGCATACATTAATGTCCATACATCAAAACCAGCCTCAAACAACACAGATATACACAGTGCTGTCCCACCCACCATTCCATAGTGTCCCAGAGTGAGCATAGTGAATCGTACATATAAATACTACCCTTCTAACATACATCCTTTCAGCAAATAATGTTTGTACCTCTTTTTGAATTGAATAATAATTGAATTTTAATATAAAAGCTCCAAAAATTGTTGATATTCAGAGTGAGTTGGAGTGTGCTGATGTGAAAATCAAAGGTACTGTCGGTGTCTATTTGATTTATGAAAAGTCATCTGGTATGTCGGCCTTTCAAAATAAAAGCTGCTCTATAAGGTGCAATATAAAGGATTCTGACCTCCTGGCCAGTCGGTGTTGCACGTACTGTTGACTCACATATAATCTTGTACCGATTGCCAGGTAGAGATAAACAGCACTTCCTGGAAGCTAACATCAATAAGCGACTTTCGCATTACAAGTGCGCATGTGCGGACTATGTGAGTTTAAAGTTCACGACTACCAAACATTCCAGTAGCCGGCTTGCTTTTGTATAGAGACAGTACTGTCACACCTGAACAATTGCTGCTTAAAGTCTGCGTTAAGTTTTAAATCTCCTTTACTCCAGGTGCACATTGTGCCGTAGTGAAGTGTGGGAATGGCATGTATCATCTAGAGCGGTGGAAAAAGAAAACTTGCAGCATACATGCGTGTAACTTTGGGACCAGCGTGTGTACATGTCCGCCGCCATTCACGTTATATACATTCCCCAAGGAGCAGAAGGATTCAGACGGACGTAATTGTTGGATTAAAGCAGTAGCAGTAAGTCTATATTATCTAGAGATCTAGAGACAATGTCAGTTTTATGTCGGCCTTTTTATCTTCCAAGAGAGCTGACAGACGTTATAATAACAGCAGTCTATATTTCTCCTGATGCAAATACTAAAGCGGCCCTTGGTCATTTGTACAGTGTAATAAATAAACAGCAGCAGGCCTATCCCAAGGGTGTTCACATCATAGCTGGTGATTTTAATCAAGCATGCTTGAGAACTGTGCTGCCTAATTTCACACAGTATGTGAAATGTGCCACTAGGGGAAAGAATTGTCTTGCTCGGGTGTATTCGAACCTGAAGCATGCTTACAGAGCTGTGCCGTGTCCACATCTTGGCCTGTTAGACCATCTATCATTGCTCCTCATCCCAGCATACACCCCCCTCAGGAGAACTGCTAGACCTACTATAAAGAACATCACAACGTGGCCTGAGGGAGCTCTTTCTCAGCTGCAGGACTGTTTTTCAAACACTCTATGGGATTTATTCAAGAATGAGGATCTGGAAATGTACACACAGACTGTATTATGCTACATCACCTACTGTATCAACCAGGTGACTGTGGAAAAACGCATCAGGGTTTTTCCTAACCAGAAGCCTTGGATGACAAAAGAAGTCCAGGCACTCCTCAGAGCCCGTGATACAGCCTTCAGGTCAGGGGATACAGATCTGTATAGCACCGCCTGGGCTAATCTGAAGAAAGGCATTAAGGAGGCTAAACAGATTTATAAGAAGAAAGTCGAGGACCATTTTTCTGATAATGATTTGAGACGAGTATGGCAAGGCTTTCACCATATCACAAACTATAAGGGCAGCGGCATCATTTCCAGTGACATCAGCGCCTCATTGGCAGAGGAATTGAACTGCTTTTTCACACGGTTTGAGGCAAATACACCTCGCCCGGACCCATGGATGTTATTGAATGCCAGCTCTGATGTGCTTTCCCTGCAGGATCATGAGGTGAGGCAGACTCTGAGAGCAGTTCACCCAAGAAAGGCTACTGGTCCCGATGGAGTGCCAGGAAAGGTGCTCAGAGCATGTGCAGATCAGCTATGCTCTGTTCTGACTGACATTTTTAACTTGTCTCTCAAGGCAGCCATTGTTCCACAGTGTTTGAAATCTGCAGTCATTATTCCTGTACCTAAAAAACATATTATTAGCAATCTGAATGACTATCGACCAGTAGCATTAACACCCATTGTTATGAAGTGCTTTGAGAAAATGGTATTGAAACATCTTTTGCCTAGTCTCCCCCCAGACTTTGATCGGTACCAGTTTGCCTACAGGCGGAGCAGACCCACTGAAGATGCTATTGCTATAGCTCTCCACTCGGCATTCAGCCATTTAGAAGACAAGGGGAGCTATGTAAGAATGTTGTTTGTGGACTATAGCTCGGCATTTAATACAACTATTCCCAACATTCTCATCACCAAATTGCTTCAGCTTGGTCTGCCTACTCACACTTGCAGCTGGATTAAGGACTTCCTAACAAACAGAACACAGACTGTTAGACTCGGACCCCATTCCTCCTCTACAGTCATGCTTAACACAGGATCGCCGCAGGGCTGTGTGTTGAGCCCCACTTTGTATTCATTGTACACATATGACTGCATACCTGTTCATCCCACAAACATTATAGTGAAGTTTGCAGATGACACAACAGTAGTGGGGCTCATATCAGGAGGAGATGAGTCCGCATACAGAGATGAGGTCCAGAAACTGGTGAGATGGTGCTCAGATAATAATCTGCTATTGAATAAAAAAACCCCAAAAGAACTCATTATTGATTTTAGGAAGCATAGCAGTGAGCCACCTCCTCTATATATAGGCAAGGAGTGTGTGGAGAGGGTGGAGGCTTTTAAGTTTCTGGGTGTTCATATTTCTCACAACCTTACCTGGGCAGCTGACACCATAGCTACGATAAAAAAGGCTCAACAACGTCTACACTTTCTGAGGCTCCTCAAGAAGAATGGCCTGAATGCACAGTTGCTGGTTTTATTTTATCGCTCTGCTATTGAGAGCATTTTGTCATATGGCATCACGGTTTGGTATGAGGGCTGTTCAGCCGCAGACCGCAAAGCCTTCCAGAGAGTGATCGAGACTGCGCAAAAAATCACTGGCTGTTCTCTCCCTTCTCTGGAAGAGATTTCCAGGTCTCGGTACCTCAACAGAGCTACTGCCATCATTAAAGACTGCACTCATCCAGGCCATGATTTCTTTCACTTGCTCCCCTCAGGAAAGCGGTACAGATCCCATAAAACCCGGACTACCAGGTTTAATCATAGTTTTTTCCCAGCAGCAGTACGTATTTTGAACGGATTTATGTAACATGCACAGACTGCTGATATTAGTTTGTTATTTTAGGTTATTTTGTGGCAATAATCCTGTGTATATAAGCTGGTCTTTTATATTTATCGCTCAGTATGTTTTCATTATTGCTACGTACATATTGTATTCAACTTTTAGGTAATATTGTTTCAAGCATGATTTATTGTTGTAATTATAAGAATGTTAAATGCATGAGTGAACTGTGAGTGTGATAGTTTGTTTTTAGGGAGCAGAATCTCAGTTTCATTGCATTGTTTATTAGCAATGGAATGACAATAAAGGCACTTTGACTTTGACTTATAACGTAATTAAATAGTGTTGTGTATTGTTCAAGTTCTAGTCTAACTGACACGAGTCTAAACCCTGAAGTAGTAGGTACAGACAGGCAGGCCTAGATGTAGGATATAGTTCTTTGTAAGCTTGATCTACACACACATGTAATTAAGGCCATTGATAAGTAGGCTGGTATAAAATAAAATTGCAAATCATTGAAAACGTGTGGTACTTAAACTATAGTCATATCGACCTATAGATCTAAGTAAGCAGGCTATACCTTATAGTGAAATTTACTCAGAATGACAAAACCAAAGCTGAACTGTCAAACCACTCGCTTACCTTCTTTGTAGTCGTTTTGGAGTCTCGCAAGTAAGGGTGCTTGGTCCTTTGACAACAAAAAATCTGCTATGTCAGCGTACATACAGGGGGGGCATTTTGGCCAATTTCTGCAACGTGGCCGTGAATGCAAGAGCAACTAGTTCATCCTTGCGTTTGCAGGTACAACCTGGAAGACCCCTACGTATACAATATGAGTTACCGGAGTGGTGGCGGAGTTGGTAGAGCATCCGCCCCACATCCGGGAGGCAGGGGTTCAAATCCCGGGCGGGTCATGCCGAAGACCATATAAAAGCGGAACTTCCTGCCATCCAGCTTGGTGCTCAGCAATAATGGAATGGAGGAGGGAAATCTGTGGCGGTGCCTTGCATGGCAGCGGCCCTCTGATTCTACATATGGGGTGTGTGTGATTTACACTGTAGATAGGAAAAACACAATTTTGTTCTACTGTACGTGATTGGTTGTATGGTGGAATGACAATAAAGGGTGATTTAATTTAATTTAATGCTCGTAGATCAGGAACGTTCCATAAATTAAATGTATCAATAAAGCATGTTTGGTAGCCACGTTCCCATGATGCTTTGCGCAAGACGAGATGCGAAAGTCGCTTATATCCTGCAGACTGCTAACATCTCAGATCTTTGGTTATTATGATCCAGACAGCATGTCAAGCGAGGACTCTTGTGGTATAGAATCATTTATTTAACATAATCCTCTCTGATGCACATCTCTGGAAAACCTTTTTTAAATAACAATATGGTATAGTGTTATTGACAGTAATGCTAATGTAGCACAGCTGTGATCAAACAGGATTGCTCTCTAGTTTTGACAATGTAATTATGACAACACTTTAGATCAGATTGTAAGGACTTTGACTGCTGTTAGTTGTTCTGTGGTTTTTGTAAATATGCTGAATCACACTTTTATGGTCTGTTTAAAGGGGACCTGTGGTGGTCGTGAAAAAAAAGATATTATATTGAGCCCCTGTCTCACATTCTAGTTCAAGTTTAAGTTCAAGTTCAAGTTCAAAGCAATGCAATATAAATCCATTGCTGATGTGCTGGTTCAGCTATGTCAGCAAAACATGCGCGCAGCCATACTGGCGGCTACATGGCCTGCCAGGATGCTTCCTGTGACGTAGTAGCGTGGATACCGCGATCTGGATCAATATTGGCTGAGCCTGGAGTGCCTGGATGAGCAGTGGCTTTCGGGATATTCAAATTCAAATTCAAACGTTTATTTCAAACTCAGGGTTCATATTAAATGCAGAACTAAAACGAGTAGAATAAATAAGTAAATGCTTAAATTCAGCGGGTCGTCTCGTCTGATCTGAGGTCGTAACGGCCGCCAGACGGCCGGGGATTCGGCGCTGGGCTCTTCCCTCGCCGCTAAAAGTATATACAGATCAGCAGACACTCGGCTCTCTTGTAACAACAAAAACATACAATGCGATATGGATATCGCAACATGGCGGAATGTAAAGCCTTTGGATGTCTCAATAATAAGCGAAAAAACAAAGATAAACACTTCTTTTGTGTACCCAAACCCAGCTCACCTTTTCGGAAGATCGTAGCGGAAAAGTGGTTGCGCAATCTCGGAACAGGGCACAGACGTTTCCTTTCGGACGAAATTCCATTGTGTGTGAGGACCACTTCGTCACTTTCACCCTCAGAAGACCTTTCTGGCTCAAACCTGTAGCCATGTTGACCGAATTCTTCCTCAGAGTCCGACAATTCAGCCATAATAGAACAAAAACACTGACAAAAGCACCCTAGTTGCTGGTACAGGCGGAGTATTGACTTTTCAGTAGCAACGTAGTGACGTCACATCCGCATGTGTCATGGCTGCGCGCATAGTTTTCATTGGCTGGCCATGCCGGCGGTCGTATTTGCATATTTCTCTGGTGGTAGATGGTTGGCAATAATTATTTAACCAAATAACGAATACTTTGCCTAATGTTTTCAAGTTGAATGCGTTTAGACGACCACAACAGGTCCCCTTTAAGTTGATCCGTTTTAGCTATGCATGCTTACAAAAAAAATAACAAAAAAAAAAAAACCAGCTGTTGTTCTAAAGCTCCATCAGTTATTTATGTCAGTTCCAGTTAATTTTAGGTTGTAAATGTGTTTTTTTTTATTGTTTTAAAATATATAAATATTGTGAAACGTTGGATGCCTGAATTCATTTGTGCCCTTTCAGTTACTGTAGAAGATGAAATCTATTGTTTATTCGGTGTGACAGATTCACAAACGGTTTACCTCACCTCTGCAAAACTAAAGTATTTTCAACCTTTTTATAACGTAGTGATAAACAAGAACCTAAAATACACTGTACATATTCGATATATACATAACATTGTAATCAATAATCCTTCGTGAAGTTGGAAATAATTTAGGTGGATTAGGTGGCGGTCAAAAGCGGAAATAATTTATGGTGGAATAATAATCTTTTTTCAAATAATATTGTGTAAAAACAGAACTGCATCTACAAAAATGAGCACATCACCATTCAGATCGATATCAAATAGCTCTGACATATTCATCCAAATTTCAAACAAAAAAAAAATCTTAAAGTGGTTAAATTTATATGGTATTATTGTAAAATATGAAAGTTTTACTTTTTAGATTTGAGTTATTTCTAAAAATAAATTCACCATAACCCCTTGACGCCTGTTGGCACGAATTCAATCCAAAAAAAAAAACAAAAAACAAAAAAACAATGATTTTCAATTATGAAAAAAAAAAATTGTTCACAATTGGAAATAAATTCAGGCATCAAGGGGATCATATTCAACTTTTGGAGGTGGATGAGTAGAATATAAAAGAAAATCAACCTCAAATCAAGTCAGTCAACAAATAACAAACAGGAATTTATTTAGGAGAAAATATTTATTAAAAAATAAACAGTCCAGATGCAGGGTCCATGGTAGGCCATGGGCCAAAACCTCTGGCGTGCAGTTTCGTCTTAACTTTGCAGTGGCAACTTTATCTCTCAGTTTTAAGTAGTTTAGACTATATTAAATGATATTTTACCTGTCCACATTTGCACTGTTTGCACGTTAATGAGAAATTAATTAAAGAAAATCGATGCTTTAATCACGTAATTCCCCTTCCGTGACTTGCCGCATGCGGGCGCTATTTTTCAACCTCGAACCGTCGCTGCCATTGCAATGTACAGTGTCGACGATTTGACCTGAATACGAGGATCCAACATGGCGACACGCGTGCGAACGTGTGTTTGTCATTTGATCGAGGAGGAAAAGGGAAAAATAACCCCATTTACACAAGTTAGTTGGCAAAAGTTTCGTGACTGCAACAGCAAATGGAAGCTTCTTGATGGCAGACAGCGTGAACTAGCTGAAAAAAATGAAACCTTGGCCCAACTCGACAATTCCTGCTAATTCAGCCTTGTTGGTTGATGGAATGGCCCTCATTCAGTCCTGCAACGCAAAGTGTGAAACGTTTGCAGAATTTGCAGATGTACTACTAGCCAAGGCTCTCCACGTATGCACACAAATGAGATGTACGCGTTTAGATTTTGTGACTGATCGCTACCCAGACATATCAATAAAGGACTGTGAACATTCTCGTCGAGAGGCTTCAGGTGTTCAGCAGATTGATATCACAAGACCTCATCAGAAACTACCTCGACAGTTTGCTAAATTCCTTTCGAATGGAGCAAACAAGGAAAAGCTGGTTAAGTTCCTGCTTGCCATGTGGAGTCGTGAAAGTACATCCATTCCTGCTGGAATTGAACTTTATCTGTGTCATGGAGAGTTGTGCACTCGATTAAACTGCAGTGAAGGAGTTATGATGGTGCAAGATGTTCAGGAGTTAAAATGTGATCACCAGGAGGCAGACACGAGGCTTCTCTTACATGCTGCACATGCCGGTAACACACACCCTGGTGTTGTCATCAACAGCCGCGACACCGATGTCTTTCTGTTGAGTGCAGCAGTGGTGCATGATTTACCATGTCGTGTATATGCCAGAACTGGAAGTGGCCAGGACACAACTGTTCTTGACATCAATCAGCTGTCATCACACTATGGGTCTGAAGTTTGCCAAGCCATCATAGGCATGCATGTTTTCACAGGATGTGATACAGTTAGTGCCTTCAAGGGAAAAGGGAAAGTGCGGCCTCTACGTCTTATGTTGGAGTCAGCTGAGACAGTGAATGTCTTCAGGCAACTTGGCTGCGAGTGGATGCCAGATGAAGAGCTGCTAAGAGGACTTGAGGCATTTGTATGTACCCTCTACGATGAAAAAACTTCTGATGTGAATGAAGCTCGGCATAACTTATTCACCTTGAGATGCAGAGTGGATGATGTTTTGCCACCAAATAAGGACTCCCTTAAGCTGCACACGATGAGGGCATCCTATCAAACCGCCATTTACAGACGTTGTTTGAATCAGTACATCCTTGCACCAAACCCCGTTGGCCATGGTTGGGACCTCACAAATGAACATTTGACATTCAAATGGATGTCAATCCCTGCAGCTCCTCCAGAGATACTCCCAACACGTGCACTGTGGGTGCAAGAAAACTCACTGCAACACAATGAGCTGCTCTTGTCACAAAGCGAATCTTCCTTGCACCGAACTCTGCAAATGCAGTCAGTGATTGCCAAAATGTGCTTGCAGCCCCCGATGATGACGATGATGAGTACAGTGATGACGAATACAGTGATGATGGGGATTCAGATCCGGAGACCTACTAATCGAACTAATTGAAGTATGTGATTCCAAAAGACATGCTTCCAGTCTTGTGTCACTTATGCGTATGAATGAGAGACATAACTCTTTAACTCTAACCTTGCAAAATCTAAAGATATCGATTTGTAGGCCTTCTTGGATTTTGCTGATGTCGCCTTGGAACAAAATTTTCTTTCTGTCATTTGATTTGGTTTCATAAAGGGGTACCTGGAAAAAATGTGAAGGGGTTAAGGGTTGGAGATTTCAAGGAAGAAAAATGCCCTTTCAAAGCTCACTACATTTTCTGGCACAAAAACAAGAAACATCAGAAAAAAAATACTATAAACAATGTGGATTGCACTACTAAAACAACTGTGAAACATGCATGCGATGTCCATTTTAATGTTTTATTATTGAAACATTTTTTCTTTTTACATTATTTTTGGGTGAAAATCAAATGATCCCTTCCTGATCTCTTGGTTGGCATGATTTCAAAATATCCACTGAACTCTAAAATGCTAAAAAATAGATGTTGGTCCTGTGCAGATAAAAAAATAATTGACTTTTGTGACAAAAATCACAAAAACAAAGGTTTTTTCCCCCAAAACAGCAGATATAGCGCCCTCTGTTGGTGACTTTGGCTGATAAATCAAAATATAGGTTGTGCAGTATGACTACAAAAAACAATTCTGTATTAAATTTGTACTTATTGAAAGTTAAATGAAAACTATGGCCAAAATCTTGTTTTTTTTTACCAAAAATGGACAAAAACTAGAAAAAACGGGTCATATTTGCTTAATGTGCAAGTTTGGCTGTTGTGGACAACTGTATTCAGATTCAGCACTATCAAATTAGTAAAATTCACTTTATTTCAAGTTGCCACTAGAAAGTTAAGACGAACCTCAATTTCTAGCCATGCAACAGATTTTGGCCCATGGCCTATGGGGCAGATCTGGGAGAGCAATAGAGAAATTAATTAAATCAGGATTAGAACACACTCTGGAAAGCTTTTGTTGTCCCCATAGTCAGTGTTGAGCTTTGTTACTAGAGTCGGGTACAATTTGTTGATGTAAAAAAGGACAGTCTCTAAGAAAGTGTCACAGACTAACAGCATTAAAACATGACAGTATGTGAACTACTAGACAGTTTTAGGACTACCGCAGTGACGCAAAGAGTTTGCTTGGTCTACATAATGTGAATGACAATATGCAGGTACATCTCAAAAAATTAGAATATCATGAAAAAGTTCAATATTTTTTGTCACTCATTTCAGAAAGTGAAACCCATATATTATATAGATTCATTACACAGAGAGTGATATATTTCAAGTGTTTATTTTAATTTTGATGATTATGGCTTACAGCCCATGAAAACCCCAAATTCAGTTTCTCAAAAAATTAGAATATTACATAAAATTCCATCCATCCATCTTCTACCGCTTTTCTGGAGGTCCGGGTTACGGAGGCAGCAGTTCAAGCAGAGAAGCCCAGACTTCCCTCTCCCCAGCCACCTGCTCCAGTTCTTCAGAGAGGATACCAAGGCGTTCCCAGACCAGCTGGGAGACATAGTCTCTCCACCGAGTCCTGGGTCTGCCCCGGGGTCTCCTCCCAGTGGGACGTGTCTGAAACACCTCAAGTGGGAGGCGTCCAGGAGGCATCCTAATCAGATGCCCATACCACCTCAACTGACTCCTTTTAATGTGGAGGAGCAGTGGACTAGGTGGCAGTCAAAGGCGGAGACCTTGGCGGACTGATCCCAAGCTTTCTAAACTGGCTTTTGGTACATATTACATAAAATTAATTTTGAAAAATAGTTTTTAAATAGAAATGTTGGATGACTGAAAAGTATGTCCATATACACACTCAATACTTGGTTGGGGCTCCTTTTGGATTAATTATTGTATCAATGTGGCGTGGCATGGAGGTGATCAGTCTGGGCTTCTCTGATTAGACTGCTGCCTCAACAACCTGGATCCCCAGAAAAGCCGTAGAAGATGGATGGGTGGCTGTGTTGTATATTCATTCCTGCTGCAAGACTGGACCTGATTAAAGAAGAGGAACAACAACATTTTTTGTACTTCCACATTCTTGGAACACCAAGTGCACAGGCAGGTTGTGGTTTTAATATCAAGAAAGCTGATCAAGTCCGGTTATGGCTGCCACGTAGGACGGACGTGTCTCGCTCTGCTCTGCTCCAGGAGAAAAAAATCGGCAAATAACTCTCTCATTTGGGACAGAACGTATCCCAGCATTTGGGCGAGGATATGTCGGCGAAGCCTAAGGCTGGAAAACCAGGAAAAGGAAAAAGCGAGCCGCCGAAACAGTCCAAATTAACGGACTTTCAGGTCTGTGACGCAGCAAACAAAACTCCATATATGGCGGAGGAGGCTGGCGGCGGTGCGATGTCTGCGGGGAATGGCGCAGATGCGCTGATGGCTGCCATGAGTTCAATGAGAGCGGACTTTTCCTCTAGATTTGATGGGATTATGACAGCGTTGGAAGGATAAGAAAGGAATTGGGTGACTGTGTAGAACGAACGGCGCAGATGGAGCTCCGTCTCGCTAGTGCTGAAGATGACGTCACCCGTCTTCAATTAAAGGTGCGCACTTTGGAAAAAAAAAAAAATCTCTGGAAGATAATATTTTGGATTTGGAATCTCGGTCGAGACAGAATAATTTGAGGCTGGTGGGTCTTCCAGAGGAATCAGAAGGTCGGGACGTATGTTCCTTTCTGGAAAAGTGGATTCCGGAGGTGCTGGGCAGCGAGGAGTTGCAATCAGCAGTGGTTCTGGAAAAAGCACATCGTATTGGCCCACGGAGAGATAAGGGACCGCCGAGGACCTTAATTATGAAGTTTCTTAGTAACAGAGACAGGATGAAGATCTTCAACGCTGCACGTGCTAAAGGAGAGATTAAACACCAGGACCAGCAGGTGCGGTTCTACCCAGATTTGGCCACAGGAATCCAGCAATTGAGGAAGCAGTTTGATCCCATACGTAAGGAGCTGCGCAACCTTGGGATTCGTCATGGTGTAATCTATCCTGCGAGACTGCTGACCACGTATGAGGGCAGAACCCACATCTTCAAGACCCCAGAGGAGGCGCAGGAGTTCATCAAGAAGATCAAAGAAGAAGAAGAGACTGGTGGGAGCTAAGCATGAACAAAATATAAGGTAGAATAATTAAGCATTTGCACAGGCATCTGACTGACTTGAAGTAAATAGTAAGTTTACAAAATATAGATTGTATTATATATTAAAAAAACAAAACAAAAACAAAACAAACAAACAAAAAAAAAACTATGATGTACAAAGTTGTTAAAAATTTTGGAGTTAAGTTGGAAAACTACAGAGGAGAGTTAATGTTACGTCATTAAAAGCAGTAGAGTTAGGGTGATTGGGAGGATGAAGAAGGAGTGGCTTAGGCTGTTCCCCGTGGGTGTGGAACGGTCGATGGCTATATCGGGAGACAGAATTTTTCTTTTGATTTTGGGGGGTTTGCCACAAGTGTGGGAAGGGGAAATTTGTTTGTGTGTAGTTTGTAGGATGAATGTTCAACCACTCATGTTTTTGCTTCTCTGTATGAGCATGTTTACACTGCAAGGTAATCCTAAACTCTCTATTGATCATGGACCAAAGTGTTAATCTTAATTTAACTTCATGGAATTGCAGAGGTCTACAAAATTTAAAAAAACTTAAACAAGTTATGAATAAAATAAAGGACATGGGTTCAAGAATTGTGTTTTTACAAGAAACTCATCTGATAGAGGAGGATGTTAAAAGAATTAGGAGTAGATGGCAGGGAAGTGTATTCACCTCTTCATTTTCATCTCGAGCCAGGGGAGTTATGACTCTCATACATAAATCAGTTCCTTTTCAGGTGAAAAATGTAATTGGAGACAAATTTGGAAGATATGTAATCATTCAAGGTTCTTTGCTATTAGAAAATATAAATCTTGTGAACTTATATGGTCCCAATATAGATGATCAGAAGTTCTTTGCTAATTTATTTCTCATCTTATCATCACTTACAGGGCAACATATAATAGCAGGGGATTTTAATTGTACATTGAATCCAGGTGTGGATAGATCAACAGGACTGGATTGTACGCACATTGGATGTAGGATGACTATTAATCATTTTATGAAAGAATTGAGATTGTTAGATATATGGAGAGAAATGAAACCACAAGTTAAAGCCTATTCTTGTTATTCCAGTACCTACAAGACATTCTCACGTATTGATTATTTTTTGATTTCCACAGAATTAAGGTCCAAGATTCAAAACTGCTTTTATGATAACATCGTGATTTCTGATCATGCACCCTGTTGTCTAATATATGTAGATAAAAAATTGACAAAGGAATCAGGTAGATGGCAATTTCAGCATAAATGGCTTCAGGATGAGGAATTTGTCAAGTATATAGAAAAACAGATAGACGAGTTCTTTGACATCAATACTACACAAACATCAGCATGTGTAAAGTGGGAGGCTTTCAAAGCTTTTATTAGGGGACATATTATTAGTTATACAGGATCAAAATCTAAGAAGACTCGAGAGGAGAGAGCTAAATTGGAACATAAAATAAAAAGTCTTCAGGAAAAAGTGTATGCTGGAAGTGACCCAAGGTTGGAGAATGAATTACTGATTTTGAGAGCTGAATACGACAAAAAATCAGCGAATAGAGCTGCCTCGAGTCTTCTAAGATTGAAACAATCTTTTTATGAACAAGGTGAAAAATCAGGAAAATTATTAGCATGGCAGATTAAACAATTGGAAATTAAAACACCAATTACCAGTATTATAAGTAACGGACAGGTAGTTATAGATCCTTTTGAAATTAATAGAGCCTTTAGAGATTACTATGAAAAATTATATGATACCAAAAATGAACCTGATTTAACAAAACTAAATGGGTTTTTGAACGAACTATCTATACCGTGTATTCCAAATGAAAACAGGGAGATATTGGAGTCTAAAATTAGTCAAGAAGAAGTTGGGCTAGCCATTGATAATATGAAATCAGGAAAAAGTGCAGGACCAGATGGTCTTCCAGTTGACCTTTATAAAAAATTTAAGAATAAATTAATAAAACCTTTTTTGGAAATGGTTTTAGAAGCATTTCAAAATAATAATTTACCATCATACATAAATAATGCCTTAATTATACTGCTGCCAAAACCAGGTAAGCCCTCTAATAAATGTGAAAATATGAGACCAATAAGCCTATTAAACGCCGACCTTAAGATAATCTGTAAAATTTTAGCAAGACGAATACAAGAAATTTACCAAATATTATTAATCGAGATCAGAATGGCTTTATAAAGGGTAGACAAGGCTTCCATAATGTAAGAAGACTATTTAATATTATTTATTTTAATAAAGAAGCACCGGATACAGCTCTCCTATCATTGGACGCCGAAAAGGCCTTTGATAGAGTTGAATGGCCCTTTCTTTTTGAAGTCCTACAAAGGTTTGGACTTGGAAATAATTTCATAAAATGGGTTCAAATAATATACAATAATGCTACAGCAGAAATCCTAACAAATAACAATATTTCAAAACCAATAAAAATCAATAGAGGATGTCGACAAGGCTGTCCACTTTCACCTTTACTGTTTACTATGGCAATTGAACCTTTAGCGATAGCGATACGTTTACATTCACAAATATATGAAATTAAAGTTGGACCAACAGAACATAAAATCTCCCTGTACGCCGATGATATAATTTTGTTTATGTCGAATCTAAAAAAAATCAATTCCAACCTTGTTGAATTTAATAAAGAATTTTGGGGAAATATCAGGATATAAATAAATAAAACTAAATCTTCAATATTAATGCTAAATGAGACCCAGAGAAATTACCCAGCCCCTGAGGTAAATCAATTCAATGTTGTAAATCAGTTTAAATATTTAGGAATCCAAATTATGCCTAAGCTAGAATCAGTCGCCAGTGTCAACTATGAAGCCTTAATGTCAGATATCAATGAGTTAACTCAGAGATGGATGTCACTACCAATGTCGATGATCGGGAGAATCAATATACTTAAAAGTAATATTTTACCTAAAATACTTTATTTATTTCAATACATTCCCTTATCACCACCTTTAGATCTATTCTCAAGAATAAAAAAAAAGTTAGTGGAATTTATATGGAACAACAGGAGGGCTAGATTACGTTTGTCTTTATTATATTTACCATTTGATCGTGGAGGTCTGAAATGTCCAAATTTTATGTTGTATTATTGGTCGGCACAACTGAGGTCTATGACATATTATTTTTCATCAAATGATCTCCCTCACTGGACTGAAATGGAATCATACAATTTACCTTTACCTCTTCCCATATTCATATACTCAGATTCGGCAAAAAAATTACAAAAACAAGTTAAAAATCCATTTGTAAAGCATATGATCAAAATATGGTGTGAAGCTAAAAACTATTTAAAAGAACCACAGTTATTGTCACAATTTAGTCCAATATGGGGTAATCAATATTTTAAAACCAGGGAGAGCGGACGCTGTATTTAAAGTATGGAATTTAAAAGGGATACAAAAGATTCAGGATTTATATTTGCCATGTGCAGACAACATAATGTCTTTTGAAGAGCTGAGGATCAAATTTAATCTCAATAGAACACATTTTTTTAAATATCTTCAACTTAGAAACTTTATTCGATCAAATCAAAATAAAGCTCTCACTCGACCTATTTATTCATCCTTGGAAAAAATGATGATGAAAGATAGTAAAAGAAAGGGTATTATTTCAGAGTTTTATAACTCATTGACACTATCTTCAAGTGAAAATTCACTGAAAAGATTAAACTACTGGAAAGAAGATCTGCAAATTGAAATTTCAGAGGAACAATGGGAATTGGCTTGTACAGAAGCTCAAACCAAATCAATAAATGCACGCCTTAAATTGATACATTTCAAATGGTTAATGTGGATGTATGTTACACCGGAGGAGTTAAATAGATATAACAAAAATATACCAGATACATGCACAAAATGCATGGAAAGTAAAGGAACACTATTTCATTGTTTATGGGAATGTAGATTAATAAGAATGTTTTGGGAGGAGGTGAGGGTAACAATTGAAAAAATAATCTCAAAACAAATCATATTGAATCCTAAACTGTTTTTGTTGGGTCTGTACCCAGAAAAGCATAATTTCAATAAAAGTGAAAGAACATTCATAGACCTCAGTTTGCTTAATGCCAAAAAATGTATTGCACTATTATGGAAAAAGACTCATAGACCAGATGTGACTCAGTGGTTAAGACAGATGTTAACAAACCTTCCATTAGAAAGAATAACATATATACTGAAATCAAAGGAAATTGTGTTTGAGAATATATGGAGACCTTTTATTGATTATGTAAAAAATTTAAACATAACTCTTGAAGAAGAAGGTGAATGATGTGTGTGGACCTTGTAAATTCCAAACTGGTGAACATAATATGTATACTTATGTAATGGATTGTCTAGACTAAACAGAGGAGCATTGTTGAAGACTTGATTTTGTTGGTGGTTGTTGGTGTTTTTAGGGCATTTTTTTTTTTTGTAGTACTTTAGTGTTAGTGTTTGATTGTTTGTATCATGTTTGTTAAAAAAAAAAAAAGGTTCAATAAAGATATTGTGGAAAAAAAAAAAAAAAGAAAGCTGATCAAGAAAGCTAGCTCTGTCCTGGGGAAACGCCTTGACCCAGTGGAGGAGATGGGAGAGAGAAGGATGGTGGCTAAACTGTCATCTCTGCTGGAGTCCGAGTCCCACCCTATGCAGGACATACTGAACGCACTGAGGAGCTCATTTAGCAGCAGACTACATCATCCTAGGTGCACAACCGAGAGGTTTCGCAGGTCCTTCCTACCTATGGCTGTCAGACTGTATAACCTAAGCAGGGCTGCTCGCAGAGATAGCAAAAAAAACGTGACAACCTAATAGTAGTGAATGCAAAAGACGCAATAAACTTACATAATGGTCCCCTCCGGTATACAACTAGGAAAATACTGGTCGCTACGGAGGGTGACAATATGTATGGGTACATAATCATACCATGTAGGATAACTAAGTAGACGGTTATGCTGTTCATTCCATCTAGCTACAATGCTCCGCACTGTGTGTGTTTATATATTTAAAATATTTATTCCATCTAGCTACAATGCTCCGCACTGTGTGTTTATACTATATTTATATGTACATATGTATACTCGCTGCTCTTGTTTTTTCTTGTCTTCTGATTGTTGCTCTGAGTGTTGCTATCCCTGTGCTGTTGCAATCCTGGAATTTCCCCATTGTGGGACTAATAAAGGCTTATCTTATCTTATCTTAATAAAAAATGAAAAGTCCAAGCTGTCAAATTTTGACTATTGTTCTGAGAAGTTATTCATAAAAAGAAATAAACAAATATCTGTTGCATCTACTTTTGGCAAAATAATCCATAAATATGATTGGTTTAACTAGGTTACTCATTAAATATACAGTATATATACTGTATATACAGTGTATATACAGTATATACTGTATATAACAGTCCTTAACATTTCAAAAACAGTTAAAAAAACTCTAAACAAACACATTTAAAAATTCAAAATAAAGGATTTGGCTTTATACATTACTGTGTATAAAATGTTTTGATAAGACTAAACTTATATTGGTGTGCCACCGACTGTCTTCCTCGCTGAACAGTCCCTCTGGTGGTTGTTGTCCTGAGCTGCTCATGGAATCCAGGCCTCGCTGCCGACTGTCTTCCTCACTGGACGGTTCCTCTGACGGTTGTGGTCCTGAGCTCTAATAGAGTCCAGGCCTCATACACAGGTGAGGTGGAGGAGAAGCTTCTGCTGACATCATCAGAATGTGGTTTTTAAATGTTGCTCTATGAGAACACAGTCATATTAATAGTCCTTTTTGTGACTTTTTACATGTAAAACTTCGCATCATACTCAACTAAAGGTCAGATATTAATGTTCTGTCCTTAACCCCCACTGGTCCATCACATCAGTGAGGGCTTCAGAAGCTGTTGACCCTCTCTCCAGTCACTGTTTGGTGGAGCTCTTCTCTGCTGTATCATGATGACATTGTGCAAACACCCATCTGTACTTATTCACCTCATGATGGAGGAAGTCATTACAGAGGGTGAAAAAATGTTGTGGTTTATTACTTGGATAGTCAAAAATCTGACAAATTTCTACATACATAATTACAGCTACTTCAGGGACTCAAGAAATCCCGTGGCTAATGCCGTGCAGTAACATTAGTAAAAAATAAATAAATTAAGACCTGTGTATTCTATTATCAGAATTTAAACAATTTTTAACCTCAATTTCCACCATCGTGATCAATAAAGTTTTACATTATTGAAACGGCATGAAAAAATAAGCAGCAGTGCTGTGGTTTTAAGCAGGTTTTATTAATCATGTCGCCTTCACGGGATCCCCTCTCCGGTGCATAGTGGAGCAGCCCGGAGCGGGATCCCACGGCTCTCTGAGAAGGAGAGGCAGACACAGTGTGTCCGCCAGTTGCAGGATCAGAGTGAGAGAGTAAGAGAGAGATTGCGTTACAGAGTTGCACCTTAAATACTTGATCATAACAATACATCAAAAAGACATACCCCACAGTCTAGAATGATCAAAGGGACAACAGAACAGGCAGGAGGTATTTGCATTTGTAAGCCATACATCACAATGGGCAGATTAGCTAGACCTCGCTCTAAGTGCAAGACAAAGAGGCTAACAAGCACATCTACATATTGATCTGAGTCTCTAGGTCACAGTAAGGACAGGACGCATGAGTACAAAGGATGAAAGGCATCGATTAACATCACGTAGGTGAGACAGAAGAAACTCGTCTACCTGTAGACATTAATACACCAAAGCACATCTAAGATGCTCAGAAAAAGCACAGTAAGGACAAGCCATATGCACACTATACAGAATGGCGCATTACATCACAACACATGCATGTTTGCATCACAAATACATGAATGGCACATTGCTTCTCAGTAATGCAGCAGAAAAACAGAGAAAAGAGGGCTGAGTGTCCTTAGTCTGTTGTGGGGTTAAAACGAACCGCCACACGCTCCCCCCCAGAGGACGCGGCAGGGCCTCGATAATCCATCTGTGTGGGCGAGCTGTGGGAGAAGCTCGCTGCAGGCGGAGGGGGAGGGAGGGGAGGGGTGGTAAGTGCCGGCAGGAGCTGTGAAATCGTCCTGAGCCGCGCAAAAATTGCTTGCTGCTCCGTGACGTCGAGGGGTTGTCCCGTTGCACGTGCGGAGATCACAAGAAGAAAAACTAGTCTCTGACTCCTCTCGTGGCCATGAAGAAAAGCAGGGGCGGCTGTAAGAAAAAAAGTAAACAAAACATAGGGACTGTTGGCTTTGGGTGCTGAAGCAACCCCAAAGCTCCCGGGAACAGCTGACGGCTGAAATCCCGTTGTGCCGTGGCTAAGACCATTAAAAAATCCAGTGGCGAGCTGCGTGCTTGCTTCAGGTGAACGAGCAGCCCTGAAGGTTCTGTGGGCAGCGGCGGAGGACGATGGCGGTCTGTGGCGTGGCTGAGACTGTTAACAAATCCTTCCAGTATGCTGCATGCGTGCCTCAGGTGAGCGAGCAGCCCTGAAAGGCAGCGGCGAAGGAGGAAGGCAGTCTGTGGAGCCATTACTTGTCCCATGCGTGATGCGCCGTCCTTGTAACTCCCCGATGCGTGCGCGGGGGTTCGTGCTTGGGAGGGGCCGCTGGAGTGGCGAGTCAGGGTGCAGAAACTTGGCGGAGATCAGCGCAGACGGCGCCGATATAATCCGGGTTGAGCTGTTGCTGTAGATTTGGCCATGGTGCGTTGGAGCGGTGAGAGGAAATAGACGATCTTGGTGCCCCGGGCTCGTGCAGCTGCGTTGGAGCGGTGAGAGGGAGGAGACGATCGTTGTCGCTCGTGCGGCCATGAAGAAAAGACGAGGCTGAATGGCGGCTGTGATGAGGGCAGAGGGACTGGCGTGTTGACTTTAGGTTCAGGCGTAACCCTAAAGCCTCGGGAACCGCAAAACCGCTGAATTCCCTATGTGTGCCGTGGCTGAGACCATTAACAAATCCTTCGAGCACGCTGCATGCGTGCCTCCAGGTGTGAGAGCAGCCCTGAAGGCTCTGTTTGTAGCGGCGAAGGATGATGGGGGTCTGTAGAGCCGTATGCGTCCCGTGCGTGGTGGTGCAGATCTCAGGCGAGGGTCGCGCCATGACGTTTTCTGCAGTTTACCCGGTCGTGGGTGATGTCCGGAGAACGGCTCGCCTGTGTTGGCTTCGCGTCGAAGTCTCCCTGAAGCCGCAGGGAGGGGGAACCAGTAGGCCGCTGCGACGGAGCATTCATGCCCGGGTGTTGCGTTCGCTGGCCGCTCGTTTTCTTCAGCGTCGGTTCGCCAGCGTGGCCATCCAAAACAAGGCTGCGTTGCACAAAGCGTGTGCGTCTTCAAGGGGCCACCAACGCGGCTGTGTGGCTGTCCAGCTCGGAAGGTTGCTTTCGCACAAAACGTGTGCGTGTTCAAGGGGTCACCAGTGAAGCGGCATGAAAAAATAAGCAGCAGTGCTGTGGTTTTAAGCAGGTTTTATTAATCATGTCGCCTTCACGGGATCCCCTCTCCGGTGCATAGTGGAGCAGCCCGGAGCGGGATCCCACGGCTCTCTGAGAAGGAGAGGCAGACACAGTGTGTCCGCCAGTTGCAGGATCAGAGTGAGAGAGTAAGAGAGAGATTGCGTTACAGAGTTGCACCTTAAATACTTGATCATAACAATACATCAAAAAGACATACCCCACAGTCTAGAATGATCAAAGGGACAACAGAACAGGCAGGAGGTATTTGCATTTGTAAGCCATACATCACAATGGGCAGATTAGCTAGACCTCGCTCTAAGTGCAAGACAAAGAGGCTAACAAGCACATCTACATATTGATCTGAGTCTCTAGGTCACAGTAAGGACAGGACGCATGAGTACAAAGGATGAAAGGCATCGATTAACATCACGTAGGTGAGACAGAAGAAACTCGTCTACCTGTAGACATTAATACACCAAAGCACATCTAAGATGCTCAGAAAAAGCACAGTAAGGACAAGCCATATGCACACTATACAGAATGGCGCATTACATCACAACACATGCATGTTTGCATCACAAATACATGAATGGCACATTGCTTCTCAGTAATGCAGCAGAAAAAACAGAGAAAAGAGGGCTGAGTGTCCTTAGTCTGTTGTGGGGTTAAAACGAACCACATTATTATCTTAATCTGTAACAACAATAAAAAACTAACTTTTTTCACTGTACACCAAATTATTAGACTGAGCAGCTGTACATCAAAGCTAATAATTTTAAAAAATATTTATGTAAAACATGACTGCTGCATAATTAGTATGTGCTGTTACATTCATAGATGCAAATGTTGATCATATCATGAACCTGTCATACGTGTCAGCTTGGTAAGAAGCAGTTAGTGGGGTCTATTCCAAGCCATATATTGGCTAATATTATTATACACTCATAATGTGAACATGTCAGAAATAAAATTTACATAGACTTTGCTCCGTGCCTGCCGCCCCTAACCACCAGATTAGCAGCAGAAGATGAAAGAGCTAGTTAGCGTCATAGCTAGCACTGGTTAGCTTACCTGTCAGAAGAAAAAAGGTCACCTCTGCGTGACTTTTCAGCCTTTTTAGCCACTTCAGCAGGCATTAGCCATCAAAAGTAGAACCCATATTTATCCTGCTCCTTTGTCATGCCATACTTGAGAACGATTGGGGAAACTGACGTTTGCCTTGAGACTCAGGTATTTAGCTGAATAATTCACTACCTGGCAACCCAACAACCCAAAACTACAGTAGACATGGGTAACATCAAGCTAGCTATGCTATTGGCTGTGACATCCTCACTGGACTTCCGTGTTTGTCTTACTCCAGCTGCTGGATGTAAATATTTATATTATTGTCGACCAGCCAAAAATTACAAAAACTTTTTTCATCAGTATACTAATTTTTAGATGAACATTAAGACTTAGATCGTGCACGTTTCTAAATGCTTTGTTGATGCATTTTTTTTTTAAATCTTTGTTTTCATGAAAATCTAATATATTTCACCTTTAAAGAAACCTGTGGAGCTCTGTTGTCAGTACAACACTACAAAAGTCTTTCCTCAAAACAAAAGCATTGTTCTTGTTTTTAAATTTGAGCTCGGGAAGAAATGCCTGCACTTGTTCTAAAGTATTCTTTACAAGATCTTGTGTTGAAGAATTTATTGGAGAGTTTAGCTGTTTTTAACCAGTGAATTGAGGCTATTAAGGACAAGAAAAGTGGCATCAATTATTCTCAAAAACATTTTTGCTGTCACTGAATGTGTGCCTTGTTCCCAAGTTGCACAGCTTCCTTTTCTTAAAGTTGCAAATTTACAACATAAATTTATGTATATAAACATTGATAAACTTATTTTTTTTTTAAATTATAGAAAACATTCAAATTTATCAGAAAATACAAATTTATGGGAGAAATGCTGCAAATGTATTAAATTTTTAAATTTGAAATGTTTTCTCCCAAATGAGCAACTTTCTGTATGAAATTTGCAGCCCCCACCCCTAAAAAGTAGCTATTTTCTTATAAAGTTGTAACTTTTTCTTGTAAATTTATAATTTTCTCTGTATAAATTTGTAACATTTCTTTTAATAAATTAGCATTTTCCCCCCCATAAATGTGCTGTGGCGGCACGGGTGGGGAATTCTCCACCCATAGATGGCAGGTGGGATAAGGGGGAACAATGGACCGGAGGAGGAAGTGCCACCGGGGGGGTCTCATATGGGACAGTATGGACTATGCACCCCCCGGGGAGAGGAGGAACCGCCGGAGCTGCTGGAAGAGAGAAGGATGTGAGTAGCGGCACCGGCGATATGATGTTAAGGTGCCACGCAGGTCTTTGTTCCAAACAATGTATTATGGTCGGAAGTTCTGGGTCTCAATGCATGGGATTAAAGGCATAAAAGAGGAATGCACAGAGACCTGGGAGCTCTTTTTACTGCATTGTATGTTGGAGATGGGGTGACTGTGGCGCAGGTGTAGTGTGACTGACTACTGATCGGAGGGTCATGGGTTCAATTCCCACTCTGTCTGTAGTTGGCATGTTGAAGTGTCCTTGAGCAAGACACTGAACCCCCAGCTGCTCCTGGTGGCCAGGCTTGCGCCTATGTGTGTATGGCAGCTCTGCCACCATCAGTGTGTGAATGTGTGCATGAATGGGTGGATAGCAGGATCTGTAAAGGCACTTTGGTCATCCAGAGATGAGAAAAAGCGCTATATAAGCCAACGCCATAGATGGAATAAAGTTCATGTGTCGTACAGCTCGTTGCCTTGCCTGCTTCCTTTCTCCACAGTATTATATTATGTTATATTATTGTGTGCCTGTAAGACATTTAGTTCTACTGGGACTTTTTTTGAGCTGTACCCTTTCCTCATCAGCTGTACTCCCTGTCATTAGAATGTCGTTTCAACGATTACAATTTTTAAAAAAAAATGGAATTTGGATGTGTGTGTGGTTGCAGTTGTTTCTTCACAATTTCAGTTTTATTGGTCAAGTATGCATTACACAAGGAATTCGAATTCGGTTGTCTTTGTACTCTGTGAACAACATTAAATAATGTGTTTATAGTTGGAGGAAGAAAAAATGATCAATTGGATTCTATACATTAAATATGCACAACTCTAGGGAGGCAATGGGCCGATATTTACAGACTGGTTTATACAGACAGCTTCTAGTTTGGAAGTGCAAATATGTCGTGAGTATATAGTGTATACGGTGGGGAAAACAAGTAATAATAATAATAATGCATTGTGGGAATGTGAGAATGATGAGACAGATTTCTCTCATAGCAGCTTTATTCACATTCACCAACATCTCAACGAAGAAAGAGCTCATTACAGGGAACTCTCGTCCTTAAATACCAGGACTCTCACAGTTCACAAGTCACATGCATCACAGATCACATTGCATTATAATTGCCAGTAACAATGCATCTCCTCTCTCTGATATCACCCCCACAGTCTACAATGCATCTCCTCTTTAATCCTTTAATAACACCCCCACAGTCTCAAGCCCTGCATACCAAAGCTAACATCCTTGCAGCTTCCTGTTATCTCCAAGGAAGCTCTGTCTTTGTTCTGATCTAAAATGTGAGGCCTTACATCAGTCACAAAGCAGGTCACATATGTGTGGCCACCACAGCATCAGATTTGCTTTATCATAGGCAAAGACGCTTTACAAGTAGATACATTATTCATTCACTCCAGACAGACAATGGTAGTGGTAAGCTACTACTGTAGCCACAGCTGCCCTGGGGCAGGCTGACGGAAACGTGGCTGCCAATCCACACCAACGGCCTCTCCGGCCACCACCGAACATTTATACACATTCATACCCAGTGTTATGGGCACTGGAGGCAATGCGGGTGAAGTGTTTTGCCCAGGGACACAACGGCAGGATATCTGGGGAGAGCGGGATTCGAACCGCCAACCATCGGGTTATTAGACGACCTGCTCTACCTCCTGAGCCACTGCCGCCCCATTGTAAGTATTCAACACATGAACAAGTATTGAACACGTGAACATTTTTCTCATTAAACATATTTCTGATGGAGCCACTGACCTGAGATTTTCACCAGATATCAGTAACAACCAAAGTAATCTATACATATAAAGAAATCAAGGCAACTGTGTTCACTAAACAAGTTATATTTAATTAAGTGGAAGGACTGTGGCGGTTTGGTGTAAACCCCCACTAACAGACTGGACAGACACAGCGCTCGGCTAGAGCAATTAACAGAACAGTGAAATGTGTGTATTAATGTCTACAGGCAGCCCCGCTTCTTCTGGCTCTCTACTGTGATGTTAATGTCACCTCTCATGCATTGTGTTCATGTGTCCTGTCCTTACTGTGACCTGGAGACTGAGATCAATATGTAGATGTGCCTTGTAACCTCTTTGTTCTGCAGCTGGAGCAGAGTCTAGCAAATCTGCCTATTGTGATGTATGTCTCTCAAATGCAAATGTCTCATGCCTGTTCTGCAATCTCTTTAATCATACCAACTGCTGGGGAATGCTCTTTGATGTATTGTTGTAGTTGGGTATATATGCTGCAACTCTGTAACTCAAACTTTCTCTCATTCTGACTTCTGCAACTGCTGCTGCTGGATACGCACTTTGTGTCCCTCTGGAGAGCCGCTGGGCTCGCTCCTGGCGCGCATGCACGGCGCCGGGAGCGGAGCTCGTGACGGCGGTATGATCCAATAAACTCTACTTAAAACCTCAGCATCGCTGCTTATTTTTTCATGCCGCCGCACTGGTGACCCCGAAGATGCACACGCTTTGTGCGACGCAACCTTCTGGTCTGTACATCCACGCTGAACTGGCCGAGGGACACAAGACGTCTCCTCCCTCTCGCCGCTCCAACGCACCATGACCTGAAGGCAGAAAAGAACACGCTGCCAGTGAACGCTTCACTGGTGACCCCGAGCATGCACACGTTTTGTGCAAAGCAACCTTCTGACCTGGACAGCTGCACTGGTGACCCGTTCTTCATGATGAGATCTGCACGTCTGAGATCTGCTCATCCACGCTGGACCGGCCGCGCTCGCAGCTCCTCCACACGAGAGCTCAGGCACCTCGTCCCCTCTCCACGACGGCGGCCTCCATGGCCGGCAGAGAACGCAACGCGTGGACCTGAACGCACCACGGCCGAGCGGTGACAAAGATCGTCTATTCCCTCCCACCGCTCCAACGCATCTGCACGAGCCTGAGGGACAAAAGATCGTCTATTTCCTCTCACCACTCCAACGCACCATGGCCAAGCTGCAGCCACAGCTCAACCTGGATATTATCGGCGCCGTCTGTGCCGATCTCCACCAAGATTCTGGACCCTGACTCGCCACTCCAGCGGCCCACCCACGCACGGAACCCCCGCGCACGCACCGGGGAGTTACGAGGACGGCGCACCACGCACAGGACAAATACGGCTCTTCTGACCGCCTTCCTTCTGCTGCACACTGGCCCTTCAGGCTTGCTTGTACACCTGAGGCCCGCAGCTTGCTCAGTGGATTTTATGGTCTTAGCCACAGCACACAAGGGGAATTCAGCCGTCTGCGGTTCCCGAGGCTTTAGGGTTGCGCCTGCCCTAAAGTCAACATGCCAGTCCCTCTGCTTTTATTTTTTTTCTTACCGCCGCTCCTGCTTTTCTTCATGGCCACGAGAGGAGTCAGAGACAAATTTTTCTTCTTGTGATCTCCGCACGCGCAACGGGACAGCCCCTCGACGTCGTGGAGCAGCAAGCAATTTTTGCACAGCTCGGACGATTTCACCGTCCCCTGCCGGCACTTACTACCCCCCTCCTCCCTCCCCCCTCCGCCTGCAGCAAGCTTCTCCCACAGCTTGCTCCCATAGATGGATTATCGAGGTCTCGGCCCCCTGCCGTGCCCTCTGGGGGGAGTGTGTGGCGGTTTGGTGTAAACCCCCACAAACAGACTGGACAGACACAGCGCTCGGCTAGAGCAATTAACAGAACAGTGAAATGTGTGTATTAATGTCTACAGGCAGCCCCGCTTCTTCTGGCTCTCTACTGTGATGTTAATGTCACCTCTCATGCATTGTGTTCATGCGTCCTGTCCTTACTGTGACCTGGAGACTGAGATCAATATGTAGATGTGCCTTGTAACCTCTTTGTTCTGCAGCTGGAGCAGAGTCTAGCAAATCTGCCTATTGTGATGTATGTCTCTCAAATGCAAATGTCTCATGCCTGTTCTGCAATCTCTTTAATCATACCAACTGCTGGGGAATGCTCTTTGATGTATTGTTGTAGTTGGGTATATATGCTGCAACTCTGTAACTCAAACTTTCTCTCATTCTGACTTCTGCAACTGCTGCTGCTGGACACGCACTTTGTGTCCCTCTGGAGAGCCGCTGGGCTCGCTCCCGGTGCGCATGCTCGGCGCCGGGAGCGGAGCTCGTGACGGCGGTATGATTCAATAAACTCTACTTAAAACCTTAGCATCGCTGCTTATTTTTTCATGCCGCCGCAAGGACTGTATTTAACACGCTTGGTGAAATTCATTTAATATTTAGTAGAAAAGCCTTTGTTGGTAATAACAGCTTCCAGATGCCTCCTGTATGGAGAAACTAGGTGCAGGCACTGCTCAGTGATTTTAGCCCATTCTTCCACACAAACTGTCTTCAAATCTTGAAGGTTCTGTGGGTGTCTTCTATGAACTCTGATCTTCAGTTCATGCTATAGATTTTCAATTGGATTCAGGTCAGGTGACTGACTGGGCCATTCTAGCAGCTTTATTTTCCTTCTCTGGAGCCAGTTGAGCGTTTCCTTGGCTCTGTGTTTGGGATCATTTTCTTGCTGAAATGTCCACCCTCGTTTCATCTTCAGTATCTTGGCGGATGGCAACAGGTTCTTATCAAGGATGTCATCTTTCCTTCAATTATATGAAGTCTGCCTGAACCATGTACTAAAAAACACCCCCACACCATGATGCTCCCACCTCTAAACTTCACTGTTGGTATGGTGTTTTGGGGCTGATGTGCAGTGCCATTTCTCCTCCAAACATGCTGTGTGTCGTGGCATCCAAAAAGTTCAATTTTGGTCTCATCTAACCAGACTATATTCTCCCAGTATTTTACTGGCTTGCCCAAATGTTGTGCAGCAAACTTTAAATGAGTTTCAACGTGCTTTTTCTTCAGCAATAGAGTCTTGCAAGGTGAGCGGACATACACTCACCTTTGATGTATTGATTTGTTTACATGTGTTTTTTAAAATTTTGTTTAGCACTGATGGTATACTCCCAGTCCTCCGGGAGTGAGTGGCTGATACCCAGCAACCGTAGTACATTTTATCTTTTTATTTTTTGTTTTAGATACCAGCAGAGGTGGTAGTTTT
The DNA here is from genome assembly GCA_020510985.1 of Pholidichthys leucotaenia. Classification (NCBI taxonomy): domain Eukaryota; kingdom Metazoa; phylum Chordata; class Actinopteri; order Cichliformes; family Pholidichthyidae; genus Pholidichthys; species Pholidichthys leucotaenia. Next base: position 135,540,157 of record CM035841.1, on the reverse strand, counting down.
AATAAACGGCCATACATAGCGATTAACCTGCACTGACTGTTGTGGCCTTTTAATTGAAGCCCCTGTGTTAATGTACCCTTTGGTTGTGTTGCGTGCAAATAACGGAGGCAGATTTATGCAGGCAGACTACCTTTATTCACTCTCACATCAGTCATGCCACAGAAAAAGCATATATCAATACACCAGGGTCTCTCCTTTTATATCAACCGCCACATCTCACATCTGCAAGACATCTCGCATCACAATACATTCAACCCTTCTCCTCCCCACTACTTCTTCCGCTACCATCACCATAATCTCTCCCCATCTCAATAACTATTGTCCTTCTCTGTTTACCCTCTGCATCCAGTCTGAGATGATTAACCCAGCTTCTACACCACCACCCCAGAATCTCGGACCGAGTTTCAGTCCTCACGTCCTTTTGGCTTCAGTCTCCTCCCGTATCTGCTGTAACGGGGGTTTTCCACCTCCGCGGCGCTGCTGTGCCGGTGGGGGGCTCCTGGGGGGTGTGTCTGTCTGCAGGTGGGCAATGGCGAGGGGGGGGGAACCTTCGACTTGCCCGTGTGGCTGCTCTGATGAATCGTTTTCCTGGGGAGCTCTCAGTGGGGGTCTTTCACGCCGAGGGGCCCGAGCCAACATCGCTTGCTCGTCCGCCACCACAAAGGCGGGCTTAAGTCTGTCTATACATATTTTCTCCCTACGACCCCCCAAATCTAACAAAAAATGTTTGTCCCCTGTTTCCAGCACTCTGAACGGGCCATCGTAGGGTGGGCGCAATGGGGGGCGGTGGGCATCGTGCCTGACAAACACGAACGCTGTGTTCTTCAAAGTTTTTGGCACAAAAGTGCGTGGAAAACAGTGGTGGGCCGGGCCTGGCAGCGTGCCTGTGTTTGCGCTATGCTGCGAACGCTGAGACGGACAGTTGTCCGGCGCGGGATTATCTGGTAAAAATTCCCCGGGGAGCCGCAGTGGCGGAGAAAAAACAAGCTCCGCTGGGGAAGCCTCCAAATCCTCTTTTGGTGAGGAACGCAACCCCAACAAAACCCACGGCAACCGGTCCACCCAATTTGCATCTGTCAGCGAAGCCCTGAGCGCTGCTTTCAGTGACCTATGAAAACGCTCGCATAACCCATTGGCCTGTGGGTTGTACGCGGTTGTGCGGTGAATTGCAACACCCAGGCTACGGGCCATCGCGGACCAGAAGTCGGAAACAAACTGTGGGCCCCTATCGGACGTGATGTCCGACGGGATGCCAAAACGTTCCACCCATGTCGTCAAAAAAGCGCGCGCCACGTCTGTAGACGTGGTTGCTGCCAGCGGGACTGCTTCTGGCCAGCGTGTGGTGCGGTCCACCACTGTCAGAAGGTGCGTGCACCCCTGCGATGGCGGGAGGGGGCCCACGAGGTCCACGTGAACATGGTCGAACCTCTTAGCTGGTATGCGGAACGGCTCCAAAGGAGCCTTCGTGTGTCTGTGTACTTCGGCTCGTTGGCACGCTACGCAGGCTGCAGCCCACTCTTTCACTTGTTTGCGCAGGCCTGGCCATACGAACTTCGCTCCCACCATTTTGACTGACACGCACACTCCTGGGTGTGCCAGAGCGTGAACTGACTCAAACACACGGCGGCACCAAGCAACTGGGACCACCGGGCGTGGGCGTCCCGTGGAGACGTCACAGACTGGGGGGGGGGGGGGGGCTGCCGTCTTGCAGTACTCTGCTCTCCAGCCTTAACCCTGTTGGTCCAGACTGGAGCGCGCACACGTCCACATCGCCAATCTGCTCTGCGGCCATGGCTGTATAATCTATCCCCACGTAGACCGGGGCCACTACTGCGCGCGAGAGGCAGTCTGCCACCACATTCAGTTTACCCGATACATGCTGAATATCGGTCGTAAACTCCGAGATCGCGGCCAGCTGTCTCTGCTGCCGGCCCGACCATGGTTCCGAAACCTTGGCCATTGCGAATGTTAGCGGCTTGTGGTCCACGAACGCAGTGAAGCTGCGCCCTTCCAGCCAGAACTGTAAGTGGCGTATAGCCAGGTGGAGAGCCAGCAACTCTGTCAAACGTGTTGTATTTACGCTCACTGTCGCGCAAAGCCCTGCTGAAAAAAGCGAGCGGCTGCCAAGAACCGGCGACGCGTTGCTCCACGACGACCCCTATGGCCACGTCCGAGGCGTCGGTAGTGAGCGCTATCCGGGCCGCCGGGTCCGGGTGTGCCAACAGTGCGGTGTTTGCCAGGGCTGTTTTAACCTCAGACAATGCCTGCTCCCGCTCCGGAGTCCATTCGACTCTGTCCGCCAGTTTCTGTTTCTTGAGCGCGGCGTACAATGACTGCATAAGCTGAGCTGCGAGGGGGAGGAACCGGTTATAAAAGTTAACCATCCCCAAAAAACTCTTGCAGCGCCCTGACCGTCTGAGGCCGGGGAAAATTCGCCACGGTGCGCATCTTGTCAGGCAAGGGTATCACTCCCTCCGGTGAGACGCGGTGCCCCAAAAAGTCGATCCCCGTCACACTGAACTGGCATTTCGCTGGGCTGATAATTAACCCGTGCTCCTCCAACCTCTGGAAAACTGTCCTGAGGTGGGTTATGTGTTTGTCCTCGGACGCCCTGGCCACCAGGATATCATCCAGGTAGGACAAACACAAACGGCAGATTGCGCAACACCGCATCCATCATGCGTTGGAATGTCTGTGCCGTGCCTTTTAATCCAAAGGGCATGTGTAAAAACTCAAACAAGCCAAACGGAGTTATTATCGCTGTTTTGGGTATGTCCTCTGCGCACACTGGGACCTGGTGGTAACCACGGACCAGGTCTATTTTAGAAAAAAATGCATACCCCGGCGAGGTGAATGGAAAAATCCTGAATATGGGGAATCGGGTAGCGGTCGTGCGCTGTGGCGTTATTCAACCTGTGGAAATCTCCGCACGGTCGCCACGATCCCTCAGCCTTAGGGACCATGTGTAGCGGGGTTGCCCATGGGCTGTTTGAGCGCCTGATGATGCCCAACCTTTCCAAGTTGGCAAACTCCTCGCATGCTATGGCCAGTTTAGCTGCATCCAGGTGCCGAGGTCATGCGAAAATGGGCGGCCCAGTGGTGGTGATAAAGGGTTTCCACCCCATGTTTAGTGCTGGCTGCCGAAAACGTTGGAACCGTGAGTGCTGGGAACTGAGTGAGCAGTGTGTGGAACTTACCGCCTGGAGCTGTGACGTTGGCTAGTGTTGTTGGCCCGGCCCCTCGAGCTGTACAGGGGAGAGAATCAAAAGACATTGCATTAACCAGGCGTCTGTTAGCAACATCGACTAGCAACCCGTGTGCACACAGAAAATCAGCTCCCAGGATTGGGAAACTCAATGCCGCTATGACAAAAGTCCACTCGTACATACAGCCATGAAGGGATAAAGTCAGTGTTCTCTCACCAAAAGTCTTAATGTCCGAGCCGTTTACGGCTACCAGCTGGGGGCCGCTAGCCCCCGCTAGCCGGTCGGCGTAGGACGGCAGGATGAGGCTCTTTTGGGAGCCGGTGTCTACGAGGAACCGTCTCCCCGAGCGCGAGTCCGTCACGTAGAGCAGCTTGTTCTCTTCACTGGCGGTCGCAGCTGCTAATGACTGCCGGCCTTGGCGTTTCCCGAACGCTTGAATTGGCATGGTGGCACACATCTGCGTGCGCTCTCTCCAAAGCGGCGGTGGTAGAAGCAGAGCGTGTGTCTCTGGTGCTTCCTGGCCCCCGCTTCCGTCGTCTACATAGAAGTCTCTGGTTATGAATTGTGAGCCTACAGGATATGCAAGGCTGTTCTCTTTGGCTAAACGTTTGAGTCCATAGTTCGCACAGCCAGGCGATGAGACGGCACCAAAGAGATGTACTGTCATCCTGTATGCTTGTGGTTGGCTGTTTATGTCTCCATCTTTCCACCATAAGAAGCGCAAGTAGTTACGATCATTTTCTTTGACTTGAAACTGGTGAAACATTTTTTCAATGTCGCACATCAAAGCTACTTGGTGCTTTCTGAAGCGCACAAAGAACACCAGTTAGATTGTTAATCATGTCGGGACCATTCAGTAAAATGTTCGTTAAGGACAGGTGCCTTAATGTACTTTGGAGAGCAGTCGAAGACAACGCGCAACCTATCGGGGTTTCTTTGGATGATAGATGCCGTGGTGCGGTAGTACCATAGTCTCACCAGGCGGTCCATAACATCAGTCTCTTCGGCATCACCCCTTCTGATGATGTCACTCATGTAGTTCATGTAATCCTCCTTGTATTTTTCATTCCTTCATGAATTTGCGTTTAAGCTGGTTGAGTCTGTTTTCAGCGAGTTGTCTGTTATCTGGCATTTGTGGCCTTTCTTTAAACGCAATGCATTTTATAATGTCCATTTTCAGTTTGTGTTATGCCTTGCTCAAGTTTCTGGAGGAACACTAATCATCTTGTGACACAATTTTTTCATTTCTGTCAGTCTCTTTAAAATCTCTCCAAAGCACGTATTGCATCTGCTGGAGTGGAGGGAGGGATTTCCTTAATGCTCACTCGATGACAGAGATTGCTTGCATGTCTGTTTCATTGCAAGGTACTGAATTGCCAACTATGCTCCATCCTAAGTCAGTTTGAATGGCATAGGGCTCATTTTCTTTGCCTAATAGTACTTGTTTGGGTGCGAGAGCTCTAGGACAAGTATAACCAATGAGGAGACTTACTTCACAACTGAGGAGTGGGGGAACCTCATCTACAATAGGCAGCAAGTGACTCCACAGTTTTGCTGTTTCACATGTTGGTATGTGTTCTCTGTTGGCAGGTATGTAGTCCTTTGTATATGCAGTGGGGAGCTTTATGACTGTGGCTGAGTTATAACCTCTCGCCAAGAGATCAGATACTTTTCCACTGCTTACAACTGCATTTTTGCCCATCATAGTAGTCAATTTCAGCTTTACTGGACAAACATTTGCCTGCAGCTCATGTGTCACATCTTGATCAATGAAGACTGTGTCGCTCTGTGTGTCCAATAGCGCATAAACCAATTTTTCTTTATGTGGATTGGTAGCAGTTGACAGCCACACTGGAACTATCATTGAGGTGCTGACTGTCTGCTCAAATCTGGCAACATTAAGTGACATGGCTGTTGCTGTTTCAGGTGAGTTACTTTGAGTTGCGTTATGTGTACTCACGTGTGTTTCTCTTTGTTGACTGTTACTGTAGTTCTCATCGTGAAGACAGGTTGGGTGTCTCTTTGTGCAGGTTTCACAAGTGAGGTGGCGTCTGCCGTCCTTAGCACTGTGTCCTTGTTTTAAACAACCATAACAAAGTTTATTGTCTTTCACATGTTTCTGTTTTCTAGAGGCATTTTCAAGAAGTCTGGGCACTTGTGGAGCTGATGAGTGTCCTGGCATAATGTGCAAGGAGAGCAGTTAGGTGTTTTTGTTATTGTCCATCTGCCACTTTGTTCAGTGGTGTTTGTGTTAAATACAGTTGCCTTGTTCCTTTTTCTTTCCTTTGTGTTCCTTTTATCACTGTTTGTTTCAGTGCCGCGAAATGCGTGAATGGAGGTGACTGGGTTGCAAGCGACTTCAGCTTCTAATGAGAGGAAGGATGCAAAATCACTGAAGCTTGGAAGCTCACCACCTTCCATTAAAGTCTTTGTAAACTGCCTGTTCCATCTTGCGTTTATCCAGTCTGGTAGATTGTGCAACAGTTTTTGATTTTCTTCGCAGTCGTTGAGTATTTGTAATCCTTTTACATGTGGCATAGTGAGCATGCATGCATTTATGAAATCTGCAAAGGTCCTTAATCCTTCAGCGTCTCTAGGCTGCACCTTTGGCCAGTTTGAAAGCTTTTCTCTAAATACCTTCTGTATCACAAATGGCTGGCCGTATCTTTGGTTTAGTTTGTTCCAAGCATCGTTATATGCCTCTTCATCGTTTCTAAAGAAAGTTCCTTCAAGGCATTTGCAAGCTGGGCCCGTTACATATCGTTTCAAATAGTACAGTTTATCTGCTGCTGGGATGCCCCTTTGTTCAATCAGTGATATAAATGAAGATTTCCATTCAATAAACCCTATTGGTTCACCACTAAACACTGTTGGCTCTGGTGTAGGAAGTCTGTTCATTTTTATGCTGTCTTGAACTGCTTGTGTGAGTTGAGTGGCACTAGGGGGAGCTGTTTGCTCAGGAATGAAAGCGGATGCTGGTATGGGAGACTTGGGTGTGAATTCTGGGCTCACCTGTTCGCTCTTTATTGACTGTACATCACCCACCTGTGATAACTCTCTGTCATATGCTTCAAGCCTGGCTTGAGCTGCTTTCATATCCTTCTGTGCTTTCAAACGTTCCAACTCCGCTATTTGAATTGCAATCCTTTCTCTTTGCCTTTGTTCTTCTTTTACAAACTCATACTCAGCCTCTTTTGCCGCTAGTTCTGCCGCTGCATCGGCTCGTTTTACGGCGAGGTGTGAAGCTGAGGACTGCTGACTGTGATGTGATGCTGTGGCTAATCCATATATGGAGAGAGTGTATTAGTGCTCTAGAAGTCCACGTAAACGAATTCTTTCACGCTCTGCATCAAAATCTCCATCAACACCACTTATCCTTTCCAGAATTATTCTCACATTGTCATGAGTAACTGCATCACATGCATCAGTCTTTCTCCTTATATCAGCTGAAGGTGCCATTTGATTTCTTATTTCTGAGTACAGCTTTATGACATCATCTCTTTTTAGTTCTAACATGTCTGCACGTTCTGCCATCTCCCTTTCAGTGATATCGGACTTTAACTTTTCTCTCATTTCAAAAAAAAAAAAAAAAAAAAATTTCACGTACCTGTATTTTCCATTGTTCATAAAGAGTTAATAGCTTTTTTTTCTTTTTTACTCATTTCTTCCTTTTGATATATTTTCATCTTCTCAGTTTGTATTTTAGCTCTTTCAGAACGTCTTGGAAGATCTGACATGCTGATCTGTTCATTTATGTCCGTTTGACCGTCTGGCTTCCAAATCCAAGATGGCGCCCACAGCGGTCGACATGGTGCTTCGCTGCGCTCTTTGTTTGTTTTTTGTTTGTCAATTGTGTGTCTGCTTGCACTTATACCCGTGAAGAACTTTTAAATATCAGGACTTTGACCCCCACGGACCTCCTCCCAGTTTTTCTAGCCCCTGCCGCCGATCTGGTTTATTGTTTGGCTCGGAAAGTGAGACGGCGGAAGAGAGGAAGACGAGCGGGCGCTCTCGTACGACTTCGCAGGAGAGGCTCGCGAACGGCGCTGCCTGGCATATTTCTGTCCAATACCAACTCTCTCTCTAACAAGGTGGATGAACTGAGACTGCTGATGCGTTTTAAGGACCTCGCCTCCTCAGCTGTCCTCTGCTTTACTGAGACCTGGCTCCGGGAAAATATACCGGACAGCGCGCTGCGCCTCGACGGCTTCCAGCTCTTCCGTGCTGATCGTGACACAGAGCTTTCCGGCAAGACCACAGGAGGCGGAGTCTGCTTCTACATCAACTGTAGCTGGTGCTCTGATGTAACGGAAATTTCCAAACACTGTTCTCCTGCCTTGGAATTTCTTGTTATCAACTGCAAGCCTTTTTATTCCCCACGGGAGTTTGCTTCTTTTATACTGATCGCTGTGTACGCCCCTCCCGACGCGGACACGCGCGAAGCTCAGCGCGTGCTCGCGGATCACATTCAACACACAGAGCGGAGTTTTCCAGACTCGCTGATTATTGTGGCTGGCGACTTTAATCAGTGCAATCTGAGCCACAATCTCCCCGCTACAAACAGTTTATTAAATGCCCCACCAGAGGATTAAACACACTGGATCACTGTTACACCACAGTGAAAGACACATATCGCGCTGTCCTCGAGCTGCGCTGGGATTATTGATCACGTGATGGTTCACCTCATTCCCACATACAGACAGAGATTGAAGCTCACTAAACCTGTTGTGAGCACTACGAAGATACGGACCAGTGATGCTGAGGAGAAGCTGGAAACGTGCATGGAAATATCTGACTGGGGCATGCTTAAAGGAGCCACGCATGATCTGGATGAGTACACGGACACTGTGAACTCATATATCCACTTTTGTGAAGAGAACATTCTTCCATCACGCACCAGGGTGAGTTACTCTAATGACAAACCCTGGTTCACAGCTAAGCTCAGACAGATCAGGAAGGAGAAGGAAGCAGCGCTGAAAAGTGGAGACAGGGACTGCACAGGGAGGTTAAATACCGGTTAACAGAGAGCTGAAGAGGGCTAAATCTCTATACTCAGAGAGACTCCAGCAGCAGTTCACTGCTAATGATTCGGCTTCCGTGTGGAGAGGACTGAGGCAGATCACCAACTATCGGCCTCAGGCTCCTAAAGGTCAGGATGACAAAGCCCTTTGTCAGAGACTGTCCCAACACTATGCCCGTTTTGACACCTCGTCATCTGTGTCCAACTCCCCCCCTCCCTCCAGCTCCACAGCCTCCACATTCCCTACTTCATTTAAGGCACCCCCCCCACCTCCCCCCCTCCCCTTATCATCAGTGAGCAGGATGTGCTCAAACAGTTCTCCAGACTGAACCCGCGCAAGGCCCCCGGCCCAGACGGCGTGTCTCCCTCCACCCTGAGACTCTGTGCGAAACAGCTGGCTCCTGTATTCACAGACATTTTTAACACCTCCCTTAAGTTATGCCACGTGCCGTCCTGCCTCAAATCCTCCACCATCATCCCTGTCCCCAAGAAGCCACGGATCACTGGACTTAATGACTACAGACCTGTAGCGCTCACCTCTGTAGTCATGAAGTCCTTTGAGCGCCTGGTCCTGTCCCACCTCAAGTCCATCACCACCCCTCTCCTGGACCCGCTGCAGTTTGCCTACCGAGCCAACAGGTCTGTAGACGATGCAGTCAACCTGGCCCTCCACTCCATCCTGCAGCACCTGGACTCCCCGGGAACCTACGCCAGGATCCTGTTTGTGGACTTCAGCTCCGCATTCAACACCATCCGCCCCGCTCTGCTCCGGGACAAGCTGTCCCTGCTCAACGTGCCTGACTCCCTCTGCAGGTGGATCATCGACTTCCTGACGGACCGGAGGCAGCATGTGCGGCTGGGAAAGACTGTCTCAGACTATACTAGCATCAGCACCGGATCACCCCAGGGCTGTGTACTTTCCCCCCTACTCTTCTCCCTTTACACCAACTCCTGCACCTCCAGCCACCAGTCTGTGAAGTTGATCAAGTTTGCGGACGACACCACCCTCATCGGGCTCATCTCCAACGGCGACGAGTCCGCCTACAGGAGAGAGGTGGCCCAGCTGGCGTCCTGGTGCAGCAATAACAACCTGCAGCTGAACGCTCTGAAGACAGTGGAGATGATTGTAGACTTCAGGAAAGTCACTACTCCTCTGCCCCCCCTCACCCTCTCAGGCTCTCCCATCACCACTGCTGATTCCTTCCGCTTCCTAGGCACTACCATCACCAGGGACCTCAAATGGGAGCTGACCATCAGCTCACTCATCAAAAAAGCCCAGCAGAGGATGTTCTTCCTGCGGCAGCTGAGGAAGCTCAAGCTACCCACCAAGATGTTAGTGCAGTTCTACACAGCCATCATCGAGTCCATCCTCACCACCTCCATAACCGTGTGGTACGCAGGAGCCACTGCCAGGGACAGACTAAGGCTGCAGCGCGTCGTGCGCACTGCTGAGAAGGTGATCGGCTGCAAGCTCCCATCTCTCCAGGATCTGTACATCTCCAGGACCCGGAGGCGTGCTGGCCGGATCATAGCCGATCCCTCACACCCTGGTCATGTACTGTTTGCCCCCCTCCCCTCTGGTAGAAGACTTCGGTCCATCCAGACTAAAACCTCCCGTCACATGAACAGCTTCTTCCCCTCTGCCATTAGACTGCTGAACACTAAGTGACTCTCGTGCACCATGTACAGCAGCTCAACCAGACTCATGTCAATCATCACTGTTTTCTTCCTGCATTACCGACTGCACTATATAGTTCTCCACAGTATCTGCTGCTGGCTAATATATATTTTAACTGTTGACCAGTATCACTTAATCTTATCCTACACTTTATTACATGTATAGTTTATTTCTCTTATCTTATCATGTTTAATGTTGCAGCATTGTACCGAGACAAATTCCTAGTTTGTGTACTACATGAACAATGGCAATAAACCTGATTCTGATTCTGATTCTGATTCTGATTCTGATTCTGACACAGCTTGTTCACCTTCCATTTTGAGCTTTTATTGAACCGTTTTATTTCTGACCAATTCCTGCCCTCTGCTGGATGTCGCGGGTATTACCACGAATACCTTGAGCCCACGTTGTGCAGCATGTGGCGGCGGTCAAGCTCTTACTATAGTATCCAGTCAATATAGAGAAGGCCAGAACTGATGGTTAAGTGACTTTATTTCCATCCTTCGTGTCATCAACCAACGTAAAAGCTATGGCAAAAAACAAAATAGACAATAATCAACATATAACCCTCAATGATCACCACATAGCTCATACATTAGCAACCTTTTTGTTAGCATAACTAATTTACAACTTTAAAAATAAAAACTTTCTGGACTTCCGGTCTGGACGCCATGGTGATAGCAACTTAACGCTGAAGCTCCCAGACCCAATCCAGGAAAACATCTTCAAAATCGGACTTAACGGATTTTTGGAAGAATAAAAATCAAAAGACAAAAACACCATGCCTAACCAAAAACAGAAGAAACTGACATTCCCCAGGCCAGGACGCGCAGCTGCCGCAGAATCTGAACCGGAGGACCTCCGTTCAGAAGACGAGGAGCTGAACATAGCTAACAAGAAGGTTAGCTTGAAATCGCTATTTGATGAATTACGACGATTTCGGGCCGAATTTCATGAATTCAGAGAGGAATTAAAAAGGACGAACAGCAGAACGGACCAGGCCGAGAACTGAATCTTGGAAGCTGAAGAAAGAATAAAAGTGCTTGAAGATTCTATGCTGGATTTACACAAAAAACAGTCAAGGCTGGAGGCTAAGCTAACCGACCAAGAAGGAAGACAGAGACGAGACAACATTAGAGTTCACGGTCTGAAAGAAGGAGCTGAAGATAGTTTCAACACAATGGTGGAATGCGTGGAATCCTTACTGAGAGAGAAGTTGGATATTCCACAAACCACTGATTTGAAGATAGAAAAGGCCCATCGTATATTAGCCGCAAAGCCAGCGGCGGAAGCGCCCCCACGTTCGGTGGTGGTAAGATTCTCCAATTTCATAATAAAACAAGAGGTTGTAAGACGGGCTTGGCAGAAAAAAGGATTTATGCATCAAGAGAGAAAAGTCTTCGTGGAGCACGATTACGCCCCGGAGGTTCTTAAAAAGCGACGGGAATATAACGACGCCAAAAAGGTACTACGGGAACAGAATCTACGCTTTCAGACGCCATTTCCTGCGAAGTTAAGGGTCTCTTACGGTGAAGAGTCATGTCTCTATAATTCGGTGGAAGAAGCAACAATTGACATGGCGAGAAGAGGGCTCCCGGTATCAGTGTTTAAACCCGCAGCAGACCTGAGCGATAGGATCAGGGCTCAAACGTGGTCCACTCAGAGACCTTCAAAATCCACGGGCCAGCAGCGGGAAACCCAGCCCCAGAGCTACAAAGATAAGCTTTCCAGTTCCAGGAAGGAATAGCGACCTTTTTGTTTTTTTCTTTTCAGTCATTCTGCACTTCCATCCCCCCTCCTACAAGGTAACAAACATTAAAGGAGATGCAGAATCAGCATGTGGTAAAACCTTTCATGGAGCAGTTATAGCATTAGAAACAAATGTCTTCTTAATTTAAAGGGGAAAAAAAATCTTGTTAAAATAGAAATGTGACAATGACCCACATGTTCTCCCCACACTAACAAATACTGTATTAGAGTGAATGTTTGCTGTGATGGGGGTGGGAGGGTGCACACAATCTCATAGGGTATAGGCATAAAAAAAAAAAAAAATCATTACAAATTCGGATTGGGATCTGAAATTCACGTTAAAAACATGGGACAACTTACAGGGGTAAGAGAGGGCCCTCAACACGTAACAGAGTTTGAGGAATTTCCCTCAGAGCCTACACTCCATCAGGGCTCTTACAGGGTCTTTAAAGAGACCCCAGCTCAGGAAGTTTTTTTGACAGTTTTTTGTTTTAAAGTTTCGTACACTATGTTCTTAATGTTTTTTATGTTCTTAATGTTCTTTCAGTTTCTGAGTAGCAAAAAAGAGGGCCACCACACTGTTATACTAAATAAGAAAATACAATGGAGAAACAGGGTGTAACCAAAATAGCCTCATATAATGTAAAAGGGATCCTGAATCCAGTTAAAAGATCCAAGATTCTACGCAAAATGAAAAAAGACAAAGCAGAAATAATATTTTTACAAGAAACCCACCTAACAGACGTGGAACACACTAAACTCAATAGACAAGGGTTTAAAATGATCTCTTCATCTTCATATAAGTCAGGGAGGAGGAGGGGAGTAGTGACATTGATATCAACCAAAATTACATTTGAAAAAAAATCAGAACACAAAGATAAAGAAGGGAGGTACAGTTTGGTAATTGGGCAGCTAGAGGGAGAAGATATCACCCTGCTGAATGTATATGCACCACCAGGGGCTAAATGGAAATTTTATAAAAATGTATTCGACCTAATGATAACTAAAGCCCAAGGTTTAGTGATATGTGGTGGAGACTTCAATCTAAGATTGAATCCATACTGGGATGCAACAGGTAATTCTTCACATCAAAATAACACTCAAAGTAGGAAAACTCAGATGCTATTAAAAGAAATGGGAATCTGTGACGTGTGGAGGGAATTCAACCCCAATGTAAAAGATTATACTTTTTTTTTCCCACAATATTTTTATTGAACCTTTTTTCAACAAACATGACACCAACAATCAAACCCCAACACTAAAACAAACCAAAAAAACCCCCAAATATTCCAAAAACACCATCAACCGTTAACAAAACAAGTCAAACAATGCTCCTCTGTTTAGCCTAGGTAATCCATTGCATAAGTATACATATTATACATTCACCAATTTGGAAATTACAAGGTCCACACACATCATTCACCTTCTTCTTCAGTAGTTATGTTTAGTTTCTTTACATAATCAATGAAAGGTCTCCATATATTCTCAAACACATTTTCCTTTGATTTCAATATGTATGTTATTCTTTCTAGTGGAAGGTTTGTTAACATCTGTCTTAACCACTGAGTCACATCTGGTCTATGAGTCTTTTTCCACAGCAGTGCAATACATTTTTTGGCGTTAAGCAAACTGAGGTCTATGAATGTTCTTTCACTCTTATTAAAGTTATACTTTTCTGGATACAGACCCAACAAAAACAATTTAGGATTCAATATGAGTTGTTTTGAAATTATTTTTTCAATTGTTACCCTCACCTCTTCCCAAAACATTCTAATTTTTCTACATTCCCAAAAACAATGAAATAGAGTTCCTTTACTTTCCATACATTTTGTGCACGTATCTGGTATGTTTTTGTTATATCTATTTAACTCCACCGGTGTAACATACATCCGCATTAACCATTTAAAATGTATCAATTTAAGACGTACATTTATTGATTTGGTTTGAGCTTCTGTGCAAGCCAATTCCCATTGTTCCTCTGAAATTTCAATTTGTAGGTCTTCTTTCCAATAATTCATTCTTTTCTGTGAGTTTTCACTTGAGGATAATATCAGTGAGTTATAGAACTCTGAAATAATACCCTTTCTCTTACTATTTTTCGTCAAAATTTTTTCCAAGTATGAATAGGTAGGACGGGTGAGAGCATTATTTTGATTTGATCGAATGAAATTCCTAAGCTGAAGATATTTAAAAAAATGTGTTCTATTAAGATTAAATTTAGCCCTCAGTTCTTCAAAAGACATTGTGTTGTCTGAACATGCTAAATATAAGTCTTGAATCTTTTGAATCCCTTTTAAATTCCATAATTTAAATACAGCATCCGCTCTCCCTGGTGTAAAATATTGATTACCCCATATTGGGCTAAATTGTGACAATAAGTGCGGTTCTTTTAAATATTTTTTGATTTCATACCATATTTTGATCATATGCTTTACAATTGAATTTTTAACTTGTTTCTGTAATTTTTTAGCCGAGTCTGAGTATATGAATAAGGGAAGAGGTAAAGGTAAATTGTATGATTCCATCTCCGTCCAGTGAGGGAGATCATTTGATGAAAAATAATATGTCATAGACCTCAGTTGTGCTGACCAGTAATACAACATAAAGTTTGGACATTTCAGACCTCCACGATCAAATGGCAAATATAGTAATGACAGACGTAATCTAGCCTTCCTATTGTTCCATATAAATTCCACTAACTTTTTTTTAATTCTTGAGAATAGATCTGAAGGTGGTGGTAAAGGAATGTATTGAAATAAATATAGTATTTTGGGTAAGATATTACTTTTAAGTATATTAATTCTCCCGATCATCGACATTGGCAGTGACATCCATCTCTGAAGCAACTCATTAATATCTGTCATTAAGGCTTCATAGTTGATACTAGCGGCTGATTCTAACTTAGGCACAATTTGAATTCCTAAGTATTTAAACTGATTTACAGCATTGAATTGATTTACCTCAGGAGCTGGGTGCTTTCTCTGGGTCTCATTTAGCATTAATATTGAAGATTTATTTTTATTTATTTTATATCCTGATATTTCCCCAAAGTTCTTTATTATATTTAACAAGGTCGGAATTGATTTTTTAAGATTTGACATAAACAAAATTATGTCATCAGCATACAGGGAGATTTTATGTTCTATTGGTCCTACTTTAATTCCATATATTTGTGGATGTAAACGCACTGCCATCGCCAAAGGTTCAATTGCCATAGTAAACAGTAAAGGCGAAAGTGGGCAGCCTTGTCGACAACCTCTATTAATTTTTTATTGATTTTGAGATATTGCTATTTGTTAGGATTTCTGCTGTAGCATTATTGTATATTATCTGAACCCATTTTATGAAATTCTTTCCAAGTCCAAACCTTTGTAAAACTTCAAAAAGATAGGGCCATTCGACCCTATCAAAGGCCTTTTCAGCATCCAATGATAGGAGAGCTGTATCCGGTGCTTCTTTATTAGAATAAATTATATTAAATAATCTTCTTACATTATGGAAGCCTTGTCTTCCCATTATAAAGCCATTCTGATCTCGGTTAATTATATTTGGTAATATTTCTTGTAGTCGTCTTGCTAAAATTTTACAGATTATCTTAAGGTCTGCATTTAATAGGCTTATTGGTCTCATGTTTTCACATTTATTAGAAGGTTTACCTGGTTTTGGCAACAGTATAATTAAGGCATTATTTATATATGGCGGTAATTTACTATTTTGAAATGCTTCTAAAACCATTTCCAAAAATGGTTTTATTAATTTATTCTTAAATTTTTTATAGAGGTCAACTGGAAGACCGTCAGGTCCCGCACTTTTTCCTGATTTCATATTATCAATGGCTAGCCCAACTTCTTCTTGACTAATTTTTGACTCCAGTATCTCCCTGTTTTCATTTGGAATACATGGTATAGATAATCCGTCCAAAAACCCATTTAGTTTTGTTAAGTCAGTTTCATTTTTTGTATCATATAGTTTTTCATAATAATCTCTAAAGGCACTGTTAATTTCTAAAGGATCTACGACTGCCTGTCCGTTACTTATAATACTGGTAATTGGTGTTTTAAATTCTAATTGTTTAATCTGCCATGCCAATAATTTTCCTGATTTTTCACCTTGTTCATAAAAGGTTTGCTTCAATCTTAGAAGACTCGAGGCAGCTCTATTTGCTGATTTTTTTTGTCATATTCAGCTCTCAGAATCAGTAATTCATTCTCTAATTTGGGATTACTTCCTGCATACACTTTTTCTTGAAGGATTTTTATTTTACGTTCCAATTGGACTCTCTCCTCTCTCCTCTTCCTAGATTTTGAACCTGTATAACTAATAATATGCCCCCTAATAAAAGCTTTGAAAGCTTCCCACTTTATACATGCTGATGTTTGTGTAGTGTTGATATCAAAGAACTCATCTATCTGTTTTTCTATGTACTTAACAAATTCCTCATCTTGAAGCCATTTATGCTGAAATTGCCACCTACCAGGAACCTTTGTCAATTTCTTATCTACATATATTATACAGCAGGGTGCATGATCAGAAATCACAATGTTATCATAGAAACAATTTTGAATCTTGGACCTTAATTCCATAGAGATCAAAAAATAGTCAATACGTGAAAATGTCTTGTAGGTGTTAGAATAACAAGAATAGGCTTTGACTTGTGGTTTCATTTCTCTCCATATATCTAGCAATCTCAATTCTTTCATAAAATGATTAATGGTCATCCTACATCCATTGTGCGTACAGTCCTGTCCTGTTGACCTATCTATACTGGGATTCAATGTACAGTTAAAATCCCCTGCTATTATATATAGCCCTGTGAGTGATGCTAAAGTAAGAAATAAATTAACAAAGAAGCTTTGATCATCTATATTGGGACCATATATGTTCACCAGATTTATATTTTCTAATAACAAAGATCCTTGGATGATTAGATATCTTCCCAATTTATCTCCAATTACATTTTTCACTTGAAATGGGACTGATTTATGTATGAGAGTCATAACTCCCCTGGCTCGGGATGAAAACGATGAGGTGAACACACTTCCCTGCCATCTCCTCCTTATTCTTTTTACATCCTCCTCTATTAGATGAGTTTCTTGTAAAAACACAATTTTTGAACCTATGTCTTTTATTTTATTCAAAACTTGTTTAAGTTTTTTTTAGGTTTTGTAGACCTCTGCAATTCCATGATGTTAAATTAAGCTTAACGCTTTGGTCTATGATCAATAAAGAGTTTGAGATTACCTTGCAATATAAACATGCTCATACAGAGAAGCAAAAACATGGATGGTTGAACATTCATCCCACAGACTACACACAAACAAATTCCCCCTCCCCACATTCGTGGTAATCCCCCCAAAATCAAAAAAAAAAATTCCGTCTCCCGTTATAGCCTGAATCTGCTCCTCTCCCGTGAGGATCAGTCAAACCACTCACTCTTTCCTCCTCTCAATCACCCTGACTCTGCTACTTTTAATGACATGACAATAACTCTCTTCTGTAGTTTTCCCAATTTAACTCCAAAATTTTATAGCAACTTTGTACATCATAGCCTTTTTTTTTTTTAATATATCATACCATCTATATTTTGTAGACATGCTATATATTTCAAATCAATCAGATACTTGAACACTTGCTTAAATATTCTACCTTTTATATCTTGTTCTTGCTTCATGCTTGGCTCTCGCCAGTCTCTCCTTGGATCTGCTTAATGAGTTCCTGCGCCTCCTGAGGGGTCTTAAAGACTTGGGTTCTCCCTTTATACGTGACCAGCAGTCTTGCAGGATAAATCACCCCGTGACGAATTCCAAGGCTGCGCAGCTCTTTACGGGCGGGGTCAAACTGTTTCCTTAATTGTTGGATTCCTGCGGCCAAATCTGGGTAGAACCGCACCTGTTGGTCCTGGTATTTAATTTCTCCTTTAGTGCGGGCTGCGCTGGAGACCGTCATCTTGTCCCTGTAGTTAAGGAACTTCATTATCAGCGTCCTCGGTGTTGTCTTCTTATCTCTCGATGGGCCTATTCGGTGTGCGCTTTCCAAGACGACTGATGACTGTAGATCCGCATTATCCAGCACCTCTGGGATCCACTTCTCCAAAAAGGAACACGCATCCTGTTCCTCCGCCCCCTCCGGAAGGCCCACAAGCCTTAAATTATTCCGGTCTAGACCGGGATTCCAAGTCCAAGACGTTTTCTTCCAGACGTTTATTCTTTAATTCCAATGTTTGGACCTTTAATTGCAGGCTGTTGACGTCATCTTCAGCGTTAGAGATCCGGAGCTCCGCCTGCGTTATTCGCTCCATACAGTCGCTTATTTCTTTTCTCATAGCTTCAATCGCAGCTATAATCCCATCAAACTTAGACGAAAAGTCTGTTCTCATAGCGCTGATGGCAGCAAGGACCGCATTCGTTCCTTCGGCAGTCACCGCACCACCGCTAGCTCCCTCCTCAGCCATGGTCACAGGTGTTTTATCTGCTGCGTCACGAGCGTGGAAATCTGTTAACTTGGCTTGTTTCGTCGAATCAGTTTTTCCTCCGCCTGATTTCACAGCCTTAGTTTTTACCATATCCGCCCCCAAACGCTAGAGCAGGTTTTTGTTCCAATTGGGAGAGTTTTAGCCAACTTTTTTTATCATTAGGAGCAGAGCAGAGTGGAGCACACCCTTCTAAGCGGCCGCCATAACCGGAAGTCCTCAAAAGATTATACTTTTTATTCAACGCCACATTCATCTTACTCAAGGATTGATTACTTTTTTATGTTTAATAGAGACATTGGAAGAGTAAAAACATGTAAAATAGGACTGATGGATCTCTCTGACCACAGTCCGACCTATATGGAATTAAATATCCAAAAATACACAAATAATACATTTTCCTGGAGGTTGAATTCAAATGTCCTGAAAGGACCACTGAAAGATGAATTGGAATCAGATATTTTCAGATATTTGGAAGAAAACGATAATGGAGACGTATCCCCTTTAATACTGTGGGATGCGTGCAAAGCTGTAATAAGGGGAAAAATTATTGCAAAACTGGCAACCCAAAAGAAACTGAGACAAGAAAAACTAATCACATTAGAGTCAGAACTCAAGAACCTAGAAAAAGAACACAAAGGCAACACTCATTCTAATGACTCACTCAAGATTAAAGAAATTAAAAATCAAATAAATGAGATCTACACAATAGAAATCCAGAAGAAACTTACATTTCTGAAACAAAAACACCATGAAGCAGGCAGTAAATCGGCAAAATTACTAGCCTATAAATTGAGGAAACAACAAACAGAAAGAGCAATCTACAAAATCAGAGACCCAGTATCAAAGGAAATAAAATTCAGAATTCAGGATATTCTTAAAAGCTTCGAGAATTACTATAAGAACTTATACTCCCACAAAAAACATAAAAACGCATCCGAGACATTCCTAAACACATTAAACCTTCCCCAACTTACGGAGTCACAAAATAAAACACTACTGTCAGAAATACAACCTAAAGAATTGGAAAAAGCAATCATGAAACTTAAAGCTAACGAATCCCCAGGAGCAGATGGCTATACAGCAGAGTGGTACAAAACCTTTAAACAGCAACTATCTCCTCTCCTCCTGAAAACATTTAACTATGTCCTCCACACAGGGGAAATCCCCCCTCCTGGAGAGAAGGGGTCATTGCAGTTATACCTAAACCTGAAAAGGATAAACTAGAATGCTCCAACTACAGACCAATCAGTGTATTAAATCAGGACTATAAGCTTTTTACCATTATCCTTGCCAAAAGGTTAGAAAACATACTGACAGACTTAATTCACTTAGACCAAACAGGTTTTATAAGACAAAGACAGACACAAGACAACATTAGACGCACTTTACACATAATTCATCATATAAAAAAATATAACTTAAAAGCAGTCATATTGGGATTAGATGCTGAAAAAGCATTCGATTCGGTTGACTGGTCTTTCCTATATAGAATCTTATCCAGTTTCAATTTTCATAACAACTTCATTAGAACTATACAGGCATTATATAAAAAACCAACAGCTAAAATAAGGATTAACGGTAATTTATCATCATCTTTTGAGCTGGAAAGAGGATGTCGTCAGGGCTGCCCCCTGTCTCCACTGCTCTTTGCAATCTTCATAGAACCTCTGAGCCAATGGATAAGACAAAATCAAGAAATTCAAGGTGTTATACTTGGTCAGAAGGAACATAAAATAGCACTCTTTGCTGATGACATTTTAATATACCTAGGGCAGCCGGACACTTCTTTACCAGAACTAATCTCAGTTTTTTCAGACTATGGAGATTTATCGGGGTACAAATTAAACATGCATAAAACCCAAGTTTTAACATTCAACTATGGCCCAAATCATTATTCACTAAGTGAACTCAAAACTAACTGGGAGATGGAATCTATGAAATATCTGGGGGTCAATATCCCGAAACAACTCAACAAAATTATAACACTAAACTATGATCCACTGGTGACAAAAATAAAATCTGATCTAGCAAGATGGAATATGATACCATTCTTAGGTACTGCACAAAGAATTGAAGCAGTCAAAATGAATATACTTCCACGTCTTCTATACCTTTTCCAAACAATACCGGTAGAACCTCCCAAAAAAACATGGCAGGAGCTGGACAGAAGGATCTCAAGATTCATATGGCAGGGCAAGAGACCTAGAATCAGATATAGGACCTTACAGCTAAACAAAGACAAAGGTGGGCTTGCGCTGCCAAATATCAGGGACTATTTTAAAGCCGCACAAATTAAAACTTTAATAGAGATATGTAACCCAGTCTACACTGCACAATGGAAGGAGATCGAATGCCAAATAACAAGTGACATCCCCCTACAGGCGATAATAGGGAACAATGCCTTACCTAAACTCTTGAATAACACTAATCCGTGGATAGAGACCCCGCTAAAAATTTGGTTTAAGATAGTCAGAGAGAATCAAGCTAAAGAGCCCTATCGACTTCTGCAATGGATTGCCTATGATCAAGACTTTACCCCCCAAAAAACAGACACTAGATTTAAAGAGTGGAAAGAGAAAGGGCTGATAAAATATTACGATTTTTTTTAAGGGGCAAACTTTAAGAAGTTTTGAAGATTTGAAAAAACAAGGT